>CM050168.1:284890130-285595130 GCA_027410445.1 Discoglossus pictus
AAAGGTCCATGAACGTCATTCAGGTGTTCCATAATACAAGAAGAGCTAGGTATTTTAGTTATGCATTTAATATTATTAATAATTCAGTTACAGTTTTATAATAGCAATATTTAATATTAAATTCCATTTAAAAAATCAGCTTCCAGTTTGTGATTACCTCTACCCTAATAAGGTCATCAAGTGGAGGGTGAGGGTTTTGCCTAAGAGAAAGATTTATAGGACTTTAAGAACAAACTGATTAGATAAGAGGCCAAACATGGATTTATAGGCTACCCCTACAAGAACACATGATGCCAAGCCATACAGCAAGTCTCCAGCCAACAGAGATCATTGCATTGATATAGCATTGTGCCTTGTACCTTATAGCGGGAGGAGACCAGCAGCAGCTGAGTATGAAGTTTGAATATTGCTTTTAAAACATCAAATAGTAGATTTATTGATGATCAATGCATAATTCAGAGATATAGTTTCTTGAGGGCTTTAGGGGTTAACAAAAAGTACTATAATACATGCCCAAGAACAGCGTCTGAAAGGTAAATGGCATCCCATTAGTAAACTCAAATTTGGATGTGTACATGGTAGCCAATCAAGCCAATTACAGGCTGCACCAGCTGAGTTATTCAGATGCATGCATACATTTATTACTTCTAGAGGGTAAGCTGGTGTAACTAGATTCAGCACAGAATGTAAGTGGATGATTACACACACATACTGATCTGTTTATCAGAGGAAGATAATGAAATCTTCAAAAGTTGCCTTGAACAGAGTGAGCTTGTCGTGCAAAAACATGTAATATTTCAGCATGCTCTATTAAATGCATACTAAAAAAATGTAACTTTAATTTGCCTATGAGTTTTTAGATATTCTTTTTCCACTACATTTTCAGTCTGTGTAATACTTTTTGGTTATTATATACATTGCTGTTTATTTCCTATCTTGTTTGTATACATTTTTGTTACAGGTTCAGAAACCTGACAAAGAAAATACATATGTGAGCGAAAATCCTGCAACAAATCCTAAACCTCCAGAAACGGTGTATAGCCAGATTACCCACCCCAAGGCAAGCAGTACTTATAATCTTGGCTTAAAGAATTAGACACAATTAGACACCAATCATTGTGTGCAGACTCTCTAAAACACACATTTATTTTCACACCATATAGTTAAAAGTACACATTTCATATTACACTAAGGAATATAGTGTAGGGGCTTAGATGATGAATAACGGACACGACGACTGATTGGGAGAAACAACGGGCCACAGCTTTATTTATAAACAATTATATATAACAACACAAAACTTTGTGTACACAAAATATGGTAATACTTTTTCCAGGGGAGGAGCACGGCCAAGGACTGTGACCTCACGCTTTGGGCCCTGCCCAAAGCCCCAATCCTTATATTAAGCACGCCCTGTGAGGTCGGGCCAACGCCCACTTAGGCCAGTGGGCCGGGCAGCTCACCTCCTGCCAAGCCATAAAACATAGCAGAATACACAACAAAAATGCCACTTCTCCGCAAAATTCCTTGAATACAAAAACTTTTTTTTTTTTCATATTTTCTTCATATAACTCTTTACATTTTTTATTTTAACAAACAACCAAATTAACAGGGTGGGTGGGTGGGATTTCAGTCGGGAGACCACGCTGCTGTGCCAAACGGTGCGAAATGCGGACGCACGACACGCCCCTGATGTAACTGATTGGCTGACGGCCTCACAGGCTCCGCTGGGTCACGCGACGCTACGTGCTGACCCAGGAAGCCTGCGCAGCCTCCGCGTCAGACACAAATATCCTCTCCTCTGGACCATAGACACCTAAAATAATATCACTTACATTGAATCCTACTGGTGCCATATAATGCTCTCTTCATAACTTCACAGCCCAACTCCCAAACATTTTCCAGTTCTCCAACTTACCCCAACATTCCACAAAAATATCCTCGTGGTCCATGCCCATGACCCAATAGTCCTATAGACACTACACATCCAAAATCAACTTCTTAAAGTGACCCATCTCAATATTTAGTGCCTGGACCCAAATATCCTTTCATATTAACCATTTACACTTCTTTTCTAGACTACTCGCTCTTCTAAACTATGACATACTCTTTATACAAATAATCCATACAAGTACAATGTCACTATGCACACATGAACTACACTAACTTTACTTATTTCTCTCGTAAGTAAATGAAAGGAACAATCTAAATAGCACATAACATTATTATTATTATTATTATTATTATTTACTAGCGAATTGCCCGTCAAAAAATGACGGCAATGAAATTGTAAGGTAGCTAATGCTGTTTAGTGTGTAATAATGAAATATATAATACATTAATAAATGAATATACTTTACCTATTTTAAAGCATTGTGTGGAAGAGCTGTGAATGTGTTTTGATGTTGCTGCAGCATTAGTGGTGTGGATCTGCTGTGTAAGCGTGCTGAATGTGTGCAGTGTAACACTGTGCGTGCGCGAGCCCAAACCGTTGTCATGTACTTCCGCATTGGCGTAAAATGGCGAGTAATGTGTGGTATACGTTTGTATCGGAATATCGTAGGTGTTTTGTGGTGTTTTGCGAGTTTCTTGTGGTGTTTTGCGAGTTTAGAGTGCTGTAGCCTCGTTTTGTTCGGCGGCCATTTTTTCTCTCGCTTCGATTTTTTTTTAGTCTCTAAACTGTTTTATTTCGAGTAAAATCGAGGTGTAAGTTGTATTTTTGAGGTGCTGGGTGCTCCCTCTTGGTGTAGGTAAGTTTTTTATGTATGTGGTGTGTGTATGTATTGTGTTTTACATTTTGTAATGTTCGCGAGTTGCGTCCGAGTGTTGCGAGTCCGTAATGTGTGTGAACGTGTGTCGTATGTTGTTTGCGAGTGTCGTAATGTGTGTGTCGTACTGTTTGGGTTGCGACGTGAAGTTTGCGAGGGTCGCAGTTGCTGGCAAGGAGCGCCTTCGGCGCTCCATGCCAGCAACTGCGGCCCTCGCTTTGCGAGGTCCTCAGGTGCTGGCATGGAGCGCCTACGGCGCTCCATGCCAGCAACTGAGACCCTCGGGCAGAGCCCTCGCTTCGCGAGGGCCTCGGCTCGCTGCGCGAGCCGCGGCCCTCGCTACGCGAGCCCGCAGCGTTAGCAACAACTCGTACGCTCACAACTATATATGTGATAACACATCAAAAAATGTTGTCACTAGAGTTGAAGGTAGTTACATTTCCATTTAGAAGTCCACCAACCAATATGGAAGATTATGAGGGCACTTCTCTAGATCACAAACTAGAGACACATGAGGTACAAAAAGGTTAGGTTGGAGTGGAGAGAGAGTTTTATAGAAGGTGGATTGGATATTAATTGCAATAAAGTGTCTGGAGCAGGGGACATTGCATATTTGTGATATTGAATCAGTATTATTTGTGACTAGAATATTGCCCGTCAAAAAATGACGGCAATGAAATTGTAAGGTAGCTAATGCTGTTTGGTGTATAATACTGAAATATGTAATAGATTACTAAATGAATATACTTTACCTATTTTGAAGCATTGTGTTGAAGAGCTGGCAATCTGTTTTGATGTTGCTGGAGCATTAGTGGTGTGGAGCTGCTGTGTAAGCATGCTGAATGTGTGCACTGTGTGGTATGAATATCTGTAGGTCGTTTGTGGCGTTTTGCGAGTTTCTTGTGGTGTTTTGCGAGTTTAGAGTGCTGTAGCCTCGTTTTCGTTTTGTTCGGCGGCCATTTTTTCTCTCGCTTACAGTTTTTTTTAGTCTCTAAACTCTTTTATTTCGAGTAAAATGAAGGTCTAAGTGGCATTTTTGAGGTCCTGGGTGCTCCCTCTTGGTGTAGGTAAGGTTTTTATGTATGTGCTGTGTGTATGTATTGTGTTTTACATTTTGTAATGTTCGCGAGTTGCGTCTGAGTGTTGCGAGGCCGTAATGTGTGTGTCGTGCTCTTTGGGTTGCGACGTGAACTTTGCAAAGGGTCGCAGTTGCTGGCATGGAGCGCCTTCGGCGCTCCATGCCAGCAACTGCGGCCCTCGCTTTGCGAGGTCCTCAGGTGCTGGCATGGAGCGCCTACGGCACTCCATGCCAGCAACTGAGGCCCTCGCTTCGCGAGGGTCCTCAGTTGCTGGCAAGGAGCGCCTTCGGCGCTCCATGCCAGCAACCGAGACCCTCGCCCAGTGCCCTCACTTTGCGAGGGCCTTGGCTCGCTGCGCGAGCCAAGGCCCTCGCTACGCAAGGGCCGCGACTCGCGTAGCGAGCCCGCGGCCCTCGCTTTGCGAGGGCCTTGGCTCGCTACGCGAGCCCGCAGCGTTAGCAACAACTCGTACGCTCACAACTATATATGTGATTACTATATAATGTGTAGATGTACCGGCTGGGCATGCTCTTGTGCATTATTATTATTATTATTATTATTATTACTATATAATGTGTAGATGTACCGGCTGGGCATGCTCTTGTGCATTATTATTATTATTATTACTATACAATGTGTAGATGTACCGGCTGGGCATGCTCTCTGCGTGTACGCTTTCTCTATCTGCACCCTATGTGCACTGCTGTCTGTGTGCAATCTCTGTCTCTGTACCCCTCACTCTCTTTGTCAATCTCTCTGCACTCTCTGTGCGCTCTATCTGTGAACTCTCTCTGCGCTGTCTTTGTGCTCCCTCACTGTCTGTGTGTGCTCTTGCTCTGTAATTCTCTTTATGTCTCCCTCTCTCTCTGTACCTGACTCCCTCTCTCTCTGTACCTGTCTCCCTCTCTCTCTGTACCTGTCTCCCTCTCTCTCTGTACCTGTCTCCCTCTCTCTCTGTACCTGTCTCTCTCCCTCTCTGTACCTGTCTCCATCTCTGTACCTGTCTCCCTCTCTCTCTCTACCTGTCTCCTTCTCTCTCTGTAGCTGTCTCCCTCTCTCTGTACCTGTCTCCCTCTCTCTCTGTACCTGTCTCCTTCTCTCTCTGTACCTGTCTTCTTCTCTCTCTGTAGCTGTCTCCCTCTCTCTCTGTACCTGTCTCCCTCTCTCACTTTGCTGTCTTTCTCTGAAATGCAAATGGCCGCCACGCTTCTGTTAAGATCAGGTGTTAGGCCCACCCCCACTTACATCATAGCCACGCCCCCTTTATGATGTCAGCGTTAGCAACATTTTCTGCTGCTCACAACTATATATGTGACTAGCGAATTGCCCGTCAAAAAATGACGGCAATGAAATAGTAAGGTAGCTAAATTAGTAAATGAATATATTGTACCTATTTTGAAGCATTGTGATGAAGAGCTGGCAATCTGTGTTGATGCTGCTGCAGCATTAGTGGTGTGGAGCTGCTGTATAAGCATGCTGAATGTGTGCAGTGTAACACTGTGCGTGCGCGAGACCAAACCGTTAGCGTAGTCGTGTACTTCCGCATTGGTGTAAAATGGCGAGTAATGTGTGGTATAGGTCTGTATCGGAATATCCGTAGGTGTTTTGTGGTGTTTTGCGAGTTTCTTGTGGTGTTTTGCGAGTTTATAGTGCTGTAGCCTCGTTTTCGTTTTGTTCGGCGGCCATTTTTTCTCTCGCTTCGTTTTTTTTTTAGTCTGTAAACTGTTTTATTTCGAGTAAAATCGAGGTGTAAGTTGCATTTTTGAGGTCCTGGGTGCTCCCTGTTGGTGTAGGTAAGTTTTTTATGCATGTGCTGTGTGTATGTATTGTGTTTTAAATGTTTGTATGTCGGCGTGTTGCGTCCGATGTTTGCGAGGTCGTAATGTGTGGTAACGTGTTTCGTACGTTGTTTGCGTGCCTCGTAAAATTTAGCGAGTGTCGTAATTTGTGTGTCGTGTTTTTTGAGTAGCGACGTGAATTTTGCGAGGGTTTGAGGCCCTTGCCCAGTGACCTCGCCAGCAACTGAGTCCCTCGCTTCGCGAGGGGCCTCAGTTGCTGGCATGGAGCGCCTTCGGCGCTCCATGCCAGCAACTGAGGCCCTTGCCCAGTGACCTCGCCAGCAACTGAGGCCCTCGCTTCGCGAGGGGCCTCAGTTGCTGGCATGGAGCGCCTTCGGCGCTCCATGCCAGCAACTGAGACCCGTGCCCAGTGACCTCGCCAGCAACTGAGGCCCTCGCTTCGCGAGGGGCCTCAGTTGCTGGCATGGAGCGCCTTCGGCGCTCCATGCCAGCAACTGAGGCCCTTGCCCAGTCACCTCGCTACGCGAGGGCCGCGGGCTCGCTACGCGAGCCCGCAAGCGTGAGCAACGACTCGTACGCTCACAACTATATATGTGATTACACTAGAAGTAACTATGCTAGAAAGTAATCCTGAGGTGGTACCAAGTGGGCCAGATGCATTGTGGTTGGGGAAAGGTTATTGTCTAATTTATCGGTTAGTATGGTGTCAGTGCTGGGGATATGCTGTCCTGAATGGATGCGTTTTAAGGTGTAATTAAAAGTTTGAAACTTTTTGGGAGAGTCTGATAAAGCTTGAAATTAGTTCCAAAGAAGAGATGTGGGAGGAATTTGATATGTGGGAGTGAGAGGGGGGTTATGAGAGGAGACACCGGGCAAAGGTCTGCGGAGGGAATGTATAGGTGAGTATTTGGAAATGAGGGATGATGTAGGGGGGTGCAGCACAATGGTCTGGCTTGGAGATAAGGCAGTCAGTGTAAGAGAGGAGCAGCAAAGGTCTTGCAGCTGAGGTATGATAAAGGCTCTTACTTTCAATAAAAGAAGATGGATTTACTCTTGTTTGTACCATTCCAAGTAGTGTCGGTTTTTGCACTGAAGGACACTCTTCATACACCCTTCATCTGAAACATGAGCATTCCCTAAATATTGTCCACAGAAAACCTGCATGCTCCAAATATCTATACAGTCTTGTGGTTTTGACCCACTCTGCTGGAACGACCCACTTCTGATATTATCTTACCCTGCAAAATTGCAAACTACCTTTACCTCTGGAATCTGGGCACTACCTTAAAGGTATATATAAGTTTCCTGGGTTTCAAATGTTTGGTAACAAACAGGCAGTGATTATCAGAAAAATATGTGTTACATAGATAAGGTCAGTGTACTCACAAATTTATAGGCAGGAAAGTAAATTCCAGCTTTCCACACCCAGAGGAAACTGACCTTACCAAGTATAAAGAGGAAATATAGTAAGGTATGGAGTTTGACCTTTCAAAGAAAGTACTTGGTGCTGGATTGCACCACATGGTTGGGTGTGGTCCGAGTTTACAACTGAATCAGATCACAAGGATATAAAGAGAAAAATACTACATATCCCAGGCTTCTATGCAACACAGAAACCCCAGAGTATGATAAAAAAATTATCTGCTTTCTCCTGATTGACCAAAACAATTATGCTAATCTTAGCAGGGATTCAACTGACAAAAGCATCAACTTACAAATTGAAAAGATTTAGCAAACATCAGGGTGACTTTGCAAATGTTTATTTTGGTATTTCTACTTGCAAAAAAATGTTTTTATACTCTACTGATTCTCCTCTATCAAATGCATTCAGGAACCTTAAATATGCCTTTAATAACCTTTACCACAGATCCCTGCATAAACATTGTCTCCCTTGTCCTCAATTTCATCACCTTTCAAACATGCCCAAAACTGTCCAATGAGGCCTCACATTTCTTCTTACTACTGCTCACTTCCATTTACTGATTACAGGGAGAATGTAGTCCCAATTTTTTTATCATGACTTTGAGTATTTTTTTTATATAACAAGGTTTATCTTTGAATAAAAATGAAGGATTTGGGGCAGTGTTGGACATTTCTCAGACCTATCCTGTAATATGTACGCATGCATTTGTGGAATCGATGGGAAGTGTGCCGCTGACGTCCCCATCTAGCTGTGTCTCTATGCCCGGTAAGAGGTTAGGGGTTTTCGGATTAGGGTTATCGGGTTTGGGGGTTAGGTTTACGCCCAGTAAGTGGTTTGGGGCTTAGGGTTAGGGGCTTAGGGATAGAAAGTGAGGTTTAGGGGGTTAGGGTAAGAGGGTTAGGGTAAGAGGGTTAGGAAGTGAGGTTTAGAGGGTTAGGGTTAGGAAGTGAGGTTTAGGGGGTTAGTGTTAGAGGGTTATGGGGTTAGGGTTAGAGGGTTAGTGGGTTGTGGTGTACTACCTACTTTGGACATCTAGATCGGGATGCAGGACTCAAGAGCGCTTCCACAAATGCGTGCGTACATATAACCGGATAGATCCAATTTCTCTGCAATGTAAGAGCTTGAGCTCCTAACATTTATACTTGTGGCTCCTAAATATTTTGGTAATTCAGTATAATTTATATCTATGAAGAACTTTCATCCAAGCTCCTTGAAACAGCCTGTCTGGCTCCTATGTGTTAGATATTTTTTCTTCACTCCTAATTTGGATTATATTAAAATAAAATAAGAGTAAAGCAGGCATAGCTTCATATGACGTTGTGTGCTCCACTTCCATCTGACCTGTTAATTATCCAAAGCTAAGAGGAAGCTTAAGCAAATGTTTTGGTTATTCGTGTTTGACTTGTTAGTTGAGTATTCAACAGAATGGTAATAATGCAGATAAAGATTAATCTAGCATCACTTTTGCTACTCTAACAAAAGGGGAACTTATCAATTCTATCAAAAATAGCTTTTACATAGATTTTCTCCAAAAGAGCTCACTTTTGTAATTTGTAAATGCATGGCAGAAATTGGACTTCATTGTCCTTGTAATAGTCACATTTGTAGTATGGAAGAAAACACAAATAAATGCTAGCTGTTAATCCAAATGTTCACTGATCATTTAACAATAATATAAATTTTCTATTGCAGATTAACCAGCAAAGCTCATTGGAATCCAACACATCCCAAGTAAATATGGCAGCCGCAACCACAATATACAGTTAAATCGAACAGCCCAAGGTATGAAATATAAAAAAATATTGCTTTATAGTTTTTAATTTAAAATGTGTTCTTCTAATATCTACCTTGAAAGACCAATGCCAGTTGTGTCACAGCAGCCATTTTGGAATTTGTAAGGTTCACATAGCTTCCATATTGGGTAGGACAAAGCTTCCATATTGGGTAGGGTGCCATCCCTATGTACAACACTGGGCTGGTCCCTTTCCTGCATCCTTAGTATTCACTAAGCTATGCTCTCCTCAGTCACTTGCGATCAGGTTATGTTCCAGATGTATATGTAACATTATACAATCCCCTTAACAGTATGTATTTGCTTCTTTGAACTCAAGGCCAAGATGCTATCCATCTTCACCATCATGATGGTTCCTATAATTAGAAGCAACAAGAAAAAGTATATTTGCTGCAAATTATATATATATATATATATATATATATATATATATATATATATATATTATATATATATATATTGTAACCGGTTGCCCCCTAGAGCATGATACCAAGTAAAGAGTTCTTGACAGGAGTGACGGAGTTAACTCCTGAAGAACTACTAAATGGTGCAGGTGCAGTTTCTCTTTAAAGCCTGGGAAGCAGACATGGAACGGTGTGGCTGATTAGGCTCTGGCCTAAGTTGTGTACTGCTGCTTGCTAGCAGCCAGAGCAAGCCACAAGAGAGGAGCTTGCTGGCTGATCCTGTGTGGATCTACCATTTGAAATTTGGAAAACAAACCTGGAGGAAATCTTGTTTTACTGTGGCTGCCAGTTTTGGATGACAGAAAGAAGTGTGTGCTGTTGTGAAGTCACTGGACTAACAGAGCGGTCGGAAAGAGTAACCCCACAGTCAGGAGGTGAAGCTACAAAGGCACCAAGTAAGTGAATGACAGAATGAGGAGGATTCCCAGGCAGAGTAGCCTAAAAAGGGACAAGGTCTATGCCAGTGAGGAGTCTGGGAGTTGCAGCTAACAAGAGAACGTTGTTAGCTGGTTGGACTGCTATAAGAGAAGCTTGTGTGAAAGTTTGCTCAGACAGATAACAAGGTAAAGCTGCTGTTGGAGCAAAGCCAGCCCTGCAGACTAATTGTGGAAATCCTGGATCTAAAGGTACCATTGCAGAGTCTGATAACCCCAGGGAGAAGTCTGTGTCGTTAAACAGATTTGTAGCCTTCACAAAGAGAGGGTGTTAAGGGTCCCTGGAGGTTGGGGTATCTGGAGAGTAGGGTGGGCCAGAACCCCACCCTATAGTATGAAGTTTAAAGACAACGGTCTACAGAGTAAAGACTTCTAATAAAACAAGAGACTGTTTGTATCCTGGCCACAAGGTGGTACTACAAGAGACTGTTTGTATCCTGGCCACAAATGTGGATTGTATGGAACTACATATGGAATATCTACAATTTTGCCATGAATAATAGCAGTTTGACCTTCTCTTCTTTTATATAAAGGGTATCCATCACAATTAGCATATGTTTGCAGTTGAAAATCTTTTGGGAAATCTTTGGTGCATTTTTTATTTTCAATACATGGAGATTGGGCATTTATATCTCCACATGGACCGTGAGTCATTCTATGTGTTACAATTTCATACAGTTTGGAATGTTTTTCTGGATGTGGAAGTTCAGCACTATTCACTGAATCCACTCTCTCTGTTGTATTCAATTTATCTTTTTCTTGGAGGATTAAAAGTATGTGTGCATGTGGAAGGCCTTTTAAATTCAATGGTGTAAACAAAAGCCACACATTTCCCAAATAACTGTGCTATAGTTATGTCATGTATTCATGTATTTAGTTTTATTTTGAATACTCGAGCCACTAAATGTGGTCAATCCGAAGTATTCTGACCATCTTTCAAATTTTCCTTGACCTCTGGCCATTGCGGATTACATGTGAATGTAATGAATAAATCTGGTTTTCCAAATTTAGTCACAATAGCCATTGCATCATTGTATCTTTCTCGCATATTGCAAGGAGATCCTTGGAAAGAGGATGGCAAAATGATTGCTCTTCCAGCTGGAATGTCTCTGTTTGTAGCCAATTCAGCGACATAATCCATCAATCCACAGTATTGTCCTACCCGCAGCTTCGGTTGTTGAAATGTTATAACATTTCGATTATTTGCTTCACCTTGTAGATATGAATCAACGATCCATTGTTGTGTGAGTTTCCCCCCATATCAAATAGGATTAAAATCATCACGAATAGCAGTTTGTGGCACTTTATATTCCAGCATAGAAATATTGTTTCTGACACAAACTTTACTATTGGGATAACTTTGCAATAGTAATTTTGGTTTCTATCCTGGCTCACCATTTGGGAAGTAAATGGGATATGTCATTGGATCCAAATTACTACTTAATATATTTCTATTTATAAAAGGTTGCTCTTTATTTTGGGGATATATTCTAATATCCCGCTGAAATGGTGGTTCACCATCATCATTTTGAAAGTCCATGGCAACCTCATTTGCTGTTGGTAAATTATAAATTTTGATCAGAATGGCGATTTCTTTTAAGAGCCATATTTACTCTTGGCATTGGCAAATGACTTATGTGAGCATGTGTCTGTTGTTCTTTTTTATCCTCTGCTAATTTTTTTGTATGCTTGAATATATGGGCTGCTGGCCATAATGTTATCAAGCTCTTGAAAAACTGTGGCTAAGCATTTTTTATATTCAGGAAGCATCATCCGTTGTTCAACAGCTTCCATTGTATGTAGGACATATAACTGTGCAAATTTCCTTTGGTCTCCTGCTTGTGGGTGTAAATGGGAAGTCCGGTGGTAAATTTGTCCTTGTACTTTAAAACAGTAAGGACTATGTTCGGGGACATTTTCTGCTAATGTTGCACCCATTGAAGCAAATTAAATTGTACTGTTATAAGACCTGAAGTTTTGTTTAAAATTCCTATAATTTGAAAATGTTGGATCAGTCATTATACTTTGTAAATATTGTGGAAATGTGTGTCTTTCTGGAAGTCTTACCTTTCCTTTCTGACAGCAACTAATAAACTCCCCATCTTTTTGTCTTTCCTTGTGAAAATGATATGCCCCTCAGAAGTGACAAACCATTTAGTAACCCACAATAAAGACTCTATACTGGTAGTGATGTAAATAAGGGACTATCCTGAGCTTCCTAAACAAATATATCACTACAAATTTGTATATCAACATTTGTGTCATTAGCAAATGTTTCACAGGCATTATGTTTTTTACTTTTTCTTTTCTTTGTAGCTCCCTCAAGCTTAGTTTTTTTTTTTACTTACCTGAAGTGGTAATGGATGAAGTTCTTTTACACTTTGTGATGGTCTTGGACTTGTGGCCTTTTATTTCTTTAAATCTGTAAGACATATTGTGAATTTTTATTGTACATATTGTTTTTAAGTGTCCTCAATGCAAAACATAAAGAGCTAATCCTGTTTTCATAAATAAGGGCAGCCTGAAAATGTAAGTTTGATATACCTGTAATGTTGAAATAATTGCAGATGAAATACTGCAGATCTCACAGTCTGTGTTCATGCCGGTCCAGTGTTCACAGAGATCAGCAAACTGTAAAATGACATGAAAATAATTTTCAATTATTTCCTGATGAATCTGCTGCGCTATTTATTTTATTGCCACATTTTTTAGGCAACTATAAATTAATGTGTATAGCATAATTTATTAATTATTAAATTATTACATTTTATGTAATTCTATTTTATTGTTTTTATTGGTAAATGTAAATAGCTAAGCATCCATTAAGTAAAATATTCAACTTTTATTTGAGCAGTGTATTTTGTGTTCATGCAATATGAATTAATAATCAGGTTAAAGCAAATTATATTTTATCTATTGTGTGTTCTTAAATGCCGTCCATGTAAAATGTATTAATTAATGTAATAAAAAAAAAGAAAATTATTAATGGATTCAATGAATTAATTAATCTATAAATATATCATCTTTAATTGTCATTCATGCAAAACCTAAAGAGCCAAGAATCTATAAGGGCAGTGTTAAATCTCCAAAATTACATTTTTAAATTCTTCTCTTTGGGTTTTCCGGCAGCAGAAAATGTACAGTGAGACTGTTCATCACCTGAAGAAAAAGTGTCAGCAATGTGCCAAGTGTGCAGTATATATAGGCTGCAATCGGGAGCCAAAACTGTTATTTTCGGGGTCGTATCTAGAGTCGCAATGTTCTTATTTGCAATTTAGTGTGTTGTGTAGTGTAAAATGGAGGCGATTGTCTATGTTCTACATGCCTCGTGATGAAGTTACGGGATTCGTCCTTGTGTAGTTTGTAAGTACAGTTTTTCGCGTTCTTCGTGTAAATTTTACGTGTTTTGGCCTCCATTTTTTTCTCGCTTAGCCAAGTTCCAAGTGTCTAAAAAACCCAAATATAGCTCCAAAAAGCTTGCCACCTGACTCCAAGGCTTCTTGGGTCTCCCCCATGCTGTGTGTTTTGTGGGTTTGGACTGAAACACTTGGTCGTTAAAGTCTTAATAATTGCGTGCCAAAAAGTATTGTGTGCCTCGGAATTCCGTGTGCCTGGGCGTTGGTGCTCATCACCCCTTCGGTTGCTGCCTGCAATAAGCGCCTTCGGCGCTCATGCAGCTACATCCCGCGGGCCTCCACCCCCGCAACTGCGTCCCTCACTTCAAAAGGCCTGCAAAAGGCCTCATTGCAGCTAAGTCCCACTGGACTCCACGCCTGCAAGCGTGACAACAAATTGACAACTATTATAGTTGATATATATATGTACTGTGTATGTGTGTGTATACTGTATATATATATATATATATATATATATATATATCCTCTAAATGCACTGTGCATTGCTTAATTATGGTCACAATTGTCTTTGTGTTTTCTATTATAAGAAGATGATAATTAAAAATATTTTACCCTGCTACTTACATTATAACATGACATTGTATCTGGCAAATAAATTAGTATTGCAATTAGGGGTGATTATAAGTAAACTACACCATAAAAATACTGATGTTATAATGCAAATTTACATATCAGCTGCAATAAATGAAATATATTATATGCTGCTCATACATATTTTGTATTACTTTTTTGACACCGTTCACTGATTTGTCTAAACTTTCAAGGCAATGTAAGAAATTAGGTGGGACGTTATAGAATACATTGTTGGCCTCATTATAATAAGCTAGTCCTGCTAGATTCCATGATACAGAACATATTATTCATTACCAGATTTAGATCTATTACAAACCTGTACAGGTCCTCAGATAGGAGATAGCACCCGATTGCTGAATTATTAAAGGACTATATGAACGATCTCAAACTATATAGTAGAAACAATATGGCAAATTTAATTGAATTATTTCTGTGTGGTACTATGTGACTCAAGCACTTGCTTAAGAAAAACAACAGCTATATCAAACTGATATAGTAAGCCAGATGGGATCCCGTGCTTGCTTATAAGACCTATATGACACAAGTTCCTTTTCTCCTCAGTCCTACTTTTCTTCCCTTTTGAGGAAATTCTGTATCTTCCCTACCTGGTCCCAAACTTGTAATTCATTCACTCATCCCCTTAACCACTAACCCCTGATTGGTGGATCCCCCATTAGGCAGACTATAAGGTGAAATCCTACCATACTCATTGCTGATACATTCCAGATAGACAGGGAAATATGAACATGACCAGAGACCATACCAACAATTTACACAATGTTACGTTTCTGTACAAGTTTCTTTGATGTTAGGGGTACAAGAAGGGTCAAATTAAGGTTATGTCCACTTTGGGACATATATACATGGTGTGACTTTATTGAAGAGTGTGTTTACTGTATCCTGCAAGTCATAAGCTGATCCCGAGATGGGGGATCCCTGAAACCTGAAGGTATCTAGTAGTAGAATCAGTTGGCTTCTGCCAATTCAAGCCCATCTGAAGACTAGGTTGTGACAATAAAAATTGTACGTCCATGTATACTAAATTGTAATAATCTGATATTGTTTTGTTTCCATGTAGAGTACTGAATCTGAGTATGAGAAGGTGCAGCATCCTCAGGTACAAATACTTTATCTATTCAGATAAACAGGGATGGAAAGATAGGAATGAGAGAGATTTGGTGTTTCTATTATTGATCCAGATAAGTTTCCAGCATTCATTTGATGCTTCCCCTCAAGACACAGGTTCTTCTTGCTCAATTATGTAACTCTTACACTCTGTTTATACCAAAAACTACATTGTGAGAATTTACCTTATTCACACATCACCCAAATATATTGGATATATATACAGTATCTCACAAAAGGGAGTACATTCCTCACATTTTTGTAAATATTAATGTATATCTTTTCATGTGACAACACTGAAGAAATTACGCTCTGCTACAATGTAAAGTAGTAAGTGTACAGCTTGTATAACAGTGCAAACTTGCTGTCCCCTCAAAATAACTCAACACACCGCCATTAATGTCTAAATCGTTGGCAACACAAGTGAGTACACCCCTAAGTGGAAATGTCCATATTGGGCTCAAAGTGTCAATATTTTGTTTGGCCACCATCAGTGGAGGAGCTAGGGAATGTAGGGCCCCGGTGCAAACCCCCCCCCCCCCCAAATAAAACAACATATTTTGAGCTGCCCCCCCTCCCAGGGTGCAAACCTTTTTTGAGAGACATTATATTGTAAAATTAGATAGAAATATAATTGGGTAAGGGTCTATATTTTATCATACGTTATGACTCCCTAACATTTTTATCTCATGGTTTTTATTTTCACTGAAAAAAATATATAAAGCTTAGTTTACACTGACGACATGATGGATGACGGTGTTTGACTGTCTATAAGTTAGCCAATGCAATACAAGATATTGTGTGCTAGGGTTGGGAGGAGAGAGACACTTAGGGCAAAGGAGACTGCCAGTGCAAAATAATTAGTTACATACTGTAGTTAGATAGTATTTAAGGTTGAAAAAAGACTTTCAGTCCATCAAGTTCAACCTTTTTAAGATCTCCTCTGATCTGCAATATGCAGATTAACTATTGATGAATTAGTTGTATAAAAAATCAATTCCTTCCTGATCCCAGACACATATATATGTGTATATATATCGCCTTCTCTCACACACTGCCCCTTCTCTCTCCCTTCTCTCAATCTCCCTCTTTCTCGATCTTCCTACCCCCCTTTTCCACTCTCTCTACCTCTCCCTTTATCTCCACGTCTTTCTCCCTGTTCCCCTCCCTTCCCTCTCTCTCTTTCCCTCTCCCTCACTTTCTCGCCCTCACTCAAAATGCCCTCTCTTCCTCTCCCTTCTCTCTCTCTCTTTCTTTCTCTCCTCTACCTCCCCCTCTTTCTCTCCCTCCTCTCTTTCCCTCTCACCTTCACTTTCTTCCTCTCTCTCTATGTCTCTCTCCCTCCCCCCTCTCCCCTCACTCTGTTTTCTTTTTTTCTCCCTTACCCCCATTCTCTCCCCTCCCTCTCTCCTCCTCTCCCCCTTTCTTTCTCTCCTCTCCCCTCTCTCTCATCCCCCTCTCATTCTATCCCTCTATCTTTCTCTCCCTCTCTTTCTCTCGCTCTCCCCCCCTTGCCTCTCTCCCCCTTGCCTATGTATCCCCCTCTCCCCTCATGCGTCTTCCTCCATGTTTCCCCCTTGCCTCTCGCTCCTGTATATGTCTCCCTCTTTCCCCTTGCCTCTCTACCCCATATTCCTCTCCCTCTCTCCCCATGTTGACCCCTCCCTCCATGTCTCCCCAATGCATAACTCTCCCCATGTCTCCTACTCTCCCACCAGTTCTCCCCTTGCCTCTCCCTCCCTCCATGTGTCTCCCTCTTTCCCCTTGCCTCTCTCCCCCATGTCTCCCCTTACTTCTTTCTCCCTCCATGTGTCTCCCTTTTTCCCCTTGACTCTCCCTTTACATCCATGTCTCCCCCTTACCTCTATCTCCCTCCATGTGTCTCCCTCTTTCCCATTGCCTCTCTCCCCATGCCTCTCCTTCCATGTCTCCCCCTCTCCTTCCATGTCTCCCCCTCTCCTTCCATGTCTCGCCCTCTCCTTCCATGTCCATGTGATAGTGATAGTCCATGTGATAGTGTCTGACTGTCTACAAGTTAGCCAATGCAATGCAAGATATTGTGTGCTAGGGTTGGGAGGAGAGAGACACTTAGGGCAAAGGAGACTGCCAGTGCAAAATAGAAAAGTGATACTCAGAGCAAGAGGAGAGAGATCCAGACAGGGCAAGGAAGAGCACCAGGGAAATGGACTGAAGTCTATATGAGAGAGACAACGCAAGGGCCAGCCCGCCCGGGGCTGTCCCTGAGTTTGCTGCCCCCCCCCCGTGCAAACATATATCACATAGAATAATTGTGGATCTTCTGAATGTTGGGGACGTTTGCAATGTTGGTCATGCACTTGCGGGGCTGCAATGAGGGTCTTGCAAAACGAGGAACGAGGTTGCACGGTTGCTCAAAATTACGATTTTAATGGCCGAACCACTGAATTGAATAGAGCACTTCTCTCTCCTCCTCTCCCCCTTTCTTTCTCTCCTCTCCCCTCTCTGTCTTCCCCCTCTCATTCTATCCCTCTATCTTTCTGAAGTAGCCCACATAGGAAAGGAATATGCCTCAACTGTGTCCACTGTCTCCAGAAGATACTGAATGGAAGCCTTTTACAAAGTCTCCTGGGAAGGCATAAACCGTTAGTTAGTAAATCATTCCTTATAGGCTTATGCAAATGGTGAATGAAAAAATGCTAACTTGATTCAGCATGTCCACTTTTTCTGACAGACTATATTACATATATATATATTTTTTTTTACAGAACATGGCACCGTTTCTTATACACTCGCTGCAGACTTTATGCTTCCAAAGTGGCTAATTGATAGCTAAATAGCTCATTCTGCTTCCACTAATAGAGTGCTCTACGTACTCCAAAATCTCATGTTCTGTTGAGAGATGATTTTTGGAGATTTTTGTTTAAGACTTATATTGACACTATACTGTATTATTTTGTATAGAAACATGTGATCTGACATGAGATGATGACCCTACGTATTGGAAATCAGATAATATCTATAAATCAGATGAAGATTCCTCCGCAATATGAAGAAGTATTACTATATAGGTCCAATCAAATGTACCAAAAAAACTTGAAGTCATTTTAAGGAAGGTCTTTCTGCTAAATAATATATGTGACAGCTGATGTGGTAAAAATAACAACTCTGCAAGATTGAGGGTTGTAAAAACAAGAAAAATAGGAAGCTGGACAAAAATATATATAATTATCTGCAGTTATGAAGCTTGAGATCATCAGCAATGTTCAACATTTTCAATGTTGTATCAAACATGTCAACAGTATATGTAACCCGCTTTTATACGGCCTGATGGCTATAAATGTAATGATACATATTACTGCTTGGGAAATGAGCCACTGGGCTGAGGTATAGAGGATAAAGGGTCACTATAGTCCAAAAGTGTATGCATAACAATCACATTTCAAACATATTTTTGTATGAAAAACAAGAAGATACATGAAATTATTATTATTATTTTTTTTTTTTTTATTATTTTCCAAAAAAGCCGATACAAAAACAAAAATATATGTTAATACATTCTTGTCAAATCTATTACAACATCAAAACATTGCATTAATTAAAAAAAAGAAATCATTCATCCTCATTCACCCCTCATTCAATTCTAGAAGATTTGATCTTGTACTTTATTGTTCCCTGTTTCAGATCCCATACTTTCCATTTTAATTACCTTAATTAGACCTCTTTGCGCGTAATTTGCCTCTAATTCTCGGATATACTTTATTTTCCAAATGATGTCAGCAAAGAGGGGAGGAGATTTATTTTTCCAATTCCTAATTATTAAATGTTTTGCTATTGAAAAGATCATAATAGCCACTGCTTTTCCCTCAATGGTTACATCACTTGGAAAAATGTGTAACACACTGCATTCTCCCCTAAAAGGGAGTTGGTTCCCAACCATCTTGCCCAAAAGTTCATAACACCTTTCCCAAAAGGGTTTTAATTTAGGGCAATCCCATAAAATATGCAATAAATGGGCGGAGCTACCACATTCTCTCCAGCACATTTTATCTATAGGGGAGTGGGAAATTTGTGCAGTTTTCATAGGTGTAATGTACCAATTGTTAATTACTTTAAAAAAAAATTCTCTGTATGCTGTTTGTTTAATAAATCTGTCTGTCAATTTTAAAGCTGTATCCCAGTCTGTTTCATTTATTTCTAAGTTTAAGGTCAATTCCCATTGTTTCATACCCTTGGTTTTGGAATGTTCTCCAACAGATCTTATAATATTAAAACATTTGGATATCAAATGTTTTCTCTCCGATTTAAGGAGAATTTTTTCCATGGGATTTAAATCTTTACTACTTTGTAAATGTACATTAGTTGTACCACAGGTAGCTCTATAAGCTTCATATGCTAGCCATCCTTCTCCTGAGATTTTAAACTTTTCCTTAATTTGATCAAAAGGGGCAATAAGCCCGTTGATCACAGTATCTCCTACAGATAATAATCCTTTACTCTTCCAGTCTTTAGTAATAGTTGTCATATTTAAATGTACAAGCGATTTCACCGGGGTAATAAAACTACCCCTATGAATTAATTTGTATTTCCTATTAATCTGTCTCCAGTTTTTTAAGATTTCTTTCATAACAGATGATCCTACAGCTAGGTCCTTATAAGAAGGTTTTTCCCCAAAAACCATAGCTGATAAATGGTAATTTGGGTTTAGAGCTTTTTCTATTTCTATCCATGGTAGTTTATGTGCTGTTTCTAGCCATTTCAAGGCATGTGCTATACAATTAGCTTCCTGATATGGTTGCAATAGGGGGTATGAGATTCCTCCCTTTAAAAAATTCCTTCCCATAGTGTTTTTTTTTAACCTTATGTATCTAGAGTGGTGTATAAATACATCAATTACACGTTGTAGTTTCTTCGACCAACCTCTAGGAATCTTAAAGGGAATACACATTAAGATGTAATTAAGTCTGGGGAGTAACATCATTTTGACTACCGCAATTTTCCCAGAGAAGGAAAATCTGTCTTTCCGCCAGTTATCTATGATGTTTTGAAATTTAAAATATAAATCTTTATAATTTCTGTCAACCATTTTCTGTATATTTCCCAAAAAAATAATTCCTAGGTGTTTAAATGATTTTGAGTTCCAATCAAACGAATAACTAGACTTCAATCGAGAAAGCAAGCTCGTAGAAACGTTAAAAAAGAGTGTTTCTGATTTCCTATAATTCAACTTATAATAAGACACTTTGCTATATTTATCTATTAACTTTGCTAAATGGCAAAGAGATTCTTCCGGACGAGTAGGTGACAGGACAACATCGTCTGCATATAGACTGATTTTATGTTCCCTCTCCCCCATCCTAATCCCATGAATTTGTGGGGATGACCTAATAACTTCCGCCAATGGTTCTATCATTAGCGCAAATAGGGTGGGGGAGAGAGGACAACCCTTTCTAGTACCATTTGTAATTCCGAAGGGGCCTGCTCTGTAGCCCAAACCAGTTACTTCTGCTGTAGGAGATCTATACAGGGCCCCTATTGCCTTGGCCCCAAATTCACAAAAACCAAATTTAGACAGCGCTAGTCTCATATACTCCCACCCTACTCTGTCAAACGCTTTCTCCGCGTCTAAAGACAGAAATAGGGTGGGAGCTCCTTTTAGTCTTGCAATTTCGCCCAAATTCATAAGTTTTCTAATATTCTCTGTTCCCTTTCTATTAGTCACAAATCCCATTTGTTCTATTGCGATTAGTTTTCCTATGAATTTTTGAATTCATAGGAAAACTTCATAGGCCAGAATCTTCGCATATAATTTCGTATCTGCATTTAAAAGTGAAATGGGTCTATAATTAGCTCAAGATTGTGTGTCCAAGTTGGTCTTAGGGATCATTATTAATGCTACTTTTGTCATCTCTGTTGGCATAGTTCCGGTAGTTTTAATTTCGTTAAACACTTCTGTGAGCTGAAGACTCAAAATTTGCGAGAATGTTTTATAGAAAAGATTAGTATATCCGTCTGGCCTTGGCGTAGTACAGGGTTTCAGTTGTTTAATCACTTGGAGAACTTTCTGATTTGTAATTGGTTTATTCAATTCTACTTGATCATCTAACGTTAATTTGGGAAGTTGGATCTCGTCCAAAAATACTTGTATTTCTTCTACCAATGGTTTACAGAAAGAGACTGCTTTTTCCAAATTATATAGTTCCTGATAGTATCTAGAAAAGGCTTGGCCGATTTCCTGCGGGGAAGAAATATATCTTCCTTTTTCTCTGATAACTGTTATTCTTTTCTTTTTTCTTTTTTGCTTGTGTAGCTAATAGTTTGCTGTTTCTATTATTTTGGTGATGGTAAGTCTGTTGATAGCACCATATTTCTCTATCTGATCTTAGCTGATTGATCTTATTTATACTGTTCCGTATTATTTTAATCTCTGCCATTGTTTGATGTTGTGGATCTACCATGAATTTAGATTCCAACTTATTTAGATCTATATATCATTTTTTTAAAGAAGCTCCTCTCTGACTAATCAATTGGGATTTACGTTTAATAATCAAACCTCTTGTGAAAGCTTTTTGTGTGTTCCAAATCGTGCAATAGGAAGGAACCCTGTGCATGTTAATATCAAACAAATTTAGCTATTTCTTTACTTAAATATTCTTTATTTTTTTCCATTTTTATTATAGTGTCATCTAATCTCCATTGTGGTCTATCCAACTTTACTTTATTAATTTCTACTACTAATGTGATATAATCATGGTCGGAAATAACAATCTTGCCTATTTCCGTGAGCGGGATCTTATTAATTATTTGAGCATTTACTAATGTTAAATCAATTCGTGAATATATATTATGTGGATTTGAGTAGAAAGAAAACTCCTTTTGATTTGGGTGTTGAACTCGCCAAGCATCAAATAAATTGTTTTTGATAATCCATTCAGTAAATATCTGCGCGTCTTTGCTCACTTTTATTAAATTTTTATATACCGTTTTTTTAGACCTATCTAAGTTTATACACAGGAGGGAGAACAAAGATCCTATTGTAGGGCACACCTACTAATCTAAATCTTAGAAAAAAGAGAATAAACTAAATAATAAAACTTAGCATTTAATGGTATTTAAAATCCTTATTAAAATATATGCACATAGGTGGCAGAGAGGTAGTAATGTTCTAATTGGCAGTATGGGTATCTGTTACAAAAAGAAATAAGTCCTAAAAGGACCAGCTATATATACAAGCTATATACAATATAAAGTGCTAGTGTTGGTCACAGATAAAGTGATTGTCGTGCAAAAAAAGTGCAAAGTATAAAGTGCCAAGTGCTAATAGTTCATGAGGTGCACAGCTATTGATGTGCACCTAAATAAGTGATTAATATATGAATATAGTGTATATAGCGAGCTGTATAGGCTTAGAACATGAGGTGATCCAGCATTATTGCTGGAATTAAATAGCAGCCACTGTACCCAATATTAGGGAATAAATGCCCCAAAATATTTTAAAGTCCCAAGACTGGACAGTTTAATAATATGTATTACTGTCCTAGAGTGACAGTGTGGGCCAATAGAGATGTGGACTCAATATTGCCTTAATATTGAAAATAAATACTGCGTGGTTCTTCAGGATCTGAGAGAAAGGAGAAAGAGAGAGGAGGGAGAGGGACAAAAGACAAATAAAATAATATCTAGATATTCCTTTTAGTCAGTCAAAGTAATTTCTTCCTCTGCCAATCTGGTGTAGGAGCTTCTAATTCCATCAAAAGTTCTTTAGGGTCAGGGGTATTAAGTATTACAGTACTCAGAAAGTTTTCACCTTCTACAGGGGACTTAATCTTGTGCCAAGACGATCCTTGTAGTACCAGTAAACCTACTGGAAAGGTCCATTTATATACAAGATTGCTCTTCCTTAAACCTTGTGTTATAGAATTAAACTCCTTTCTCTTGCTGATTGTGCCTTTTGAAAGATCTGCAAATATTTGGATATTTTCGTATGGATGTTCAAACGTCTTCTTTATATAACTTGCTTTAGTTATTGCTTCTTTTGTAGATAAGTGGTGAATTCTAACTATCACATCTCTGGAGCTTTTATTTTGTAGATGGCTTGGAAGAGGAATTCGGTGGATTGTATCAAGTTTCTGATCCAGGTGGGAAAAGTTAGGAGTAATTTTGGAAAACAATTCCATGATATATATTGCAAGATCTTTTTTTATAGCTTCAGGTATTCCTCTTATTCGGAGGTTATTTTTCCGAGCTTTATCTTCCATCCTATTCATCTGGTCATTTAATATAGTAATTTGAGAAGCCATTTTTGATGATTGTTCCAATAGCATATTGTGATCAATGATCAACTTATCGAATTTATCCTCCAAGTCGGCGGATCGTTTATTCACCTCTCTTATTGATTTGGCATTTTCCATTATTTGGCTTCTAATTTCCGCCAAAAATTCTACTTGAAAGTTCTTCAGAATCTCTTTCATTTTGTCTGTGGTGAGGAGATTTTCCTCTTGATCTTCCAAATCTCTGCTTAATGCGTTTGTAGAGGGAGGAGCAATGCTTTGATCCAGAGCTTCTTTCGGGGTATGTTTTTGGAGGGAATTTGTGGAGCTTTTAGGCGTGAAAAAGGGAGATGGTTCTGAAATCGGGCTTTTCCGCACTCTAGATTTATTTTTGGACGCCATCTTATTTTACTTTTGCAATGTTCTGTTTTCCCCCTAAGGGGAGTTGCTTTAAAACTTTTATCTCCCTTTTTCCTTTCTTTTTCCCCTTCAGTTTCCCCTCACTCTCCTTCCTCCTGTCCTTCCTTTTAGCAGTTTATTCACTGGCCTCTACTGCTGGTTCTGTTATAATAAGAAGTACTTTTAAACGTTAATACGTCCACAATCCTCAGGATTGTTAAAGCCTTATGACATATCTTGCAATGAGATTTTCTGAATTTCCCTGTAGCGGTTACTTCTATAAAATATTTGTGGAGTTTATCCACCAGTCCTGATCCCAGGGAATTATTATTACAATTGCCAATTAGATTCCTTTTGTTGGCCAGACCTAATTTTCTCACAGATTAAATCCTGCAGTCTCAAGTGTTGAGGCTGGATCAATGCTGGCCACAGGATCTGCGGATTAATTTTCCTGTATTTATATTACCAGGCTTAATGGTCATTACCTTTAGTTCTTTTCTAGGCCTTGCAGTTAATTACCATATGGCCTTCTGCATTTTTCTATGGCAATTACCTATAAAAGTGTTTTTGTGAGCTAAGTACACAGATCCTATTCCCAGAGCAGGTAGTGTGCAATTGTGAGGTATGTTTTATTAACGGAACAATTCTATCTTACATTTTCTGTCATGCATAATGTGTTCTTATAGCTAAGTGCTGTTAGCCTCAGGGTTTGCGTTTTGTGTTAGCTGTGCTTGTCTTTTCTGAAACGAATGCTTGTAGTAGTTACACAGTTCATTATAAAAAGTCGCAGTTTTAAGTAGAAATTACAGCAGTCTCTTTATCAGTTTTATAGTGAAGGTAAGGGTGGGTTTTCCCTTATTCCTTACCTTCATACCCTGATGCGCCGCTGAGCCTCTGTGATATCCCGCTCCTAGCGTCCTCGGGCTGCCCTCTCAGGCACCTCTCCTTCCGTGGCTTGAGCACACAAGCCCTCTTATATGTGCTAGAGCCTCCGGTGTAGTTCAACGCTCTCTATCGGGCTGTCAGGGCTTAGCAACGCCCCCTTAGCCTGCTATCGCGGGGTTCTCTCTCCATCACCTCGGCCAGCGGTCCACATCCATGCTCAATTTAATTCCACTATTGCGGAATAGTTCCGCATATGTCCGCGCTCTCCCTGGGCTAAACAGCTACCTCCAGCTCACTGCTCTCGCAGCATGACGCAAGACGCCATCTCCTTCCGCTTCTTGCCGAATTTCGCGGCTAAGCTTCCATTTCCGGTCACTCCCCCCCCCCTGAGAAGATACATTAAATTAACCGAGACACATTTGGGTTGTTTTCTTCTCCTCTGTCCTGACGTTGTACAGGAAACAGACATAATGAACCTTATAGAGGACAAGACAGCAACTCACTGTGTCCATTCAACTGATTGTGATTAGATAAGAAAACACAATTAACAGGCTCTCTTGAGACTTTATTTAAACTTTTTCCCGAATTCCTTGTAAGATAAAAAGAGTATTGACTCTTTTTTTTCTGTTTGTATGAGGCTTTAGTTGTACTTTTCTTAAATTAATATGATTTATTTTGCAACCAAAACAAAATGTTGTTAATGTATAAAAGGTATGCTTAAATGCATCATAGAAAGTGCTGGACTACAGTGGCTCTTTAAGACCAACCACGCACCAAGGGTTTAGGTCAGTAGGCAGTAAGCACAATCTAAAAGATAGGTTGCATAAAGGTATGCTGCAAGGTTTTGATTTGGTAGTCAACAGAAGGTTCTTGTAGAGTTATAATTGAATCCCAAGATCAGTGTAGGCGGCAAACAAGCTCGCCCTGAAAGGAAGTCATACCACAGGCAACAAATAATCTAAGTAGGACCCAAGAAATCTCAAGCTGGAGATACAGTCCTGGGGAAAAACTTCTATCATTTTATTTAACGTTGTTCTTAAGATGGACCAGTAGAATTAGCAGTTGTATAATAGTATTCTACATCTGAAAGTATGTTTTGGAAATTTGAAGAGCTTTTTTTATGAAAATAATTTGTTTATATCGTAGAAAAGCTACATTAAAGTGCCTTCCTTTTGTCCGACCTGTTACAAGGTAGGACTACAGTAAACCCACCCAGAGATAGCTATGTCATGCTTTAAGTGGGTTAAACTAATATCGAACTAATATCTCACACACAGGCCAGTTTCTCATTATCTGTGAGGCATCATATGGCAGCTACTATTTAGACTTTTTAAAGTTAAATTAAATAACAATTTTTATTATTTACCAGTATTTTATATTAAAACCTAAGGGCTACATAATTCCCTAGTGCTTCATGTTGCCAGTTCTCTCTTTTACAATTTGAGTCCCATGTTTACTAGCGGGGTAGCTCAATATAAAGGAGAACGTGCAACTGGTAGTCATGGCTTTTATGAGGTAGCTTTAGTGTTTATTTAGTACAATGATTCCTGTGGCTTTTATCCGCTGCTTTCGTTAATTCCGTATTACAAAATTGAATTTTAATTGAAAGTTATCCTCATTACCTCAGTTTGTATTTCAGCAAATTAATAAACAGTATTAAAAACATATTAAAAATGAAGGTTTTTATGTAATTTTAAGATAACAGTACTTCATAGTCAGATTTTGTTACTAGTTCTAAACAAGCCAGTTAATACTCCACTACCAGTATGAAATAAATTCTGCAGAGATTGTACATATCTGTTTGTGTTTATTGATAGGATTTTTTATTTAAATATTTATATGTCTAGAAAAAAACAATGTACTATGATATCTGGTGAAGAACTTGGGACCAGGCATAAGGGGTCTGCTAGTATACAGACATGCCTTATGCATGTTATTATGGTGGGTGTGGGTAGAAATGCTATAGAAATGCAAAGTTAGGGCAGCAGTTGCTGGCAAGGAGCGCCAAAAGCGCTCCTTGCCAGCAACTGCGGACCTTGCAAAAAAGTACGAGACACGTTACGAACAATTACGACCTCGCAAAAATCGGCCGCAACCCGCGGACATGAAAAAATGAAAAACACAATAAATACACACAACACATACATAAAAAGCTTACCCACAGCAAGAGGGAGCATCCAGGACCTCAAAAACTGAAGTTACACCTCAATTTAACTCAAAATAAAAGAGTTTAGACACTAAAAAATTCTCTAAGCGAGAGAAAAAATGGCCGCCGAAACAAACGAAAACGAGGCTACAGCAGTCTAAAGACGCAAAAACACCACCAAACACCTACGGAATTGCCGAAAAACACATACGAGATTCAAAAACAAGGATGCAACCCCAAACACATTACAAACACAATAAATACACACAACAAACATATAAAAAGCTTACCCACACCCAGGACCTCTGCAAGTAAAGTAACACCTTGATTTAAGTACAAATTTCGGAGTTTAAACACCCGAAAAAAATGGCCGCCAAACCAAACCAAAACGAGGCTACATGACCCTAAACACGCAAAACACCACCAGAAACACCACAAAACAGCTACGGATATTCCGCCATAGACGCATACCACACATTAGCCGCCATTTTAGAACAATAACTTATACAATGCGGAAGTACACAGCTACGCTGACGGATTTGTCTCGCGCACGCACACTATTACACTGCACACATTCATCACCCTTACACAGCAGCTCCACACCACTAATGCTGCAGCAACATCAAAACAGATTGCAGCTCTTCAACAGAATGCTTCCTGCATATATTACTTGAAAATAGGAAAAGTATATGAATTTATTAATGTATTATTTATTTGATTATTATACACCAAAAAGCATTAGCTCACTTACAATTTCATTTGCCGTCATTTTTTGACGGGCAGTTCGCTAGTTTTTTAATAATCCTGATTATGCTTTATGTTGTGAGACTCTTTTGTTTTATATATATATTAGTTTGGTTTTATATAAATATTGTATCTATGTTTGTATTTAATTTCATCTTCCTCAGTGTATTATTCACATGAAATTTACACTTCACTTGCTCCTAAGAAGCCAACAAACTAACAGCCTCTGTGCATTGGAACTGCCCTTTATCTTCCTGTTTACTCCCAGGCATGCTGCCATCTTTCCTGAAAGACAAGGTGCTATTTCAAAAGCTTCTAGGCTGTTAGTCGGAGGGCTTCTTAGAAGAAGTGTACATTTTATATAAAAATGATGAGTCTCTCACGCAAATAATCTAGGCTTTTTAAATATTTTCCCTGCAAATGTGCACCTCAGGAATTTATTTTATGCAATGTCTTCATGTCATAACAGTTGTCATTTTGTCATATGATTATTTTAATGGAAATGTTTTATGGGTACAAAAATACAATATTTTTATTCTTCTTAAACAATGTCAGTTTATTATTTTAGCCAATCTAATTCTTTTTAATGCACAGTCAAGTTATAGAGAATACAACATTCAAAATAGACAGAGATGGGGATTTATTAAACAGTGTAATATATTCTGCAGTTTATGGCACAGTAAAGGGCCCACTTATTGCAAAAATCCAAAATACACAAATAAATTAATATAATTACACCCGTGTGTTATTAAAAAGTAGAAGTGTTAATTGGGCTTGAAAGTTAGGTTCTTAACTTCCATGAAAATATATTCCTTTTCTTAAATTCTCTATATCTGAATGAATGAACTATCATAAGATTGAACATCATGCACTGATGGTACACATAGAAATACTGGTATGAATTTAACACTTTAAATCTGTGTGACTATTATGATTTAACCAACTGGGCATGCTCTTCTTCCTTAGTAGACCCCATTGCGAGTGTTAAATAATAGCCTCAGATAACAAGAGTTGACAAACACAGATGATTTCTTGTAATTTATACATAAAAAGCCTAATTCTTAAGCTCAGTTGTCTAATATTTTCACTCAAAATTGTTACTAACAACATATTGTAATTATATGTATTTATAAATGCATTTTTCAAGGCTGCAATAACTAGGACCTTTGCAGTGTCACTTAATGTTGAAGCTCGAAACAGAATAGATTTTTGTGCCATGACAGTATTTTACACTTTGATAAATGAATCTAACCGATTAATAAATAAATAGATCTATGGTAGTAATGCTAAACCATTCATACTGTAGTGGGGGCAGGCATTCTTTTGTTTCTTAACCTGGTTTGTCACATGGAAGGAGACGTCATCGTTCTTTTAAAACCAGCAGAACCAGGCGATGGTTGACAATATGGTCAGGATGGCTTTGAACGTATTTAGCAAGGAAGAAGATATTATCCAAGTCATGCCTGTCTGCATATGGACTGCCTTACACAGTGTGTATGATCCCTACCAACACAATGCTGACCACAAGATAACGACCTGCAGATTTCCCATGTGATCAGTGACTAACCACACTAGGATCAGCAATGTAATTTCCACATGACAAATAACGATACATTTGTGACAGATACTGAGCAATTTCATTGCATTAGCTTTCACAGTGCAAATATTTACTGTACATGGATTCCCAGAGGTGAGGGAACTTTTGGAGAGGTCACATTTAATAAGTGTGCCTCATATTATACCATCAGAACTAGAGAAGTGTCTCCTAGACTTCTTTAAGTGTCTAAACTTAGAGAATATTGACCAACAACAAAGGCAGCTCCTGGGAACAGCTTATGTGAAGGGGCTTTTGACAAGGCTGATGGGGGAGTGATTGGTTAGATTTGAGGAGGAGTTATCGGAGTAGTTAGGGGAGGTGGCGGGTAGCCCCCCTAGTTCAATGAAACCATTTTTTCCCACAGACTGCTGGACCCCCCATGTGAACACACACACATATATGTATATATATAAATGTATATATCCCCATCTCTCTCTATTCCCCTTCTCTATCTCTCCCCCTCCCCTCTCTCTCTCCTATCCGTCTCCCCTTCCTTCTCTATCTCTCTTATCTCTCTCCCCCTCTGTATCTCCCTCCCTAGCTCTCTTCTCCATCCCTTCTCCTCTCGCTTTTCCCCCCTCTCGCTCTCTCTTTCTCTCTCCCCTCTATCTCCCTCTCCATTTTTTTCTCTCTCTCCCCCCCTTTCTGTCTCCCTCCCTCCATATATCTCTCCCTTACCTTGCCATCTCTATCTATCTCTCCCGTCTCTCTCCCTCTCTTTCCCACTCTCTCTTTCCCTCCTTCTCTCTCCCTACCTTTATCACCTGCTCTCTCCCTATTTCACTCTCTCCCTCTTCCTTTCTATTTCTCTCCCTCTCTCCGACCCCTGTCTTTCTATGTCTCTCTCTCTCTCTCTCCCCTTTCTCTGTCACTCTTTCTCCCCCTCTCGCTCTCTCCACTATCTCACTGAACCCCACTCTCTCTCCCTCTCTTTTTCTCTCTATCCCTCTCTCCTCCCTCTTTCTCTCTTCCCTTTCCCCCTCTCTCAACCGCTCTCACCCTCTTTCTCCTCCCTCCCTCCCACTCTCTCCATCTCTTTCTCTCTCTTTACATATTTCTCTCTCCCTCTCCCCTTTTTATTTCTCACCCTTTTCACCCTCTCTCTCACTCTCTCCCGCTCTTTCTCTCCCTCTACACCATCTCTCTCTCTCTCTCACTGTCTTCCGCTGTCTCTCTCTCCCTCTTTCTTTCTCTCACCCACTCTCTTTCTCTCCTTCCCTCTTTCTTTTCCTCTATCTCCCTCCCTTTCCCCCTCTCTTTCTCTCCCTCTCTCTCTCACTGTCCCCCGCTCTCTCCCTCCCTTCACCCACTCTCTCTCACCCCTTTCTCTTTCCCTATTTCTCTCTTCGTCTCTTTTTCTCTCCCTCTCTTCCTGTCCCTTTCTGTCTCCCTCTCCCCTCTCTCTTTACATTGCTACATAGTTACATATTAATTGAGGTTGAAAAAATACTTTCAGTCCATCAAGTTCAACCTTTTAAGATCTTCTCTGATCTGCAATATGCGGATTAGTTAATTAATTGATTCAGAGGAAGGCAAACAGAAGAAAAAAAATGTGAAAATGAAAAAATTAATTCCTTCCTGACCCCAGATACTGGCGATAGGATTCCTCCCTGGATCAATACCCCCACTCTAATTATCCAGGAAAACCCTAAATGCCCTTTTTAATTAGAAATAAATCCAGCCCCCTTTAAAGTTATCTATCGAATTTGCTGTCACCCCCTCCTTTTGTAGAGAATTCCACAGATTAACCACCCTTACTGTGAAGAACCCCTTTCTTTCTTTAAGGTGGAATCTTTTTACTTCTAACCTCAAAGGATGTCCTCTTGTCAGTTGAAAACCTCTTGGCACAAAAAGCTCAATTGACAAATCTTTATACTGACCCTGGATGTATTTATATAAGGTAATCATATCCCCACTCCACACCTTTTTCTAGAGAATATAAGTGTAATTTGGTTAGTCTTTCTTCATAACTTAGCCCCTCCATTCCCTTTATTAGCTTTCTCGCCCTTCTCTGTACTTTTTCCAGCTATAAAATTTTCTTTTTATGAAGTGGTGCCCAAAATTGTCCTCCATATTCCAAATGAGGGTGTACTAGGGATTTGTATAGTGGCAGAATTATATTTGCTTCCCTTGCTTCTATACTCTTCTTAATGTATGCTAATATTGTATTTGCCTTTGCAGCTGCTGCTTGGCATTGAGAACTGTAACCTAGGTGGTTGTCCACAAACACTTCCAAATCCCTTTCAATATCTGATACCCCTAGATTTGCTCCATTAAGATTATAAATTGCATGGCTATTTTTCCTTCCCAGATGCATAACTTTGCATTTATTCATATTAAATCTCATCTTCCATTTAGATGCCTGTTCCTCAATTTTTTTTAAATCCCTTTGGAGGGAAAGCACATCATTATCTGATTTAATTACCTTGCACAACTTTGTGTCATCAGCAAAAATGGAGACACTACTTTCCAGTCCCACCTCTAAGTCATTAATAAATATGTTAAAAAGGAGAGGATCTAATACTGAGCCCCGAGGAACCCCACTTACCACATTTGTGCAATCGGAGTATGTTCCATTTACAACAACCCTTTGCTTTCTATCTTTTAGCCAGCTCTCAATCCATGAGCAGATATTTACTGCGATGCCTGCATCCCTTAGTTTGCACAATAGTTTTACATGTGATACTGTTTCAAAAGACTTTGCAAAATCCAAAAAGACTACATCCACTAAATTGCCTTAATCCAGGTTCCTACTAACCTCCTCATAGAAACTAGATTTGTTTGACATGACCTATCCCTCATAAATCCATGTTGACTCCTACTTATAATCCTGTCCAAATAGACATATTCTTGTATATTATCCCTTATTAACCCTTCTAAAAGCTTTCCCACTACACAAGTGAGGCTCACTGGTCTATTATTCCCCGGATTTGCTCTTGCTCCCTTCTTAAATGTACAGTGGATAGAAAAAGTCCCCCCTGGTAAAATGTCAGGTTTCTGTGCTGTAAAAAAATGAGACAAAGATAAATCATTTCAGAACTTTTTCCACCTTTAATGTGACCTATAAACTGTACAGCTCAATTGAAAAACAAACTGAAATCTTTTAGGTAGAGGGTAGAGGGAAGAAAAAATATAAAAATAAAATAATATGTTTGCAACTTAAACTAATACTTTGTTAAGGCACCTTTTTGGTATGAGTCTATCAGCATGGCACATTTTGACTTGGCAAGATTTGCCCACTCTTCTTTGCAAAAACAATCCGAATCTGTCAGATTGCATTTGGCATCTCCTGTGCACAGCCCTCTTCAGATCACCCCACAGATTTTCAATTGGATTCCGGTCTGGGCTCTGGCTGGGTCATTCCAAAACTTTAATCTTCTTCTGGTGAAGCCATTCCTTTGTTAATTTGGATGTATGCTTTGGGTCGTTGTCTTGCTGAAAGATGAAGTTCCTCTTCATTTTCAGGTTTCTAGCAGAAGCCTGAAGGTTTTGTGCCAATATTGACTGGTATTTGGAACTGTTCATAATTCCCTCTATCTTAACTAAGGCCTCAGTTCCAGCTGGAGAAAAACAGCGCCAAAGCATGATGCTGCCACCACCATGCTTCACTGTGGGTATGGTGTTCTTTTGGTGATGTGCAGTGTTGTTTTTGCGCCAAACATATCTTTTGGAATTATGGCCAAGAAGTTCATCCTTGGTTTCATCAGACCATAACACCTTTTCCCACATGCTTTTGGGAGACTTCAGATGTTTTTCTGCAAAATGTAGCCTGGCTTGGATGTTTTTATTCGTAAGAAAAGGCTTTCGTCTTGCTACTCTACCCCATAGCCCAGACATATGAAGAATACGGGAGATTGTTGTCACATGTACCACACAGCCAGTACTTGCCAGATATTCCTGCAGCTCCTTTAATGTTGCTGTAGGCCTCTTGGTAGCCTCCCAGACCAGTTTTCTTCTTGTCTTTTCATCAATTTTAGAGGGAGCTCCAGTTCTTGGTAATGTCACTGTTGTGTCATATTTTCTCCACTTGATGATGACTGTCTTCACTGTGTTCCATGGTAGATCTAATGCCTTGGCAATTATTTTGTACCCTTCTCCTGACTGATACCTTTTAACAATAAGATCCCTCTGATGCTTTGGAAGCTCTCTGTGGACCATGGCTTTTGCTGTGGGATGGGACTAAGAAAATTTCAGGAAAGACCAACTAGAGCAGCTGAACTTTATTTGGGGTTAATCAGGGACACTTTAAATGATGGCAGGTGTATGCTGACTCCTATTTAACACGATTTGAAATGGGATTGCGTGATACTGAACACAGCTACATCTCCAGTTATAAGTGGGTGTGCAGGAGGAGGCCTGGGGAAGGGAGAAGGTGGGGGCATTTCTGCTGCCCCCAAAGAGATGGCACCTGGGGCGGTCTGCCAACCATAGCTACGCCACTGCCTCTCTCCCTTCCCTTCTGTTATTTATACAATGTATAACTCACAGCTGGGTAGGAGGGGGTGGTATGTGTATGTGTGACAGGCTGGGTGTGTATGTGGGATGACAGGCTGAGTGTGTGTGCGTGTGTGTGATGTGACAGGCTGAGTGTGTATGTCATTTGACAGTCGAGTGCACAGACAGAGAGAGCACAGACAATTTGAGATAACCTTCTATAATACCAACATTTATGACGGACAAGTTACTAGTCACATATATAGTTGTGAGCATGCGAGTTGTTGCTAACGCTTGTGAAGTGAGGGCCTCAGTTGCTGGCAACTGAGGCCCTCAAAGGCGCTCCTTGCCAGCAACCATCGGCCCTCGCAAAAAAGTACGAGACACGTAACGACCAATTACGACCTCGCAAAAATCGTCCGTAACCCGCGGACATGAAAAAATGAAAAACACAATAAATACACACAACACATACATAAACAGCTTACCTACAGCAAGAGGGAGCATCCAGCACCTCAAAAAATGAAGTTACACCTCAATTTAACTCAAAATAAAAGAGTTTAGACAATAAAAAATTCTCTAAGCCAGAGAAAAATTGTCCCCCGAACAAAACGAAAATGAGGCTACAGCACTCTAAACACACAAAACACCACCTGAAACACGCAAAACACCACAAAACAGCTACGGATATTTCGCCAGAGACGCATACCACACATAGCCGCCATTTTAGAACAATAACTTATACAATTCGGAAGTACACGACTACGCTAACGGTTTTGTCTTGCGCACACAGCAGCTCCACACCACTAATGCTGCAGCAACATCAAAACAGATTGACAGCTCTTCAACACAATGCTTCCTGCATATATTACTTCAAAATAGGTAAAGTATATTAATTAATTATTAAACCCACCTCGGAACCAACCTTAACGTAACAAGCACCCACACGCACTAAGAATCCGACTATAACGGCCGACCCGCGCGCAACTAAAAACAGTGAAAACACACCAAATACTCACACAAACTACATAAAAAGCTTACCCATAGCAAGGGGGGGCACCCAGGACCTCTGAAAGTGAAGTTACACCTCCATTTAAGTCCAAATTCCTGAGTTCAGACACACGAAAATCCCCTAAGCGAGAGAAAAAAATTCCTGCCGAAGAAAACGAGGCTCACCTCGGAAACCTGCATTAACCTCAGAACCAACCTTAACGTAACAAACACACGCACGAAAACTGGCAGAACTGTGCGCACCTAAAAACAGTCAAAACACACCAAATACTCACAAAAACTACATAAAATACTTACCCATAGCAAGGCGGGGGCACCCAGCACCTCTGAAAATGAAGTTACAACTCCACTTAAGTCCAAATTCCAGAGTTCAGACACACGAAAATCCCCTAAGCGAGAGAAAAAATGTCTGCCGGAAAAAAATGAAAACAAGGCTCAAAGACCCAGGACCGCCCAGCCACCTACAACTTACCCAAGAAGGGATCCGAGATAAGCTCGGAAACCCGCATTAACCGCAGGGGATCCGAGATAAGCTCCGAGCCCTGCATTAACCCCACATTAACCATCGCAGTGGGGGTCCCGATTGCACGCGATCAGGGATCCCTGCTGCAATCAAAATTCAAAATTCCTGCGTTACAGGTCCTTAAAGGACCGTAAAGGTCCTTAAAGGACCAGTTGTAAAAGAAAAAATATATACACTGTCACCCTGTCAATCATGGGGGTCAATACAGACCCCCATAAAACCCACATTAACTCTGTCACTCATGGTGGTCAATATAGACCCCCATAAGACCTTCATTAACCCTGTCACTCATGGGGGTCAATACAGACCCCCATAAACCCATCATTAACCCTGTCACTCATGGGGGTCAATAGAGGTCTCCATAAGCCCTTCATTAAGCTTGTCACTCATGGGGGTCAATACAGACCCCCATAAGCCCTTCATTAACCCTGTCACGCATGGGGGTCAATACAGACCCCCATAAGCCTCTACTTAACCCCATCAGTCCCATAAGGGTATATTAACATAATTATGGTACTGTTACAACACTACATTAATCACATAAGTGCCATGATGGTCCTCAAGGACCATCATGACACGAAGTATAAACACTATACTGCACTATACCACCACCCCCAATAAAACATTAACGATCAACTAAACACCCTCTACACTAACCTATTAACATCTACACTACCTACCCTCTTTTAACCCCCACCATTTCGAATTACAGAAAATAAAAAAGCCTAAAGTCACAAAAAAAAATCTACATTACATGAAATAAAAAACCTAACTCACAAAAAATAAAAAAAGGAACATTACAGAAAATAAAAAAAAACATTACAACCCCCCCTCAGTACAGAAAAAAAATATATACACCTGAAAAGGAAATACATATAATACAAATACATACAATACAAATACATACAATTACAATACAATACAATACACCCCTATCTAATATACATCACACAATCTATGTAAATAAATAGCATAATCTAATATACATGCTATTTATATAGTAATACATCCCCAATCTATCTAAATAAATACCATAATCTAATATACATCCTATCTATATAATAATACATCCCCAATCAATCTAAATAAATAGCATAAACTAATATACATGCTATCTATATAATAATACATCCCCAATCTATCTAAATACATACCACAATCTATCTACAATACATCCTATGATATCTATATAAAACGTATACCCCTAGCTAACATACAATAAATGCTATCTATATATTAACTACTCTAAGTCTAAGCTAAAATAAAATAATTAAGACCACTTACCTTTGCAGATGTCCATTGGGATCAGCCACCTACGAAAATAAAAATAAAAAAAATGAGTGCATCCGCACTCCCGGACATCCCCGACACTAATGAGGCTCCAGGAGACTTTTCCGGAAGAAAATAAGCAATGGCGCCTTCTGATTGGTTGAAAACGCTGTCTATCAAATTCACCCAATCAGGAGGTGCCAATGTGTGAACCAATCACAAACGCATACACCTTAAAATCCCACTCTGATTGGATAATGCACCTGTCAATCTTTATTTAAACCAATCACAAGGCGAAGATGCCTTCAGCCAATCACAATGGAATACACTCACACAGATAGATTGGTTGGAGCCTCTGCGCATTCTGATTGGTTGCACTGACAATAGCCAATCACAATGGAATACACCCTCACGTACTGATTGGTGAAGGATTTGCGCATTCTCATTGGCTACTGTTAATATCAATCAATATTACAGCCAATGGGAAGGCGCAGATGTCTTCACCAATCAGTACGTGGGGGTATATTCCATTGTGATTGGCTGATGCCAATAAAGCCTTAGGATTGGTTCAAATAAAGATTGACAGGTGTGTTATCCAATCAGCGTTGTATTTTGGGGTGTATACTTTTTTCATTGGTTCACAATTGGGGTCTTCTCATTGGCTGAATTTGATAGACAGCCTTTTCAGCCAATCAGAAGCCGCCATTGCCAATTTTATTCTGGAACAATCTATAGGAAGGTCATTAGTGTCGGAGACATCCGCCAGGGAGGATGTGTGTCGCTTTTTTTTTTTTTTCTTCTTCATGCACGGATGCTTCCGGAGAAGACGAGGAGGCCGGAGACATCGTGGAAAGGTAAATATAATGTAGATTGTGTTTATTTAACTTTGGTTTATGTTTACTAATGTAATGTTTTTTTTTACAGGAGTACCGCGGGACAAGACGCAAAGATGGACGACGGAACATGGAGGACGTGACATGCTGGGACGTGACATGCTGGAAAGGTGAGTATAATATTTAGAATATTTAGAATGTTTAGAATGTTTAGTTATTGCATGTAAACGTGTTGTATTCATTTTTGTAATCTTTACCGTAGGTTGCTGATCTGAAGAAACATCTCAAAGGTAAGTGGTCTCAATTATTTTATTGTAGCTTACAATTAGGGTAGCTATACAGTCAGGTCCATAAATATTGGGACATGGACACAATTCTAACCTTTTTGGCTCTATACATTACCACAATGGATTTAAAATGAAACGAATGAGATGTGCTTTAACTGCAGACTTTCAGCTTTAATTTGAGGGTATTTACATCCAAATCAGGTGAACGGTGTAGGAATTACAACAGTTTGTATATGTGCCTCACACTTTTTAAGGGACCAAAAGTAATGGGACAGATTTACAGTCATAAATCAAACTTTCACTTTTTAATACTTGGTTGCAAATCCTTTGCAGTCAATTACAGCCTGAAGTCTGGAATGCATAGACATCACTAGAGGCTGGGTTTCATCCCTGGTGATGCTCTGCCAGGCCTCTACTGCAACTGTCTTCAGTTCCTGCTTGTTCTTGGGGCATTTTCCCTTCAGTTTTGTCTTCAGCAAGTGAAATGCATGCTCAATCGGATTCAGGTCAGGTGATTGACTTGGCCATTGCATAACATTCCACTTCTAATACATATGTAACCTGCAGCTCAATCTTTCCCGTTTTTTATACTATTCAAACAGACTCTGCATCAACAGCGTCAATCAAGAATTTACACCGTGATCATGATAGTTTTAAGTTAAATACTTATTTAATAGGACTTTAGCATACAGGGGCTGTCCCATAGGCTCAAGGCATCCCTCCATATCAGAATGCTACTGTTCATGCAGCTTGACCTTACAAAAATGTACATCTCTTGCTGCAAGACCACAATCCTAAGTGCTGCTAATAGTGATAGCAGAGGGATGGAAAGGCGAGGTGGGCTGCAAAACCAGATTAGAATTTCCACAGGAAATAACACCAGCATGTTGTCTTTCACTCATGACCCATGCATGATCCATTTAGGCTAGGGTGATAAATAAAGACACGACGACTGAAATTGGGAGAACAACAGGCCACAGCTTTATTCTAACAATTGTAAACAACAACACTTAAGTTTATTTACATGAACTATTTTAACCTTTTACCGGGGGAGGAGCCCGGCCAGGGACAGTGACCTCACGTTTTGAGCCCTTCCCAAAGCCCCAATGCTTATCTTAAGCACGCCCTGTGAGGTAGGGGCAACGCCCACTTAGGCCAGTGGGCCGGGCAACTCACCTCCTGCCACGGAGCACGCGAGGGACGCCTCCCGAGACTGCGATCCCCCCCTGCTGGACATCAAAGCCAAAGCCCATAAAACGCTCTCCCTAAATTCTAGCATCATTAACTCCAGCCCCATTTCTGTATGGTGAACCTTGTCCTTACCGAAAAAATCGTTGGCACCGGCAGGCTCGAACTCCTTATAACGGATTGCGACAAACCCCAACTTTCTAACGAAACTCGCAAGCTGCTGATTGATCTTCTGTCTTGCTTTATCCAGGCAGACCGGGTCGCGCGCGTTACGCCAAGATCTTCTTTTTATCATCTCAGACCAGATAAGAAACGTGCCTGGGAACTTCTTCATCCATTTTTCGACATCTCTTTTCATGACTTTCAACATTCGTCTCATGGGTACCATTCCCAGATCGTTCCCCCCGGCATTAATTAGAATAACGCTGGGCTGACCGTAACGTTTCGCGTATGTGTCCAACAGTCCATCCAACTGCGCCCATCGTAGACTCCGAATACCGCACCACCGAACGTGCAAGTCCGTAACAGGAAAGCCCAGTTGTTTCTTTTCTTCGGTAACTGCAGCTAACCTGTGGGCCCAGTACACATACGAATGGCCAACAATCCACAATTGCTTCTGTACTCCTGAAAGCAGAAAGCAACAACCATTACACCACTGCACTCGGCCTCACATAAGAACGAAAACGCTCCAATTCCCATCTACCGATGCGTTTTACTGCAGCGTCGGGCAAACCCAGCCTGGCTGCCTCCGTGGCTGCCCCGATGCAGAAAGAGTGTGTCCTGAATTCCAACTGCTAAAACCCGAGCCGCTGCAATGCACTTTTCAACACTTTTTTGAATTGGTACTGTGACAGTGCCGTCCCATCGGCGTGTACCAGCAGCGAACACCGTCCCACCGGTCGCTGCGTAAGGTACTCCTCCACACAAGCATATGGGCAACACTCTGTGCCAACCTGATGCAGAACAACCTCTCTTCCTTTTCCCACTTGGTCGGTCTTTGACCTCCGTAACCAAATTACTACCGTACCTTCCTTCAGGCAGGTATCTACTACTTGCAGTCCCCCCGAACCGTGTCTACTGTTCACGACTAACTCCCCTATCCTAAATGCTCCGAAGAACGCCAGGGAAAAAGCCGTTCGGAAAAGCAGAGATTCAAAGGAGTTTCTGCAAACCACCACCAACACCTGAGCCATTCTCAGTAACAATAAAAAGGTAATCGGCCGCCTGTTATCCGGCCTGCGTACACCGTTAAACATTCCGCGCACCACCTTGCACACTAGGAACTCCTTTGTAAGGTCCCTCTGCCCGGCAAGCTTAAACATAAAAGCCAGCGCAGTGACCTGTCTCCCTACTGTGGCTCTTATTTCGCCTTGCTCGGCGCACCGCAGCAGGTACAAAAGCAGGATCCCTATGGTCTTATCTTCCGTAGTGGCGCCACCGCCGCTGCCACTAGGCCATCCCACTTTGCCCACATGCGTCTGTACGCGGTCCATGTTGCCGGGGCAACAGACTGTCTCACGAGTCTCGTCACCTGGCAGCTCCAAGCTCCCAGAGTTCCGCGGTAATGCGTTCCCCTAGGGCGTTCGCCTGAGGGGCCAATGCCCTGAAACGATCCTCCTGAAACCGAGAAAGGGCATAAGCAATTCCGTTCTCTACCACTGGGACATGTCTCGCCTGAAACCATATGTTCAGGCGAAGACAGCATAGTACAAGATGACGGAGTAATCTTATCACCGGTATGGATGTAGCCGTGATGTTGTTCACGGCCTCCACCACCCCTATCTTATCCGAGTGGAATATGACTCGCCTGTCCCTGAAAGTCGTACCCCATATGTGTACTGCCACCACCATGGGGAATAACTCGAGGAATGTAAGGTTCTTTGTTAAACCTGCTACTTCCCACTCCTCCGGCCACACCGCGGAGCACCATTTCCCATGGAGATATGCCCCGCAGCCAACCGGTCCAGATCCATCTGTGTAAAGATCTAGCTCTGCGTTGGTGGCGCCCTTTTTTTGAAGAAGCGCCCGCCCATTAAAGTCTGCGAGGAAAACTGACCATACCCTCGCTTCATCCCGCATCACCCTGAAAACTTTTATGAAGTGGTGCTGTTTCGCAATACCTATAGTAGCGAGTGACATCCTTCTGCAGAATATCCTCCCCATGGGGATGATTCTACATGCGAAATTCAAATTTCCCAAGATAGATTGCAACAGTCGCAGGGACACCCTCCGTGCGCCTTGCAACGCACTGAGCTCCGCTCGCATGTCCACCACCTTTTCCAAGGGAAGACTGCACTCCATTGTCGTGGAGTCGATCCGAATCCCTAGAAGAGTCAACTGATCCGTGGGGCTCACCTGCTTCTGACTCTCTCTCCCTGTATGTGACTCACCTGATTCTGACTCTCTCTCCCTGCATGTGACTCACCTGATTCTGACTCTCTCTCCCTGTATGTGACTCACTCACCTGATTCTGACTCTCTCCCTGTATGTGACTCTCTCCTCTGATTCTGACTCTCTCTCCCTGTATATGACTCACCTGATTCTGACTGTCTCTCCCTGTATGTGACTCACCTGATTCTGACTCTCTCTCTCTGTATCTGACTCACCTGATTCTGTCTCTCCCTGTATATGACTCACCTGATTCTGACTCTCTCCCTGTATGTGACTCACCTGCTTCTGACTCTCTCTCCCTGTATGTGACTCACCTGATTCTGACTCTCTCTCCCTGTATGTGACTCACTCACCTGATTCTGACTGTCTCTCCTTGTATGTGACTCACCTGCTTCTGACTCTCTCTCCCTGTATGTGACTCACTCACCTGATTCTGACTGTCTCTCCCTGTATGTGACTCACCTGTTTCTGACTCTCTCTCCCTGTATGTGACTCACTCACCTGCTTCTGACTCTCTCTCCCTGTATGTGACTCACCTGATTCTGACTCTCTCTCCCTGCATGTGACTCACCTGATTCTGACTCTCTCTCCCTGTATGTGACTCACTCACCTGATTCTGACTCTCTCCCTGTATGTGACTCTCTCCTCTGATTCTGACTCTCTCTCCCTGTATATGACTCACCTGATTCTGACTGTCTCTCCCTGTATGTGACTCACCTGATTCTGACTCTCTCTCTCTGTATCTGACTCACCTGATTCTGTCTCTCCCTGTATATGACTCACCTGATTCTGACTCTCTCCCTGTATGTGACTCACCTGCTTCTGACTCTCTCTCCCTGTATGTGACTCACCTGATTCTGACTCTCTCTCCCTGTATGTGACTCACTCACCTGATTCTGACTGTCTCTCCTTGTATGTGACTCACCTGCTTCTGACTCTCTCTCCCTGTATGTGACTCACTCACCTGATTCTGACTGTCTCTCCCTGTATGTGACTCACCTGTTTCTGACTCTCTCTCCCTGTATGTGACTCACTCACCTGATTCTGACTCTCTCTCCCTGTATGTGACTCACCTGATTCTGACTCTCTCTCCCTGTATGTGACTCACCTGATTCTGACTCTCTCTCCCTGTATGTGACTCACCTGCTTCTGACTCTCTCTCCCTGTATATGACTCACCTGCTTCTGACTCTCTCTCCCTGTATGTGACTCACCTGCTTCTGGCTCTCTCTCCCTGTATATGACTCACCTGCTTCTTACTCTCTCTCCCTGTATGTGACTCACCTGCTTCTGACTCTCTCTCCCTGTATATGACTCACCGGCTTCTGACTCTCTCTCCCTGTATGTGACTCACCTGATTCTGACTCTCTCTCCCTGTATGTGACTCACCTGATTCTGACTCTCTCTCCCTGTATATGACTCACCTGATTCTGACTCTCTCTCCCTGTATATGACTCACCTGATTCTGACTGTCTCTCCCTGTATGTGACTCACCTGATTCTGACTCTCTCTCCCTGTATGTGACTCACCTGATTCTGACTCTCTCTCCCTGTATGTGACTCACCTGATTCTGACTCTCTCTCCCTGTAGGTGACCACCTGCTTCTGACTCTCTTTCCCTGTATGTGACTCACCTGATTCTGACTCTCTTTCCCTGTATGTGACTCACCTGATTCTGACTCTCTCTCCTATTCCTGACTCACCTGATTCTGACTCTCTCTCCATGTATGTGGCTCACCTGTTTCTGACTCTCTTTCCCTGTATGTGACTCACCTGATTCTGACTCTCTCTCTCCCTGTATGTGACACACCTGATTCTGACTCTCTCTCCCTGTATGTGACTCACCTGATTCTGACTCTCTCTCCCTGTATGTGACTCACCTGATTCTGACTCTCTCTCCCTGTATGTGACTCACCTGATTCTGACTGTCTCTCCTTGTATGTGACTCACCTGCTTCTGACTCTCTCTCCCTGTATGTGACTCACCTGTTTCTGACTCTCTCTCCCTGTATGTGACTCACCTGATTCTGACTCTCTCTCCCTGTATGTGACTCACCTGATTCTGACTCTCTCTCCCTGTATATGACTCACCTGATTCTGACTCTCTCTCCCTGTATATGACTCACCTGATTCTGACTGTCTCTCCCTGTATGTGACTCACCTGATTCTGACTCTCTCTCCCTGTATGTGACTCACCTGATTCTGACTCTCTTTCCCTGTATGTGACTCACCTGATTCTGACTCTCTCTCCTATTCCTGACTCACCTGATTCTGACTCTCTATCCATGTATGTGACTCACCTGTTTCTGACTCTCTTTCCCTGTATGTGACTCACCTGATTCTGACTCTCTCTCCCTGTGTATGACTCACCTGATTCTGACTGTCTCTCCCTGTATGTGACTCACCTGATTCTGACTCTCTCTCCCTGTATGTGACTCACCTGATTCTGACTCTCTCTCCCTTTATGTGACTCACCTGATTCTGACTCTCTCTCCCTGTATGTGACTCACCTGATTCTGACTGTCTCTCCCTGTATGTGACTCACCTGATTCTGACTGTCTCTCCTTGTATGTGACTCACCTGCTTCTGACTCTCTCTCCCTGTATGTGACTCACCTGATTCTGACTCTCTCTCCCTGTATGTGACTCACTCACCTGATTCTGACTCTCTCCCTGTATGTGACTCTCTCCTCTGATTCTGACTCTCTCTCCCTGTATATGACTCACCTGATTCTGACTCTCTCTCCCTGTATGTGACTCACCTGATTCTGACTCTCTCTCCCTGTATGTGACTCACCTGATTCTGACTCTCTCTCCCTGTATGTGACTCACCTGATTCTGACTCTCTCTCCCTGTATGTGACTCACCTGATTCTGACTCTCTCTCCCTGTATGTGACTCACCTGCTTCTGACTCTCTCTCCCTGTATGTGACTCACCTGATTCTGACTCTCTCTCCCTGTATGTGACTCACCTGATTCTGACTCTCTCTCCCTGTATGTGACTCACCTGATTCTGACTCTCTCTCCCTGTATGTGACTCACCTGATTCTGACTCTCTCTCCCTGTATGTGACTCACCTGATTCTGACTCTCTCTCCCTGTATGTGACTCACCTGCTTCTGACTCTCTCTCCCTGTATGTGACTCACCTGATTCTGACTCTCTCTCCCTGTATGTGACTCACCTGATTCGGGCTCTCTCTCCCTGTATGTGACTCACCTGATTCTGACTCTCTCTCCCTGTATGTGTCTCACCCCCCTGCCCCCATATTGACCCCTTCCTCACTTTGCAGGGCCTGACATGTCCAGATCACCGGGAGGAGGTCCTGTTATACTGCAAGACGTGCCAGCGGCTGGTGTGCCAGATCTGCAGAGTGAGGCGGACACACAGCGGGCACAAGATCACCCCGATCATCAGTGCATACCAAGCTCTGCGAGTACGGCTTAGAGGGAACACCGATAGGCACAATGTGGTAGAGGGGTTCATGGAGGTGGTCTCAGGAGAACTGTGTGCAGGGAGAGGATAGGGGGAGCCATACAGCATTGAACAGGTAAAGAAGAGATGAAGAAGACAGCAGAGGCCGATATAGATAGATGAGGTCATTGAAACAATGAGTATGAGCTTGATGGAGCTCACAGGGCAGTGGCTGACTAATGTCCATAGGGTCACAGAGTCAAACACCAGTTATTCTATATTGGAGTCCAGCTGTTTTACCACCCAAAATAGAACAGTCAGTTAACTAAAAATCCTTATAAATTAAATTCAATACATTTTACTAATTAAACATAGCATGTGAATATACGAGTGACATGTTTGTTCCTTTGTGCAGGACAAGCTTGGTAAGAGCATTGCGTCCATCCTGGGGAGTCAGCACCTCGTCCAGAGCCAGATCAATGAGCTGGAAGAAAGTATAAGACAGACTGAGGTGAGACCCGGACTGGACACATTCTGACCAGACACATCCATGACAAGACCAAGCACATGCTACACAGGAAAGGTCACACACTGACCACACTCTACCAACCAGGCCAGTAACCAGCAGATCACATGCTGATCATTTCCCCCACTGACCAGACAAACTACTTATGGGCTGATTCAGATGTTAACTAGCACCAAATACTGACCAGATGATATGGTCATCAGACCCTTAACTGAACAGATTATACACAGACCAACACATAGATGGCTAGATCACACACTGACTATTACCTACACTTGACCAGACCAGACCAGACACTGACCAGACCAGGCACTGACCAGACCAGGCACTGACCAGACAAGGCACTGACCAGACCAGGCTAGGCATTGACCAGCCCAGACCAGACTAGGCACTGACCAGCCCAGATACTGACCAGACGAGACTAGGCACTGACCAGACCAGAGTAGCCACTGACCAGAGCAGACACTGTCTATGCTAGACCCTACACTGACACAAGATGTCTGAAGTAACAATGTGGGGGGTATTTTCCTGATTAGCCCTTCCGTCTTCTTTCAGCTCAGTGGAGCGAAGGTGCAGGAAGAGGTCCAGCAGCTGATCGGAGCTCTGCGTTCAATGCTGGAGGAGAAGCAGGCAGCCCTGACCAGTGATATAGCAGACCGCCAGCGAGACCACCTGTGCCTCCTGCAGGGGCAGGTGTGGGAGCGCCAGGCTCTACTGGAGAACTCGGGACTTGTGTGCTATGCACAGGAGGTCTTGAAAGAGACTGACCAGCCCTGCTTTGTACTGGCCGCCAAACAACTGCATGAGCGGTGAGTATGGGGCAAGTCCGTCTAAACCAGTAAGGGTATCTAGGGCAAATCCAATTTCATCAGATGGAGGTGTATTTATGGAAATCCCACCTTCTCCAGGAAGAGGGGCAAATATGGAGAGGTTAAGTATGGCAGAGGGAGGATAATTAGGTCAGGAGGGCAGTTATGGCAAATTGACACCCGTAAGTTGTAAAATATGCCACTAGAGGGTAATTATAGCAAGTCTACACGAAAAGGAGCAAAGATACATCTCCAACAAAACAAGGAGTAGTAAGGTTATTAGGGCAGATCCTTCTTCATGAGGAAGAGGGGTAATTAGAGCAGATCTCATTAGGTGGATGGGTGAATGAGACAATCCCTACTACAGAAGACCCAGTGGCCTTATCATTTGGAAAGGGGTGCAAATGTCCCTCACATTCTGTGGTCTTCTTTAGGATCATGAGAGCAATAGATGCCGTGCAGAGCTTCCGGTCATCAGTTTGTGTCCCTCTACATCCATTCAAACTGGACGTTAGCCGAGAGATGAAGATGTTGACAGAACTCACCTTCATCAGAGGTAATTCAGTGGAAGGGCATCAGAGGGGTCCAATGCACCATATATGTGGGGTGAGGGATAGGATTAGAGTGTTTCTGTGCACCATACATGGGGAGGCATCAGAGGGATCCTGTCCACACTAAATGAGGGAAGTGTCCAAATGTCCAGAACAAAGATGTCCAGGGGTTTGGATCCATCCATATACCCATATCCCTCAGTGTGTCCTTGGAAAGGTGGCAGAATCAGTCATACAATGCTATGTGTACGGGTTATGTGGTGTGAGAGTGGATAGGTGAGAATAAACCCAAATCTACACACAAATTAAATGAACCTTTCTGATTATTTGTTACATATATGTTAGCAGGCTGTAATCCCAAGGAGCACATAATACATGTATTTACTCAAATCCCTTAGAAAATGTAAGATTGGGAAGACCTGCAGGTGGCACGCACTAGCTCCTCTTAGAGCTGTCTCCCTCCTACCTACAATAATTATTTCCTTCTCACCCTCAAAGCCTAGAAATTGTCTCCCATCCCACCCAGGGAACGTTTCTGTTTCCCTCCATGAAATTCACTCCCTCTACCAAGAAAGTTCTCTCTTTCACCCCAGAAGAAAGTGTTGTTCAAGTCCCAAGAATGGGTCCCCCACTGTCCTAGGAATGGTTTACTTTCCAGCCACTAGGGAAGGCCTTACTCTTACCACACCACCCAATGAGGTTTTTCCTTGACTTCAGAAAACGTCTCCCTCCCTCCACAAGCAAAGTCTCTCTCCCGTCCTAGAAATGATTTGCTTTGCACCCTTTTACAAATCACCCACCCAAGACAAAGTGTCTATCCCATCACACAGGAAGGCCTCCCTCCCATTCCAGAAAATGTTTCCCTCAGGACTCCAAATAGGCCTTACCTTCTACTCCAGGAAATCTCTCTATTACACACTCAAGGAAGGACCTCTCCTACCCCAGAAAATATCTCCATCTTCCAGAATCAGGGCAGGCCCCCCTTCCATTAACTATAAATGCCCCTACAGTCCCAGGAAATGCCTCTCTCCCACCCAAGACAGGTCCTCTCTCAATCAGACAAACTCTCCCTGGTACCCCATAACTTTGATTCCTCTCACTAAAGACATTCATATTAGATAGTGCCTTTTCAGCAGAGGAAACCTGCCTTTCCTGAGTGGACTCCACATGCCCCTTCCTTACTCCAACCCATGTATGGCCTCTTTCAGACCTCCTTGTCCCTCTCTCTGTTTGTAGGAATCTTAGTCTGATCCAGCGACCAGGAGATAGCGGAGGCAAGTTACCTAATTTCACAGGAGCCTCCAAATTGCTCCCCCCTCCTACTCTCTCTAACCCTCAAACCCTTCAGTGCTATTCCAGGCTGGCCTCTCTGACACTGAAAGGGTTAACCTTTCCTCTGCAGTTCTGGTCTTTGTTGTAGTTAATGTTTTTCTCTGAATATTTCTTATCTTCTCTCCTTTTTTTATCCCCAAACTTCACCCATCTATAGGGTCACCAATATTCCCTGTCCTCTATGTTAATCCCAACTCTCCTACCTCCACACTCTCTGCTCCTTACCCCAATACTTTCTGTTCTCTTTGCATTCTCCCTAATACGAGCAGAACAAGACAAGTTACATGTAAATGGATGGAGATCGGAAATGGGGGTCAAACCTGAACTTAATGTTTATTTTCATAGAATACACAACTTTGGCAATGTCAGGGAACTTCAGACCAGTGAGTCTGACAATGGCGATGGATAAATAAATAGATAAGAAATAATAATTTTTAAGTTGAAGTCAGGTTTTGTACACAGGTACACAGTGTCAGTGTATAGGTTATATCAACAAATTTATGAGTTAAATGTTATTTAAAATGATAATTTTCTTGCAGCTATTTTACATATAATTAGCATTTTTGCCTTGTCTGTCAACATTTCTGATCCATCCACTAAGGAGAAAATGATATGTCGCTTATGGTGACATCATTGCATTCTCTAAATGTATATTCAGAGTAAAATTACATGCAAATGAAAAGAAAGGGCATACTCAGATTATAGGCAGTAATTAAGCATATCAGCCTAGTCCCTCCCTGGGGTCTGAACATGCCATTTTTTTTATATACACAATTTTAAACTGAAACTAAAACATTCAGAGCCTCCCATTCACAAGATATATCAGCCAGACTGTCCTTAGTGCTGATTGATAGGTAAAAATGGCAAACTTCAATGTAAGTTTAGTCTAAGAAAATGCAGTATTTAAATAAAAAGACATTAACTGGTCTCTAAAAGGTTATTACTTGTTCAAATAATATAATGTCTGGAACCTCTGTTGTGTCACTTAAACCAACTCTTCCTCTGGGGACAAACTAACAGCAGTCCCTAAGATATATCCTGAAATATTGTGCCGATATTTGGAGATGCCACCACAATCCAGAGTCCAATCACGATGAGCGAGAGCAAAACACCCATCAAAATGAATGTCACCAACCAATAGGTACCACAAGAGGGCAGCAAAGACCATAAAGTAGAGTTTAGAGAAACAAGAGAGTGTCAGACACACCAGTAATGTCACTGGGCCATCACAACTGGAGAGATGGACTTGAAAACACGTTTGTCTTTTTCGATGAAAGGTGGTGTTTGATAGTGTTTATTTCTTTCACTGATCAGCCAACAACAATATAGATGTACAAGTCATTCTTGTATGCCAATGACATTTACAGATGCTTATGTCCTGTACACTTGTTAGTTTCAATTAACTTTAGGTGGGGTATACTTAATGTTTATTTTCATGGAAAACACAACTTTGGTAATGCATGCTCTTTTAAATACATGAAAAAAAATAGTTTTGTTCCATGCCCCTTTAAGTACTAATCTTTCATGTTAGAGTATTGTTGGGATACTTCCAGATTCTAACCTTCTATTACAGTTAAATGGAGCACTCTACTGCCATAATGGTGTCTGGAAAGTGGCGTCTGTGTCACAAAGTGACAGGTCCCATTTTTGATCCTATAGGGTGGTTCAACTATATGACCTCCCGTAAATGCTTCACTACTTCTGTCCAAATGATTGTCGATGGAGATCTTGGACTGTGAGTAGAGACCATAGGTAGGAGCCCAGGTGATGGTGCACTAAATTGACTTTACTGACATTGGATTTACTGTTCTGATTTACATTATTGAGATCTACCAGCCTGCCAAAATAGTGTCAGCTGGTACGATGATACTTGTTGTACTTCACATATATTGATCCCTTCCACGCCTATAGTAAGAACTCCACAGAAAAAAAAACATATGCTGAGCTTGTTGTGAAGTTTATCACTCCAAGGTCTACCCCTGTACTATCTGTCAGCAGATCACGATGTACCTTTTGGGTTATACTTCTCTAGTTATATGGCTCCACACTGCCAACACGCTGAGGGGACTTGAGGGGCAGAGGCCAGCGGCACTCTGCCCTGATGCCAGCTCTTCTGCTGGTATAACCTGCAGGACATCCTGCTCTGTACAAGGGACAAAGGGAGGGCAGAGGCTGACTGCACTCTGCCCCGCTGTCAGCTCTTCTGCTGGGGTACTTGGGACATATTCTGGCTCAGTAGCCAGGGAAACGTGGGGGTCAGTGGGGGTTAACATTTCCTCTATTAACCCTGGGGCCACATTAGAAGTTAGCTGGGATGGGGAATTTGTACTTACCCCCTCCTCCGGTTGTCCCAGTGAGGGTAGTTGGGGATCTGGACAGGCTGTGGGCGCAGAGACCACGGTCCCATCTGCGCCGTCTGGGAGATTGGTGTCTCTCCTTGTTAGGGTAAACTGTTGCTGGGGAGGAAGGACGACACCTTCTGCCCCCTGTGGTTCACACTGCCGCTGGGGGGGAAGGACGACACCTTCTGCCCCCTGGGGTTCACACTGCCGCTGGGGGGGAAGGACGACACCTTCTGCCCCCTGTGGTTCACACTGCCGCTGGGGGGGAAGGACGACACCTTCTGCCCCCTGGGGTTCACACTGCCGCTGGGGGGGAAGGACGACACCTTCTGCCCCCTGGGGTTCACACTGCCGCTGGGGGGGAAGGATGACACCTTCTGCCCCCTGGGATTCACACTGCCGCTGGGGGGGAAGGACGACACCTTCTGCCCCCTGGGGTTCACACTGCCGCTGGGGGGGAAGGATGACACCTTCTGCCCCCTGGGGTTCACACTGCCGCTGGGGGGGGGAAGGACGACACCTTCTGCCCCCTGTAGGGCCGGTAGAGAGACCTCGGTCCCATCTCTACCTGCCATCTGGAGGTCATCCCAGGACCAGTCAATGAAGTCTGGTTCTGCTTGTCGAGTAGGTTGGGGCTGCACGAAGCTGAGCAGGTGTTGGTAGTCCTGCTCCAGCTCCCACTCTCTCGTTACCAGGTGGGTCATATCTTTGCTCACCTCGCCTTCGTCATCCCAGACATACATGCCCATCCGGTAGTCGTAGATGTCCCAAAACCTAGACCCCTCCATGCTGCCAAGATCATTGTCATCCTCCAAGGCATCCCATAATAATCCCGGGCCATCATAATCATCCCCCTCCGGTAAGTCGTGTTCAGCCGTCCAGGGGGTAAGTCGAACGGTATGCCACCAGAGGGCCTGGTATGCGTTGTCTAGCCAGATCTCTCGCCGTACCAGGGTCTCTAGTCTTGTCACCCACTCATCCAGGGGCTGCTCTCCCAATAGATACATCCACATCGCCACACGCTTCTGTAGCCGCTGCTCATCACTGGGGAGACTCTCACCTCGCCACCATTGGGCATCTTCCAGGGCATCATACCAGAGTTCCTTTCTGTCTGCATCCCTGTAGTCCGCGGCCTCCTCCTCATCCTCATCATGGAACGCTGTCCGAAAACTAGCCGGTTCCATCCTGCTGTAGCCAGGGGCGCTGTACGGATACTAGCGTTGCCCTCAATTTGTAACTCCAAACGTTATCAGTGTCTCCGGGCTGTTTTTACTCGCACTAGGACGCCATACCACCACTGCCAGCCAATGTAACGGATCTCCTGGCACCCCGACCGGGTACCTCCGTTGATGGACGCGTCCTAGTTTGCCTACAAGCACCGCACCGGACTCCACACTACCACAGACTCCACAACCGCCGTAGCTTAAAGCTCCCAAGGAGTATGCAGCGCATAGCAATCCCCAGTATGATATAGCAATCCCCTCCAAGAACGAGACGAGGCTACGTTTTGAAGGGTCAAGTAGTCAACTCTTTAATGACAGGGGATCTCCTTTTATGCAATGATGCACTCTGAAGGGCTACACCCACATAATTATCACAACAGCCAATTATATACATGGTTCAACCCCCACGTCTCCTCCTCTCAGATAACAGGTAACACAATTAAAACAGACACAATTTTAACCACATTCTGGATGTACCCCAAAAACAGGGGGTACACCTTTAAGTCCAGCACCGTTCAATAGCTCTCACCCAGGGGAACAACATATTAAAATCAGACCAGGGGTTCAAAAGTTAGTAAAAGTATCTTTTACACATAACACACATTTCACATATCCCCCATAGTTGGCCACACAATACACCTATAGGGACAATAGGTGAGTCACACCTCCCTGAGGTTACCTGGCAACTTGGATACAATCAGACATGGATTAGATCATCCTTCTTTGTTCTTATCTGAAAATGAAAACACTTTATACAATAGACTTCCTTATCTTATGCGGAGTCTCTGTAACAGGATTATCTCCCATGCCAAGGTCTGCACTAGTCTGGGACAATATTCTGCAGAGCATAAACCAACATACATGCAGTATAATAGTAGGATCATATTTTACCCATAATAATCATAAAACAGGGTAAAACAGTGATGGGTTCCGTTACACACCTCCCCCATGACCATAAGCCGGCATACACGGTCTGATCCCAACGGATCGGCCTGGGGATGTCCGGACCAAAGTATTTGTTGGTCAATTCTCTAGTTTGACAACCCATCAGCATTACTGCAATTCACCTTTACTCACATTTCACATATCCCCAGATAGCTGGGATCTGAGCGCACAAAAATACTGAATAGCGCTCAGATCCTCTTCACACAGTTCAATTGCCATGTAGCTAAAGTCTTTCCCATAGTCTTTCATTATATGAATGGGCTCCATGGCATAGCTATCTGTGGTATCATGGTTCACACAGGGCAAGTTCACACCGAATGACCCCCCTGTATGTAAAGGGCCAGAATGAGTGACATACACTCTGGTATGGCCGAATACTGTGTTTAAAGGGCAATATGTCCCAGGGCCATAGTCGCAGGGCAGGAGGCTGGCAAACAGTCCTCTCCAAGACATAGTGGCGAAGGGCACTTCGTCACACCCCCATGTCTCTCTAACCCCCCGTGTCTCTTTCCCTCCCCCCTCCTCATCCTCAACCCCCCTCCTCATTCTAAACCCCCCTCCTCATTCTAAACCCCCCTCCTCACTTTACACCTCTAAATACCTCCCCCTCTCCCTTTCCCCTCACTTACCTCCATCTTCAGCTTCTGCTCCGGCCTCCGCTCCTTCCGGCGTCTTGACCTGGCCAATGCTAATGACGTTTTATAATTATAATTAGCATTTTTGGCTGGACCGTAGTGATTGTCTGCGGGAACTCATAATTGGAGTGCGAGTAGCTAATAGAATGTGTGGTAATTTAGGAGCGCATTTTTGTGTGTCATATTGCAATCTGGGCAATATAATAGGGCCTAAAGTTCCTAAATCTAGCAATATATAGGATTCATGGTTATATTCAAACCTTGATGGCTGGTGCCCTCTTGTGTTTCTTTGTGTAATGACTATTATTTACGCAGCTACTGTTATGGTGCAGCTTTCATAATTTTTGAATAGTAAAACTCATTATAAAAAGATTTTCAGTATATCATGATTACAAAAAGTGTAAAAATAAAAATAGCATTTTTTCCTATCAGCTTTTCCATATTTTTAAAACTGAGACAAACTTTCCCTTTCTCTCCCTGTATACTCCCATGCATGATGCTATCTTTCATATCTTTGACCTATGACACTTTATTCTTTAGTCTAAGTTAAGTTTAAATGACACCTGCAGTGTGTGACCTAAAATAGATTATACTACAGGGATTTATTCTTTCAAAGTGAACGAAACAGAATTGCGTAAAGGAAATGTTGATATATCAAAATACTTCTTTTTATGTATATTTTGTACCTACAATCTTTTATTATTATAAATGTTTAAATATAATGTTTATGATTAAAAGAGAAGAAAAAAAAGTGATGCCATTTACTTTTAAATAAAATACAATATATGAGGGATAGGGATAGATAGGTAGATAGATAGATAAGGATATAGAGGGGATATATCCCTCTCTGTCTCCATCTTTATATATATTCATCTCTTTATCCCTCTAAGTCTCTATCCTCTCCCTATTTGTCTCTCTATTCTTCTCTCTACACCTATCTCCCTATCCCTTTTGATCTCTCTCTCCCTATCTCTCTCCCTTTCCTTCAATTCCTATCTCTCTCCCTCCACCTATCATTCTCCCTCCCTTCCATATCTCTCTCCCTCCCTATCTGTCTCCCTCTCTACCTATCCCTCCCTTCATCCCTCTCTCTCCCTCCACTCCCTATCTCTCTCTTTCTTCCCCTCCCTATCTATCACTCCCTCCCCCTCCCTATCTGTCTTCCTCCCTATCCCTCTCCCTCCCTCTCTCTCCCTCCCTCACTCTGCCTCCTTCTCTCTCTCTCCCTACCCTTCTCTCTCTTACTCCCCCTCGCTATCTCTCTCCCTACCTCCCTCCTGCCTTTTTCCTCTCTCCCTACCTCTCTCCAACTCTATCTCTCCCTCTATCCATCTGCCTATTTCTCTATCCCTCCCTTCCCCTCCCAATCTCTCACTCGACCTCCATATCGCTCTCTCCCCTTCCCCTCCCTCTCTTTGTCCCCTTCCCTATATCTCTCCCTATCCCTTTATCCCTATCTCCCCTATAGCTCTTGCTATGTCTCTCTCTCTCCATTCATATCTTTCTCCATCCCTGTTTCTCCCTGCCTCTATCTCTCTTCCTATCTCTAACTCCCTCCCTAACTCTCTCCTCCCTCCCTATCTCTCTCCTTCCTCTTCCTCTAGCTCTCTCCCCCTCTCTATCTCTCTCCCTCCTCTCTCTCTCTCCCTCCCTGTCCCTCTCACCACCTCTCTCTCCTTCCCTCCCCAACCCCTTCTCTCTCCCCCTCTCTATCACTCTCTCTTTCTCTATTCCTCTCTCCCTCCCTATCTATTTCCCCCTCTCTCTCTCTCTCTCTCTCTCTCTATTCATCTCTCTTTTCCTCCCCTTCCCTATTTTTCTTCCTCCCTAACGCTCTTTCCCTCCTCTCTGTCACTCTCGCTCTCCATCCCTATACCCATCTCTCTATCCCTCCCTCCCTATCTATCTCCCTCCCTCTGTCTCTCTATCTCTCTCTATTCCTCTCTCTCCCTCTCTCTCTCTCTCCATATATCTCTCTATTGCTCTCTCTTCCTCTCCTTCCCCATCTCTCTCCCTCCCAATCTTTCTCCCTTCCTAACTCTCTCCCTCCCTCTCTTCCTATCTCACCGTCTCTCCCTCCATCCCTCTGCCTATCTTTCTCTCCCTCCCCTTCACTATCTTTCCTTCTCCCCTCTCTATCTCTCTCCTATTCTCTCTCTCCCTCCCTCCCTATACCTCTCTATCCCTCCCCCTCTCTCTCCCTCCATATCCCTCTTTCTCTATCCCTCTTCCTCGCTCCCTATCTATCTCTCTCTCTCTCCCCTCCTCTCTCTCCATCCGCTCTCTCCCTCTCTCCACCTCTCTCCCACTCCTTTATCTCTCCCCCCTCCTCTCTCTCCCTCTCCTCTCTCTCTCTCCCCCTCCTCTTTCTCCCTCCCCTCCTCTCACTCTCTAGCCCTCCTCTCTCTCCCTGTCACCCTCCTCTCTCTCTCTATCCCCTCCTCTCTCTCGCTCTCCCCTCCTCTCTCTCCCCCTCTTTTCTCTTTCTCTCCATCTCTTTCTCCTCCCCACTCGCAGTAACCCACCTGAAAAGGCCTGCGGGTGGGCCCGGTTGAAGAGGCGGTCGGGCCCAGATGCAGAGGCCTGCATTCGGGCTAAGATGTGGAAACGGCCAGTGGTCGGGCCCAGGTGCGGAGGCCCACGGTCTGGCCCAGATGCGCAGGTTCGTGGTTGGGCTCAGATGCGGAGGCCCGCAGACTGGCCCAGATCTGGAGGCCAGAGGTCCGGCCCAGATGCGGAGAGTAAGAGAGGGGGAAGAGACACAGGGGTGAGAGAGGGGGGAAAGAGAGACATGGGAGGGAGAGGGAGCAAAGAGACATAGGGGAGGGAGAGAGAGGGGAAAGAGACACAGAGAAGGGAGGGGGGAAAGAGACACAGGGGTGAGAGAAGGAGGAAAGAGACACAGTGGAGGGAGAGCGGGGCAAATAGACACAGGGGATGTGGAGGCCAGCGGAGGCCTACCTGAAGACTCCCATGGTGGTGCCTGTGATGGGACCCTGGGGCTGCAGAACCCCTGTGATGAGTCCCTGGCGTGGAGGAGGCATGGAACTAGAGAGGGTAAGAGTGAGAAATAAAGACGGAAGGAAGGAAGAGAGGGAATAAAGAGTCGGGAGAGAGAGAGACCTCCTGTGTGGTTGTGGGAGCTGCCATTCAGCACTTGGCAGCTCCCACCGCAGTCCCAAATGCCTTGGGGACGTTTGGAGTGAACGTCCCTAACCACATTATACAGCTGCTTGATTTTGATTGGTTGAGGCTGTAGCTGACAGACAGGAAAACTGCTACAAATCCTAGCACAGTGAATGTAGGCTCAGCCTGGTTGAACAAGACAGCATTACAACGCTCTCTTTTAAAATTCTCATCTATAGCAGCAGTGAAGCACTAGGGAAAATGACCAGGCAATGGCGAAGATACACAAAGGGCTAATTTTAAAGTGATTGATGCATATTTTTTACAAAATCATATAAAAAGAAGACATGAAAGCTGATATACAGGTATAATTAAGTTTTATTATTTATATAAATTTAAATTACAATATTAAAGTGATTGATAATTTTGAAAGCGGTTGCCCATTTGTCTAGAGATAAGAAAACCAATGGGGCTTTGTTATTTTTTAAATGGGAGATATTTAGCAATCTTCTATTGTTCTCCGTCCCCTGTCACCTCGGTATAAAACATGTTTAGTCTTTCGCAATCAAGGAATGAGTAATTTCATTAAGTCTATTGGCCAAAATCTTAGCGGAAATCTTAGCACTGGTGTTGAGCAAGGATATTGGGCGAATATTTTTACATTCCAACGGAGTCTGGTTTCTGAACCTGTAACAAAAATATATACAAACTTTGTGGGAACAAAGTGTATTTAAGAGTATTTTAGCATACATTTAATAGAGCATGCTGAAATATTACATGTTTTTGCATGACAAGCTCACTCTGTTCAATTCCTTTAGCAAGGCAGCTTTTGAAGATTTCGGGATCTTCCTTTGATAAACAGATCGGTGTGTGTGTGTGTGTGTGATGCAGCTAATCACAGGCTCCACAATCATCCAACTACATTCTGTGCTGAATCTAGTTACAACAGCTTACACTCTAGAAGTAACAAATCATTTCTGTATGCATCTGAATAACTCAGCTGGTGCAGCCTGTGATTGGCTTGATTGGCTACAACATACACATCCAAAATTGAGTTTACTAATAGGATGTCATTTACCTTTCAGAAACTGTTCTTGGGCATGGATTATAGTACTTTTCGTTAACCGTTAAAGCCCTCAAGAAACAAAATATTTGAATTATGCATTGATCATTAATAAATCTACTATTTTATGTTTTAAAAGCAATATTCAGACTCCATACTCAGCTGCTGCTGGTCTCCTCCCGCTATAAGGTACAAGGCACAATGCTATATCACTGCAATGATCTCTGTTGGCTGGAGGCTTGCTGTATGGCTTGGCATCATGTTGTCTTGTAGGGGTAGCCTATAAATCCCTGTTTGGCCTCTTATCTAATGAGTTTGTTCTTAAAGTCCTATAAATCTTTCTCTTAGGCAAAACCCTCCCCCTCCCCTTGATGACCTTATTAGGGTAGAGGTAATCACAAACTGGAAGCTGATTGAATTTAATATTAAATATTGCTATTATAAAACATTGACTAGGAATTATTAATAATATTAAATGCATAATTAAAATAACTAGCTCTTCTTGTTGTTTGTAATACAAGTTGTAATATGGAGCACCTGAATGAAGTTCATGGACCTTTGTGTACTCTGCTTTAGATCATTTGATATTTTGCTATGTTTAAAACATAATCCTCAGGATGGCTCTTTCAGTGCATATGAAATGGGCCAAATGTATTAAGGAGAGATTGTTGAAGCACTGTCAGAGAACATCTCCAGTTCTTATTTGTCTTGTGGGGTCGATTTTTAAGACATGGTCCAATAAGATCTAATACAATCTAATAAAAGGTTTATTTTGTAGTGTTGATGCAAAAATATTCTAATGTCTCTAATAGTACCACCACCTCAGCTAATCATAACTTAGAAAAGTGTCCTGACGGGCTTTACGTGCCTTTTCACTTTAATAGCCATTAAAGGCAAACAAACTATTCTGTTGGAACTTTAGCACAGGCGCCTGGAAAGACCACCTGGTCACCAAATAAATGGAGAGAAGAGGCTCTATGGGCTACAAATGTAAGTATTATAGGCTACAAATGTTAGTATTTAAAGCTAAATTGTATTTTTCAAATATTTCTAATAATTTCTTCAATTATGTTGTGGTGAATATAATTAAAGCTTAATAATGCTTGCATTATGGTTATTATAAGTAGACCTTGAAAGGTATCCAATAATTAGTCTGGGTTCTAGTGGGGGTATAGTATGGGTCCCTGGATAGATACCCACTTTGCCCTTACAGGAGATCCCTACTGATCAGTCATAGGGTCTCACCATTAATCCTCTACGCTAAATTATACCCCAGTGCTTTGTTATATGGATCAAAGCAAAAAATCAAACAACTTACATATTAAATCCAAATTACCTAATAAACGTTAAATAAGGAAGTGCAAGTAAATAAATAATTTCGAACCTGTGCATAGACGGTCCCCTGCAGCATCAGATTATCTGGAAACAAATAGAAAAAGTATATGAACTTTAAAGTAAATTATTAATATGTTTTAGTTTTTAAATATGATTTAAGGCTTGAGAGTGGAGCAAATGTGAAAAGGTGTGAGAAGCTTGGACAGGACGGTCAGGGACTCCACCAGATGAGATGTAAACTGAGACCCCTCTCAATCTACCTTGAGTAGCTGTAGATTCTGAAAGGATCAGTGTATGAAAGTTTTTAAGACATACTGCCCATGTATATAGTATGCCAAAAAATTAGAATTGGGAATATTATTAAAACAATAAACTCACTTATTTGTGAAACATTTTATTTTTATTCCATGGGATGCCATTTACCAGCTCTGATCAGGCAATAACGTCCTCCCTTGTTGTTGTGTCACTCTAGGACCCCTTTTGTAAATTATGGGTCAGGTACATGGCTGTGCTCAGAGCTTTTCTGGTCTCATTCACAGAGCCTGAAGGAACAGTGTGCACATGCCCAGCATTAAATACACAAAACAAAAGAAGGACTTGGTAGTAAAAGAGAACATCACCTGCCTGATCAGAGCTGCAAATGGAGTTACATGAATCAGATGAGATGTGTCAGGGAGATGGTTTTTGGGTCACTGGAAAGAACAATCCCTCCACACCTTGAGTGGCTCAAAAGTTGAAGAGTCATCTCTCATTCTCCTGAAATCTTGGAGAATGCACCCAAGGAGCATAAAAAGATACAAGGGGATATTTACTAGCATTCACTGTGGGTGCATTGTGCTTCTGTGTGCTCTGTTTCATGTGGAGAAAATTGCCATTGCATCCCATCACATCCCCTGCAATGCTCACTATATGTTACCAAAGAAAGATTATGAATATAGTGGGATGTCCCTTCAAAAGAGAGACATTTGTGAGGCTTGGAGGGACAGAGTGATCTGTTAAAGAGGTACTTCCCCTCCAAAATAATATTCTGTATGTCATACAGAGCAATAATAAAATGTGAAGACTAAGAAAAATATATCCCAAACCATGCTGTATGTTACAATGTAAGAAAAGAAAAATTGTACATTGACATTTGTATAAAGGGCGGTTTATAAGACGTGAAAATAAGGTTTGTCTATAATGACGATTTTCATAACCCTTGGTCAGGTGATTTAAAGTTTCTTCAGAAGGAAATAAAATCCCCCAAAAATCCCAGAGTCCAGCAATAACATCACAAAATCACAATGCTGCTTATAAATACCATAAAAGATTACTTCAAGGAATTTGTATTAACTAAAAAGAAAAAAGCCAATGCAGCACTATTAGGGTGATGCCATTAGGAAAACCTTCAAAACCAAGATAAAAATCTACTCACAGAAACAAAAATAAATGAATGGCAAACTGGAGAGATGGAGATAGGGGAGGGAGAGAGTGAAGAGAGAGGGGGGATTGGGAGAGAGAGGGTAGAGATTGTATAGAGAAGAGAGGGGGAAAGAGGAGACAGCAAAGGGGATGAGAAAAGGGGGAGGCTGGGGAAATGAGAGGGATGGAGAAAGATGGAAAATGGGGAGAGAGTGAATAGGGACAGAGGGGAATTGGAAGGAGTGAGAAAAGGTTGCCACCTTATGTGGCATATAATCACATATAAAAGTTGTCAAACTGCGAGTCGTCACGCTTTGCGAGGGACGCAGTTCTGGTCCCAACTGTGGACCTCGCCAAGCGAGGGCCGCATTTGCGAAGGTGGAGCCTCTACGGCACCTCACTCGCGGGAAAACAAAAACCACGCCGCTGGACTTAGAATAAAAATAAATATACGACCCGCGGGAGTTCGAAAAATAAAATAATACGAGGTCCCAAAAATACGAAGTTAACAGCCGAAACTCGTACATCAAAAAACACCAAAAACAGTTTAAAATATATTAAAAAAAAACAAAAAACATCACACACAGCACAGTGGGACAGCTAGGACGTCTGTGGGTGAGGTTGCACGCAAATTCAAATCAAATTTAAGCGAGAACATTTTTTTTAAATGAGGCTACACAACCCCGAAGCGCAGAAAACACTGACAAGGACGTACGACTTTTAATTATGACCCGCGGAACTTATAAGAAAAAAATACGAGGTCGCAAAAATAAGAAGTTAACGGCTGAAACGCGTACATCCCAAAACAACAAAAACACTACAAAATACAAACAAAACATAAAAATAAATAACACACAGCATGGGGGGACAGCCATGACATCTGCCAGTGAGGTTGCACGCTAATTAAAGTCGAATTTAGGGAGTTTCGGAACTTGAAAATCGGCTAAGCGAGAAAAAAAATGGTGGGCGAAAAAAATTAAAACGAGGCTACACGACTCCGAAATGCGCAAAACACCGCCAGGCACGTACAACTTTTGACAGGGACGTAAGAGGTACAAAAATACACAGGAAGCACGGAAAAAGCTTGGGAGCCGCGTAGCACATAGGCAAACAACACCATTTGACAACACTAACTTGCGACTAATAACATTACAACCTAAAATGGTGCTTTACACAATTAAACCAATGGTTTGCCCTCGCTCAAGCAGCATTTTTCTAATGCACAATTGGGACATTGATGACACTTTCTCCTCAGGGCAGCAACAGTCCAACTGTACATTGTATGCTGCAGAAAAAACTGATTGTTAGCTCTTCAGGCTATTCATTGCTGGATAAATGAATTAGAAATAGGTAAAGTATATTAATTTATTAAGTAACTAATTAAATAATTAATAATTTTTTACAAAAATAGACATATATATCTGTCTTTGTGATGACCGACAAAGGCTCTCAGAGGAGCAAATGTAAACAAGAGGAGAGGCTCGCAATGAGCGCCGAAGGTCCTCAGAGTAGAAAAAGCTTTACATTGTGTGTCAAACAGCATTGCCATGGCTTTACATTTTATAGCTGCGTCATTTTGGACGGGCAAGTCGCTAGTAGAATTATAATTTATATAACTTTATATAAAAGTTGGATTTTAGCAAAGACTAGTGATTGGGTGTTTTTAAATAATGAAACGTTGGGTATTTCTCAGTTATCTAGGCTCTGTACTTTCAGACAATATTTAATTGTATAGGTTTATGCAGATATACAGATGTATAATGTGCTTATCAAGTCAAGGAAAGCCTTCTGTACCTTTGTCGTTTGATGACAAATCTTTTGCCTCCATTCAACTGTAACTGTTGCAAATTTGAAGAAATTTTCAAGAACATTGCAACAGTTATAGATTGATTCAATTAAACAAGCCCGCAACTACATGTCCGAAAGCCAAAACCATAAACCAATTAAGCAAGCCCGTAACTAACAATTTAAAAACTGTAAAATAGTATTCGAGACCATTATGATGACGTCAGAAAACATGGAGGTTAAACCCCAATCATTTAGCATTTAAAAGTCCGATATGTGATCGGACTCACAATCCGGCAATGTACAAAATAATAAAAATGAATGACGATACTGTTCTAATCCATGTGGGTGGCCTGATGTGTATTAACTTCTTGATTCCCGAGATTGATATAACACGGAAATAAGACTTTAAATAATACATTTTTTATTGCAGATTTGCTAGCTTGAGACTGTTGTGCAATTAATTCTAATGTCTTTCATCTCTTTCCCCGTCTTTTAAAGTGCAGTATTGTTTTTTATTTGCATTTGCAGTGCTACAAACAGTTGTTTAACCCCCATGCGAGTCCGATCTGGTACCCGTAGGATTTTCTTCTAAATGTGCCATTTATGTGTGTGAAAACATTTGCGGGCTTGAGTAATTATAGCAATTGAATAGAGATTTGCGATTGTAACATTTACAGGCTGAAAAGATCAAAAGCTTAGATGGGTTGGAGTTACGATTTTGACAACAGCAGGAATTTTGAGCTTCTAACCCGCAAACTGACAACAGGTAGCTAAAAGACACCAATTGAATAGCAAATTATTTTAGAGGCTCCATTACGGGCTCTTGTAACTACAATATGCTCAATTGAATGGAGGCCTTTGTCAGATAATACATGTGGGAAACATTACATTTATTTCTGTGACTCACGAGGCTTGGGTTATTTGTAAGATTATAATATTATATGGTAAATGTGGCCTCTGAAAACCCTCCAATCCCGTGAGAATTCATATTCTGTATAAATTTCACAAGATAAAAAGTAAACCTCAATATATACGTAAAATGTTAATTTTTACATTGGTTCTAATGAATTTTGCAGGATTTTAACCTGAGGTTGAGTATCTCTATATCATCAATATCTGTATCAGAAATACCCAAAAGGTACATAACAATTATATGTCAGAAATAGGTACATTAAGTTGGATATTGTCCTCAATTATTATTATGTTCATGAAAATGCTAAATAAACAGACATAAACTTAACACTTTCACTGTAATCTGCATAAGAATCTCAAAATGAGATCAAAATATAAACATTGTTTTCTTGAACAATAGATATCTCAAACATGGGCCTATACGTTTATGGAAACTGGAAAAATATGTGAAATAAATGAACTAAATTTTAAGAAATGTGTTTGTCCAACACTTCATTCAGACCTTCTGGCTTACATTCCCAAGAGTACCTATCCAGTAGCCATCCTTTCTATATAAAGCTTGTTATCGTGCATATGTGGGGATGTAAGTGAAAAAAAACATTGATATATTAAGGGTATGTGGAAGTTTGTGGGATATTATGTGTAACTTTGTCTGATTGGGCGTCTCATATCAAATCATATTATGGAGGAATGCTGTATATTTGTAATTCAAAATACATTTTACATTTCTTGTGTGAGCTCCACCCCCATGGCACCTATGTAGGCATCCTAGCCAATGAGCTGTGCAGAGTTGTGCCCTAGCCACTTAGCTGTCAGTATCATGGCTGCCTCCCAAGAAGCTTTGTCTCAGCCAATGCAAAGGATACAGATTTTAGCATGGATTTTCAGGGGCGTCCTTCTCAAAATCAACTGCCAGAAAACTGAAGACATTTTGCAAACTAGAATAAGTTTATTAATGTTTATTTTGGGATTTTTTCATGAAAAAAATGTTTTTCATACACTACAGATTCTAATCTATCAGATGCATTCATAATCCAGGAAACTTCCATATACATTTAAAGATGTGTTTGTGAGTATATGTTTCTTGGTTTTTGGTACATTTGGAATAAAGAAAGTTTTCTTTTCCAAGTTGGAGAAGTCTCTTCAAGAACTCTTAGAAATACAATCCAGAGCCTGTTATTGAGATGAAAACTCTCCCATTAGTGACCACATCCAATAGATTGTGAGCTATATCATCAACAGAAAAATAAGCTTACCTGATTTTTTGCATTTCTTTCTCCAAATCACATAAATTACAAGAAGAAGAAGAAGAAGAAGGAATAACAAAGACAAGTCAATTGTGATGTAATGCAAAATGTGATTGCGTTGATTTTTCATCCTTTTGTCATCTCCCGCTGAAAAAAGAGTTTAAATAGCAATATTAATGATATGACAAACATTAAAATATTAGTTTAGAAGCACACACAAAAGGGGATAGATATTTTATGTACTACAAAATCATCACTGGAAAAACTTGAGAAAGGATATTTGCTAGCGTTAACATTCTCAAGTCTTAATACCATGTAGGAAGGGTCTCTGTGTGAGTGACTGATGACATTAGTATTGCTAAAATCACAGACGGAGCTACCGCCGGTGTAAGCGGTGCAATGCACCGGGGCCCTCCTCTCTACTGAGAAAGAACACTTTGAAGTGTAGTTTAGAAATTACTGATTTAAGCCTTTACCAAGTAATGTGTACAATTAGGCATGGCGCTTGTATCATATCAAAGGATGAAGAGAACACCTGAAAATTATCTATGAAAAACCAAACAGCATTTTACGTAACTTTCCATTATCATATTCTGACAAATACTGTATTAGACAATATTATTACCTTTTCCAAATAATGTCCATGGAGTGATGCTTCTGGAGACGTTGCTGACCGGGTTCTTTGCTGTACAGGTGTAGCTCAAGTTTAGATTTTCATTGCTTACATGAAGGGTGTGATTTGTCACCAGTTTATCACTAATACTTATGTTATTCCAGGAGATGGTCACATCTGATTCATTTACATGACAGGTCAATGTAACGCTATAGTTGGAATTAGTGGTATTGCTGGAAATCCAAAAATCTTCTTCTGATAACTTTCCTGTGTGGGGCAAATATGAAATATCAGCTATAATAGAGAAAACCAGGACGAGCCAGAACATACAGGCATGCCGAATTATCAGAAGTACTGTTTTCCTGAATTTTATACAAATATATATATCTATTAAATATGTACTCTTGCTAGTCATTTTTATCTTTTAATTTTCCATTAAATGTGTTCTACTTTGCTATCTTGGTTCCCTTATTATTTTGTTAATTTATACTAAATGTTTTTATGGAGAATTCTGAACTTTACAGTAAGAAGCTCCAGGTCTCAGCCGCAGTCAGCTCCAGGTCTTACTTTGCTGACTGTATATAGCTCCGCCATCTTTGGCTATAAAGGAAATAGTCAATCTGATCTGATTTCTATATTGTCCATCAAGTGACGTCCATGTGTAGAATCGTCTCAGAGGCTGTTGGAAGAGGGTGTTTGCTATTACCAGAGAATTTTCTTGACAAAATTCTACTAGTCTCTGACCTGCCTCATGTTGGCCTCTAAGACCAAACATTATTCCAGGTATCTTGTGTTTCCCTACCTTAGCATTCCAATCTCCTATGAGAGTAAGATCTTTTCTTGGTGTTATTCCTATGAGGTGCTGAATATCCTTCCCATCTTTGGTGACCCTACATGGTATAGCTCACAATTTCATTGGAGTACACATGTCTCTTTACCCTTCCATAGTCCAGATGTAATAACAGATCCTGGACAGCAACAAGGAATTCATAATGAAAATATGACAACGGTCCAATCAAATACAAACTGCCAACCCTGAAGATAACAGAACTAGAGGAGGTATAAGCATGTTGTTCCCACCACAAAACGGGATGAAGTTCTGTGCAGATCTAGAGGAATTCTTCAGGAGATTACCACTGAAGGAACATTTTTATAGCAAATAGTGCATATGTTATGAACTGAACAATAAGAAAAAGAACACACTTTATTACACCAGATGTCACTCCAAACTGGACAATTATATTGAATGCTTTAAAATGGAACTTCATCTCTAATGGCATCTAAGCAAACTGACATACAATCATTTATTTAAAATCATTAAAACACCCAGATAAAGAAGGTGCCATGGTGATCCTGAACACTGAGGATAATATAAGAGTTGGGTACAAACAACTTTACAACAGAAATGATTAAAGTAACCTGAGATAAGACCCCACTAAAGAATACAGCTATTGGGTCTGATTAAAACATTCACAAGAGACTTACAATAATAATTAGAAATTCTGATGATAACACATATAAGTGTGAGTACCTTCTCTCTACAAGACCATAAACCATTGTACCCAAGAAGACCAAGAATAACAGGTATGGACACTGACCAAACAGTTGTCTGGCCTGGTACAGATTAGGCCTCCTGTTACAAAAATAAATGATTTATACAAGATGCCTCTGACTTTATCAGATTAAAGGATCCATGTAGTTTGGGAAAACCTTCACATTCTTGTGAATTATTTAATAAACTAACAACATTGGCATATATGCAAGATAGGAACATAAAATATTTTTTAGGAAAAAAATGTATATTTAGATTGCTATGCGTGTGTCATGGATTCCATTTTAGATTTCTAGTCTTCCTGTAGCCTGAGGGGGTGGTTATCCTATTGGAACTTGCTCATCCACAGTGTTCTGTTGTCAAGTGTGCTATTTATTGAAAACTTTTAACTGAATTCAATAAACATCTTATCTGGATCATTTGAAAAGATTTTCTATATCACAAAGTCAAGTTCTCCAAAAGAGTATACAATAAACATGATTCAACTGTTGTCCTTTACATGCTACTAACACCACACCTATAACCACTGATGTGGAGTCCCTGTACAGTAATATCTCACATAAGGAAGCCATGTATGAAGCTTCACTTCCTCTCATCAGATACCTCCAATCTGAAACACAGACCTATAGTTAGCACCAAAAGAGTGTCACAAGCCTTATAAATATCGTAACATAGATATATACTTATATTACGAACAGAAAGGGAATAATCTATTATATAAATGTATATATATTTATTTTTCTGTCCACACATCAAACTTAAAATAGTTTTATATCATGGTAAACTCTACCCAACTTCCTGAAAACCAACAGACAGATGTAGTTATGTCCACAACTTGAGCATCCACCGCTGTCACACTAAACAAGCTATCACTTATGGCTAAGATATTAGAGACGATTGGAAGAAGCATCTGCAAGCACCGTCTAAGACCCACATTAAATTTGTGCTACGTGTTAAAACGTAGTATGTAACGTAGATCTTTGGACTTACGGCTAATAAATTAGCCCCGTAAGGCAGGCCACAGACAACTTGAGGGTTAAGGCCCAAAAAAGCCAACGGGATGAGCAATGTTGAACTTCTTAGATCCTTTGATCTGTCAAGCCCGTAACCGCTACTATTCCAATCATGCTATTAAATTGCAACAAAGTCACTCGTGAGCAAGCCCGTAACACGCAAATGGAGCCCAAAGCCCTACGAGTGCTGGAGAGGACCCGCAAGGGGGGTAAAGTCCAATACGTAGCAATTGAAATGCAAATAAAAACACAATATTGTACTAATATTAAAAGGGAAAGTGATGTTAGGTCTTAGAATAAATAGCACAAGATTATCAAGCCCGCAAATCGGCCCAGAAAAATACTTTATTTCATGTATAATTTTTGTGTTCTAGAAATCCCGGCAATCAATGTGTTAATACAAATACTGTAACTCGCATGTGATAGAATATCATATTTATGGCTTTATTAATATTGCATTACATCTGGCCTGTGGGTCCGATCGCAATTCTTAATTGTAGCCCGTTTGAAATCTAACCTGTCCTTTTTCAGTGACGTAATGATGATGATCTCTTTTTCCATTTGCTCCATCTAAACCCGTAACTATGGTTTTGACTAATTGATCCTTCGCAGAGCTGCAAATCCAGCGTTTGATGAATGAGTTACGGGTTTGCGTCTCCAGTTCGTAACTCGCAGCCTTTATTATTTAATAGCACTGTAACTTGGCCAAATTCCAAACCCGCAGCCGTTACGAGCTTCACGTTGGAGTTACTTGCTTTGAATTTAATGTGGCTCTAAATCATTTAAACAGAAAGCACACGCTAAAGATCATCAATAAAAAATCCATCTGCAATAAAAACACCACATGAATACCTGATAAACAGAGGAAAAGAATCGTAAAGCGTATATGTCATGCACTGGGCTTGGTCCTGGTTAGAGGTTTCCAAATATTTTAAAAATAACTTTAATCACTGCATTTTTCACCCATGTATGTAATAAACTATACCAGACAGACTGGTGTAGCCAGAAGACTAGTCTATTTTTTCATGGTGAAGGGTCGTGTGCTTCAATGAAGATGTGAGCTAAACCGTGTAGGGTCACCAAAGATGGGCAGGTCATAGCAGACGGTCAGATAAATCGTGGCCCACTGGAGAAGGATCTGGCAAACCAATCCAGTATCCTTGCCAAGGAAAACTTATGGATAAGCACACCCAGACCCAAGATGTGCCTATCGTCCTGCAGACCATAGGGTCATGGAAAGTCAGACATGACTGAACAACTGAATAGCAACAAAATGTTATCTTTATTTTTTATATTTTATGTTTGTTCTCTTATTATGTTCATGTTTTATTTATGTTTTTCTAAACAGGTTCATGGTTGAAGTTGTGACTGAGAAATAATGACAATTCTTTCCATCTCCATGTCACGACACGGGGTCCACTTCCAACCAAGGTTTATATATACACTAACTAAAATGGCTCCTCCAAAGTAAAATAGGAATCATTTTTTCTAAGTGTGTATAAATGTATGAATTGGCCAATAGAATAGGGCCCTTAGTTTGTGGAGTCTGTGTTGGCTAGGGACCTTGTCGCCCAGAATTAAAGTAGTAATTAAAAATGTAAATATTTACAAATAGACACAGACATAGAGAGATAGAGACAGACACAGAGACAGACAGAGACAGACAGACACAGAGACAGACAGAGAAACACAGATAGAGATAGACAGACACAGAGACAGACAGAGAAACACAGATAGAGATAGACAGAGACAGAGAAACACAGACAGAGACAGACAGACAGAGAAACACAGATAGAGATAGACAGACACAGAGACAGACAGAGAAACACAGATAGAGATAGACAGACACAGAGATAGAGATAGACAGACACAGAGATAGAGAAAGACACAGAGATAGACAGAGACAGACACAGAGATAGACAGACACAGAGATAGAGATAGACAGACATAGAGGTAGACACAGAAACAGACACAGAGATAGAGATAGACACAGAGGTAGACACAGAGGTAGACACAGAAACAGACACAGAGGTAGACACGGAGGTAGACACAGAGAGAGATAGAGACAGACACAGAGACAGATAGAGACAGACACCGAGATGGAGACAGATAGACAGAAAGACAGACACAGAGATAGGCACAGACACAGAGATAGACAAAAAGAGAGATAGAGATAGACACAGATATATATTGAGATAGAGACAGACACAGGGATAGAGAGATAGAGACAGACACAGACATAGAGAGATATAGGCAGACACAGAGACAGAGATAGACACAGAGACAGATACATAGATAGATACTCTGAATATTCATCTAGATTACTGGACACTCACAGTTCTAAAATATCTAAGTCAGCTGGTGGACGTATCTTTCCCATAGGTCTCCAGTTGGACAGCATTGGATTAGCATCTTAGACTTACTTACTGTACACTCTGAGATGATATTCCTTGCACGCGCTCCCCCCACTCGTGATGAGTATATCTGCTGTGTAGATTCCTTGATCTCTGCTGGATAATTTTGTTATATTTAAGGACCCATCAGATGTACCATAGATTCGTCCTTCAAATAACTTAATTCCTCGAGGTCTGATTTTTCCACCCAGTTCTGTTGTAGCAAAATGCTTATTATCCAATACCCAAGAGATGTCTCTGATTTCAGTCCTATCCCCTTGTAGTATGATGTCTCCTCCTTCTGCGCCATTAATGTGATCTGGATCTCCACAGTCTGTTTTGCATAATATATCTAACAAAGGAGGTAAATAGTAAGTGTTAATTGAAGATATAAAACACAAAGCAAACCAGCATCTTAGTAGGTATATTAATCACTTTCACATTTACATTTAGTTTTAGTGACCACAAAGAAAAGTGATTTAGAGACAAAGAAGAGCATTGTTCAGATTGTGAATTTTTATTATCAGTTATTTAAACATATTCACGTTATTACATATTTTTCTTTTTAAAACAACATAATAATAATAATAATAATAATAATAATACACTTCTGTATTTTATAGATGATGTAAACGTGCTATTCTAGAGGTAGACACCCTACTTATTAGATTACTGGTATATAGGTTTATATGGGTTTATGTTGCCCTCGGCCATTCATATATATATTGTGTCAGAAAGTCTCAAGCACATTTACAGACAGAAATATCAATGTACAGAGACATTTTTGTGCAGATACAAACATATTTTCAATGTACTGCACTTGTATCTTCAGGCAGCCTAAACAGTGTAGTGCCCTTGGCCTGCGCCCCGTGGCAGATACACACCCTGAACTGGTAAGACCTCACCTTGAATACAAAAATATTTTAAGCAACTAAAAGGGTCATAAAACATACGCTTTTATCAGAATTCTTAAAAACAAAAATATTTAAAAATATAATTTAGCAGAAATATACAGTAAGATCTGGATTTTCTGCTCTATAAGAAACTTCCTTGTGAGTGTTCAAAATGACACACACCTCTAGGAACTAAGTACAGTAGGTCCCTGGGTTACAGACGATCCGACTTACAGGCAACCCGACTTACGAAGGCTTTTTGTATGAAGTTGTTTTTATATTCTGTTTGTTTGAATTTAATGAAAGAGCACAATAGTTTCTGTAACTTATTATTACAGTACAGGAGTATTATTATTATTACAACAAAGGAGCCATTATAGTATTATTATTATTCAGGGATTTGACTTACATACAAATTCGACTTAAGAACGTTCTCAGGAATGGATCTTTTTCTTAACCTGAGGACATGGGCGTAGTAATCAAAAAAATCTAGGAGGATAGAGTTTTAAAAAGAAGATCCAAGCAGTGACTGATTGAGCAACCCTACAGTTCTACAGTAAATGTGTGGGTGTGTGTATATGTGTGTATATATATATATATATATATATATATAGTTAACTTATCCTGGTGTATAATACTCCCTCCCCAGCAGTTTCCAGTAGTTTCCCTCTTACCTTCCCAGGATTACTGATAGCCGGGTCTCACAAGATCATGCAAGATTATCTTGAGTGATCTTGTGCGATCCGGCAATCACAGCCAAAGGGACTGGAGGTTAAGGGGGAGGTAAGGAGAAGTGCTGGGGTGAGGGAGAGGGAGAAATCACAGCACGTCATTAATTGGTTCCAAAAGGCTTGACGAGTGGCAAAAACAACGAGTACCAAACTCCCATAAGGAATAATTTAAGTTGGTTTTAGCAAGAGAGGCGAGTAACAAGGAAGCGTTGAGTGCCAAAGCATTTTTGCTCATCAGGAAGCGTTGATTACTGAAATAGACAGGCTTTGAGGTAGTTGAGTACCGAGGGTCCACTTAATATGGAACCTCACCCCCCCCTCAATACCTACGTCACTGTCCGGGGACCACCTTTATAGTAACAAATCTGATGACTAACTACTTTTTTTTTTGCTCTCAACCTCTTTTTCTGTCTAATTTTTCACACTAAATATTCCATTGGGTGTATGTTGAAAAGCTGTAAAATAGTTATGTTAGTGCAAAGATTAGGTAAAATGTAGCTGTTTCACACAGTCCTCCCTATTCTTCATTTGATATTAATTGGTTAGTTAGGTATCCCATGCACATGACCAAAAGCATATGGCCCATTCAATATTTTCATACAAGATACAATACAGAATATAAATACACAAGAGCTATGGCACCAATACAAACACATACAAAATACAAATATAAGTATAAATGATATAACCTCCATATTAAGGTTCATTAAAGGGACTGTTCTGTTGCTTTTTTTTGTTTCCTTTATTTTTTGTTTTGCAATGTATTTATTACCGGTATATCAAATTTACATAACTTATTTTTAACAAGCCAACAAATTCGTAGATTCTCAGTATCTGGAACCTCCCACTTTCTCCCTGTATGCTCCTCTGCATGTTGCCATGTTTCACATTTGTGATCTGGCACACTGCATTGTGGGTATGAGGCCATCCCCACTGGGGCTTGTCTGTTTCAAGATGCAGATACCGTTTATAATATCAGGGCTTTCTTTTTTTAAATTAAAAAAGCAAAAAAACAATTATAACCATAAAAGGAGGAATTATAGGAATGTGAAATGAATATTCTTGTTGCTCAATATAACCAATTCCTGTAACTCATAATATTGCTAAGAATTACCCCTTTCTATAATTCCTCATTTTAATTATAAAAACTTCCCTTTTTTTTTAAATGTCAATGTTATTTATAAACATAATTCATAGTCAAAAAGGACGTTAAAAGTCCATTGTAATATAGAAAAATGACAACAATGATAACAGTTTCATCCAAAATGGCAGTTTTGTCCAATCGAGCATGTGGGTCGGTGTCCCAAGGTTTGAGCTAGCCCAAATACTTTAGTCCCCAGACCATAATGTTTCCACCAGTCTTCTACCAAAACTCTACAGATTGTGGTACCCCTACAACCTTAATTTAATCTCCAGACCATAAATTGTCCAGAAGATTCTTAACAAAATCCCAGTGCTTGGGCTAGTCCATGAGACCTTTATTTAGACCCCATACAATAGCGTTTCACCAGGCTCTTAACACAACTTCAAGGTTTGAATCAGCCCTTAGCATACCTACCAGACACCAAACTGTTACCAAAACTGCACAGATTGAGATAGACCTGATTTAGTCTTCAGAAACCCCATCCTTAAAGTTGTGCTGCAACATTGTCAACATTTTTTTTTCCATAAAGTTTTTATTGACACATTCACAAGACAAGCACATTTGAAAACAAGGAGCGACACGCAGGTCCCCCACACTTTATGATTTTCATTGTATACATTTGTGCTAGCCCAAGATAAAATACATATGTCCATTCCATATGTCACCCTCCGCCTTTTTCCTTTTTCCTTTTTCTATTATTAAGATAGTCTATGTATGCAACCTATAACAGGTTAGGTAAGTTACTGGTGCTTAAATTCTCTATCTTTGTCTCGCATGTGCTAGATATCCTGCTATGGTTACTTATTTCAGAAATTAAAACAATTTTAACTAACAAAAATATAACATAACTTAACACAAATTAACGTGTGCCTTTCAACATTACGTTTTACAGAAATTGCTTACCACCTTTCTTACCGTCCACGTCCGCAGCGACCTCAGACGAGGTACCATGGAGAGCCCTGTCCCGGACCGTACCAGCTATTATCTGCCTCCCCCTCTCGATCAGTGCACTACCGTCAGTGTATCTGGAATGAGTGTTCCGTCCCGCTCCAGTCACCCCATATTTCCTTATAAACAGCTACCGTATCGTTTAAAGTTGCCGTCATATGTTCAAATGTCATAATAAAGTTGATTTTGTTAATGACTGAGTGGATATCTAGTGTATTCTTCCGCCAATTTCCTGCCAGACTGCTTTTAGCCGCCAACATGATAAATTGAAGCCACTTATTTTGGTGAATAGGTAAGTTTTGTACTGGAAGCCCTAGGAGACATGTTCCCATCTCGGGATGTATTTTTGTTTTAAGTGTGTCAGAGGCCAGTTCGGCCACCTTGTGCCACAATGATTGAGCAATTGGGCAGTCCCACCAGATATAGCGGAAGGAACCTCCTGTGATACAGCCTCTAAAACACTCAGGAGAGATATTAGGGTCCATTTTGTGTAGCCTTTTTTGGCGTGTAATAGGTTCTAAATAAAACTTTGGCTGATGTTTCCATATGGCTAAAGTATCTGGAGCCTTTCGTCAGTTCCAGGCTAATTTTGGACCACCTACTCATGTCCCATTCTACTCCCATATCCTGTTCCCATTGCTTAACATGCTTGGGCTTGCTAGCCATGTCATTAGAGTTGGATATAGCGTACAGTTCCCCCAATATTCCCCTAGTTAGTGGGGCTTTATTACATATTAGTGTGAACCAAGTTGAACTTGGCGGGCCCCATTTACGGAGTTTAATGGTGACATTGTGGCGAATTTTGTTGTAGTTGAAGTATTCTCTGGGTGGGAGATTATACGTTTCCATAAAACTCCTAGTATTTAGTACTGCACCCTCTCTAACCCAGCTTCCAAACCTATCTAACTTCCGTGAGATCCACCAATCTTTGGAGAACGTACCCATCTTCTCAAAGGTGCTTGGGGAAGGGAGTGTAGTGGTTAGCAAAGAGATATTGGGGCTTAGCTGTCTACTGATGTTAGCTCTTTCCCATTCCCTCAGAGACAGGGCTATCATCGGGTTGTTTCGAGCCAGCTTTGAGGGCAACGGGGAAGAAGGGTCCCATATAAGAGTATCCCATTTTAATGGTGCAATTTGGTGGTTTTCTACAAAGACCCAAAGTGGCTGGTGTTCTGCCGAATGTGCCTGGGGCAAGAAAGAAATCTGGGCTGCCCTGAAGTATTTAAGGAGGTCGGGACAGCCCAAGCCTCCAGAGGATCTTCTCCTCATCATAATTGCTTTCCTTATTCTAGGGCGCTTGCAATTCCAAATAAATCTGAATATTGCCTTTTGGAAGCTGGCCAAGTCTCTCATATGTACCTGAATAGGCAGAGTCCTGAAAAAGTACAGGATCCTGGGGAGAATATTCATTTTTATTGCATTTATCCTCCCCGACCAAGAGAGATGATACTTATTCCTTTTCAACAAGTCCTGATTCAGGGACTTGTATAGCGGAACATAGTTGGACTGGTACACGCCAGTGATCTCCGGAGTAATTTTAATACCTAAATAATTTATATATTTTTCTGGCCAATCAAAGGAGTACTGGGATTTGAGAGTATCTCTCAAGGCCTGCGGAGCCTGAGCCAAGATCGCTTCCGTCTTGTCTATGTTAATTTTGAGCCCCGAGATGAACCCAAAGGATTCCATCAGGGACATCAAGGCTGGTATTGAGTGAATTGGGTTCGTAAGTGTGCACAAGATGTCATCGGCAAAGAGGCAACATTTGAACTGATGTAGGCCCACATTTATCCCTGTTATTAAGGCGCTATTCCTAATAGCCTGAGCCAATGGCTCAATGGCTAGCGCGAACAGGAGGGGTGAAAGGGGGCAGCCCTGTCTTGTGCCTCTTTTAATATTGATGAGTGTGTGATCAGCCCCTGGAATGCTGATGTTTGCAGATGGATTATTGTAAAAAGACTTAATAACATTCACAAAATTACCCACCAACCCAAACTTCGACAGTGTAGCGTGCAGGTATGGCCATTCTATGGAGTCAAAGACTTTCTCCAGGTCTAGTCCTATTGTACATAAGGGGGTATTATCCTTTTTGGCTAAGTGAAATACGTTGAGAAGTCTTCTTATGTTATCCCCCGCCTGTCTATAGGGAATAAAGCCCACTTGGTCCTTATGTATCAACCTTGGCAGAAACTTTGCTAATCTGGTGGCCAATATTTTCCCAAGGATTTTCACATCCCCATTCAAGAGAGAAATGGGCCTGAAGTTTTTAGCCAGTAAAGGATCTCTACCCGGTTTGGGGAGGAAGATAAGACTCGCCTGATTGAGTTCGGGGGGCATGGGCTTTCCCTCCATAATATCCCTGCCCAGGACCATCCTATTTCCGTCTCAGGAATATCGTTCAGAACGAAGAAGGTGTTCATTTCCTCATCTATTTGGGCCCGTATCTCTGAGCACGTGATCAACTTGTCATTCAGACGCCAAGCGTGGATGTGGGGATTATTTTGGCCTAAACTTAATTTACAAGATATCAACGCGTGGTCTGACCATGGGCAGGGTAAAATTTGGGCATCTGATGTGCTATTGAACAATGAGGAGTTGATTAACAAGGCATCAATCCTGGAGTATGTGTTATGTGTAGGGGAAAATAATGTGTATTGTCTTTCAGAAGGATGTAACCCCCTCCAGGCATCTATTAAGTCCAGTTCTTTAAGTAGGGCATGTATGACGTTAAGTTTTCTCGCATCCCTGGTGTACGAGGATGTCCCTGACCTATCCAGGAATGGCTGAAGCGCCAGGTTTAGGTCCCCCCTATGATAATTTTCCCTCTGTCCTCTTGCTTCAAGAGGTTCAAAAGTTTGATTAGCGTGTTGTGCGGATTAACCGTGGGGGCATATAAATTCACCAGGGAAACCTTAAGTTCAAGAACCGTACCTGTAATTATAAGGAAGTTACCCTCCTTATCCTTTACCTGCTTCTCTAGCTTGAAGGGGAGGTTCTTGTGAAGGAGAATGGCCATACCTGCTTTTTTTGGTTTGTTGTGAACAAGTATAAAAATTTGGGTAATCCTTGTGGAGTAATTTCGGGACTTTATCTGATGCAAAGTGAGTTTCTTGCAAAACAATTATAGAGGGTTTGATTTTTTTATAAAAGAGGAAGGCTTTACGCCTTTTAAACGGGGAATTGAAGCCTTTTACATTATGTGTTATTATATTATGTGGGTGATCCGTCATGGTTGTCTGTACTCTAGGTGTGTAAAAGTCTCTAGAAAGTTACCCCAGGCGGACCACTCTGCCTCTGCTCCCGTTTCCCATACCGGCCGGTCCGGGACATGCCCACCACAACTCGCTCCAGACGCGGACGACTCCAGGCAATTCTTGATCCGCCAGGCACAAGCGGCATAACATGTAAAAAACCAAAATACAGTATCAGTACAATTTAGTATCTCAGTAATAAACCTACAATGACAGTGAGTCCTCCCTTGACTACTACATATAGTCATTCCGATAGGATTAAGGTAAGGGAACCTACCCCCCCTAATTATTCGTACAGGGAGAAAACTATCAATTAACATTAACCATAATAATATTAGCCATAACTTGGGCACTAAGCCCCTGGTTGTCATGAAACTTAGCTACCTAAGGTAGCCATGCTGAGTACTCAATAAAATATATGCAATACTAAGCGAGTTAGAGAACAATATGAAAACAAATAGAAAAACATTTTAGAAAAACAATTTAACCCATTACCCACTGCTGGCTAAAGAGATTTTATAAGAGTAAAGAAACCCTGCATGAGTTAACATCTCCTCAAGTTAAGCCTGGCCTCTAGCCCCTATATGCTCCCGCTAAACATATGCACAAACTAAGATACAATACTGAGGTAGAGTCTGTAGTGTGCTCAATGTCCCAGCGTGTGCGAAGAGTCTGGAGAATCGGGTTTTCCTCTTTCCAATCCCGAGGTAAAGTCCAGCCTCTATGGACAGTATGGAAAAACTTATAGAGCAAGAGTGTGGACCTGGAAATTTTTTTAGGATAAAGGGTCCTCCGTCACCCCCTGCTCCCGATGCTTGACGTCCCTCACATGGTTGGAACTGGACTTTGTATCTTGATCTTTGAGGCAGCGGGTTCTCTGAACCCCTCCTGGTCTGCCTCGAGTCCGCCTGAAGGAAGGAGCTTTCCTCCTCTGAATCCTCAGGCACGAGTCTCAGTCTGGTTAAAAGGCTTTGGCTTTCCTCCAGTGATAGCACCCTGAAAGATTTTCCTTTATACGTGAACAAAAGGGCGAATGGGAACCCCCATCTATACGGTATTTTATAGTGGGAGAGTACTCTTAGTGTGGGTCTCATCTCCCTTCTCTTCTGCAAGGTAGAGTGTGAAAGGTCCATATAAACTTGGATCTTGGTGCCGTCTGGACCTACGATTTCTTTTCTTAATCTCGTTTCAGCTAGAATTAAATCCCTAGCTTTTTGCTGTGTAAATCTGATGATGATGTCTTTGGGTGTATTTTGGTCCCTAGATGACCCCATCGCTCTGTGAGCTCTTTCTATTGTCCAATCTGATTCCTCGACCGATGGAAGGATCATGCTGATAAAATCTCTAGAGTACTGCAAAACGTCCGTTATTTTATTGGGAGCCCCCCTTAATCTGATGTTATGTCTGCAGGATCTATTCTCCAGGTCCTCCACTTTGTCTTCCAGTATCTGGATCTTAGACGCATTCTGCAATATATCCTGCTTATCAAGTGCTTGGGCCTCCACAATTTGGTCGGTGCTTTCCTCCAGGCCCTGCAGCCTCTGGGTCAGGGACTTGATGTCTGACCGTAGATCATCTACTGCGTGCTTGATTTCAGCTTGCAAGATCTGCTTGATTTTGGACAGGGTGCCGTCCGTTAGTTCCATTTGAACTGGTTGTGAGCTCTGCGCCGCCGCTTGGGCCGGCGAGTCCGGATGTTCCGAGTTAGGACTCGACTTGGGTTGCCGCTTGCGTCATGTGGTTTGTAGAACTCCTGGATTCCCTTTCCAGTCTGTTTTTTTTTGTACTTTGCTAGTACTGCGACTTGCCATCTTTTAAGGAGGGTAGAGATTCAAGTTTAAGGACCTGGACCAGTCTGTTAGCTGGGTTAGAGGGTAATGGGTTGGTATAGTGCTAAAGTAGTTAATTACTCATGGATGGCTTAGTGGCTGCCAGCCTCATGCATGCATAGGAGTCACGGTCAGGCTGCCCCCTGGGTGTGTTGATCTTCTCTTTCCCAGTGTCCTCTGGGGCATGACGAACGCCTTGAGTAAGGGAATTTGTCGTTCCTTTAATGCCTCCGAGATCACCAATCCCTGTCCCAGTGCTGTGTAATATGTGTTCCCAGGGTAAGGGCTCTTCATCTGAATTAAGGTTAGAGAAAAAACTTCCTTGAACAGAAAATGCTTACAGATTAGTGCCACATTGTCAACATTTTAATACACTACTTAAAAATGCTGTGTGTCTTTATTGCAATAATCTGGTCTTTCGCCAACCCCCTTCCATTATTCAGTTTATCTTGATTTTACATCATGTGGGAAAAATTAGTTACAAGAAATGGGCACTACTCAAATCGCCAAATTTCTACATTATCTACTAAGTAGAGGCCGAGAGTTCAGCCAGCATGGCCACATGTTCCAAAATGATGGTAACTGACCTGTTATTTCATGGAAGAGACCTTCAAATGAACATCTTGTTGCTTAGTGGCACAGCTGTGGTCCCAAATATGATATTATTTCAAACTATAAGTAATAATAGGTTCTTTATCAGTTGAGTGTTATTAGAAAATACATTTTCCTACAGTAAACCAACCTTGAATATAATATGAATATCTTTTGTTAATGAAAGCTCATTGATATTAATTACTAATCAGCCCTTGAGGCATTTGTTCCATTAACTTGCGTGCAGTCACATGGCTAGTCTTTTTTTAATGCAATTGATATTGGTAATATGTGTCTAAAAAGGATTACACTTTACCTGAAATCCTATAATCCAACAGGCACAGCAAATGACAAGACAGAGGAAGTGACGCTTGTAATGGTATTCTCTGAAGTTTCAAGGACTGTGAACAGCTGGGGTTTATCCTAAAATTAAGAACTTTCATAACACCGAACCTATCACGTTTTGCAAAAAGGACTGAATTTAACACATTGTAAGTATATTATTATTATTAGTGCTTACATTTTGTGCAGCACCTTATACATGGGGAAATACATTACATTTAGTGACACATAAGACATAAGGGAGATACCGGAAGTAACCTGTTTGTACGAAAGAAAACAAGGCATATTCGAGACAGGCTTGACCAAAATATTTTGAAGCAACTTACTAGGTCACATAAATATAACTACATGGTGGGTGAACCCTAATGCTAATCAGAGGTCAATGCATAAGGTTGTCAATCCACAAAGAATCAGCAGCATAAATGATGCGCCAAACAGGAACAAGAAAATGCCAGAATTAGCCATATATATATATATTTATATATATATATATATATATATATATATATATATATATATATACACACACATATATACAGTCAGGTCCATAAATATTGGGACATCGACACAATTCTAATCTTTTTGGCTCTATACACCACCACAATGGATTTTAAATTAAACTAACAAGATGTGCTTTAACTGCAGACTTTCAGCTTTAATTTGAGGGTATTTACATCCAAATCAGGTGAACGGTGTAGGAATTACCACAGTTTGTATATGTGCCTCCCTTTTTTTAAGGGACCAAAAGTAATGGGACAATTGGGTGCTCAGCTGTTCCATGGCCAGGTGTGTGTTATTCCCTCATTATCCCATTTACAAAGAGCAGATACAAGCTCCAGTGTTCATTTCAAGTGTGCTATTTGCATTTGTTGTTAACTCAATATGAGATCCAAAGAGCTGTCACTATCAGTGAAGCAAGCCATCATTAGGCTGAAAAAACAAAACAAACCCATCAGAGAGATAGCAAAAACATTAGGTGTGGCCAAATGAACTGTTTGGAACATACTTTAAAAGAAAGAACACACCGGTGAGCTCAGCAACACCAAAAGACCCGGAAAACAACTGTGGTGGATGACCGAATAATTATTTCCCTGGTGTAGAAAACTCCCCTTCACAACAGTTGGCCAGATCAAGAACACTCTCCAGGAGGTAGGTGTATGTGTGTCAAAGTCAACAATCAAGAGAAGACTTCACCAGAATAAATACAGAGGGTTCACCACAAGATGTAAACCATTGGTTAGCCTCAAAAACAGGAAGGCCAGATTAGAGTTTTCCAAACAACACCTAAAAAGCCTTCACAGTTCTGTAACAACATCCTATGGACAGATGAGACTAAGATCAACTTGTACCAGAGTGATGGGAAGAGAAGAGTATGGAGACGGAAAGGAACTGCTCATGATCTAAAGCATACCACCTCATCAGTGAAGCATGGTGGTGGTAGTGTCATGGCGTGGGCATGTATGGCTGCCAATGGAACTGGTTCTCTTGTATTTATTGATGATATGACTGCTGACAAAAGCAGCAGGATGAATTCTGAAGTGTTTTGGGCAATATTATCTGCTCATATTCAGCCAAATGCTTCATAACTCATTGGACGGCGCTTCACAGTGCAGATGGACAATGACCCGAAGCATACTGCAAAAGCAACCAAAGAGTTTAAGGGAAAGAAGTGGAATGTTATGCAATGGCCAAGTCAATCACCTGATCTGAATCCGATTGAGCATGCATTTCACTTGCTGAAGACAAAACTGAAGGGAAAATGCCCCAAGAACAAGCAGGAACTGAAGACAGTTGCAATAAAGGTCTAAAAGAGCATCACCGGGGATGAAACCCAGCGTCTGGTGATGTCTATGCGTTCCAGACTTAAGGCTGTAATTGACTGCAAAGGATTTGCAACCAAGTATTAAAAAGTGAAAGTTTGTTTTATGACTGTTAATCTGTCCCATTACTTTTGGTCCCTTAAAAAGTGGGAGGCACATATACAAACTGTTGTAATTCCTACACCGTTCACCTGATTTGGATGTAAATACCCTCAAATTAAAGCTGAAAGTCTGCAGTTAAAGCACATCTTGTTCGTTTCATTTCAAATCCATTGTGGTGGTGTATAGAGCCAAAAAGATTATAATTATGTCGATGTCCCAATATTTATGGACCTGAGTAATTTATATATATATATATATATATATATATATATATATATATATATATATAGAAAGAATGTTTACAATCAATGACCTAAACCAGTGGCTCTCAGCATCTTGATCTTGGGACCATATTGTTACCGTCCAGTGCTCGTGGAGAATCCTTTGAGACCCAGAACATTTTGAACAGGTAGAAAATATGACACACTAAATTTTCAATACATTTTTAATTGATTTGAATAGAGTAGAGTTTAGATGCAGATAAGTTCCTTTATATTCTATATATAACTGTGATTAGTGGTAGGTGCCCAGTGTTACCTGTCTTCTCGTCCCTATTTGTCCCCAAGGACTGGCAAATAAGAGGTCAAAAACTGGCACTGGTCTTAAGACCGGCTGTTCAGAACCACTGCCCCAAAAACACCCTCTGGCATTATCTAAGTGGAAGAATTAAATACAGCAAGGCAATGAAAAACTAAAAGACATGGAGCCACAATCAATTCCAAGGCCGCAACTCGATCGCAGACGGCCAAATGTCTGCGCATGTGTTGCGGGCTCCCGTTCGTCTCCGATTGCGATGATATTCAATTGAGCTGAAGCCTCAAGCCCGTAAAGCCTGTTTTCCCCAGTAATGCTTCCGGGTGTCCGTTCCGATGAAGTGCGCCAAAATCAGTCAAGGCTGTAAGTTGCGATCCCTTCACAGGCCAACTAACCAATAGGAAGCGGAGGACGCCAATCAGCGCAGTGGGAACAGTTCACACACACACAGGTCTAGGCTAGGATAAAGAGAGAGAGACAGAGAGAGAGAGAGAGAGAGAGAGAGAGAGTGTTAGAGAGACAGAGAGAGAGAGTGTGTTAGAGAGACAGAGAGAGAGAGAGTGTTAGAGAGACAGAGAGAGAGAGAGTGTTAGAGAGACAGAGAGAGAGAGAGTGTTAGAGAGACAGAGAGAGAGAGTGTTAGAGAGACAGAGAGAGAGAGAGAGAGAGTGTTAGAGAGACAGAGAGAGAGACAGAGAGAGAGACAGAGAGAGTGCTAGAGAGAGACAGAGAGAGTGCTAGAGAGAGACAGAGAGAGTGCTAGAGAGAGACAGAGAGAGTGCTAGAGAGAGAGACAGAGAGTGCTAGAGAGAGAGATAGAGAGTGCTAGAGAGAGAGATAGAGAGTGCTAGAGAAAGCGATAAAGAGTTAGTAGAGGAGGAGAGTGAGTAGAGAGAGGGAAACACCGGAGGAGGAGAGGAGGAGAGAAAGAGGTATGGAGAGAGGGAGAGGAGGCAGCAAGCCAGGGAGGGGAGGTGCAGGTGGAGGAGAGCAGGAAGGGGGAGGGATGTGCCCCCAGATGTAGGAGCAGAGGGTGAGCGGCCTGATTCCAGAATGCGGGGGGTAGTAAGAATGAGAGACCAGGGAGGCCAGGAACCCCAGGCACAGTTGGCAGGGCAACAGGTTGTGCCAAAGCAGAGGACCCACAATTGTAGCGAAGGAGACAAAAACCCTCCTCAGGGAAGTCCAAGCTCACCGTACCATCATCAGTAGTGGTAGGGATGTGAGGCCTGGTGATAAGGCACATGCCTGGAGTGAGGTGACTGCAGCTGTGGCTTCTTTATGGGTTGCAAACCCTGATGTCCGGTTGGTTGAAAATGATATGATGACTGCCAGATGAAGGTGAAGAAGAAGATGGCAGAAGAGGCTAGAGCAGCCTGTGGCACTGGTGGTGGCCCACCACTCAACATCACATACTGTGGATGGGAGCGGACTATCAAGGAGTCTTTGGAGCCCGCAGCAGTAGTGAGACTTCCAGGACAGTTGGACACTGGCTATCAGGAGACCATGCAAAGTGAGTATCATATGCACCATCACACCCTCATCTGCAAACACATGAACCCCACACACATAGATAACTGACATACAATAGCACTGTAAGTTTCTGGTTCTGACTACAGATATATGGGGCATCAATAACAATGTAAATACTATAATATATAATTTTATCATCCTAATTGTTATCAATGAAATGTCTGTCCAATAACTGTGGTTAAAACAGAATCTGAATAGCAGTGGCCAATGCAGTTTGTGTTAGTGTTATATTTGCTGTGTGTTCAAGTTAATATAAAAAAGTTCCCTATCTTCCCCATGTTATACTGCACCGTTTAAAGCTTAACACTCCAACTGCTTGGAAGCTATCCCCAGCATTAAACAAGGTACAGCTGTGGATCCACAATGATCTTACATCCAAAAGAGAGTACATGTATTGTTGTGCACACTGCAGCATATGCGGATACAGACTCTGAGGGAATGAATGTGTGTGTCAAGTACTAGCCTAACCTGGACCATGTCTCATAATCATTGGTCAATCTCACACACTGCACAGCAGATTCAGATAATGAACTGCAGATGGCACACCACAACAGATAGAGAGATATTATATATATATATATATATATATATATATATATATATATATATATATATGCCATGATCGACAATGCTCATAACAGCTCAATGCTTATCTGCAGGAAACAATCACCACAGTCAATTACAAATGAACATGATGTCAGGGATATGGAAACACACAGCAAACAATTGTTTAGAGAATCAATACTATTGTCCTCTCATTTTAGTACCCAAGAGGTGTACCCCGCCCGCGGAGACACAGGCAGTAGCTCCAGAGCCACCACTATCACCAGTGCAGGTAGTGGTGGTGGAAGCCGAGGGCTCACGCCCATCACAGAAGGCTGGTCCATTGTGGGAATCACCCCCCTCGGCCCTTACACGCATCACGGACATGTTCCCAGCCTTGTCAAATTACTGGAGGTTCAACGAGGCACAAACCACCTGCCGAGATGTCGACCTCATGGGGAACTCTCTCAACAGGCCCACTACTGCCATCTGGTATTCAGGCAATACATGGGCCAGACCCTAATCCTCTCCCACTCCTGACCGAGCTACAATAGATGTTGCCACAGCAGTGATTTCCCCAGCAGTGGTTGTCCCAGCCGTTGTCACAGCACTTGTTGCCCCTGCAGATGTTGCAGCCATTGTCGCAGCTGTTGCAGCTGTTGATGTTGCAGCCGTTGCTGCCCCAACAGACCAGGCTAACACCATGGGCAACAGCATCTCCATTGCCAGTACCATTTATATGCCAGTACCATCTCCACTGGCAACAGCACCATCTCCATTGCCAGTACCATCTCCATTGGCAACACCACCATCTCCATTGGCAGCAGCACCATCTCCATTGGCAACAGATCAGCTACTGGCAACACCATTCCTATTTCTAAGGGGTACACCATCACAAAGGGCAACACATCTGGCATCCCCACAGCACCTCCAGAGTCCAACATCGTCCTGAGATGTAACTCATGTCCCCTCACCAGGCACCTTGAGTGACATATATCAGCACATCCGCTTGGCCGATAAGCACAAGATTGGAGCAGTCCAACAGCTGACAGCTCAGTTGGCACGTTAGAATGAAATTGCTACTGGGCAGGCGGAAAGCATAAGAGCAATATATGTTGAGGTGGGGAGGCATAATCTTCGGAAGAGGAGGTACGAGCAAATGGCTCATAGAGACAGACAAGCCCAGACACATCACTTCAGTTGGGTGAAGCCCACGTGCCTACACTCCAGCCTTCGTTTCCACAGGCTCCACCACCACCGCAGCCAGAGCCTACAGCCTCCTCATCTCACCCTTTATCGCCAACGACAGCTGCTACACAGCCACCACAGTTGGATGCACCCCTCAACCCAACACTTCCTGGCTGTGGTAGAGGGAGGAAGCGCGTGGTTCCAGAAGGTGTGGGCCCAGTGCTCAGAAAAAGGAAGTAGGTGTGAACGTACCCCAGGTCAGTGGTTGTCAAACCTCTCCCCAGGAGCCACCACACAAACCATGATTTGGGTGAAACACTGTGTGAATACACATGTGAAGCATTTTTGGGCTCCCATATTTTTTTATTGATTCCCATAAATCTTTACATCAACAGAAATCTCAATTACACAATTCAGAATGCGAGACCCGTAGCAATTTGAAAAAGTTGCCTGGAAAAATTACGCCCCATAACACTTGGACTTCGAAAAAAGAATACGACCCGCGGCAATTAGAAAAAAAAATACAAGGTCCAAAAAATATGGAGTTAACCGTTCACATACAAAATAAAAATAACACCACCAAAATGTGAAAAAATATAAAAAAAAAAAAATCACACACAGCACAGGGGGACATCCACGACATCTGGGAGTCAGTTTGCACGACAATTTAACAACAATTTGCAGAGTTTCGGCTCGAAAATCACCTAAGCGACAAAAATAATGGAGGACGAGAAAAAACTAAAAACGAGACTACACGACCTATAAACACGAAAAACACCGCCACAGGAACGAACGAGTTATAAAATACACCATTAGAGAGGACGCAAAATTCTCCACACCCGCGTAACACATACACAATCGCCGCCAGTTTTACAACACTAACTTGCAACTAATAACATTGCCATTCCAAAATGCTGAATAACACCGCTACACTAACGGTTTCCCCTTGCGCACGCAGCCTATTTACACGTCACACATTGCTGACACTTACACCTCAGCTCAGCAAGAGTGCAAATGTTCATTGTATGTTGCAGCACAATACAAACAGATTGTTAGCTCTTCAGGATATTATCATTGAAAAATACATATAAAGAAAAAACAAAAAAGACCAGGGGAGAGGATTGCGTTCAGCGCGTGGCTCATAATGAGCGCCAAGGGTGCCAGACGAGCAAAAGTACACAAGGGGAAAGGCTCGCATTGAGCGCCAAAGGCGCTTAGCACGGCCCTTGCAATGAGTTCCGAAGGGGTTTAGATGACCAAAAATACAGCCGGCAAAGAGGCTCGCAATGAGTGCCAAAGGCGCTCAGCCCGATGCTTGAAATGACCGTCGAAGGTACCTCAGACACCAAAAGCCTTACTTTGTGTGGCAAACAGCATTACCTGCCATTCAATTTTATGTCCGTCATTTTTTGGCCAGGCAATTTGCTAGTTAGTGATATTGTGGAGTATCAACATTACCCTGAGGGCCTGCTAACAATATCACATGTGATACTGGAGTGGATTGCCAGTTCCTTCTCTAGTGGGCTGACCACTCTGCTCTCACCTGCTCACCTACATTGGACCTACATGGTATAGCTCACAGCTTCATTCAGGTACACAAGCCCCTTCCCCGCCACCACTTAGAAATCCACAAGGGGACCAGGGGAACATACACCACACTAATGTAAAATAATGAATAGCAAAACATAATGGGAGGTCACCAGATGGGAATAGGTATACATCTTGGCAGATGGCCACCAGCAATGGCGTGGGACTTTCCAGGAGTATAGCGGAGATTATCCCTGATGGAGGTGAGTTGGCTGTAGCTCCACATGCCTCTGCACAGCCCCCATGCGTTTTTGCGGCTCTTCCTGATGGGTTAGAGTAGATTAGTGTGGTGTATGTTCCCCTGGTCCCCTTGTGGTTTGCTAAGGTAGTGGTGAAGGGGCTTGTGTACCCGAATGAAGCTGTAAACTATACCATGTAGGGCCAGTGTAGGTGGGCAGGTGATAGCAGAGAGGACAGACGACAGACACATCACAGTTCACTAGAGAAGGAACTGGCAACCCACTCCAGTATCTTTGGCATGAAAACCTTGTGGATACGTACAAACACAGACATTAGTAGGTGTGCTTCAGTACATAGGGTCACAGAGAGTCGGACAAAAGTGCGGGACTGAACAACCATAAGTGAAATGCTACCCTGGTACTTGATATAGGCCATTTAACGGTGTAATTTGGCCCTATTTGTTGTCCCAATGTAGATGTGATGAGTGAAATGTACACAAGATACATGTTGCAGCATGGCTTTTCATATTGGCATACGCATGATCATTAGAACCTATGTGCAAAACAACATTTTATGTTTTGCAATATTTGATATTTGGGAATTGTTGTGCATGTAGTTGTAATGGCTTCCATTGCTTTCCCCATGCTTTAAAGTGTATTGGTGTCTTTATATTGTCATGTGCAGTGTTACAAACTAGTCTGGAAACCCTTTGCGAGTCCTATTTGGAACCCGTAAGCTTTGGGCCATTTAGCGTTTGCGAGCTTGATTGCGGCTGCAGTGTTGAGCGATTTTGGCAATTGAATAGCGATTAGCGGCCTTGAAAGATCAAAGGCTTCGGGAGGCTGTAAGTTACAGGTTTAACCATCGACATTTTTTCAAGGCTGTAACTTGTAAGCCGTTCAGAGCCCGGAAAAAGACGCTAATTGAATAGCAAATTAACTTGCGACCTCACTTACGGGCTACAAAAAGGTGATGGAGAGCTGATGAGATTTATATCTTTATACCTTTTCGTTTAGGCCTCCACCCTCTGTGTGGCACATCAGTGCTGTCCTATGGTTGTATCTCTTTTGCAAGTTTTCTTCCTGTACAAGTTATAAAGTGTGTCATAAAACATCTGGAAAGTATCATTGATTTGGAGGATATTATTCTATGTTCAGAAGTATACATTATCTTGTTTGTATGTGCTTCAGTTTTCTATTGTCTGAGGCTTCTAACCTATACACAGTATTGAGTATGGCTCCCATTCAATTGAGGTTTCGGGTGATCCTGTAGCCCGTAAGTGAGGTCGCAAGTTAATTTGCTATTCAATTAGCGTCTTTTTCCGGGCTCTGAACAAAAAGTATTTCCTTCCAGTCAGATCTTGTCAGATGTAGGTTGTGTGTAATGTGACCACATGAGACTAGTTGTCTGTGCAAGGAACAAGAGCTGGATTTAATGTTTTAATTTCTCTTTATGTATATATTTGTATATATTTGTGTGTAATATATACATATATATATATATATATATATATATATATATATATATATATATATTGTGGTAATGTGGCTTTTTGCTACTGGTTTCTCCTTTCTTATACATAAATTGCAGAGATTCCAGGATTCTTTTTTTGTACTTTTTATTAAAAAGTCCAAAATACAAAAGAAATAGCTTACTCCAGCATAAAATAAAATTCTGCATAAACGTACTGGCTTAGCGTCAGGAACACCCTTACTAGCCCTGAAGCCGCTTCTCGGCCTTCAGGTGAAAATACAGAGTCTTTAAAAAGTCCATCTTCAATGGTTTAAAAGTGTCCTTCCTCTGTAGACCGTCGTCTTTAAATTTTCATACCATAGGGTGGGGTTCTGGCCCGCCCTACTCTCCAGATACCCCAACCTCCAGGGACCCTTAACAACCGCTTATGTTTAAGGCTACAAATCTGTTTAACTTCACAGACTTCTCCCTGGGGTTATCAGACTCTGCAATGGTACCTTGACATCCAGTCTCTCTCTCAGCTGTAATGGATCCTCTGCTCCAATCGCTGGGATAGCACCAATCAGTCTCCTCTGTAAATACTGCTGTGGCAAAATCTTTGCAGCAGCTCCTCTGCAAATCCCCTTTCTCTGCAGCAAACAGTCTTCTGTGTAAATGCTCTCTGCGGCACAAATCCTCTGCAGCAAACAGTCTCCTGTGTAAATGCTCTTTGTGGCACAAATCCTCTGCAGAAAACCAAACAGCCTTTTTACTCCTGACTGTAAACTTTCAGGCTCCTCTCAGCCTGGTACAATTTCTGCTTCCAGCAAAGTAAAAAATACTGCGTTCCTCTCACTGGAGATAACTACAAGCGTCCTTCTTAGCTTGTTTCAGACTGAGGCCTTCACTCACTGGCCTCACTCTGCTAGGCCAAACAGGGCCTAACTGCAGGGGACTCCACCCATCTCTCTGCTGTTGTCTTAAATGCAATCCACAGCTGGACTTTGATTAGCCTCTGATCACTGCCTGGAGTTAACTCTTTGTTTCTTCCAAGAAATCTTCCAGCCTCTTTAATTAAAGCCACCTCTAGGGGGCATTCTTTGCTTCACTCCATTACAATATATATATATATATGACACATGTTTTGTGGCTATGGATGTACCTTTTTTATATAAATAATCATTTTAATTTTTTTATAAAATATGTGTGAATCACATATGGGAGCTCTGATATTTTAGAAAATTAGTATTTAAGTTAAGGAAAAAAATATTAATATATTAATGGAATAAAAACCAGGATTGGAACCCAGGACCTATGGTTCCAATGATTTGTGAGGCCCTGCTCTTGGAAGCTCACAATCTCCTGGGGATGACAGTACAAGAGGGTCAAGAAGGTAAGGTTGGATCTATGAGGGACAGTTCTATAGATTGTCATATGGGATAGTAGTTTCAATAATGTAGTACCTCGACCAGGGGACATGGGATAATTGTGATATGGAACCTGTGTGTTGTATGATGCACAGTGAAATAATAATAATGAGACGCTAGTCCAATGCATAACTGTTTTTTTTTTTTTTTTTAACAATCAGTTTTTATTAGGCAATGGTACAACACATTATGAACATTAAACATTCATATCTGGTAAGTACAAAATACATGGGTACCGCTTCCTCTTGCACTTTATATCTGCTGACCCGGCTTTGCATCTTAAAAGTCTCCATGTGTTATATTCTTATTTTTATTAGTACCCTTCCCGGAAAGCCATCTGCCACTGCCTGTTTTTTTTTGTTTTTTTTTAAATGTTATTAACAATAATAATACATAACACCTAAAATTATAAACAGTTTCTTCATACTTTAACCAGCTTGAAAGCAGTTCTTACCATCATCCGCCTCCTCCAGTGCCACCTTCTTCCCTTTTTCCCATCTCTGGATTAGCGGTTTAGTTAGGGTTCTAATGAGATGCTATCGGGCTCTATTAGCCAAGGGGCCCACACATCTATACATTTTGGAATTGAGTCTTCCAGGAGGTGGGTTATTCGTTCATTGATTAAAAAAAAATTGATCTTATTCTTCACTGCCCGAAGGCTCAAATCTGAGAATTTCCACTGTCGAGCAATATGGCTTTTTGGGAGAGAGGGAGGGCGAGGGAGAGGAAGGGAGATAGATGTAGAGAGAGAGAGAGAGAGAAAGGCGGAGGAGAGGGAGGTAGAGAGAGAGAGAAAGGAGAGGGAGAGAGAGAGAGAGAGAGCAGGAGGAAAGTGAGAGAGAAAAAGGGGAAAGGGACAGAGCGAGAGGAGGGAGAGAGAGATAGAGAGGAGGGGAGATAGAGAGTAGAGAGAGGGAGTGGGAGAGATGGAGGGAGAGAGAGGATAGAGGGAGGGAGAGAGAGGAGAGGGAAAGATGGAGGGAGAGAGAGGGAAAGGGAGGGAGAGAGGGAGAGATGGTGGGAGAGGGAGGGAGAGAGAATGGGAGAGAGGAGGGGAAAGGGAGGGGAGAGAGAGGAGGGAGAGAGGAAGGTAGAGAGAGAGAGATAGAGGGGGAGGGGGGGAACGAGGGATAGGGGGAAAGGGAGAGATGGAGGAAGGGGGGGGAGAGAGAGGAGGAGGGAGAGATGGAGGGAGAGAGAGAGAGGGGAGAGGGAGGGATAGAAAGAGAGGAGGGGGTAGAGAGAGAAAGGAGGATGAGAGGGAGGTATAGAGAGAGGAAGGAGAGGGAGGGAGAGAGAGAGGAGGATGAAAGTGAGGGAGAGAAAGGAGGGAGAGAGATGGAATAGAGGGAGAGACAGAGTGGGAGGGAGAGAGAGAGGGAGGGAGGGAGAGTGGAGGGAGATGGAGAAGAGAGAGTAGAGAGAGGGAGGGATATAGAGGAGAGAGCAAAGAGGGAGAGAGGAGAGAGGAGAAAGGGAGAGCTGAAGAAAAGGAGAGGGTGAGAGGGAGAGAGAGAGGGAGGGAGAAGAAGAGAGGAAGAGGGATAGAGAGAGAGAGAGTGAGAGGTAGAGGGGAGAGAGGGATAGAGTGAGAGGGAGGCAGAGAGAGAGAGGGAGGGAGATGTGGAGGGAGAGGAAGGGAGAGAGAGGATAGAGAAGGAGGGAGATAGAGAAGGGAGGGATGAGAGAGGGAGGCAGAGGGAGGGAGAAGGAGAGAGAGAGGGAAAGGGAGGGAGGAGAGAGGGGGGAGACAGGAAGAGAGGGGGAGGGAGTGAGGGAGATAGGGAGGGAGAGAGGGAGGCAGAGATGGTGGGAGAGAGGGAGAGAGAGAGGAGGGGAAAGGGAGGGGAGAGAGAGGAGGGAGAGAGGGGGGAGACAGGAAGAGAGGGAGGGAGAGAGGGAGGGAGCGAGAATGGGAGAGAGGGGGAGGGAGAGATGGAGGGAGAGAGAGGCAGCATAGAGAGGAAGAAAGATAGTGAGGGGGAGGGAGCTAGAGATAGGGAGGGGGAAGGAGAGAGAGCTAGGGAGAGAAGGAAGAGTGAGGGATGAAGGGAGAGATAGGGATAGGTGGAGAGGGAGAGAGATAGGGAGGGCGAAGAGAGATAGAGAAGGGGAGGGAGAAAGATAGGTGGAGGAAGAGAGATAGGAAGGGAGGGAGAGAGAGATAGGGAGTGGGGGAGAGATAGGCAGAGAGAGATCAAAAGGGATAGCGAGAGAGGTATAAGGAGAGGGACAGAGAGACAGATAGGGAGAGGAATAGAGAGCGATAGGGAGAGTGATCAAAAGATGGAAAGGGATAGAGAGTTAAAGGGATAAAGAGATGAATATATAGAAAGATGGAGACAGAGAGGGATATATCCCCTCTATATGCCTATCTATCTCTATCCCTCATATAATGTATTTTATTTAAAAGTAAATGACATCACTTTTGTCTATTTCTATGAGCTGCCACTAACACATCTTGATCTAAAATGTATTCTATTTCATTTTTGCACTTCATCAAGAAATTGGAGGAACTTCCCATGATAAGGAAAGTGAGCAGAACCAGCACCACATTACGCTCATCAAAAAATTGGAGGCACTTCCCAGCATCAGAAAAGTGAGCAACACCAGCACCACTTCACCCTCATCAAGACAATAACTAAGTAAAGTAACAGGAAAAAAATCATGTACATGGATTTAATCTGTGTCGGTGTGCAGGGCCTATTTAATTTTATTGGTTGGGATATATAGGGGTCAACCTGGAGTGAAGGGGAGGAGTTTATACTATGGGGTGGAGTCAATGTAAGGGGAGGGGGCAGGTCTCTGTCTTTCGAGCCCCCCAACTTGGAAGGTCACCAGCCATCACTGGAATACATGGACCTTACGTTTGCCAAATATGGTTTTGGCAATTTTGGGCCCAGGTCCATTCGTGCTTTGTATGTGTTTCCTTCAGCCTCTGTCATAGGCCTGGGTTTTTGATTTAACATTTCAAATGGCAGAGAGGAATAGAGAGAGAGAGATGGGGAAAGAGAGAGGGAGGGAGATAGGGAGAGAGGGATAGAGAGAGACGCATAGGTAGAGAGAGGGGGAGAGAGAGATAGGGAGGGAGAGAGTTGGGAGGGAGAAAGATAGGGAAGGGGAGGAAGAGAGAGAGGAATAGAGAAAGAGGAATAGGGAGGGAGAGAGAGGGGGAGAGAGATAGAGAGGGGGAGAGAGAGAGAGATGGAGGGAGAGAGAAATAGGTAGGGAAACATATAGGGAGGAAAAGAGATAGGGAGGGAGGGAGATAGGGAGGAGGAGAGCGAGGGAGGGAGAGAGATAGGGAAGGAAAAAGTTAGGGATGGGGAGGGCGAGAGAGGAATAGAGAGATAGAGAGAGGGAGGGAGATAGATAGGGAGGGATAGAGAGAGGGATAGGGAGGGAGAGAGAGAGGAGGGAGAGACAGGTAGGGAGGGAGAACGATAGATAAGGGGAGGAAAAGAGAGATGCATAGAGAGAGAGAGAGAGAAATAGATAGGGAGAGGGGGTAGAGAGAGTGATGGGGGGGTTTGGGAGGGAGAGAGAGAGAGGAGCGAAAGCGACAGAAAGAGAGGAATAGGGAGGGAGAGTGCGGGAGAGAGATAGAGGAGGGGAAGAGAGATAGAGGAAGGGGAGGGATAGAGATAGGAAGGGGAGGAGAGAGTTGGGGAGGGAGAGAGATAGGGAGGGGAAGGGAGGGATAGAGAAATAGAGGGAGAGAGAGGGATGGAGGGAGAGAGAAATAGGGAGAGGGGTGGGGATAGGGAAAGAGGGATATAGGGAGAGGGATAGGGGGAGATAAGGAGAGAGAGAGATAGTGAAGGGGATGGAGAGAGAGAAAGGGAGGGGTAAAGATAGGGAGGGAAGGGGGAGAGAAATATAGGGAGAGAGAGATAGGGAGGGTGAGGGAGAGAGATAGGGAAAGGGATGGAGGAAGAGAGAGGGGTGGAGGTAGAGAGAGATATGGAGAGATATAGAGTAAAAATAGGGAGAGAGGGATAGGGAGGGAAAGAGATAGGGAGAGATATAGGGAGGGAAAGATATAGGGGGAGGGAGTGAGGGAGGGAGAAAGGGAGGGAGAGATGTGAGGGAGAGAGAGAGAGATAGGGAGGGTGAGGGAGAGAGATAGGGAGGGAAAGAGATAGGGAGAGATAGGGAGAGATATAGGGGGAGATAGGGAGGGAAAGAGATAGGGAGAGAGAGGGGGAGATAGAGAGGTAGGGAGGGAGAGAGGGGAGGAGAGGTAGGGAGGGAGAAAGGTAGGTAAGGGGAGGGAGAGAGAGGAATAGAGAGAGAGTGTTAGGGAGAAAGATAGGGAGGGAGGGAGAGAGGGATAGGGAGGGAGAGATAGCGAGGGAGAGAGAGGGACAGAGAGAGAAGGGGAGAGAGATTTAGAGGGGAGGAAAAAAGATAGAGAAGGAAAGGGGGAGAGATATAGGGAGAGGGATGGAGGGAGAGAGGGATTGAGAGAAAAAGAGATAGGGAGGGAAAAAGATAGGGAGGGAAAGAGTTAGGGAGGGAGAAAGATAGGGAAGGGGAGGAAGACAGTGAGGTATAGAGAGAGATACAGGGAGAGAGAGGAAGGGTGATAGATAGGGAGGGAGAGAGAGATAGGGAGGGAGAGATGGATAGACAGAAAGGGTTGGGGAGGGAGAGAGGGGGGAGAGATAGAGGATGGGGAGAGAGAGAGAGATAAGGAGAGGGTTAGAGCGACAGATAGGGAGAGGTATATAGAGCAATAGGGAGAGTGATCAAAAGATGGAAAGGGATAGAGAGTTAAAGGGATAAAGAGTTGAGTATATAGAAAGATGGAGACAGAGAGGGATATATCCCCTCTATATCCCTATCTATCTCTATCCCTCATATAATGTATTTTATTTAAAAGTAAATGACATCACTTTTTGTCTATTTATATGAGCTGCCACTAACACATCTCTTGATCTAAAATGTATTCTATTTCATTTTTGCACTTTATCAAGAAATTGGAGGAACTTCCCATCATAAGGAAAGTGAGCAGAACCAGCACCATGTTGCCCTCATCAAGAAATTGGAGGCACTTCCCAGCATCAGAAAAGTGAGCAACACCAGCACCACTTCACCCTCATCAAGACAATAAGTAAGTAAAGTAACAGGAACGACAAGGCTGTCCACTTTGGCCTATTATTTTTGCTCTCCTGATTGAGCCTTTGGCCGCGGCTATGAGGAACTCTGATCAAATTCATGGTATAAGAGTAGGTTAATTAATTGAGAGCTCTTCAGGAGTTGATAGTTGAATATAGTGAGGTTTCCAACTATAGATTAAATTTGTCGAAATCGGAGGCTATGGCTATGAATGTAACCAGCCTAGAAGGTGAAAACCTGAAAGCAGCTTTTGCAAATAAATGGCAACTCAATATTAAACATTTAGGAATCATTCTGCAAACAGATTTAAAATAATAAATACTTTATAACTATAACTTAGTATATAAGACGTTAATGGATTCCATCACAGCCTGGAAAATTTGAACATTTTGTGGTTGGGCAGGATCATGGCAGTCAAGATGTCCCTTCTTCCGAAGATAAGCTATTTAATGCACTGCATCCCATACCAGGTCCCTATGTATATAATCAATATATTTCAAGTTCTTATAGATACATTTATTCACAATAACAGGAGGATGAGAATTAAGAAAGTTATTATGGTCAGTAATTTCAATAAAGGAGGTATGGCATACCCACTAATTAAGAATGCTCCGCGAGCTACATTAGCCGCCCACATGATTAATTGCACAGATCCAATTGATTCCCATCATTGGCTTCAAAATGAAGACTTCAGTGTTGCAAAAGGAGACATAGCTTTATTACACTTTCAGGATAAAATGGATATAAAGAATTCATGCCAAGGGGAATTTTCTATTATGAATAACATCAGATTTTGGTTTAAACTTAATGCTAAATACTCCTTGTTTCCCTTTCCGAGCCCAATTACTCCACTCTCTTCTGTTGCTAAATTATCTGATTCTTTATTGCTAAGGTTGCTTTTGAAGAATGTATTTGTCTATCTTAGAGATCTTTATCTAAATAATAAACTATTTACCTTTCATGAATTATGTAAAAATGTTGAAATTCCGAACCTCTATTGGTTGGAATATAACAAACTATACAGTGCGCTGTTAGCTTCTAGGTACCATCTAGACAATAGTAGGTCGCTAACAGACTTTGAGAATCTTATTTTGTCAAACAATAGGGCACATCTTATATCAAAGTGCTACAATATTATGAAGAGTAGTTATCAGGGATATAAACCAATTAATTGGAGACTTTGGGAAAGGGAAATAAAAGTCTCATGGCATGTGGAAACATGGAATTCTGCTTTTTATTTAACTGCTAATTATATTAAGAACGCTTCCTACAAAGACATGTATTTTAAAATGATTAACAGATGGCATATAGTGCCTTTAAAAATTATGTTACATAGTTACATAGTAATTAAGGATGAAAAAAGACTTTAAGTGCATCAAGTTCAACATTTTAAGATGCCCTCTGATCTGCAATATGCGGATTAGTTATTAATTAATTAGTTGTTAATTAATCATAAATCAACAATTTATTTATTTATTTAAATTAATAATTAATTGATCCAGAGGAAGGCAAACAGGAAAAAAAACCAAGTGAATCTTAGCCAATCGTCTGAAAGGGAAATAAAAACAAATTCGTTCCTAACCCCAGATACTGGCGATCAGATTTCTCCCTGGATCAATACTACCTCACTATTTAGCCAGGATAACCCTGAATGCCCTTTTTAATTAAAAATACATCCAATCTCCCTTGACAAATATTTATGCTAACCCTGGATGTATTTATATAAGGTAATCATATCTCCTCTTAGACACTAGAGAAAATAAGTGTAATTTGGTTAGTATTTCTTCATAACTTAGCCCCTCCATTCCCCTTATTAGTTTTGTTGCCCTCCCCTGTACTTTTTCCAGCTCTAAAATGTTCTTTTTATGAAGTGCTGCCCAAAATTGTCCTCCATATTTCAAATGAGGGCGTACTAGAGATTTGTATAGTGGTAGAATTATATTTGCTTCCCTTGCTTCTATACCCATCTTAATACATGCTAATATTTTATTTCCCTTTACATAGTAATTCAGGTTGGAAAAAGACTTTCAGTCCATCAAGTTCAACCTTTTAAGATCTCCTCTGATCTGCAATATGCAGATTAGTTGTTAGTTGATCCAGAGGAAGCAAACAAAAAAAAAAAACAGTTAAACTTTTCCAATTGTCTCAAAAGGGAAAAAAATGAATTCCTTCCTGACCCCAAAAACTGGCGATCAGATTTCTCCCTGGATCAATACTACCTCTCTATTTAGCCAGGATAACCCTGAATGCCCTTTTTAATTAAAAATACATCCAATCCCTTTTTAAAGTTATCTATCAAATCCGCTGTCACCACCTCCTTTGGTAGAGAATTCATTCCACAGATTAACCACCCTTACTGTGAAGAACCCTTTTCTTTCTTTACGGTGGAATCTTTTTAGTTCTAACCTCAAAGGATGTCCTCTTGTCAGTTGAAAACCTCTTGGCACAAAAAGCTCCCTTGACAAATTTTTGTACTGACCTTGGATTTAATTATATAGGGTAATCAAATCCCCTTTTAGATGCCTTTTTTCTAGTTTAATTTGGTTAGTCTTTCTTCATAACTTAGCCCCTCCATTCCCCTTATTAATTTTGTAGCACTTATCTGTACTTTTTCCAGCTCTAAAATGTCAGTTTTATGAGTTGGTGCCCAAAACTGTACTCCATATTCCAAATGAGGGCGTACTAGAGATTTGTATAGTGGTAGAATTATATTTGTTTCCCTTGCTTCCATACCCTTAATACATGCTAATAGTTTATTTGCCCCTTAAGCTGCTGCTTGGTATTGAGAACTGTTACGTAGGTGGTTGTCCACAAGCACTCCCAAATCCCTTTCAATATCAGATACCCTTATATTTGCTTCATTAAGCTGAGGAACCCCACTTACCACATTAGTCTAATCCGAGTATGTTCCATTTACAACAACCCTTTGTTTCCTGTCTTTTAGCCAGCTCTCAATCCATGTGCATATATTTACTGCAATTTCTTTATCCCTTAGTTTGCACAATAGTCTCCCGTGTGGCACTGTATCAAAAGCCTTTGCAAAATCTAAAAAGGCTACATCCACCGAGTTGCCTTGATCCAGGTTCCTACTAAAAATGCTTATAATGTATTCTACTAGGCAACCATGCAAATATTTGTGACTATTTCAGTTTCCAAGTGCTACATAGATTTCTAGCATACTGTTAAAATGAGCTGGTAATAAGCAATCACTAAAACATAGAGAATGGGCATGAATGTAACAAACTAACAATATTAATAACTGAGTAATCTATAGACATAAAACATTTTTGGGAAAAATGTAATCTTTTGAAGAACCTATTTATGAGTAGAATAATCAATTTTGATTTTGTTGCATCACTTCCTGAGAGCTGGGAGTATGTTTCAGTGGAAGGAAGGAAAACAAATAGGTCAAGGTGCTTTGTTAGATCATTTGATCAGACTGAAATTGGCCGCACCGTCCAGAAGCAGGAAGTTTGCATCAACAGATTTAACTACAGTTCTCCAGAAATTTATATGCCCTCTCACACACACAACTTCCACCAATGTATCATGGATGTCTCCATTGTATAGTAGCCCTTTAGGTAATACATGATTAAACCCTGGTTGTTCCAACCAGCAGAAACATTTATAAACCTGGTATTTTAGGTGTGTGGATTTGTGCTTCAAAACTGCTCAAGAGAATGATTTAGAGCGGGTCTCCATTCTTGGCAGACAAAGCCACCCCCTCCCCCCATTGACCTTTCAGTGGGTGGATACCAGCAGCACCTGAGTTTGAACTTTGTCAGTTAGTTTGATGTTGAATATTGCTTGTTTTTCTAAATTGTTGAATGGGAATTTTATTAATTACTAAAATATCTAGCTTATGTTGTTAGGCCACTGAACTGGTCTTTTAAGGAGAGATATTCATGTTGAATTCATTTATCTATTTTTTTTATAATATGTAACAATTATATTAATCAATAATCAGCACAAAGTGTGAGAAAATTAACCCCTACAACCACTAAAAAAAAATAACAATGGCTTGTTGATCCATGTTTCATTATCATAGAGTTAAATTAGTATTTTATGACCACAGTTCAACCCACACCAGTGATTACTAGTTTAAGAATAAAAATGAGAGATGGTTTATAAAATAAATATATTAAACATGTTTGCAATATCAAACACATCTATGTCTCTTGGATAAATTTACTTTACAAGACTCTCTTTTTAATCTTAAACGACATTAAAACCAGTTATGCATTGGACTAGCGTCTCATTATTATTATTTCACTGTCCATCATACGACACACCGGTTCCATATCACAATTATCCCATGTCCCCTGGTCGAGGTGCTACATTATTGAAACTACTATCCCATATGACCATCTATAAAACTGTCCCTCATAGCTTCCAAGAGCAGGGACTCACAAATCATTGGAACCATGATAGGTCCTGGGCTCCAATCCTAGTTTTTATACCTTTAATATATTAATATTTTTTACGTAGCCTAAATACTTATTTTGAAAATATCAGAGCTCCCATATGTGATTCATACATATTTTATAAAAAATAAAAATTACTATTTATTTAAAAACGTTACATCCATAGCCACTTTTAGAAAACACAATGTGTCAGTTTATATATATATATATATATATATATATATATATATATATATATATATATATATATATATATATATATATATATATATATATATATAAACTACATAAAGAGGAATTAAAACATTAAACCCAGCTCTAGTTCCTTGCTCAGACCACAAGTCTCATGTAGTCACATTACACACAACCTATAGCTGACAAGATCTGAGTGGAAGGAAATACTTTTTGTTCCTCCTTTTTTTTGTAAAGCCAGTATGAACATTGAGTGAAAGTCGATGAAAATGAAATATCTTCCCTGGATTTTAATAGTTATTTATTTTCAAAGAGGTAAGCTGTAATCTTTTTTTATTACGTCTTTGGTACTTAGAGAGATGCAAGTTATAGACGGGAACAGACAGACACTCAGAGAGAGAATGCAAGAGAGAAAATATTAGAGAATGCGACAGAAAAGCTGAGAGACTGTAAGAAAAGCTGAGAGACTGAGAAACAGACTGGATGTAAGAGAGACTGCAGGACCGAGATGTGACAGAATGCAGGAAAATGTGAGAAAAAAAGCTGTGCAAGAGCCCTAAGAGAGAGAGAGATATAAAGAGAGATATAAAGAGAGATATAAAGAGAGATATAAAGAGAGAGATAGAGAGAGATATAAAGAGAGATATAAAGAGAGATATAAAGAGAGATATAAAGAGAGAGAGAGAGATAAAGAGAGAGAGAGATATAAAGAGAGAGAGAGATAAAGAGATAAAGAGATAAAGAGATAAAGAGATAAAGAGATAAAGAGATAAAGAGATAAAGAGATAAAGAGATAAAGAGATAAAGAGATAAAGAGATAAAGAGATAAAGAGATAGAGAGATAGAGAGATAGAGAGATAGAGAGATAGAGAGATAGAGAGATAGAGAGATAGAGAGATAGAGAGATAGAGAGATAGAGAGATAAAGAGATAAAGAGATAGAGAGAGATATAGAGAGAGAGAGAGATATAGAGAGAGAGAGAGATAGAGAGAGAGAGAGAGAGATAGAGAGAGAGAGAGATATAGATATAGAGAGATATAGATATAGAGAGAGAGAGAGAGAGATAGATATAGAGAGAGAGAGAGAGAGAGAGAGAGAGAGAGAGAGAGAGACATCCTGAAAGAAACTGAGAGACAGACAGACTGTGAGAAAGAACTGACCAGAGAAGAAGAGTCAGAAAGACTGTGATAGAGACTGCTGCAAGTTTCAGAAAGAACAACTATGAGAGTCTGAGAGAGACTAAAAGAATGCAAGGCTGAGAAAGAGAGGATAAGAGACAGAAGTTAGGAGAGAAGCCTTCTGGTGGTTCTGGGGGTACTGGTGTATGGGGCTCTGTAAACAAGAGGGTCCTGGAGGTTCTGACAGTGGTGCAAAACCAATCTTTTTTTTTAAAGTTTTGCAGTACTATATTTTAATGTTAAAAAATAATTTTAGTAATGTTTAAAACATGACTTCAGATTTGTGCTAGAAAAATATGTGACTTCCATGTACCTAATACAGTATAAAAAATGTAAGGGCATAAGGTATGTGGCAGTTATACAGGACCAGATATATGTCATTATTTCATAGCTCTCTACTCAAACTCGCCATGTGTTGACACACCAATATCAATGGCAGGGGAACAATAAGATCTTCAGGTGGTTAATTAGGGCTCTTATACAGCAAGACAATATCTGGAGTAATGTATTGATAGGTTTTCTGTTTAGGATGGGTAGCCATAAGTATTATAGAATGTAAGTCCTTAATTGGTTGATTGCTTTGTCTATGTGAATCAATGTGTTGGGGTAGTTAGGCAGCAATATAAATTAATTACTAACAGTAGTGGAGAGAGGGGACAGCCCCAATAGGTCTCATTTCACACTGTAAAAAATATAAAAATGTATCCATTTACCTTGCTGTATGGTGGTCTCACTAATGTAACACATTTGACACCTTAACACATTTTGTGTTGATCTTGAGTCATTAGATTCCAGAATATACAATAAAATATATTTTAGTATCAGTTAATAATTTGATGGCTCTGATGTGTTACTGCTGAACGTGGCTCAGACAGCATATAGTAAAAAATATATTTTGGGTAATATGACAGAATAAAACTGACGAGCCTGATGTGAATGAGATGTGATAGACTGGTCTTTTACCTGTTTGCAAGTACATTACAATATAAGTTAACATTCAGAGGAGAAACTGAAAGTGCAACAGATTCCTAGTTTAGTCTGCAGGGTTTGGCAGGTGCTTCCTCTCTAGTACTCTGCTGTAATATTGTGTATTTGGGTACTGGTACACATTCATGCATTCTGTAGTACAGTGTGGTCCAGTCATGAATCCCACAGGATTATTTTCAAAAAAAGGTGATGGAGAGCTGATGAGATTTATATCTTTATACCTTTTCATTAGGCCTCCACCCTTTGTCTGGCACATCAGTGCTGTCCTATGGTTGCATATCTTTGGCAAGTTTTCGTCCTGTACAAGTTATAAAGTGTGTCATAAAACATCTGGAAAGTATCATTGATTTGGAGGATATTATTCTATGTTCAGAAGTATACATTATCTTGTTTGTATGTGCTTCAGTTTTCTATTGTCTGAGGCTTCTAACCTATACACAGTATTGAGTATGGTCCCCTATTCAATTGAGGGTTGGTGTGATCCTGTAGCCCGTAAGTGAGGTCGCAAGTTAATTTGCTATTCAATTAGTGTCTTTTTCCGGGCTCTGAACGGCTTACAAGTTACAGCCTTGAAAAAATTGCGATGGTTAAACCTGTAACTTACAGCCTCCCAAAGCCTTTGATCTTTCAAGGCCGCTAATCGCTATTCAATTGGCAAAATCGCTCAACACTGCAGCCGCAATCAAGCTCGCAAACGCTAAATGGCCCAAAGCTTACGGGTTCCAAATAGGACTCGCAAAGGGTTTCCAGACTAGTTTGTAACACTGCACATGACAATATAAAGACACCAATACACTTTAAAGCATGGGGAAAGCAATGGAAGCCATTACAACTACATGCACAACAACTCCCAAATATCAAATATTGCAAAACATAAAATGTTATTTTGGACATAGGTTGTAATGATCATGCTTATGCCAATATGAAAAGCCATGCTGCAACATGCAGGAAGCTATTAAAGACACACTACCTCATTAAATTGCAACACAAATGCATGCAAATGGCTGACATATTAACCCTTTCTCACTCACAGAGGCTCTAGTGTGGCCCCTGAAAATACAAAGATCCTATATCTTATGTACTTTTCACTCATCACATCTACATTGGGACAACAAATAGGGCCAAATTACACCGTTAAATGGCCTATATCAAGTACCAGGGTAGCATTTCACATATGGTTGTTCAGTCCCGCACTTTTTTCCGACTCTCTGTGTACTTAAGCACACCTACTAATGTCTGTGTTTGTGCGTATCCACAAGGTTTGCATGCCAAAGATACTGGAGTGGGTTGCCAGTTCCTTCTCTAGTGAACTGTGATTTGTCTGTCCTCTCTGCTATCACCTGCCCACCTACACTGGCCCTACATGGTATAGCTCACAGCTTCATTCGGGTACACAAGCCCCTTCACCACTACCTTAGCAATCAACAAGGGGACCAGGGGAACATACACCACACTAATCTACTCTAACCCATCAGGAAGGGCCGCAAAAACGCATGGGGGCTGTGCAGAGGCACGTGGAGCAACAGCCAACTCACCTCCATCAGGGATAATCTCCGCTATACACTCCTGGAAAGTCCCACGCCATTGCTGGTTGCCATCTGCCAAGATGTATACCCATTCCCATCTGGTGACATCCCATTATGTTTTGCTATTCATCATTTTACATTAGTGTGGTGTATGTTTCCCTGGTCCCCTTGTGGATTTCTAAGTGGTGGCGGGGAAGGGGCTTGTGTACCTGAATGAAGCTGTGAGCTATACCATGTAGGTCCAATGTAGGTGAGCAGGTGAGAGCAGAGTGGTCAGCCCACTAGAGAAGGAACTGGCAATCCACTCCAGTATCACATGTGATATTGTTAGCAGGCCTTCAGGATAATGTTGATACTCCACAATATCCCTAACTAGCGAATTGCCAGTAAAAAAAATTATGGACATAAAATTGATTGGCAGGTAATGCTGTTTGCCACACAAAGTAAGGCTTTTGGTGTCTGAGGTACCTTCGACGCTCATTGCAAGCCTCGGGCTGAGCGCCTTTGGCACTCATTACGAGCCTCTCCGCTGGTGTATTTTTGGTCATCTAAACCCCTTCGGCATTCATTGCAAGGGCTGTGCTGAGCGCCTTTGGCGCTCAATGCGAGCCTTTCCCCTTGTGTACTTTTGCTCGTCTGGGCACACTCGGCGCTCATTATGAGCAACGCGCTGAATGCAATCCTCTCCCCTGGTCCTTTTTGTTTATATATATTTTTCAATGATAATATCCTGAAGAGCTAGCAATCTGTTTGTATTGTGCTGCAACATACAATGCACATTTGCACTCTTGCTGAGCTGAGGTGTAAGTGTCAGCAATGTGTGAAGAGTACAGTGTAAATAGGCTGCGTGCGCAAGGGTAAACCGTTAGTGTAGCGGTGTTATTCAGCATTTTGGAATGGTAATGTTATTAGTTGCAAGTTAGTGTTCGTACGTTCCTGTGGCGGTGTTTTGCGTGTTTATTAATCGTGTAGCCTCGTTTTTAGTTTTTTTCGTCCGCCATTATTTTTGACGCTTAGGTGATTTTTGAGCCGAAACTCTGCAAATTGTAGTTAAATTGTCGTTCAAACTAACTCCCAGATGTCACGGATGTCCCTCCGTGCTGTGTGTGATGTTTTTTTGTATATTTTTTCACATTTTGGTGGTGTTATTTTTATTTTTGTATGTGAATGGTTTGCCCGTTAACTCCATATTTTTTTGACCTTTATTTTTTTTTCTAATTGCCGCGGGCCGTATTCTTTTTTCGAAGTCCAAGTGTTATGGGGCGTAATTTTTCAAGGCAACTTTTTCAAATTGCTACGGGTCTCACATTCTGAATTGTGTAATTGAGATTTCTGTTGATGTAAAGATTTATGGGAATCAATATAAAAATATGGGAGCCCAAAATTGCTTCACATGTGTATTCACACAGTGTTTCACACAAATCATGGTTTGTGTGGTGGCTCCTGGGGAGAGGTTTGACAACCACTGACCTGGGGGATGTTCACACCTACTTCCTTTTTCTGAGCACTGGGCCCACACCTTCTGGAACCACGCGCTTCCTCCCTCTACCACAGCCAGGAAGTGTTGGGTTGAGGGGTGCATCCAACTGTGGTGGCTGTGTTGCAGCGGTCGTTGGCGATAAAGGGTGAGATGAGGAGGCTGTAGGCTCTGGCTGCGGTGGTGGTGGAGCCTGTGGAACCGAAGGCTGGAGTGTAGGCACGTGGGCTTCAGCCAACTGAACCAGTCGCATCAAGTGATGTGTCTGGGCTTGTCTGTCCCTATGAGCCATTTGCTCGTACCTCTTCTTCCGAAGATTATGCCTCCCCACCTCAACATATATTGCTCTTATGCTTTCCGCCTGCCCAGTAGCAATTTCATTCTAACGTGCCAACTGAGCTGTCAGCTGTTGGACTGCTCCAATCTTGTGCACATTAGCCAAGCGGATGTGCTGATATATGTCACTCAAGGTGCCTGGTGAGGGGACATGAGTTCCATCTCCGGATGATGTTGGACTCTGGAGGTGCTGTGGTGATGCCAGATGTGTTGCCCTTTGTGATGGTGTACCCCTTAGAAATAGGAATGATGTTGCCAGTAGGGGATCTGTTGACAATGGAGATGGTGCTGCTGCCAATGGAGATGGTGCTGTTGCCAATGGAGATGGTGCTGTTGCCAATGGAGATGGTACTGGCATATAAATGGTACTGGCAATGGAGATGCTGTTGCCCATGGTGTTAGCCTGGTCTGGTGGGGTAACAACGGCTGCAACAACAGCTGCGACAATGGCTGCAACATATGCAGGGACAACAAGTGCTGTGACAACAGCTGGGACAACCACTGCTGGGGAAACCACTGCTGTGGCAAAATCTGTTGTAGCCTGGACAGGAGTTGGAGAGGATTAGGGTCTGGCACATGTATTGCCTGAATACCTGGTGCCAGTAGTGGGCCTGTTGAGAGTGTTCCCCATGAGGTCGACATCTCGGCAGGTGGTTTGTGCCTCGTTGAACCTCCAGTAATTTGACAAGGCTGGGAACATGTCCGTGATGCGTGTGAGGGCCAAGGTAGTGATCCCCACAATGGTCCAGCCTTCTGTGATGGGCGTGGGCCCTCGGCTTCCACCACCACTACCTGCACTGGTGATAGTGGTGGCTCTGGTGGAGCTACTGCCTGTGTCTCCGCGGACGGTGTACACCTCTTGGGTACTGAAATGAGAGGACTATAGTACTGATTATCTAAACAATTGTTTGCTGTGTGTTTCCATATCCCTGACATCATGTTCATTTGTAATTGGCTGTGGTGATTGTTTCCAGCAGATAAACATTGAGCTGTTATGAGCATTGTCGATCATGGCGTATATATATATATATATATATATATATATATATATATATATATATATATATATATATATATATATATATATATTGGGGTGTGCCATCTGCAGTTCATTATCTGAATTTGCTGTGCAGTGTGTGAGATTGACCAATGATTATGAGACATGGTCCAGGTTAGGCTAGTACTTGACACACACATGCATTCCCTCAGATTCTGTATCCGCATATGCTGCAGTGTGCACACCAATACATGAACTCTCTTTTGGATGTAAAATCATTGTGGATCCACAGCTGTACCTTGTTTAATGCTGGAGATATCTTCCAAGCAGTTGGAGTGTTAAGCTTTAAACGGTGCAGTATAACATGGGGAAGATAGGGAACTGTTTTATATTAACTTGAACACACAGCAAACATAACACTAACACAAACTGCATTGGCCACTGTGATGAAGTGACCTTCGCCACTTTGCCCTGGAGAGGACTTATTGCCAGCCTCCTGTCCTGCGATTATGGCCCTGGGACATATTGCCCTTTAAACACAGTATTCGGCCATACCAGAGTGTATGTCATACAGGGTGGAAGGAAGACGGCGCGGCTCCAGTTAAGCTACAGCGGTTGTGGAGTCTGTGGTGGTTGTGGTGTCCGTTGCGGTGCTTGTAGTCCTCGGCGAAAGCTTGGAAGCGTCCATCAACGGAGGTACCCAGTCGGGGTGCCAATAGATCCGTTACATTCTTCTCTTCGGAGGCATGGGTTCAAATCCCACCACTGCCACCAATGTAACGTAGCTTAACTGGAGCCGCGCCATCTTCCTTCCACCCTGTATGAATCTCCAGCATCCAGGACCGTGTGGGGAAGACCTCTCCTCCAAGGAGAGTACATCAGGAACTAGAGTTCAGTAGTTACAGCTCAAGGGAGTATGCAGCACATAGCAATCCCCAGTGTGATATAGCAATTCCCTCCAAGAACGAGACGAGGCTACGTTTTGCAGGGTCAAGTAGAACTCAGGTCCTGGCACACCCAGCCTGGTTTTTATTACAGTCAGGTACAAAAAGAACACACCCAGGGGGGAGGTATAAAACAACCAATAACATAATAGTAACGCCCGCAGTTTCCCTCCCCTCTGCTTGGGAGATAATTGAGTTTCTTACTGTATCTACTCAATTATCTCCCAGCTAAAACTTACACATTTTTATAATTTTATGATTTTACATAGTACATAAATAAAACTTACATTTGTATGAACATAAATTGTGGAACAACATATTAAAAAATGGCATGAATCAGACCAGGGGTTAAAACGTTAGTAAAAGTATCTTACTGGCAGCATGGCAATCTGGCTCAAACAGGTTTTACAGAGGCCTCTGTACTGGAGACAATGGGGAAAGTAATCCAATTATCCAGGGATAGAGGCAGACTCCATTGAGCACATGGTTGCAAAAAGACATAACCACTTTAAAATACATAAAGTCACCTTTTACACATAACACACAGACATTTCACATATCCCCAGATAGCTGGGATCTGAGAGCACAAAACTACCGAATAGCGCTCAGATCCTATTCACACAGTTCAATTGCCATGTAGCTAAAGTCTTTCCAATAGTCTTTTATTATATGAATGGGCTCCATGGCATAGCTATCTGGGGTATCACCGCTCACACAGGGCAAGTACCGAATGACCCCAGTGTATTTAAAGGGCCAGGATGAGTGACATACACTCTGGTATGGCCGAATACTGTGTTTAAAGGGCAATATGTCCCAGGGCCATAATCGCAGGGCAGGAGGCTGGCAATAAGTCCTCTCCAGGGCAAAGTGGCGAAGGTCACTTTGTCACAGCCACTGCTATTCAGATTCTGTTTTAACCACAGGTATTGGACAGACATTTCATTGATAACAATTAGGATGATAAAATTATATATTATAGTATTTACATTGTTATTGATGCCCCACATATCTGTAGTCAGAACCAGAAACTTACAGTGCTATTGTATGTCAGTTATCTATGTGTGTGGGGTTCATGTGTTTGCAGATGAGGGTGTGATGGTGCATATGATACTTACTTTGCATGGTCTCCTGATAGCCAGTGTCCAACTGTCCTGGAAGTCTCACTACTGCTGCTGGCTCCAAAGACTCCTTGATAGTCCGCTCCCATCCACAGTATGTGATGTTGAGTGGTGGGCCACCACCAGGGCCACAGGCTGCTCTAGCCTCTGCTGCCATCTTCTTCTTCATCTGGCAGTCATCATATCATTTTCAACCAACCGGACATCAGGGTTTGCAACCCATAATGAAGCCACAGCTGCAGTCACCTCACTCCAGGCATGTGCCTTATCACCAGGCCTCACATCCCTACCACTACTGATGATGGTACGGTGAGCTTGGACTTCCCTGAGGAGGGTTTCTGTCTCCTCTTCGCTATAATTGTGGGTCCTCTGCTTTGGCACAACCTGTTGCCCTGCCAACTGTGCCTGGGGTTCCTGGCCTCCCTGGTCTCTCATTCTTACTACCCCCCCGCCTCCTGGAACCAGGCCCCTCACCTTCTGCTCCTACATCTGTGGGCACATCCCTCCCCCTTCCTGCTCTCCTCCACCTGCACCTCCCCTCCCTGGCTTGCTGCCTCCTCTCCCTCTCTCCATACTTCTTTCTCTCCTCATCTCCTGCTCTCCTCCTCCGGTGTTTCCCTCTCTCTACTCACTCTCCTCCTGTACTAACTCTTTATCGCTCTCTCTAGCACTCTCTATCTCTCTCTCTAGCACTCTCTATCTCTCTCTCTAGCACTCTCTATCTCTCTCTCTCTAGCACTCTCTATCTCTCTCTCTCTAGCACTCTCTATCTCTCTCTCTCTAGCACTCTCTATCTCTCTCTCTCTAGCACTCTCTATCTCTCTCTCTCTAGCACTCTCTATCTATCTCTCTCTAGCACTCTATCTCTCTCTAGCACTCTATCTCTCTCTAGCACTCTATCTCTCTCTAGCACTCTATCTCTCTCTAGCACTCTATCTCTCTCTAGCACTCTATCTCTCTCTAGCACTCTATCTCTCTCTAGCACTCTATCTCTCTCTAGCACTCTATCTCTCTCTAGCACTCTATCTCTCTCTAGCACTCTATATCTCTCTCTCAGTCTCTCTCTCAGTCTCTCTCTCTCTAACACTTTCTATCTCTCTTTCTCTATAACACTTTCTATCTCTCTCTAACACTCTCTCTGTCTCTCTCTTTATCTTTCTCAAAAACCCACCAACGCCTAGACCTGTGTGTCGGCTTTCTCAGCTACAGCTCATTCAAAGAATTACGGTTTTCGCAGTCTTTTGAACTGTTCCCGCTGCGCTGATTGGCGTCCTCCGCTTCCTATTGGTAAATTTGCCTGTGAAGGGATGGCAACTTACAGCCTTGACTGATTTTGGCGCACTTCATCGGAACCGACACCCGGAAGCATTACTGGGGAAAACAGGCTTTACAGGCTTGAGGCTTCAGCTCAATTGAATATCATCACAATCGGAGACGTATGGGAGCCCGCAACACATGCGCAGACATTTGGCCATCTGCAATCGAGTTGCGGGCTTGGAATTGAATGTGGCTCTATGACTTTTAGTTTTTCATTGCTTTGCTTTTTTTAATTCTTCCACTTAATAATGCCAGAAGGTGTTTTTAGGGCAGTGGTTCTCAACAGCCGGTCTTAAGACCAGTGCCAGTTTTTGACATCTTATTTGTCAGTGCTTGGGGACAAATAGGGACAAGAAGACAGTTAACACTGGGCACCTACCACTAATCACAGTTATATATAGAATATAAAGGAACTTATCTGCATCTAAACTCTACTCTATTCAAATCAATTATAAATGTATTGAAAATTTAGTGTCATATTTTCTACCTGTTCAAAATGTTCTGGGTCTCAAAGGATTCTCCACGAGCATTGGACGGTAACAAGATGGTCCCAAGATCTAAAGGCTGAGAGCCACTGGTTTAGGGCATTGATTGTAAACATTCTTTATATATATTGTGACAGGCTGGCTGCCACTTCCAGGGTTAATGCCCTGTTGACCGTCTCTGTAATGAAGTGTCTCAGGAGGCGTTGTAGCTTTAAGGAGCTTTACTGATTACTTTGTCAGCAGGTACAAACAAAAAGAATACAAAACAAAGCCTAGCTTTCCTTGAAGCACTAACTAAACAGAAATAGCAGTTTTCCTCACTAGCATCAACTAATGCAAAAATAAAGCGTTCATGTATACAGGCCTGTAAGTTTTCAGCTGCAAAAGTCTGTGGGTTTGCTTCAGCATGCAGCGCTGTCTCTCCTGGCTCTCAGTCCAGACTGAACCCACCCTGCTGAGTGCTCAGTAGTCCTTTTAAAGGCAGAATGCAGGTGAGCTTGATTAGACTGTTGCAGGAGGCTTAACTCTTTCACTCCCATGGGGAAAAAGGGCTCTGGTAAGTCTGCTACTTACATACACCCCTTGTATGATTCTATCACAATATATATATATATATATATATATATATATATATATATATATATAGCTAATTCTTGCATTTGTTTGTTCCTGTTTGGCGCATTATTTCCGCTGCTGATTCTTTGCTGATTGACAACCTTATGTATTGCATGTCTCGAATATGCCTTGTTTTCTTTCTTACAAACAGGTTACTTCCGGTGTCTCCCTTATGTCTTATGTGTCACTAAATGTAATGTATTTCCCCATGTATAAGGTGCTGCACAAAATGTTAGCACTAATAAATATATACTTACAATATGTTAAATTAAGTCCTTTTTTGTAAAACGTGATAGGTTCAGTGTTATGAAAGTTCTTAATTTTAGGATAAACCCCAGCTGTTCACAGTCCTTGAAACTTCAGAAAATACGATTACAAGCGTCACTTCCTCTGTCGTGTCATTTGCTGGGCCTATTGGATTATAGGATTATAATTCTTTTTAGACACATATTACCAATATCAATTGCATAAAAAAAGACTAGCCATGTGACTGCACGCAAGCTAATGGAACAAATGTCTCAAGGGGTGATTAGAAATTTATATCAATGAGCTTTCATTAACAAAAGATATTAATATTTTTAAGGGTGGATCATAAAAGCTGACTGACAGCACAAAATGGCACATTTCAATGGTAGTTTACTGTAGGAAAATGTATTTTTTAATAACACTCAACTGATAAATCACTTATTATTACTTATAGTTTGAAATAATATCATATTTGGGACCACAGCTGTGCCACTAAGCAACAAGATGTTCATTTGAAGGTCTCTTCCATGAAATAACAGGCCAGTTACCATAATTTTGGAACATGTGGCCATGCCGGCCGAACTCTCGGTCTCTACTTCAGCGTAACTGTCGAAATTTTAGCGATTTGAGAGGTGCCCATTTCTTGTAACTCATTTTTCCCACATGATGTAAAATCAAGAAAAGCTGTGAATAATAGAAGGGGGTTGGAGAGAGACCAGATTTTTGCATTTTTAAGAAGTGTATTATTATGTTGACAATGTTGCAGCACAACTTTAAGGATGGGGTTTCTGAAGACTAAATCAAGGGGATGTGTCTCGAACTGTGGGGTTTTGGTAACAGTCTGGTGTCTGGTGGGTATGCTAAGGGCTGATTCAAACCTTGAAGTTGTGTTAAGAGCCTGGTGAAACGCTATTGTATGGGGTCTAAATAAAGGTCTCATGGACTAGCCCAAGCACTGGGATTTTGTTAAGAATCTTCTGGACAATTTATGGTCTGGAGATTGGACAAAACTGCCATCTTGGATGAAACTGTTATCATTGTTGTCATTTTTCTATATTACAATAGACTTTTAACGTTTATGACTATGAATTATGTTTATAAATAACATTGACATTTAAAAAAAGGGAAGTTTTTATAATTAAAATGAGGAATTATAGAAAGGTGTAATTCTTAGCAATATTATGAGTTGCAGAAATTGGTTATATTGAGCAACAAGAATATTAATTTCACATTGCTATAATTCCTCCTTTTATGGTTATAATTGATTTTTTGCTTTTTTAGTTTAAAAAAAGAAAGCCCTGATATTATAAACGGTATCTGCATCTTGAAACAGACAAGCCCCAGTGGGGATGGCCTCATACCCATAATGCAGTGTGCCAGATCACAAATGTGAAACATGGCAACATGCAGAGAAGCATACAGGGAGAAAGTGGGAGGTTCCAGATACTGAGAATCTACGAATTTGTTGGCTTGTTAAAAATAAGTTATGTAAATTTGATATACTGGTAATAAATACATTGCAAAACAAAAAATAAAGGAAACAAAAAACAAAACAACAGAACAGTCCCTCTAATGAACCTTAATATGGAGGTTATATCATTTATACTTATATTTGTATTTTGTATGTGTTTGTATTGGTGCCATAGCTCTTGTGTATTTATATTCTGTATTGTATCTTGTATGAAAATATTGAATTTGCCATATGCTTTTGGTCATGTGCATGGGATACCTAATTAACCAATTAATATCAAATGAAGAATAGGGAGGACTGTGTGAAACAGCTACATTTTACCTAATCTTTGCACTAACATAACTATTTTTGAGCTTTTCAACATACTCCCAATGGAATATTTAGTGTGACAAATAAAACAGAAAAAGAGGTTGAGAGCTCAAAAAAAGTAGTTAGTCATTAGATTTGTTACTATATAGGTGATCCCCGGACAGTGACGTGAGTATTTGGGGGGATGAGGTTACATATACAGTGGACCCTCGGTACTCAACTACCTCAAAACCCATCTATTTAGATAATCAACGCTTCCTGATGAGCAAAAATGCTTTGGCACTCAACGCTTCCTTGTTACTCGCCTCTCTTGCTAAAACCAACTTAAATGATTCCTTATGGGAGTTTGGTACTCGTTGTTTTTGCCACTCGTTGAGCCTTTTGGAACCAATTAATGACGTGCTGTGATTTCTCCCTCTCCCTCCCTCACCCCAGCACCTCTCCTTAGCTCCCCCTAAACCTCCAGTCCCTTTGGCTGTGATTGCCGGGTCTCATAAGATCACTCAAGATAATCTTGCATGATCTTGTGAGACCCTACTGTACTTAGTTCCTAGAGGCGTGTGCCATTTTGAACACTCACAAGGAAGTTTCTTATAGAGCAGCAAATCCAGATCCCACTGTATATTTCTGCTAAATTATATTTTTACATATTTTTGTTTTCAAGAATTTTGATAAAAGCGTATGTTTTATGACCCTTTTAGCTGCTTAACATCTTTTTGTATTCAAGGTGAGGTCTTACCAGCTCAGGGTGTGTATCTGCCACAGGGCGCAGGCCAAGGGCACTACATTGTTTAGGCTGCCTGAAGATACAAGTGCGGTACATTAAAAATATGTTTGTATCTGCACAAAAATGTCTCTGTACATTGATATTTCTGTCTGTAAATGTGCTTGAGACTTTCTGACACAATATATATATGAATGGCCGAGGGCAACATAAACCCATATAAACCTATATACCAGTAATCTAATAAGTGGAGTGTCTACCTCTAGAATAGCACGTTTACATCATCATTATTATTATTATTATTATTATTATTATTATTATTGTTATTATCATGTTATTTTTAAAAAGAAAAATATGTAATAATGTGAATATTTGTAAATAACTGATAATAAAAATTCACAATCTGAACAATGCTCTTCTTTGTCTCTAAATCACTTTTCTTTGTGGTCACTAAAACTAAATGTAAATGGGAAGGTGATTAATTTACCTACAAAGATGCTGGTTTGCTTTGTGTTTTATATCTTCAATTAACACTTACTATTTACCTCCTTTGTTAGATATATTATGCAAAACAGACTGTGGAGATCCGGATCACATTAATGGCGCAGAAGGAGGAGACATCATACTACAAGTGGATAGGACTGAAATCAGAGACATCTCTTGGGTATTTGATAATAAGCATTTTGCTACAACAGAACTGGGTGGAATAATCAGACCTCGAGGAAATAGGTTATTTGGAGGACGAATCTATGGTACATCTGATGGGTCCTTAAATATTACAAAATTATCCAACAGAGATCAAGGAATCTACACAACAAATATACTCATCACGAGTGGGGGGGCCCCGTGCAAGAAATATGATCTCAGAGTGTACAGTAAGTCAGTCTAAATTGCTAATCCAATGCTGTCCAACTGGAGACCTATGGGAAAGATACGTCCACCAGCTGACTTAGATATTTTAGAACAAGTGAGATAGCTGTGTGTGTCCAGTAATCTATCTGTCTATCTATCTATCTATCTATCTATCTATCTATCTATCTATCTATCTATCTATCTATCTATCTATCTATCTATCTATCTACCTATCTATCTATCTATCTATCTATCTATCTATCTATCTATCTATCTATCTATCTATCGATCTATCTATCTTTCTATCTATCTATCAATATAAATACACATATATATATATATATATATATATATATATTTGTAAAGATTTACATTTACATTTTTAATTACTATTTTAAATCTAGGCGACGAGGTCCCTAGCCAACACAGACTCCACAAACTAAGGGCCCTATTTTCTTGGCCAATTCATACATTTATACACACTTAAACAAATGATTAACATTTTACTTTGCCAGCGCCATTTTAGTTAGTGAATATATAAACCTTGGTTGGAAGTGGACCCCGTGTCGTGACATGGAGATGGAAAGAATTGTCATTATTTCTCAGTCACAACTTCAACCATGAACCTGTTTAGAAAAAAACATTTAACGTGAACATAATAAGAGAACAAACACATAAAAAATAAAGATACAATTTTGTTGCTGTTCAGTTGTTCAGGCATGTCTAACTCTCCATGACCCTATGGGTTGCAGGATACCAGGCACACCTTGGGTCTGGGTGTGCTAATCCATGAGGTTTTCAAGCCAAAGGTTATGAAGTGAGTTGTCAGTTCCTTCTCCAGTGCATTTTAATTGGTCTGATCTGTCTGTATGAGCTGTCCATCTCGGGTGCCCCTACACAGTATAGCTCACAGCTTCACTGAGGAGCACAAGCCCCTTCACCATGACAAGGTAGCAATCCAAACATATCATTACACATCATTAAAAACAAAAGGTTAATATCGTCCTCTCATAAGACTCAGTTTGCAACCTCAATTTGTCTGATCTCTCTCTGCTGTGACCTGCCCATCTTTGGTGACCCTACACGGTTTAGCTCACATCTTCATTGAAGCACACGACCCTTCACCATGACAAAATAGTCTTCTGGCTACACCAGTCTGTCTGGTATAGTTTATTACATGCTTTGGTGAAAAAAGCAGTGATTAAAGTTATTTTTGAAATATTTGGAAACCTCTAACCAGGACCAAGCCCAATGCATGACATATACGCTTTACGGATTCTTTTCCTCTGTTTTTATCAGGTATTCATGTGGTGTTTTTGATGCAGATGGATCTTTTATTGATGATCTTTAGCGTGTGCTTTGCATGACCTAAGCAAGGCCCAGTTGGTATATTAACCATAAAGAATAGACACAAATCACATGTTGGAGATAATGATTACACACAGACCACATATTGGAGGGAAGCAGGCCACAGAGTATATTGGTAAACACAAATGATGTAATAACCATAATAAATAACAATAAATAATTTAACCAATGACCAAGTGAGGGGAGGAGCCAGAGACAGTGCACCCTATATCCTGAACCCTCGTATAGGCCGTACTGTGATGGAAGAGTCATACCACCATAGGGGTAGGATCTCACCTACTTCATCCGCTGCTGTGACAACATAATACATTTTTTGTTAACATATATTACAGACATTATTCATCATACCCAGAACAAACAACTACTTAATACCTATCAACTTGATAAATACACACGGGTGGGTGGGTATCCTCACACATGGCTAGCTGGGGGCATAATACCGCTGATGTCAGGTCACTTCCTATTCTATACCCCGGTCCTGCCAGATGAAGGGGCCCCTCCTACCAACCCTACCCTAATCTTTTTGAAATATTTGGGAAACCACTAACCAGGGCCAAGCCCAGTGTATGACATATATACGCTTTAAGCAGTCATTCATATGGTGTTTTCAATGCAGATGGATTTTTTATTGCCAATCATTAGTTTATATTCTTTTTGTTTAAATGATTTAAACAGTGTGTTTAGATGCTTCTTCCAATCGTCTCTATCTTAGCCATAAGTGATAGCTTGTTTAGTGTGACAGCGGTGGATACTCAAGTTGTGGACATAACATCTATCTGTTGGTTTTCAGTAAGATGTGTATAGTTTACCATGATGGTATCTAGGATTTTTAAATGATATTAATCAATTTTAAGTTTGACATGTGGACAGAAAAATAAAAATATATATACAATTATTTAAAAGATTATTCCCTTTCTGTCCGTATTATAAGTATATATCTATGTTAAGATATTTATAAGGCTTGTGACACTTTTTTGGTGCTAACTATAGGGCTGTGTTTCAGATTGGAGGTATCTGATGAGAGTAAGTGAAGCTTCATACATGGCTTCCTTATGTGAGATATTACTGTACAGGGACTCCACAACAGTGGTTATAGGTGTGGTGTTAGTAGGATGTAAAGGACAACAGTTGAATCATGTTTATTGTATACTCTTTTGGAGAACTTGACTTTGTGATATAGAAAATCTTTTTAACATTTTTAAAATAAGTAAATACAGTCTTTATTATGGTATTCAGTTTTGGATTCAGATAAGATCTTTATTGAATTATGTTAAAAGTGTTCAATAAATAACACACTTGAAAACAGAACGAGAATGAATGAATGAGCAAGCAACCATAGGATAATCACCCCCCTCAGGCTACAGGCAGACTATCAGTCTAAGATGGAATTAACAATGACACACGCATAGCAAGCTAAATATAACATTTTCTTTTAAAAATATTTTATGTTCCTGTCTTGCATATGTGCCAATGTTGTTAGTTTATTAAATAATTCACAAGAATGTGAAGGTTTTCCCAAACTACAGAGGTCTTTAATCGGATAAAGTCAGAGGCTTCTTGTATAAATCATTTATTTTTGTAACTAGAGGCCTAATCTGTACCAGGCCAGACAACTGTTTGGTCAGTGTCCATACCTGTTATTCTGGGTCTTCTTGGGTACAATGGTTTATGGTCTTGTAGAGAGAAGGTACTCACACTTATATGTGTGTAATCAGAATTTCTAATTCTTATTGTAAGTCTCTTGTGAATGTTTTAATCAGACCCAATAGCTGTATTCTTTAGTGGGGTCTTGTCTCAGGTTCCTTTAATCATTTCTGTTGGAAAGTTGTTTGTACCCAACTCTTATATTATCCTCAGTGTTCAGGATCACCATGGCACCTTCTTTATCTGGGTGTTTTGGTGATTTTAAATACAGACTGTATGTCAGTTTGCTTAGATGCCATTAGAGAGGAAGTTCAATTTTAAAGCATTTAATATAGTTGTCCAGTTTGGAGTGACATCTGGTGTAATAAAGTGTGTTCTTTTTCTTATTGTTAAGTTCATAACATGTGCACTATGTGCTATAAAAATGTTCCTTCAGTGGTAATCTCCTGAAGAATTCCTCTAGATCTGCATAGAACTTCATCCCGTTTTGTGGTGGGAATAACATGCTTATACCTCCTCTAGTTCTGTTATCTTCAGGGTTGGCAGTTTCTATTTGATTGGACGTTGTCATATTTTCATTATGAATTCCTTGTTGCTGTCCAGGATCTGTTATTACATCTGGACTATGGTAGGGTAAAGAGACATGTGTACTTCAATGAAATTGTGAGCTATACCATGTAGGGTCACCAACGATGGGCAGGATATTCAGCACCTCATAGGAATAACACCAAGAAAAGATCTTACTCTCATAGGAGATTGGAATGCTAAGGTAGGGAAACACAATATACCTGGAATAACATTTGGTCTTGGAGTCCAACATGAGGCAGGTCAGAGACTAGTAGAATTTTGTCAAGAAAATTCTCTGGTAATAGCAAACACCCTTTTCCAACAGCCTCTGAGACGATTCTACACATGGACGTCACCTGATGGACAATATAGAAATCAGATTGACCATTTACTTTGTAGCCAAAGATGGAGGAGCTATATACAGCAAAGTAAGACCTGGAGCTGACTGTAGCTCAGACCATGAGCTTTTTACTGTAAAGTTCAGAATTAAACTGAACAAAAAAGAAGGGTAAATCATTAGACCAACCAGATTGGAAATAAAATATACTGTGTGAATATGTAGTAAAGGTAAAAAATGTGATTTAGGGGTCTGGACATGGTAGATAGAATGCCTGAAGAATTTGGACAGAAGCTTGTGACATTGTCCAGAAAACAGCGACAAAGAATATCCCCAAAAGAAAGGAAACTAGGATGGCAAACTTGTTATCTGGTGGGGCTTTCAAAGTTGTCAGAAATGAAGGAAAGTTAAAGGTTAATATTTGTCCAACTGAATGCAGAATTCCAGAAGGTAGCAAGAAGATACAAGGAGACATTCTACAGTGAGCAATGTAAAGAGATAGAAGAAGATAACACAATGGGAATGTCAAGAGGTCTCTACAAGGAACTTGGGGATTTAATTCCAAAGTGGCCGAGGTAAAAGGCAAAAAAGGTAGGGATTTAACAGAAGCAGATAAAGAAGAGGTGGAATGAATACAAAAAAGATCTAAACAAAAAAAGGAATTTAAAATCATTGATAACATGAATAGTTTGTCGAGTGAGCTGGAATCAGACATGCTGGAGAGTGTAGTGAAGATGGACCCTAGAATGCCTTGCGAAGCGAGAGTGAAGTGAGATTGGTCCTAGGATGCCTTCTAATAACAAGGCTGCAGGAGTCAATCAATCCCAACTGAACTGTTCAAAATCCTACAAGATGATGCTGTGAAAGTCTTGCTTGTCTTTTGCCAACAAATTTGGAAAATTCAATAATAGCCAATGGACTGGAAAAGTTCAGTCTACATCCCAATCACAAAAAAGGAAGTGTCAAAGAGTTTTCCAATTAACAAACAATTGCACTTATTTCACATGCCAGCAAGGTAATACTTAAGATCCTACAAGCTTGGCTCCAACAATATAAGAACCGAGAAGTGCTAGATGTGTACGCCGGGTTTCGCAGAGGCAGAAGCAAATGAGATCAAATTGCTAATGTCCAATAGATAATAGAGAAAGCAAGAGAGTTCCAGAAAAACATTTACCTCTGCGTCATAGACTATTCTAAAGCTTTCGACAATGCAGATCACAACAAAATGGATCATGCGTACATCATGTGTAAGGTCGGGCTGGACTAATAAAAAGCCGGAATAAATATTGCACAACGAAATATCAACATCCTCAGATAAGCAGATGATACTACTCTGATGGTTAAAAGTGAGGTGGAATTAAATGCCCTATTGATGAGGGTGAGCGATGTTAAAAAGTTGAAGATCATGGCAAACAGCAATCTCAGTTCCTGGCAAATAGATGGGGAAGATGTGGAGGCAGTGACAGATCTCTGCAGATGGTGACTGTAGTCATGAAATGAAAAGACGTTTGCTTCTGTGGAGGAAAGATATGGCAAGTCTGAATAAAGGTCTGCATAATTAGAACCATTGAAATCCTAGTAGTAACATACGGGTGTGATAGCTGGACCATAAAGAAGGTAGAGTGCTGCAGGATTGACATTGTGGTGTTGGAGAAAACTGATTAGAGTTCCTTGGACTGCAAGAAATAAAGCAAAACTGTTCACTGGAGAGTTTGATCATGAGGTTAAAGCTCAAATATTTTGGCCATATCATGAGAAGACAATATTCCCTAGAGAAGAATCTAACGAAGAGAAATATTGAAGGCACTTAAAGAAGGTGGAGGCTGAGATGGATAGATGAGGTCATTGAAGCAATGAACATAAACTTGAGGGAGCTCAGATGGGCAGTGGCAGAAAGATTACGTGGATTGCTGCAGTTCATAGGGTCATAGAGAGTCAGACGTAACTAAACAACAATAGTATAGTTCAGTTTGTTTTGTTTTCTCTTGGTAAGATCATAAATACTTTTTGTAAAAAATATTACTTCTCTATCTAACAGTTTAGCGTTAAATAATAAATGTTATAGTACAAAACATTTCTTTTTTTTTACAGCATTGTTAAGTTGTGCTTCTTATTTGTGTTTGACCATTGCTTCTTTAATATATATATATATATATATATATATATATATATATATATATATACCGTATATACTCGAGTATAAGCCGACCCGAGTATAAGCCGAGGCACCTATTTTACCACAAAATACTGGGTAAAATGAGTTACTCGAGTATAAGCCGAGGGTGGGAAATGTGCTGCCCCCTGTGTCCCTCTTGTGCCCTCTGTGTCCCCCCCTCTCTCCCGTGTCTCTTCCCCCCTCTCCCTTCCCTGTGCCTCTTCCCCCTCTCCCTTCCCTGTGTCTCTTCCCCTCCCTTATCACCCTCCTTAACCCCCCACATCATTCTCAACCTCCCTCCTCAACCCCACTCCTCATCCTCAACCTCCCTCCTCATCCTCAACCTCCCTCCTGATCCCCCTCATCCTCAACCCCCTCCTCAACCTCAACCCCCCTCCATAACATCAACCTCCCTCCTCATCCTCAACCCCCTCCTCAACCTCAACCCCCTCCTCAACCTCCCTCCTTATACTCCCTCCTCAACCCCCCCATCCTCAACCCCCTCCTCAACCCCCCTCAACCTCACTCCTCAACCCCCCATCCTCATCCTCCCCCCTCAACCCCGCATCCTCAACCTCAACCCCCCCATCCTCAACCCCCTCCTCAGCCCGCCTCAACATCAACCCCCTCCTCAACTTCCCTCCTCCTCATCAACCCCCTCCTCAACCCCAGTCCTCAACCCCCCATCCTCAACCCCCTCCTCAACCCCCCCTCAAACTCACTCCTCAACCCTCCCATCCTCATCCTCCCCCTCAACCCCCATCCTCATCCTTAACCCTCCATTTTCATCCTCAACCCCCCCATCCTCATCCTCAACCTCCCATCCTCAACCTCCTCCTCACCCACCCTCAACCTCAACCCCCCTCCTCAACCTCAGTGACTCGAGTATAAGCCGAGGGGGCCCTTTTTAGCCTTAAAAAAAGGGCTGAAAAACTCGGCTTATACTCGAATATATACGGTATATATATAATTAAATATATATATATACTACTCTGTTGCTTTGTGTTACATTAACAATTATAGTCATTTTCTTGTTATTTACAAAGCAAGTTGTAGCTGATAAGAGACACAAAGAGAGTAATGTTCACTAGTCCTTGCAGCTGCTTGTCTCTCCTAATAGCTGACTCACCTTCACACACTCGATTGCTTCTGGGGGCTTCACTGACTATACTAATTAAAAATGCCTAAAGCTAAAACAATGCCTTAGAATTTTTAAATTTTTAACAGCTTCACTGCATAATTGCGATATGTGATGGTGCACAAAGGTCCCCGCATCTGATCACTCAGCACAAACTAGCAGAAGATCTTACATCCAGAGTGAAGCTTGGTCTTGAGTCAGCACTTTTATTGTTATGTTTTTAGATACAGTTATAGAGGCTATAAACCCTAAAGATGATATTGCTAATAGTCCTCTTCCACATGGTCATATTAATTTTACAGTGTCCCTTTAATAAACAGATTTATCTACTTCCCGTTTACAACATTTACAGCAACTGGGACTATTTGGACAATAATCCTAATGCAACGGTAATTGAGTTAAAGTCTTTGAAATCCCTTACATTTTTTAAGTTATTAAACACATTTAAAGGTAATACATACTAAGGTATATTGTAGTAATCAAACTTATTTTGACATGGTCTAACAATCTCATATTTTTGATACTGAATGGTCATATTAAACTTGATAGTATGTTTATATAGGAAGCATGTAAATAAAAATACTTTATTTAAAAGTGCTTTAAAGATTGTCAACTTCATATTGAGGAGGTGAGCATGTGAAAAACAACAAGAGGACATATTCTATTAAGCAATCAAACCTTGTTTGGCTTAGTTTGTTTGGCATTGTAGATTGTGGCCTCACAAGGCAGTTGTGCCATATTGTTTTTTAATTGAAGGAGGAAACTCTCCTCAAAGCTATTTTGACAATATCTACGATAAATCTTAAAAATAAAAAAACAAATCTAACATCTGATTATGTCATTAAAATGATAGGTTTTGGTAGACAGAGGAAAGGAAAAGTATGGAGATGGAATAGCGAATGGGTGGAAGATAAACCAAATGTCTGGGCTTATACACTGAAAGAGGATGGAGGAGAGACTGAAAGTGGACTTGAGAGTACACCAAAAGAATAAATGAGGGGGAGAGACCACAGTGTGTGAAGAAGCGATTGCAAACATAGAAGAGTTATAGATAGGGAATACAAGTGAGGAAGCATTGGGGAACACAGGAAAGTAAGAAATAAGATAGGAATGGAAAAGAGGGTGTATCATGTAATAAAATAAGAAACAAAGCCTAAATCAGTTTCATAAACTCAGGACAAAACAGTGGCAGTCTATAGGCTCCTTACACACTACAAGGACATAGAAGGAAGAAAAAGATATTAAAGAGAAACAATGAGACACGCAAGGGAATAGGGAAGGAGAGGCGGACACAGAGATACTGGGAGGAAAGAGAGGAAAGGGGGGCAGGAAAGAACAATTGTAGATATATAATTTAGTATAGACAAAATTAGCTAAGCTTTAAACATCTCGACCAGTGCATTAGCCTACTAACATCAGGGTTAGATACAGGGATAATGTAAATATTGATTTTAAATATAATAGAATGTATTTCTGCAGTACCTATAAGTACTTACTATTAAGTTAAATATATATATATACTTTCAGAGACCTTTTAGTCTCAGTGTTACCAGCAGCAAGAGTATTAATACTCTCATCTACTTTGTAGTTGATTTTTTTTAAAGTAAACATAAAAATACAATAAAATAAAAATGCATCTCATGATGAATAAATATTTACAAAATAAAAGAACAAACAGATTAATACTATTATATCCGTCCTAATAATACTTGGAGGGTTCCCTGGCTGTCCAGTGGTTAGGATGCAGGTGCTTTCACCACAGCATCCTGGGTTCAAATCCAGCCAGGGAACCAAGAGGTCACACTGGTCAGTACTTGGATGGGAGACCACCTTGGAATACCACGAGCTGTATGCTGTGGCCCACTGGAGAAGAATCCGACAACCCACTCCAGTATCTCTGCCATAAAACCAAGTGGATCAGCATGATGTGTTGTCCATGAGCTCACGCAGAGTTGGACACAACTGAACAATGGCATTTACATTTGCAATAGTTCTTGGACTAGTAGATGAACTACTAATTTGTTCGTTTTTTCCCGAAAACATTTAGTATAAATTAACTAAATTGTTAGGGAACGACAAAGTAGAAAACTTTTAATGTAGTAAGAATACATTAAGTGTAATAGGGGTGATGCTGACATAATTTACATTACATTGACTGACATGTTGTTTTGAACAACATATTAATAGATATATATTTGTATACCATTCAGGAAAACAACAGTACTTCTGATAATTCGGCATGCCTGTATGTTCTGGCTCACCCTAGTTTTCTCTATTATAGCTGATATTTCATATTTGCCCCACACAGGAGTGTTATCAGAAGAAGATATTTGGATTTCCAGCAATACCACTAATTCCAACTATAGCGTTACATTGACCTGTCATGTAAAAGAATCAGATGTGACCATCTCTTGGAATAACATAAGTATTAGTGATAAACTAATGACAAATCACACCCTTCATGTAAGCAATGGAAATCTAAACTTGAGCTACACCTGTACAGCAAAGAACCCGGTCAGCAGCGTCTCCAGAAGCATCATTCCATGGACATTATTTGGAAAAGGTAATAATATTGTCTAATACAGTATTTTTCAGAATATGATAATGGGAAATTACATAAAATTTTCAGGTGTTCTCTTCATCCTTTGATATGATACAAGCGCCATGCCTAATAGTACACGTTACTTGGTAAAGGTTTAAATCAGTAATTTCTAAACTACACTTCAAAGTGTTCTTCCTCAGTAGAGAGGAGGGCCCCGGTGCATTGCACCGCTTACACCGGCGGTAGCTCCGTCTGTGATTTTAGCAACACTAATGTCATCAGTCACTCACACAGAGACCCTTCCTACATGGTATTAAAACTTGAGAATGTTAATGCTAACAAATATCCTTTCAAGTTTTTCCAGTGATGATTTTGTAGTAGTGTACATAAAATATCCATCCCCTTTTGTGTGTGCTTCTAAACTAATATTTTAATTTTTGTCTTATTATTAATATTGCTATTTAAACTCTTATTTCAGAGGGAGCCGACAAAAGGATAGAAAACCCACACAATCACATTTGGCATTACATGGCGATTGCCTTTTCTTTATTATTGCTTCTTCTTATTATTATTGTATTTTATGTGATTCGGAGAAAGAAATGCAAAAAATCAGGTGAGCTTTTTATTCTGTTGATGATATAGCTCACAATCTATTGGATGTGCTCACTAATGGGAGAGTTTTCATCTCAATAACAGGCTATGGATTTTATTTCTAAGAGTTCTTGAAGAAACCTCCCCAACTTGCCAAAGAAGACATTTTTTATGCCAAATGTACCAAAAATAGAAAGAAACATATAGTCACATCTTTAAAGGTATATGGAAGATTCCTGGATTATGAATGCATCTGATAGAGAAGAATCAGTAGGGTATGAAATCATTTTTTTCCTGAAATCCCAAAATAAACATTAATAAAACTTATCCTAGTTTGCAAAATGTATCTACGTCTTAGGCAGTTGATTTTGAGAAAGACATCCCTGAACATCCAAGCTAAAATCTGTATCCTTCGCACTGGCTGAGACAAAGCTTCTTGGGAGACAGCTGATTGGCTAGGACACAACTCTGCCCAGCTCGTTGGCTAGGATGCTCTGCCTACATAGGTGGGGTGGAGCTCACATAAGAAATGTTAAATGTATTTTGAATTACACATATACAGAATTCCTCCATAATATGATTTGATATGAGATGACCAATCAGACAAAGTTACACATAATATCCCACAAACTTCCACATACCTTTAATATATCAATGTTTTTTTTTCCACTTGCATTACCAGATATGCAGGATTACAAGCTTTATATAGCAAGGATGGCTACTGTATATGTACTCTTGGAAATGTAAGCCCAGAATGTCTGAATGAAGGGTTGGACAAACACGACATTTCTTCAGTTAATTTATTCCACATATTTTTTTCAGTTTCCATGAACATATAAGGCAATGTTTCTGGACTTTGTGATTTTTTGGGGATTTCATTTCCTTCTGAGGAAACTTCAAATCAGTTGACCAAGGTTTTTGAATTTCCTCATTAGAGACAAACCTCATTTTTACGTCTTATACTTTAAACTGCCCTTATAATATTTGTATACTGATGTCAATGTACAATTGTTCTTTTCTTACATTGTAACATACAGCATGGTTTGGGATATATTTTTCTTAGTCTTCACATTTTATTATTGCTCTGTATGACATACAGAATACTCTTTTGGAGAGGAAGTACCTCTTTTACAGATGTATCACTCTGTCCCTCTGAACCCCACAAATGTCTCTCTTTTGTAGGGACAGTCCCACTCTTAAGAAAAAAATTCTTCTATTTTAGTCTATATTTATGTTCTTTCTTTGGGAACATACTGTATAGTGAGCATTGCAGGGGATGTGATGGGATGCAATGGCAATTTTCTTCATAGGTAACAGAGCACACAGAAGCACAATGCACCCACAGTGAATGCTAGTAAATATCCCCCTTGTATCTTTTTATGCTCCTTGGGTGCATTCTCCAAGATTTCAGGAGAATGAGAGATGACTCTTCAACTTTTGAGCCACTCAAGGTGTGGAGGGATTGTTCTTTCCAGTGACCCAAAAACCATCTCCCTGACACATCTCATCTGATTCATGTAACTCCATTTGCAGCTCTGATCAGGCAGGTGATGTTCTCTTCTACTACTAAGTCCTTCTTTTGTTTTGTGTATTTAATGCTGGGCATGTGCACACTGTTCCTTCAGGCTCTGTGAATGAGACCAGAAAAGCTCTGAGCACAGCCATATACCTGACCCATAATTTACAAAAGGGGTCCTAGAGTGACACAACAACAAGGGAGGACGTTATTGCCTGATCAGAGCTGGTAAATGGCATCCCATGGAATAAAAATAAAATGTTTCACAAATAAGTGAGTTTATTGTTTTAATAATATTCCCAATTCTCATTTTTTGGCATACTATCTACATGGGCAGTATGTCTTAAAAACTTTCATACACTGATCCTTTCAGAATCTACAGCTACTCAAGGTAGATGGAGAGGGGTCTCAGTTTACATCTCATCTGGTGGAGTCCCTGACCGTCCTGTCCAAGCTTCTCACACCTTTTCACATTTGCTCCACTCTCAAGGCTTAAATCGTATTTAAAAACTAAAACATATTAATAATTTACTTTAAAGTTCATATACTTTTTCTATTTGTTTCCAGATAATCTGATGCTGCAGGGGACCGTCTATGCACAGGTTCGAAATTATTTATTTACTTGCACTTCATTGTTTAACGTTTATTAGGTAATTTGGATTTAATATGTAAGTTGTTTGATTTTTTGCTTTGATTCATATATCAAAGCACTGGGGTATAATTTAGCGTAGAGGAATAATAGTGAGACCCTATAACTGATCAGTAGGGATCTCCTGTAAGGGCAAAGTGGGTATCTATCCAGGGACCCATACTATACCCCCACTAGAACCCAGACTGGTTATTGGATACCTTTCAAGGTCTATTGTTAATAACCATAATGCAAGCATTATTAAGCTTTAATTATATACACCACAACACTATTTAAAAAAAATGATTAGAAATATTTAAAAAGGTCATGTCTTAAAAATCCACCCCACAAGACAACATAGGAACTGGAGATGTTCTCTGACAGTTCTTCAACAATCTCTCCTTAATACATTTGGCCCATTTCACATGCACTGACAGTGACATCCTGAGGATTAAATGGGTCATCTGGTCCTTATGGTCTGTAATCAATGTTTCCAAGTTTTAAACATAGCAAAATATCAAATGATCTAAAACAGAGTACCCAAAGGTCCATGAACTTCATTCAGGTGTTCCATAATACAAGAAGAGCTAGGTATTTTAGTTATGCATTTAATATTATTAATAATTCAGTTACAGTTTTATAATAGCAATATTTAATATTAAATTCCATTTAAAAAATCAGCTTCCAGTTTGTGATTGTCTCTACCCTAATAAGGTCATCAAGGGGAGGGTGAGGGTTTTGCCTAAGAGAAAGATTTATAGGACTTTAAGAACAAACTCCTTAGATAAGAGGCCAAACATGGATTTATAGGCTACCCCTACAAGAACACATGATGCCAAGCCATACAGCAAGTCTCCAGCCAACAGAGATCATTGCATTGATATAGCATTGTGCCTGGTACCTTATAGCGGGAGGAGACCAGCAGCAGCTGAGTATGAAGTTTGAATATTGCTTTTAAAACATCAAATAGTAGATTTATTGATGATCAATGCATAATTCAGAGATATAGTTTCTTGAGGGCTTTAGGGGTTAACAAAAAGTACTATAATACATGCCCAAGAACAGCGTCTGAAAGGTAAATGGCATCCCATTAGTAAACTCAAATTTGGATGTGTACATGGTAGCCAATCAAGCCAATTACGGGCTGCACCAGCTGAGTTATTCAGATGCATGCATACATTTATTACTTCTAGAGGGTAAGCTGGTGTAACTAGATTCAGCACAGAATGTAAGTGGAAGATCTCACACACAAACCGATCTGTTTATCAGAGGAAGATAATGAAATCTTCAAAAGCTGCCTTGAACAGAGTGAGCTTGGCATGCACAAACATGTAATATTTCAGAATGCTCTATTAAATGCATACTAAAAAAATGTAACTTTAATTTGCCTATGAGTTTTTAGATATTCTTTTTCCACTACATTTTCAGTCTGTGTAATACTTTTTGGTTATTATATACATTGCTGTTTATTTCCTATCTTGTTTGTATACATTTTTGTTACAGGTTCAGAAACCTGACAAAGAAAATACATATGTGAGCGAAAATCCTGCAACAAATCCTAAACCTCCAGAAACGGTGTATAGCCAGATTACCCACCCCAAGGCAAGAAGTACTTATAATCTTGGCTTAAAGAATTAGACACAATTAGACACCAATCATTGTGTGCAGACTCTCTAAAACACACATTTATTTTCACACTATATAGTTAAAAGTACACATTTCATATTACACTAAGGAATATAGTGTAGGGGCTTAGATGATGAATAACGGACACGACGACTGATTGGGAGAAACAACGGGCCACAGCTTTATTTATAAACAATTATATATAACAACACAAAACTTTGTGTACACAAAATATGGTAATACTTTTTCCAGGGGAGGAGCACGGCCAAGGACTGTGACCTCACGCTTTGGGCCCTGCCCAAAGCCCCAATCCTTATATTAAGCACGCCCTGTGAGGTCGGGCCAACGCCCACTTAGGCCAGTGGGCCGGGCAGCTCACCTCCTGCCAAGCCATAAAACATAGCAGAATACACAACAAAAATGCCACTTCTCCGCAAAATTCCTTGAATACAAAAACTTTTTTTTTTTCATATTTTCTTCATATAACTCTTTACATTTTTTATTTTAACAAACAACCAAATTAACAGGGTGGGTGGGTGGGATTTCAGTCGGGAGACCACGCTGCTGTGCCAAACGGTGCGAAATGCGGACGCACGACACACCCCTGATGTAACTGATTGGCTGACGGCCTCACAGGCTCCGCTGGGTCACGCGACGCTACGTGCTGACCCAGGAAGCCTGTGCAGCCTCCGCGTCAGACACAAATATCCTCTCCTCTGGACCATAGACACCTAAAATAATATCACTTACATTGAATCCTACTGGTGCCATATAATGCTCTCTCCATAACTTCACAGCCCAACTCCCAAACATTTTCCAGTTCTCCAACTTACCCCAACATTCCACAAAAATATCCTCGTGGTCCATGCCCATGACCCAATAGTCCTATAGACACTACACATCCAAAATCAACTTCTTAAAGTGACCCATCTCAATATTTAGTGCCTGGACCCAAATATCCTTTCATATTAACCATTTACACTTCTTTTCTAGACTACTCGGTCTTCTAAACTATGACATACTCTTTATACAAATAATCCATACAAGTACAATGTCACTATGCACACATGAACTACACTAACTTTACTTATTTCTCTCATAAGTAAATGAAAGGAACAATCTAAATAGCACATAACATTATTATTATTATTATTTATAACACATCAAAAAATGTTGTCACTAGAGTTGAAGGTAGTTACATTTCCATTTAGAAGTCCACCAACCAATATGGAAGATTATGAGGGCACTTCTCTAGATCACAAACTAGAAGCACAGGAGGTACAAAAAGGTAAGGTTGGAGTGGAGAGAGAGTTGTATAGAAGGTGGATTGGATATTAATTGCAATAAAGTGTCTGGAGCAGGGGACATTGCATATTTGTGATATTGAATCAGTATTATTTGGGATTACACTAGAAGTAACTATGCTAGAAAGTAATCCTGAGGTGGTACCAAGTGGGCCAGATGCATTGTGGTTGGGGAAAGGTTATTGTCTAATTTATCGGTTAGTATGGTGTCAGTGCTGGGGATATGCTGTCCTGAATGGATGCGTTTTAAGGTGTAATTAAAAGTTTGAAACTTTTTGGGAGAGTCTGATAAAGCTTGAAATTAGTTCCAAAGAAGAGATGTGGGAGGAATTTGATATGTGGGAGTGAGAGGGGGGTTATGAGAGGAGACACCGGGCAAAGGTCTGCGGAGGGAATGTATAGGTGAGTATTTGGAAATGAGGGATGATGTAGGGGGGTGCAGCACAATGGTCTGGCTTGGAGATAAGGCAGTCAGTGTAAGAGAGGAGCAGCAAAGGTCTTGCAGCTGAGGTATGATAAAGGCTCTTACTTTCAATAAAAGAAGATGGATTTACTCTTGTTTGTACCATTCCAAGTAGTGTCGGTTTTTGCACTGAAGGACACTCTTCATACACCCTTCATCTGAAACATGAGCATTCCCTAAATATTGTCCACAGAAAACCTGCATGCTCCAAATATCTATACAGTCTTGTGGTTTTGACCCACTCTGCTGGAACTACCCACTTCTGATATTATCTTACCCTGCAAAATTGCAAACTACCTTTACCTCTGGAATCTGGGCACTACCTTAAAGGTATATATAAGTTTCCTGGGTTTCAAATGTTTGGTAACAAACAGGCAGTGATTATCAGAAAAATATGTGTTACATAGATAAGGTCAGTGTACTCACAAATTTATAGGCAGGAAAGTAAATTCCAGCTTTCCACACCCAGAGGAAACTGACCTTACCAAGTATAAAGAGGAAATATAGTAAGGTATGGAGTTTGACCTTTCAAAGAAAGTACTTGGTGCTGGATTGCACCACATGGTTGGGTGTGGTCCGAGTTTACAACTGAATCAGATCACAAGGATATAAAGAGAAAAATACTACATATCCCAGGCTTCTATGCAACACAGAAACCCCAGAGTATGATAAAAAAATTATCTGCTTTCTCCTGATTGACCAAAACAATTATGCTAATCTTAGCAGGGATTCAACTGACAAAAGCATCAACTTACAAATTGAAAAGATTTAGCAAACATCAGGGTGACTTTGCAAATGTTTATTTTGGTATTTCTACTTGCAAAAAAATGTTTTTATACTCTACTGATTCTCCTCTATCAAATGCATTCAGGAACCTTAAATATGCCTTTAATAACCTTTACCACAGATCCCTGCATATACATTGTCTCCCTTGTCCTCAATTTCATCACCTTTCAAACATGCCCAAAACTGTCCAATGAGGCCTCTCATTTCTTCTTACTACTGCTCACTTCCATTTACTGATTACAGGAAGAATGTAGTCCCAATTTTTTTATCATGACTTTGAGTATTTTTTTTATATAACAAGGTTTATCTTTGAATAAAAATGAAGGATTTGGGGCAGTGTTGGACATTTCTCAGACCTATCCTGTAATATGTACGCATGCATTTGTGGAATCGATGGGAAGTGTGCCGCTGACGTCCCCATCTAGCTGTGTCTCTATGCCCGGTAAGAGGTTAGGGGTTTTCGGATTAGGGTTATCGGGTTTGGGGGTTAGGTTTACGCCCAGTAAGTGGTTTGGGGCTTAGGGTTAGGGGCTTAGGGATAGAAAGTGAGGTTTAGGGGGTTAGGGTAAGAGGGTTAGGGTAAGAGGGTTAGGAAGTGAGGTTTAGAGGGTTAGGGTTAGGAAGTGAGGTTTAGGGGGTTAGTGTTAGAGGGTTATGGGGTTAGGGTTAGAGGGTTAGTGGGTTGTGGTGTACTACCTACTTTGGACATCTAGATCGGGATGCAGGACTCAAGAGCGCTTCCACAAATGCGTGCGTACATATAACCGGATAGATCCAATTTCTCTGCAATGTAAGAGCTTGAGCTCCTAACATTTATACTTGTGGCTCCTAAATATTTTGGTAATTCAGTATAATTTATATCTATGAAGAACTTTCATCCAAGCTCCTTGAAACAGCCTGTCTGGCTCCTATGTGTTAGATATTTTTTCTTCACTCCTAATTTGGATTATATTAAAATAAAATAAGAGTAAAGCAGGCATAGCTTCATATGACGTTGTGTGCTCCACTTCCATCTGACCTGTTAATTATCCAAAGCTAAGAGGAAGCTTAAGCAAATGTTTTGGTTATTCGTGTTTGACTTGTTAGTTGAGTATTCAACAGAATGGTAATAATGCAGATAAAGATTAATCTAGCATCACTTTTGCTACTCTAACAAAAGGGGAACTTATCAATTCTATCAAAAATAGCTTTTACATAGATTTTCTCCAAAAGAGCTCACTTTTGTAATTTGTAAATGCATGGCAGAAATTGGACTTCATTGTCCTTGTAATAGTCACATTTGTAGTATGGAAGAAAACACAAATAAATGCTAGCTGTTAATCCAAATGTTCACTGATCATTTAACAATAATATAAATTTTCTATTGCAGATTAACCAGCAAAGCTCATTGGAATCCAACACATCCCAAGTAAATATGGCAGCCGCAACCACAATATACAGTTAAATCGAACAGCCCAAGGTATGAAATATAAAAAAATATTGCTTTATAGTTTTTAATTTAAAATGTGTTCTTCTAATATCTACCTTGAAAGACCAATGCCAGTTGTGTCACAGCAGCCATTTTGGAATTTGTAAGGTTCACATAGCTTCCATATTGGGTAGGACAAAGCTTCCATATTGGGTAGGGTGCCATCCCTATGTACAACACTGGGCTGGTCCCTTTCCTGCATCCTTAGTATTCACTAAGCTATGCTCTCCTCAGTCACTTGCGATCAGGTTATGTTCCAGATGTATATGTAACATTATACAATCCCCTTAACAGTATGTATTTGCTTCTTTGAACTCAAGGCCAAGATGCTATCCATCTTCACCATCATGATGGTTCCTATAATTAGAAGCAACAAGAAAAAGTATATTTGCTGCAAATTATATATATATATATATATATATATATATATATATATATATATATATTATATATATATATATTGTAACCGGTTGCCCCCTAGAGCATGATACCAAGTAAAGAGTTCTTGACAGGAGTGACGGAGTTAACTCCTGAAGAACTACTAAATGGTGCAGGTGCAGTTTCTCTTTAAAGCCTGGGAAGCAGACATGGAACGGTGTGGCTGATTAGGCTCTGGCCTAAGTTGTGTACTGCTGCTTGCTAGCAGCCAGAGCAAGCCACAAGAGAGGAGCTTGCTGGCTGATCCTGTGTGGATCTACCGTTTGAATTTTGGAAAACAAACCTGGAGGAAATCTTGTTTTACTGTGGCTGCCAGTTTTGGATGACAGAAAGAAGTGTGTGCTGTTGTGAAGTCACTGGACTAACAGAGCGGTCGGAAAGAGTAACCCCACAGTCAGGAGGTGAAGCTACAAAGGCACCAAGTAAGTGAATGACAGAATGAGGAGGATTCCCAGGCAGAGTAGCCTAAAAAGGGACAAGGTCTATGCCAGTGAGGAGTCTGGGAGTTGCAGCTAACAAGAGAACGTTGTTAGCTGGTTGGACTGCTATAAGAGAAGCTTGTGTGAAAGTTTGCTCAGACAGATAACAAGGTAAAGCTGCTGTTGGAGCAAAGCCAGCCCTGCAGACTAATTGTGGAAATCCTGGATCTAAAGGTACCATTGCAGAGTCTGATAACCCCAGGGAGAAGTCTGTGTCGTTAAACAGATTTGTAGCCTTCACAAAGAGAGGGTGTTAAGGGTCCCTGGAGGTTGGGGTATCTGGAGAGTAGGGTGGGCCAGAACCCCACCCTATAGTATGAAGTTTAAAGACAACGGTCTACAGAGTAAAGACTTCTAATAAAACAAGAGACTGTTTGTATCCTGGCCACAAGGTGGTACTACAAGAGACTGTTTGTATCCTGGCCACAAATGTGGATTGTATGGAACTACATATGGAATATCTACAATTTTGCCATGAATAATAGCAGTTTGACCTTCTCTTCTTTTATATAAAGGGTATCCATCACAATTAGCATATGTTTGCAGTTGAAAATCTTTTGGGAACTCTTTGGTGCATTTTTTATTTTCAATACATGGAGATTGGGCATTTATATCTCCACATGGACCGTGAGTCATTCTATGTGTTACAATTTCATACAGTTTGGAATGTTTTTCTGGATGTGGAAGTTCAGCACTATTCACTGAATCCACTCTCTCTGTTGTATTCAATTTATCTTTTTCTTGGAGGATTAAAAGTATGTGTGCATGTGGAAGGCCTTTTACATTCAATGGTGTAAACAAAAGCCACACATTTCCCAAATAACTGTGCTATAGTTATGTCATGTATTCATGTATTTAGTTTTATTTTGAATACTCGAGCTACTAAATGTGGTCAATCCGAAGTATTCTGACCATCTTTCAAATTTTCCTTGACCTCTGGCCATTGCGGATTACATGTGAATGTAATGAATAAATCTGGTTTTCCAAATTTAATCACAATAGCCATTGCATCATTGTATCTTTCTCGCATATTGCAAGGAGATCCTTGGAAAGAGGATGGCAAAATGATTGCTCTTCCAGCTGGAATGTCTCTGTTTGTAGCCAATTCAGCGACATAATCCATCAATCCACAGTATTGTCCTACCCGCAGCTTCGGTTGTTGAAATGTTATAACATTTCGATTATTTGCTTCACCTTGTAGATATGAATCAACGATCCATTGTTGTGTGAGTTTCCCTCCATATCAAATAGGATTAAAATCATCACGAATAGCAGTTTGTGCCACTTTATATTCCAGCATAGAAATATTGTTTCTGACACAAACTTTACTATTGGGATAACTTTGCAATAGTAATTTTGGTTTCTATCCTGGCTCACCATTTGGGAAGTAAATGGGATATGTCATTGGATCCAAATTACTACTTAATATATTTCTATTTATAAAAGGTTGCTCTTTATTTTGGGGATATATTCTAATATCCCGCTGAAATGGTGGTTCACCATCATCATTTTGAAAGTCCATGGCAACCTCATTTGCTGTTGGTAAATTATAAATTTTGATCAGAATGGCGATTTCTTTTAAGAGCCATATTTACTCTTGGCATTGGCAAATGACTTATGTGAGCATGTGTCTGTTGTTCTTTTTTATCCTCTGCTAATTTTTTTGTATGCTTGAATATATGGGCTGCTGGCCATAATGTTATCAAGCTCTTGAAAAACTGTGGCTAAGCATTTTTTATATTCAGGAAGCATCATCCGTTGTTCAACAGCTTCCATTGTATGTAGGACATATAACTGTGCAAATTTCCTTTGATCTCCTGCTTGTGGGTGTAAATGGGAAGTCCGGTGGTAAATTTGTCCTTGTACTTTAAAACAGTAAGGACTATGTTCGGGGACATTTTCTGCTAATGTTGCACCCATTGAAGCAAATTAAATTGCACTGTTATAAGACCTGAAGTTTTGTTTAAAATTCCTATAATTTGAAAATGTTGGATCAGTCATTATACTTTGTAAATATTGTGGAAATGTGTGTCTTTCTGGAAGTCTTACCTTTCCTTTCTGACAGCAACTAATAAACTCCCCATCTTTTTGTCTTTCCTTGTGAAAATGATATGCCCCTCAGAAGTGACAAACCATTTAGTAACCCACAATAAAGACTCTATACTGGTAGTGATGTAAATAAGGGACTATCCTGAGCTTCCTAAACAAATATATCACTACAACTTTGTATATCAACATTTGTGTCATTAGCAAATGTTTCACAGGCATTATGTTTTTTACTTTTTCTTTTCTTTGTAGCTCCCTCAAGCTTAGTTTTTTTTTTTACTTACCTGAAGTGGTAATGGATGAAGTTCTTTTACACTTTGTGATGGTCTTGGACTTGTGGCCTTTTATTTCTTTAAATCTGTAAGACATATTGTGAATTTTTATTGTACATATTGTTTTTAACTGTCCTCAATGCAAAACATAAAGAGCTAATCCTGTTTTCATAAATAAGGGCAGCCTGAAAATGTAAGTTTGATATACCTGTAATGTTGAAATAATTGCAGATGAAATACTGCAGATCTCACAGTCTGTGTTCATGCCGGTCCAGTGTTCACAGAGATCAGCAAACTGTAAAATGACATGAAAATAATTTTCAATTATTTCCTGATGAATCTGCTGCGCTATTTATTTTATTGCCACATTTTTTAGGCAACTATAAATTAATGTGTATAGCATAATTAATTAATTATTAAATTATTACATTTTATGTAATTCTATTTTATTGTTTTTATTGGTAAATGTAAATAGCTAAGCATCCATTAAGTAAAATATTCAACTTTTATTTGAGCAGCGTATTTTGTGTTCATGCAATATGAATTAATAATCAGGTTAAAGCAAATTATATTTTATCTATTGTGTGTTCTTAAATGCCGTCCATGTAAAATGTATTAATTAATGTAATTAAAAAAAAAAAAATTATTAATGGATTCAATGAATTAATTAATCTATAAATATATCATCTTTAATTGTCATTCATGCAAAACCTAAAGAGCCAAGAATCTATAAGGGCAGTGTTAAATCTCCAAAATTACATTTTTAAATTCTTCTCTTTGGGTTTTCCGGCAGCAGAAAATGTACAGTGAGACTGTTCATCACCTGAAGAAAAAGTGTCAGCAATGTGCCAAGTGTGCAGTATATATAGGCTGCAATCGGGAGCCAAAACTGTTATTTTCGGGGTCGTATCTAGAGTCGCAATGTTCTTATTTGCAATTTAGTGTGTTGTGTAGTGTAAAATGGAGGCGATTGTCTATGTTCTACATGCCTCGTGATGAAGTTACGGGATTCGTCCTTGTGTAGTTTGTAAGTACAGTTTTTCGCGTTCTTCGTGTAAATTTTACGTGTTTTGGCCTCCATTTTTTTCTCGCTTAGCCAAGTTCCAAGTGTCTAAAAAACCCAAATATAGCTCCAAAAAGCTTGCCACCTGACTCCAAGGCTTCTTGGGTCTCCCCCATGCTGTGTGTTTTGTGGGTTTGGACTGAAACACTTGGTCGTTAAAGTCTTAATAATTGCGTGCCAAAAAGTATTGTGTGCCTCGGAATTCCGTGTGCCTGGGCGTTGGTGCTCATCACCCCTTCGGTTGCTGTCTGCAATAAGCGCCTTCCGCGCTCATGCAGCTACATCCCGCGGGCCTTCACCCCCGCAACTGCGTCCCTCACTTCAAAAGGCCTGCAAAAGGCCTCATTGCAGCTAAGTCCCACTGGACTCCACGCCTGCAAGCGTGACAACAAATTGACAACTATTATAGTTGATATATATATGTACTGTGTATGTGTGTGTGTGTATACTGTATATATATATATATATATATATATATATATATATATATATATATATCCTCTAAATGCACTGTGCATTGCTTAATTATGGTCACAATTGTCTTTGTGTTTTCTATTATAAGAAGATGATAATTAAAAATATTTTACCCTGCTACTTACATTATAACATGACATTGTATCTGGCAAATAAATTAGTATTGCAATTAGGGGTGATTATAAGTAAACTACACCATAAAAATACTGATGTTATAATGCAAATTTACATATCAGCTGCAATAAATGAAATATATTATATGCTGCTCATACATATTTTGTATTACTTTTTTGACACCGTTCACTGATTTGTCTAAACTTTCAAGGCAATGTAAGAAATTAGGTGGGACGTTATAGAATACATTGTTGGCCTCATTATAATAAGCTAGTCCTGCTAGATTCCATGATACAGAACATATTATTATTACCAGATTTAGATCTATTACAAACCTGTACAGGTCCTCAGATAGGAGATAGCACCCGATTGCTGAATTATTAAAGGACTATATGAACGATCTCAAACTATATAGTAGAAACAATATGGCAAATTTAATTGAATTATTTCTGTGTGGTACTATGTGACTCAAGCACTTGCTTAAGAAAAACAACAGCTATATCAAACTGATATAGTAAGCCAGATGGGATCCCGTGCTTGCTTATAAGACCTATATGACACAAGTTCCTTTTCTCCTCAGTCCTACTTTTCTTCCCTTTTGAGGAAATTCTGTATCTTCCCTACCTGGTCCCAAACTTGTAATTCATTCACTCATCCCCTTAACCACTAACCCCTGATTGGTGGATCCCCCATTAGGCAGACTATAAGGTGAAATCCTACCATACTCATTGCTGATACATTCCAGATAGACAGGGAAATATGAACATGACCAGAGACCATACCAACAATTTACACAATGTTACGTTTCTGTACAAGTTTCTTTGATGTTAGGGGTACAAGAAGGATCACCGGAAAAAAGGTTATGTCCACTTTGGGACATATATACATGGTGTGACTTTATTGAAGAGTGTGTTTACTGTATCCTGCAAGTCATAAGCTGATCCCGAGATGGGGGATCCCTGAAACCTGAAGGTATCTAGTAGTAGAATCAGTTGGCTTCTGCCAATTCAAGCCCATCTGAAGACTAGGTTGTGACAATAAAAATTGTACGTCCATGTATACTAAATTGTAATAATCTGATATTGTTTTGTTTCCATGTAGAGTACTGAATCTGAGTATGAGAAGGTGCAGCATCCTCAGGTACAAATACTTTATCTATTCAGATAAACAGGGATGGAAAGATAGGAATGAGAGAGATTTGGTGTTTCTATTATTGATCCAGATAAGTTTCCAGCATTCATTTCATGCTTCCCCTCAAGACACAGGTTCTTCTTGCTCAATTATGTAACTCTTACACTCTGTTTATACCAAAAACTACATTGTGAGAATTTACCTTATTCACACATCACCCAAATATATTGGATATATATACAGTATCTCACAAAAGGGAGTACATTCCTCACATTTTTGTAAATATTAATGTATATCTTTTCATGTGACAACACTGAAGAAATTACGCTCTGCTACAATGTAAAGTAGTAAGTGTACAGCCTGTATAACAGTGCAAACTTGCTGTCCCCTCAAAATAACTCAACACACACGCCATTAATGTCTAAATCGTTGGCAACACAAGTGAGTACACCCCTAAGTGGAAATGTCCATATTGGGCTCAAAGTGTCAATATTTTGTTTGGCCACCATCAGTGGCGGAGGTAGGGAATGTAGGGCCCCGGTGCAACCCCCACCCCCCCCCCCCCCAAAAAAAAAACATATTTTGAGCTGCCCCCTCCCAGGGTGCAAACATTTTTTGAGAGACATTATATTGTAAAATTAGATAGAAATATAATTGGGTAAGGGTCTATATTTTATCATACGTTATGACTCCCTAACATTTTTATCTCATGGTTTTTATTTTCACTGAAAAAAATATATAAAGCTTAGTTTACACTGACGACATGATGGATGACGGTGTTTGACTGTCTATAAGTTAGCCAATGCAATACAAGATATTGTGTGCTAGGGTTGGGAGGAGAGAGACACTTAGGGCAAAGGAGACTGCCAGTGCAAAATAATTAGTTACATACTGTAGTTAGATAGTATTTAAGGTTGAAAAAAGACTTTCAGTCCATCAAGTTCAACCTTTTTAAGATCTCCTCTGATCTGCAATATGCAGATTAACTATTGATGAATTAGTTGTATAAAAAATCAATTCCTTCCTGATCCCAGACACATATATATGTGTATATATATCGCCTTCTCTCACACACTGCCCCTTCTCTCTCCCTTCTCTCAATCTCCCTCTTTCTTGATCTTCCTACCCCCCTTTTCCACTCTCTCTACCTCTCCCTTTATCTCCATGTCTTTCTCCCTGTTCCCCTCCCTTCCCTCTCTCTCTTTCCCTCTCCCTCACTTTCTCGCCCTCACTCAAAATGCCCTCTCTTCCTCTCCCTTCTCTCTCTCTCTTTCTTTCTCTGCTCTACCTCCCCCTCTTTCTCTCCCTCCTCTCTTTCCCTCTCACCTTCACTTTCTTCCTCTCTCTCTATGTCTCTCTCCCTCCCCCCTCTCCCCTCACTCTGTTTTCTTTTTTTCTCCCTTACCCCCATTCTCTCCCCTCCCTCTCTCCTCCTCTCCCCCTTTCTTTCTCTCCTCTCCCCTCTCTCTCATCCCCCTCTCATTCTATCCCTCTATCTTTCTCTCCCTCTCTTTCTCTCGCTCTCCCCCCCTTGCCTCTCTCCCCCTTGCCTATGTATCCCCCTCTCCCCTCATGCGTCTTCCTCCATGTTTCCCCCTTGCCTCTCGCTCCTGCATATGTCTCCCTCTTTCCCCTTGCCTCTCTACCCCATATTCCTCTCCCTCTCTCCCCATGTTGACCCCTCCCTCCATGTCTCCCCAATGCATAACTCTCCCCATGTCTCCTACTCTCCCACCAGTTCTCCCCTTGCCTCTCCCTCCCTCCATGTGCCTCCCTCTTTCCCCTTGCCTCTCTCCCCCATGTCTCCCCTTACTTCTTTCTCCCTCCATGTGTCTCCCTTTTTACCCTTGACTCTCCCTTTACATCCATGTCTCCCCCTTACCTCTATCTCCCTCCATGTGTCTCCCTCTTTCCCATTGCCTCTCTCCCCATGCCTCTCCTTCCATGTCTCCCCCTCTCCTTCCATGTCTCCCCCTCTCCTTCCATGTCTCGCCCTCTCCTTCCATGTCCATGTGATAGTGATAGTCCATGTGATAGTGTCTGACTGTCTACAAGTTAGCCAATGCAATGCAAGATATTGTGTGCTAGGGTTGGGAGGAGAGAGACAGTGCAAAATAGAAAAGTGATACTCAGAGCAAGAGGAGAGAGATCCAGACAGGGCAAGGAAGAGCACCAGGGAAATGGACTGAAGTCTATATGAGAGAGACAACGCAAGGGCCAGCCCGCCCGGGGCTGTCCCTGAGTTTGCTGCCCCCCCCCCCCCCCGTGCAAACATATATCACATAGAATAATTGTGGATCTTCTGAATGTTGGGGACGTTTGCAATGTTGGTCATGCACTTGCGGGGCTGCAATGAGGGTCTTGCAAAACGAGGAACGAGGTTGCACGGTTGCTCAAAATTACGATTTTAATGGCCGAACCACTGAATTGAATAGAGCACTTCTCTCTCCTCCTCTCCCCCTTTCTTTCTCTCCTCTCCCCTCTCTGTCTTCCCCCTCTCATTCTATCCCTCTATCTTTCTGAAGTAGCCCACATAGGAAAGGAATATGCCTCAACTGTGTCCACTGTCTCCAGAAGATACTGAATGGAAGCCTTTTACAAAGTCTCCTGGGAAGGCATAAACCGTTAGTTAGTAAATCATTCCTTATAGGCTTATGCAAATGGTGAATGAAAAAATGCTAACTTGATTCAGCATGTCCACTTTTTCTGACAGACTATATTACATATATATATTTTTTTTTTTTACAGAACATGGCACCGTTTCTTATACACTCGCTGCAGACTTTATGCTTCCAAAGTGGCTAATTGATAGCTAAATAGCTCATTCTGCTTCCACTAATAGAGTGCTCTACGTACTCCAAAATCTCATGTTCTGTTGAGAGATGATTTTTGGAGATTTTTGTTTAAGACTTATATTGACACTATACTGTATTATTTTGTATAGAAACATGTGATCTGACATGAGATGATGACCCTACGTATTGGAAATCAGATAATATCTATAAATCAGATGAAGATTCCTCCGCAATATGAAGAAGTATTACTATATACTGTAGGTCCAATCAAATGTACCAAAAAAACTTGAAGTCATTTTAAGGAAGGTCTTTCTGCTAAATAATATATGTGACAGCTGATGTGGTAAAAATAACAACTCTGCAAGATTTAGGGTTGTAAAAACAAGAAAAATAGGAAGCTGGACAAAAATATATATAATTATCTGCAGTTATGAAGCTTGAGATCATCAGCAATGTTCAACATTTTCAATGTTGTATCAAACATGTCAGCAGTATATGTAATCTGCTTTTATACGGCCTGATGGCTGTAAATGTAATGATACACATTACTGCTTGGGAAATGAGCCACTGGGCTGAGGTATAGAGGATAAAGGGTCACTATAGTCCAAAAGTGTATGCATAACAATCACATTTCAAACATATTTTTGTATGAAAAACAAGAAGATACATGAAATTATTATTATTATTATTTTTTTTTTATTATTTTCCAAAAAAGACGATACAAAAACAAAAATATATGTTAATACATTCTTGTCAAATCTATTACAACATCAAAACATTGCATTAATTAAAAAAAAGAAATCATTCATCCTCATTCACCCCTCATTCAATTCTAGAAGATTTGATCTTTTACTTTATTGTTCCCTGTTTCAGATCCCATACTTTCCATTTTAATTACCTTAATTAGACCTCTTTGTGCGTAATTTGCCTCTAATTCTCGGATATACTTTATTTTCCAAATGATGTCAGCAAAGAGGGGAGGAGATTTATTTTTCCAATTCCTAATTATTAAATGTTTTGCTATTGAAAAGATCATAAAACCCACTGCTTTTCCCTCAATGGTTACATCGCTTGGAAAAATGTGTAACACACTGCATTCTCCCCTAAAAGGGAGTTGGTTCCCAACCATCTTGCCCAAAAGTTCATAACAACTTTCCCAAAAGGGTTTTAATTTAGGGCAATCCCATAAAATATGCAATAAATGGGCGGAGCTACCACATTCTCTCCAGCACATTTTATCTATAGGGGAGTGTGAAATTTGTGCAGTTTTCATAGGTGTAATGTACCAATTGTTAATTACTTTAAAAAAAAATTCTCTGTATGCTGTTTGTTTAATAAATCTGTCTGTCAATTTTAAAGCTGTATCCCAGTCTGTTTCATTTATTTCTAAGTTTAAGGTCAATTCCCATTGTTTCATACCCTTGGTTTTGGAATGTTCTCCAACAGATCTTATAATATTAAAACATTTGGATATCAAATGTTTTCTCTCCGATTTAAGGAGAATTTTTTCCATGGGATTTAAATCTTTACTACTTTGTAAATGTACATTAGTTGTACCACAGGTAGCTCTATAAGCTTCATATGCTAGCCATCCTTCTCCTGAGATTTGAAACTTTTTCTTAATTTGATCAAAAGGGGCAATAAGCCCGTTGATCACAGTATCTCCTACAGATAATAATCCTTTACTCTTCCAGTCTTTAGTAATAGTTGTCATATTTAAATGTACAAGCGATTTCACCGGGGTAATAAAACTACCCCTAGGAATTAATTTGTATTTCCTATTAATCTGTCTCCAGTTTTTTAAGATTTCTTTCATAACAGATGATCCTACAGCTAGGTCCTTATAAGAAGGTTTTTCCCCAAAAACCATAGCTGATAAATGGTAATTTGGGTTTAGAGCTTTTTCTATTTCTATCCATGGTAGTTTATGTGCTGTTTCTAGCCATTTCAAGGCATGTGCTATACAATTAGCTTCCTGATATGGTTGCAATAGGGGGTATGAGATTCCTCCCTTTAAAAAATTCCTTCCCATAGTGTTTTTTTTTAACCTTATGTATCTAGAGTGGTGTATAAATACATCAATTACACGTTGTAGTTTCTTCAACCAACCTCTAGGAATCTTAAAGGGAATACACATTAAGATGTAATTAAGTCTGGGGAGTAACATCATTTTGACTACCGCAATTTTCCCAGAGAAGGAAAATCTGTCTTTCCGCCAGTTATCTATGATGTTTTGAAATTTAAAATATAAATCTTTATAATTTCTGTCAACCATTTTCTGTATATTTCCCCAAAAAATAATTCCTAGGTGTTTAAATGATTTTGAGTTCCAATCAAACGAATAACTAGACTTCAATCGAGAAAGCAAGCTCGTAGAAACGTTAAAAAAGAGTGTTTCTGATTTCCTATAATTCAACTTATAATAAGACACTTTGCTATATTTATCTATTAACTTTGCTAAATGGCAAAGAGATTCTTCCGGACGAGTAAGTGACAGGACAACATCGTCTGCATATAGACTGATTTTATGTTCCCTCTCCCCCATCCTAATCCTATGAATTTGTGGGGATGACCTAATAACTTCCGCCAATGGTTCTATCATTAGCGCAAATAGGGTGGGGGAGAGAGGACAACCCTTTCTAGTACCATTTGTAATTCCGAAGGGGCCTGCTCTGTAGCCCAAACCAGTTACTTCTGCTGTAGGAGATCTATACAGGGCCCCTATTGCCTTGGCCCCAAATTCACAAAAAACAAATTTAGACAGCGCTAGTCTCATATACTCCCACCCTACTCTGTCAAACGCTTTCTCCGCGTCTAAAGACAGAAATAGGGTGGGAGCTCCTTTTAGTCTTGCAATTTCGCCCAAATTCATAAGTTTTCTAATATTCTCTGTTCCCTTTCTACCAGTCACAAATCCCATTTGTTCTATTGCGATTAGTTTTCCTATGAATTTTTGAATTCATAGGAAAACTTCATAGGCCAGAATCTTCGCATATAATTTCGTATCTGCATTTAAAAGTGAAATGGGTCTATAATTAGCGCAAGATTGTGTGTCCAAATTGGTCTTAGGGATCATTATTAATGCTACTTTTGTCATCTCTGTTGGCATAGTTCCGGTAGTTTTAATTTCGTTAAACACTTCTGTGAGCTGAGGACTCAAAATTTGCGAGAATGTTTTATAGAAAAGATTAGTATATCCGTCTGGCCCTGGCGTAGTACAGGGTTTCAGTTGTTTAATCACTTGGAGAACTTCCTGATTTGTAATTGGTTTATTCAATTCTACTTGATCATCTAACGTTAATTTGGGAAGTTGGATCTCGTCCAAAAATACTTGTATTTCTTCTACCAATGGTTTACAGAAAGAGACTGCTTTTTCCAAATTATATAGTTCCTGATAGTATCTAGAAAAGGCTTGGCCGATTTCCTGCGGGGAAGAAATATATCTTCCTTTTTCTCTGATAACTGTTATTCTTTTCTTTTTTCTTTTTTGCTTGTGTAGCTAATAGTTTGCTGTTTCTATTATTTTGGTGATGGTAAGTCTGTTGATAGCGCCATATTTCTCTATCTGATCTTAGCTGATTGATCTTATTTATACTGTTCCGTATTATTTTAATCTCTGCCATTGTTTGATGTTGTGGATCTACCATGAATTTAGATTCCAACTTATTTAGATCTATATATCATTTTTTTAAAGAAGCTCCTCTCTGACTAATCAATTGGGATTTATGTTTAATAATCAAACCTCTTGTGAAAGCTTTTTGTGTGTTCCAAATCGTGCAATAGGAAGGAACCCTGTGCATGTTAATATCAAAAAATTTAGCTATTTCTTTACTTAAATATTCTTTATTTTTTTCCATTTTTATTATAGTGTCATCTAATCTCCATTGTGGTCTATCCAACTTTACTTTATTAATTTCTACTACTAATGTGATATAAGCATGGTCGGAAATAACAATCTTGCCTATTTCCGTGAGCGGGATCTTATTAATTATTTGAGCATTTACTAATGTTAAATCAATTCGTGAATATATATTATGTGGATTTGAGTAGAAAGAAAACTCCTTTTGATTTGGGTGTTGAACTCGCCAAGCATCAAATAAATTGTTTTTGATAATCCATTCAGTAAATATCTGCGCGTCTTTGCTCACTTTTATTAATTTTTTATATACCGTTTTTTTAGACCTATCTAAGTTTATACACAGGAGGGAGAACAAAGATCCTATTGTAGGGCACACCTACTAATCTAAATCTTAGAAAAAAGAGAATAAACTAAATAATAAAACTTAGCATTTAATGGTATTTAAAATCCTTATTAAAATATATGCACATAGGTGGCAGAGAGGTAGTAATGTTCTAATTGGCAGTATGGGTATCTGTTACAAAAAGAAATAAGTCCTAAAAGGACCAGCTATATATACAAGCTATATACAATATAAAGTGCTAGTGTTGGTCACAGATAAAGTGATTGTCGTGCAAAAAAAGTGCAAAGTATAAAGTGCCAAGTGCTAATAGTTCATGAGGTGCACAGCTATTGATGTGCACCTAAATAAGTGATTAATATATGAATATAGTGTATATAGCGAGCTGTATAGGCTTAGAACATGAGGTGATCCATCATTATTGCTGGAATTAAATAGCAGCCACTGTACCCAATATTAGGGAATAAATGCCCCAAAATATTTTAAAGTCCCAAGACTGGACAGTTTAATAATATGTATTACTGTCCTAGAGTGACAGTGTGGGCCAATAGAGATGTGGACTCAATATTGCCTTAATATTGAAAATAAATACTGCGTGGTTCTTCAGGATCTGAGAGAAAGGAGAAAGAGAGAGGAGGGAGAGGGACAAAAGACAAATAAAATAATATCTAGATATTCCTTTTAGTCAGTCAAAGTAATTTCTTCCTCTGCCAATCTGGTGTAGGAGCTTCTAATTCCATCAAAAGTTCTTTAGGGTCAGGGGTATTAAGTATTACAGTACTCAGAAAGTTTTCACCTTCTACAGGGGACTTAATCTTGTGCCAAGACGATCCTTGTAGTACCAGTAAACCTACTGGAAAGGTACATTTATATACAAGATTGCTCTTCCTTAAACCTTGTGTTATAGAATTAAACTCCTTTCTCTTGCTGATTGTGCCTTTTGAAAGATCTGCAAATATTTGGATATTTTCGTATGGATGTTCAAACGTCTTCTTTATATAACTTGCTTTAGTTATTGCTTCTTTTGTAGATAAGTGGTGAATTCTAACTATCACATCTCTGGAGCTTTTATTTTGTAGATGGCTTGGAAGAGGAATTCGGTGGATTGTATCAAGTTTCTGATCCAGGTGGGAAAAGTTAGGAGTAATTTTGGAAAACAATTCCATGATATATATTGCAAGATCTTCTTTTTTTATATCTTCAGGTATTCCTCTTATTCGGAGGTTATTTTTCCGAGCTTTATCTTCCATCCTATTCATCTGGTCATTTAATATAGTAATTTGAGAAGCCATTTTTGATGATTGTTCCAATAGCATATTGTGATCAATGATCAACTTATCGAATTTATCCTCCAAGTCGGCGGATCGTTTATTCACCTCTCTTATTGATTTGGCATTTTCCATTATTTGGCTTTTAATTTCCGCCAAAAATTCTACTTGAAAGTTCTTCAGAATCTCTTTCATTTTGTCTGTGGTGAGGAGATTTTCCTCTTGATCTTCCAAATCTCTGCTTAATGCGTTTGTAGAGGGAGGAGCAATGCTTTGATCCAGAGCTTCTTTCGGGGTATGTTTTTGGAGGGAATTTGTGGAGCTTTTAGGCGTGAAAAAGGGAGATGGTTCTGAAATCGGGCTTTTCCGCACTCTAGATTTATTTTTGGACGCCATCTTATTTTACTTTTGCAATGTTCTGTTTTCCCCCTAAGGGGAGTTGCTTTAAAACTTTTATCTCCCTTTTTCCTTTCTTTTTCCCCTTCAGTTTCCCCTCACTCTCCTTCCTCCTGTCCTTCCTTTTAGCAGTTTATTCACTGGCCTCTACTGCTGGTTCTGTTATAATAAGAAGTACTTTTAAACGTTAATACGTCCACAATCCTCAGGATTGTTAAAGCCTTATGACATATCTTGCAATGAGATTTTCTGAATTTCCCTGTAGCGGTTACTTCTATAAAATATTTGTGGAGTTTATCCACCAGTCCTGATCCCAGGGAATTATTATTACAATTGCCAATTAGATTCCTTTTGTTGGCCAGACCTAATTTTCTCACAGATTAAATCCTGCAGTCTCAAGTGTTGAGGCTGGATCAATGCTGGCCACAGGATCTGCGGATTAATTTTCCTGTATTTATATCACCAGGCTTAATGGTCATTACCTTTAGTTCTTTTCTAGGCCTTGCAGTTAATTACCATATGGCCTTCTGCATTTTTCTATGGCAATTACCTATAAAAGTGTTTTTGTGAGCTAAGTACACAGATCCTATTCCCAGAGCAGGTAGTGTGCAATTGTGAGGTATGTTTTATTAACGGAACAATTCTATCTTACATTTTCTGTCATGCATAATGTGTTCTTATAGCTAAGTGCTGTTAGCCTCAGGGTTTGCGTTTTGTGTTAGCTGTGCTTGTCTTTTCTGAAACGAATGCTTGTAGTAGTTACACAGTTCATTATAAAAAGTCGCAGTTTTAAGTAGAAATTACAGCAGTCTCTTTATCAGTTTTATAGTGAAGGTAAGGGTGGGTTTTCCCTTATTCCTTACCTTCATACCCTGATGCGCCGCTGAGCCTCTGTGATATCCCGCTCCTAGCGTCCTCGGGCTGCCCTCTCAGGCACCTCTCCTTCCGTGGCTTGAGCACACAAGCCCTCTTATATGTGCTAGAGCCTCCGGTGTAGTTCAACGCTCTCTATCGGGCTGTCAGGGCTTAGCAACGCCCCCTTAGCCTGCTATCGCGGGGTTCTCTCTCCATCACCTCGGCCAGCGGTCCACATCCATGCTCAATTTAATTCCACTGTTGCGGAATAGTTCCGCATATGTCCGCGCTCTCCCTGGGCTAAACAGCTACCTCCAGCTCACTGCTCTCGCAGCATGACGCAAGACGCCATCTCCTTCCGCTTCTTGCCGAATTTCGCGGCTAAGCTTCCATTTCCGGTCACTCCCCCCCCCCCTGAGAAGATACATTAAATTAACCGAGACACATTTGGGTTGTTTTCTTCTCCTCTGTCCTGACGTTGTACAGGAAACAGACATAATGAACCTTATAGAGGACAAGACAGCAACTCACTGTGTCCATTCAACTGATTGTGATTAGATAAGAAAACACAATTAACAGGCTCTCTTGAGACTTTATTTAAACTTTTTCCCGAATTCCTTGTAAGATAAAAAGAGTATTGACTCTTTTTTTTCTGTTTGTATGAGGCTTTAGTTGTACTTTTCTTAAATTAATATGATTTATTTTGCAACCAAAACAAAATGTTGTTAATGTATAAAAGGTATGCTTAAATGCATCATAGAAAGTGCTGGACTACAGTGGCTCTTTAAGACCAACCACACACCAAGGGTTTAGGTCAGTAGGCAGTAAGCACAATCTAAAAGATAGGTTGCATAAAGGTATGCTGCAAGGTTTTGATTTGGTAGTCAACAGAAGGTTCTTGTAGAGTTATAATTGAATCCCAAGATCAGTGTAGGCGGCAAACAAGCTGGCTCTGAAAGGAAGTCCTAAAACAGGCAACAAATAATCTAAGTAGGACCCAAGAAATCTCAAGCTGGAGATACAGTCCTGGGGAAAAACTTCCATCATTTTATTTAACGTTGTTCTTAAGATGGACCAGTAGAATTAGCAGTTGTATAATAGTATTCTACATCTGAAAGTATGTTTTGGAAATTTGAAGAGCTTTTTTTATGAAAATAATTTGTTTATATCGTAGAAAAGCTACATTAAAGTGCCTTCCTTTTGTCCGACCTGTTACAAGGTAGGACTACAGTAAACCCACCCAGAGATAGCTGTGCCATGCTTTAAGTGGGTTAAACTAATATCGAACTAATATCTCACACACAGGCCAGTTTCTCATTATCTGTGAGGCATCATATGGGAGCTACTATTTAGACTTTTTAAAGTTAAATTAAATAACAATTTTTATTATTTACCAGTATTTTATATTAAAACCTAAGGGCTACATAATTCCCTAGTGCTTCATGTTGCCAGTTCTCTCTTTTACAATTTGAGTCCCATGTTTACTAGCGGGGTAGCTCAATATAAAGGAGAACGTGCAACTGGTAGTCATGGCTTTTGTGAGGTAGCTTTAGTGTTTATTTAGTACAATGATTCCTGTGGCTTTTATCCGCTGCTTTCGTTAATTCCGTATTACAAAATTGAATTTTAATTGAAAGTTATCCTCATTACCTCAGTTTGTATTTCAGCAAATTAATAAACAGTATTAAAAACATATTAAAAATGAAGGTTTTTATGTAATTTTAAGATAACAGTACTTCATAGTCAGATTTTGTTACTAGTTCTAAACAAGCCAGTTAATACTCCACTACCAGTATGAAATAAATTCTGCAGAGATTGTACATATCTGTTTGTGTTTATTGATAGGATTTTTTATTTAAATATTTATATGTCTAGAAAAAAACAATGTACTATGATATCTGGTGAAGAACTTGGGACCAGGCATAAGAGGTCTGCTAGTATACAGACATGCCTTATGCATGTTATTATGGTGGGTGTGGGTAGAAATGCTATAGAAATGCAAAGTTAGGGCAGCAGTTGCTGGCAAGGAGCGCCAAAAGCGCTCCTTGCCAGCAACTGCGGACCTTGCAAAAAAGTACGAGACACGTTACGAACAATTACGACCTCACAAAAATCGGCCGCAACCCGCGGACATGAAAAAATGAAAAACACAATAAATACACACAACACATACATAAAAAGCTTACCCACAGCAATTTAACTCAAAATAAAAGAGTTTAGACACTAAAAAATTCTCTAAGCGAGAGAAAAAATGGCCGCCGAAACAAACGAAAACGAGGCTACAGCAGTCTAAAGACGCAAAAACACCACCAAACACCTACGGAATTGCCGAAAAACACATACGAGATTCAAAAACAAGGATGCAACCCCAAACACATTACAAACACAATAAATACACACAACAAACATATAAAAAGCTTACCCACACCCAGGACCTCTGCAAGTAAAGTAACACCTTGATTTAAGTACAAATTTCAGAGTTTAAACACCCGAAAAAAATGGCCGCCAAACCAAACCAAAACGAGGCTACATGACCCTAAACACGCAAAACACCACCAGAAACACCACAAAACAGCTACGGATATTCCGCCATAGACGCATACCACACATTAGCCGCCATTTTAGAACAATAACTTATACAATGCGGAAGTACACAGCTACGCTGACGGATTTGTCTCGCGCACGCACACTATTACACTGCACACATTCATCACCCTTACACAGCAGCTCCACACCACTAATGCTGCAGCAACATCAAAACAGATTGCAGCTCTTCAACAGAATGCTTCCTGCATATATTACTTGAAAATAGGAAAAGTATATGAATTTATTAATGTATTATTTATTTGATTATTATACACCAAAAAGCATTAGCTCACTTACAATTTCATTTGCCGTCATTTTTTGACGGGCAGTTCGCTAGTTTTTTAATAATCCTGATTATGCTTTATGTTGTGAGACTCTTTTGTTTTATATATATATTAGTTTGGTTTTATATAAATATTGTATCTATGTTTGTATTTAATTTCATCTTCCTCAGTGTATTATTCACATGAAATTTACACTTCACTTGCTCCTAAGAAGCCAACAAACTAACAGCCTCTGTGCATTGGAACTGCCCTTTATCTTCCTGTTTACTCCCAGGCATGCTGCCATCTTTCCTGAAAGACAAGGTGCTATTTCAAAAGCTTCTAGGCTGTTAGTCGGAGGGCTTCTTAGAAGAAGTGTACATTTTATATAAAAATGATGAGTCTCTCACGCAAATAATCTAGGCTTTTTAAATATTTTCCCTGCAAATGTGCACCTCAGGAATTTATTTTATGCAATGTCTTCATGTCATAACAGTTGTCATTTTGTCATATGATTATTTTAATGGAAATGTTTTATGGGTACAAAAATACAATATTTTTATTCTTCTTAAACAATGTCAGTTTATTATTTTAGCCAATCTAATTCTTTTTAATGCACAGTCAAGTTATAGAGAATACAACATTCAAAATAGACAGAGATGGGGATTTATTATACAGTGTAATATATTCTGCAGTTTATGGCACAGTAAAGGGCCCACTTATTGCAAAAATCCAAAATACACAAATAAATTAATATAATTACACCCGTGTGTTATTAAAAAGTAGAAGTGTTAATTGGGCTTGAAAGTTAGGTTCTTAACTTCCATGAAAATATATTCCTTTTCTGATATGCTCTATATCTGAATGAATGAACTGATGGTACACATAGAAATACTGGTAGGAATTTAACACTTTAAATCTGTGTGACTATTATGATTTAACCAACTGGGCATGCTCTTCTTCCTTAGTAGACCCCATTGCGAGAGTTAAATAATAGCTTCAGATAGAAAGAGTTGACAAGCACAGATGATTTCTTGTAATTTATACATAAAAAGCCTAATTCTTAAGCTCAGTTGTCTAATATTTTCACTCAAAATTGTTACCAACAACATATTGTAATTATATGTATTTATAAATGCATTTTTCAAGGCTGCAATAACTGGGACCTTTGCAGTGTCACTTAATGTTGAAGCTCGAAACAGAATAGGCTTTTGTGCCATGACAGTATTTTACACTTTGATAAATGAATCTAACCGATTAATAAATAAATAGATCTATGGTAGTAATGCTAAACCATTCATACTGTAGTGGGGGCAGGCATTCTTTTGTTTCTTAACCTGGTTTGTCACATGGAAGGAGACGTCGTCGTTCTTTTAAAACCAGCAGAACCAGGCAATGGTTGACAATATAGTCAGGATGGCTTTGAACGTATTTAGAAAGGAAGAAGATATTATCCAAGTCATGCCTGTCTGCATATGGACTAGCGCTCGCCTTACACAGTGTGTATGATCCCTACCAACACAATGCTGACCACAAGATAACGAGATGCAGATTTCCCATGTGATCAGTGGCTAACCACACTAGGATCAGCAATGTAATTTCCACATGACAAATAACGATACATTTGTGACAGATACTGAGCAATATCATTGCATTAGCTTTCACAGTGGTCATGCAAATATTTACTGTACATGGATTCCCAGAGGTGAGCGAACTTTTGGAGAGGTCACATTTAATAAGTGTGCCTCATATTATACCATCGGAGCTAGAGAAGTGTCTCCTAGACTTCTTTAAGTGTCTAAACTTAGAGAATATTGACCAACAACAAAGGCAGCTCCTGGGAACAGCTTATGTGAAGGGGCTTTTGACGAGGCTGATGGGGGAGTGATTGGTTTGATTTGAGGAGGAGTTATCGGAGTAGTTAGGGGAGGTGGTGGGTAGCCCCCCTAGTTCAATGAAACCATTTTTCCCCACAGACTGCTGGACCCCCTATGTGAACACACACACATATATGTATATATATAAATGTATATATCCCCATCTCTCTCTATACCCCTTCTCTATCTCTCCCCCTCCCCTCTCTCTCTCCTATCCGTCTCCCCTTCCTTCTCTATCTCTCTTATCATTCTCCCCCTCTGTATCTCCCTCCCTAGCTCTCTTCTCCATCCCTTCTCCTCTCGCTTTTCCCCCCTCTCGCTCTCTCTTTCTCTCTCCCCTCTATCTCCCTCTCCATTTTTTTCTCTCTCTCCCCCCCTTTCTGTCTCCCTCCCTCCATATATCTCTCCCTTACCTTGCCATCTCTCTCTATCTCTCCCGTCTCTCTCCCTCTCTTTCCCACTCTCTCTTTCCCTCCTTCTCTCTCCCTACCTTTATCACCTGCTCTCTCCCTATTTCACTCTCTCCCTCTTCCTTTCTATTTCTCTCCCTCTCTCCGACCCCTGTCTTTCTATGTCTCTCTCTCTCTCTCTCCCCTTTCTCTGTCACTCTTTCTCCCCCTCTCGCTCTCTCCACTATCTCACTGAACCCCACTCTCTCTCCCTCTCTTTTTCTCTCTATCCCTCTCTCCTCCCTCTTTCTCTCTTCCCTTTCCCCCTCTCTCAACCGCTCTCTCCCTCTTTCTCCTCCCTCCCTCCCACTCTCTCCATCTCTTTCTCTCTCTTTCCATATTTCTCTCTCCCTCTCCCCTTTTTATTTCTCACCCTTTTCACCCTCTCTCTCACTCTCTCCCGCTCTTTCTCTCCCTCTACACCATCTCTCTCTCTCTCACTGTCTTCCGCTGTCTCTCTCTCCCTCTTTCTTTCTCTCACCCACTCTCTTTCTCTCCTTCCCTCTTTCTTTTCCTCTATCTCCCTCCCTTTCCCCCTCTCTTTCTCTCCCTCTCTCTCTCACTGTCCCCCGCTCTCTCCCTCCCTTCACCCACTCTCTCTCACCCCTTTCTCTTTCCCTATTTCTCTCTTCGTCTCTTTTTCTCTCCCTCTCTTCCTGTCCCTTTCTGTCTCCCTCTCCCCTCTCTCTTTACATTGCTACATAGTTACATATTAATTGAGGTTGAAAAAATACTTTCAGTCCATCAAGTTCAACCTTTTAAGATCTTCTCTGATCTGCAATATGCGGATTAGTTAATTAATTGATTCAGAGGAAGGCAAACAGAAGAAAAAAAAAATGTGAAAATGAAAAAAATAATTCCTTCCTGACCCCAGATACTGGCGATAGGATTCCTCCCTGGATCAATACTCCCACTCTAATTATCCAGGAAAACCCTAAATGCCCTTTTTAATTAGAAATAAATCCAGCCCCCTTTAAAGTTATCTATCGAATTTGCTGTCACCCCCTCCTTTTGTAGAGAATTCCACAGATTAACCACCCTTACTGTGAAGAACCCCTTTCTTTCTTTAAGGTGGAATCTTTTTACTTCTAACCTCAAAGGATGTCCTCTTGTCAGTTGAAAACCTCTTGGCACAAAAAGCTCAATTGACAAATCTTTATACTGACCCTGGATGTATTTATATAAGGTAATCATATCCCCACTCCACACCTTTTTCTAGAGAATATAAGTGTAATTTGGTTAGTCTTTCTTCATAACTTAGCCCCTCCATTCCCTTTATTAGTTTTCTCGCCCTTCTCTGTACTTTTTCCAGCTATAAAATTTTCTTTTTATGAAGTGGTGCCCAAAATTGTCCTCCATATTCCAAATGAGGGTGTACTAGGGTTTTGTATAGTGGCAGAATTATATTTGCTTCCCTTGCTTCTATACTCTTCTTAATGTATGCTAATATTTTATTTGCCTTTGCAGCTGCTGCTTGGCATTGAGAACTGTAACCTAGGTGGTTGTCCACAAACACTTCCAAATCCCTTTCAATATCTGATACCCCTAGATTTGCTCCATTAAGATTATAAATTGCATTTTTTCCTTCCCAGATGCATAACTTTGCATTTATTCATATTAAATCTCATCTTCCATTTAGATGCCTGTTCCTCAATTTTTTTTAAATCCCTTTGGAGGGAAAGCACATCATTATCTGATTTAATTACCTTGCACAACTTTGTGTCATCAGCAAAAATGGAGACACTACTTTCCAGTCCCACCTCTAAGTCATTAATAAATATGTTAAAAAGGAGAGGATCTAATACTGAGCCCCGAGGAACCCCACTTACCACATTTGTGCAATCGGAGTATGTTCCATTTACAACAACCCTTTGCTTTCTATCTTTTAGCCAGCTCTCAATCCATGAGCAGATATTTACTGCGATGCCTGCATCCCTTAGTTTGCACAATAGTTTTACATGTGATACTGTTTCAAAAGACTTTGCAAAATCCAAAAAGACTACATCCACTAAATTGCCTTAATCCAGGTTCCTACTAACCTCCTCATAGAAACTAATTAGATTTGTTTGACATGACCTATCCCTCATAAATCCATGTTGACTCCTATTTATAATCCTGTTCAAATAGACATATTCTTGTATATTATCCCTTATTAACCCTTCTAAAAGCTTTCCCACTACACAAGTGAGGCTCACTGGTCTATTATTCCCCGGATTTGCTCTTGCTCCCTTCTTAAATGTACAGTGGATAGAAAAAGTCCCCCCTGGTAAAATGTCAGGTTTCTGTGCTGTAAAAAAATGAGACAAAGATAAATCATTTCAGAACTTTTTCCACCTTTAATGTGACCTATAAACTGTACAGCTCAATTGAAAAACAAACTGAAATCTTTTAGGTAGAGGGTAGAGGGAAGAAAAAATATAAAAATAAAATAATATGTTTGCAACTTAAACTAATACTTTGTTAAGGCACCTTTTTGGTATGAGTCTATCAGCATGGCACATTTTGACTTGGCAAGATTTGCCCACTCTTCTTTGCAAAAACACTCCGAATCTGTCAGATTGCATTTGGCATCTCCTGGGCACAGCCCTCTTCAGATCACCCCACAGATTTTCAATTGGATTCCGGTCTGGGCTCTGGCTGGGTCATTCCAAAACTTTAATCTTCTTCTGGTGAAGCCATTCCTTTGTTAATTTGGATGTATGCTTTGGGTCGTTGTCATGCTGAAAGATGAAGTTCCTCTTCATTTTCAGGTTTCTAGCAGAAGCCTGAAGGTTTTGTGCCAATATTGACTGGTATTTGGAACTGTTCATAATTCCCTCTATCTTAACTAAGGCCTCAGTTCCAGCTGGAGAAAAACAGCGCCAAAGCATGATGCTGCCACCACCATGCTTCACTGTGGGTATGGTGTTCTTTTGGTGATGTGCAGTGTTGTTTTTGCGCCAAACATATCTTTTGGAATTATGGCCAAGAAGTTCATCCTTGGTTTCATCAGACCATAACACCTTTTCCCACATGCTTTTGCTTTTCTGCAAAATGTAGCCTGGCTTGGATGTTTTTATTCGTAAGAAAAGGCTTTCGTCTTGCTACTCTACCCCATAGCCCAGACATATGAAGAATACGGGAGATTGTTGTCACATGTACCGCACAGCCAGTACTTGCGAGATATTCCTGCAGCTCCTTTAATGTTGCTGTAGGCCTTTTGGTAGCCTCCCAGACCAGTTTTCTTCTTGTCTTTTCATCAATTTTGGAGGGAGCTCCAGTTCTTGGTAATGTCACTGTTGTGCCATATTTTCTCCACTTGATGATGACTGTCTTCACTGTGTTCCATGGTAGATCTAATGCCTTGGCAATTATTTTGTACCCTTCTCCTGACTGATACCTTTTAACAATAAGATCCCTCTGATGCTTTGGAAGCTCTCTGTGGACCATGGCTTTTGCTGTGGGATGGGACTAAGAAAATTTCAGGAAAGACCAACTAGAGCAGCTGAACTTTATTTGGGGTTAATCAGGGACACTTTAAATGATGGCAGGTGTATGCTGACTCCTATTTAACACGATTTGAAATGGGATTGCGTGATACTGAACACAGCTACATCTCCAGTTATAAGTGGGTGTGCAGGAGGAGGCCTGGGGAAGGGAGAAGGTGGGGGCATTTCTGCTGCCCCCAAAGAGATGGCACCTGGGGCGGTCTGCCAACCATAGCTACGCCGCTGCCTCTCTCCCTTCCCTTCTGTTATTTATACAATGTATAACTCACAGCTGGGTAGGAGGGGGTGGTATGTGTATGTGTGACAGGCTGGGTGTGTATGTGGGATGACAGGCTGAGTGTGTGTGCGTGTGTGTGATGTGACAGGCTGAGTGTGTATGTCATTTGACAGTCGAGTGCACAGACAGAGAGAGCACAGACAATTTGAGATAACCTTCTATAATACCAACATTTATGACGGACAAGTTACTAGTCACATATATAGTTGTGAGCATGCGAGTTGTTGCTAACGCTTGCGAAGTGAGGGCCTCAGTTGCTGGCAACTGAGGCCCTCAAAGGCGCTCCTTGCCAGCAACCATCGGCCCTCGCAAAAAAGTACGAGACAATAATCGTCCGTAACCCGCGGACATGAAAAAATGAAGAACACAATAAATACACACAACACATACATAAACAGCTTACCTACAGCAAGAGGGAGCATCCAGCACCTCAAAAAATGAAGTTACACCTCAATTTAACTCAAAATAAAAGAGTTTAGACAATAAAATATTCTCTAAGCCAGAGAAAAATTGTCCGCCGAACAAAACGAAAATGAGGCTACAGCACTCTAAACACACAAAACACCACCTGAAACACGCAAAACACCACAAAACAGCTACGGATATTCCGCCAGAGACGCATACCACACATAGCCGCCATTTTAGAACAATAACTTATACAATTCGGAAGTACACGACTACGCTAACGGTTTTGTCTTGCGCACACAGCAGCTCCACACCACTAATGCTGCAGCAACATCAAAACAGATTGACAGCTCTTCAACACAATGCTTCCTGCATATATTACTTCAAAATAGGTAAAGTATATTAATTAATTATTAAACCCACCTCGGAACCATCCGTAACGTAACAAGCACCCACACGCACTAAGAATCCGACTATAACGGCCGACCCGCGCGCAACTAAAAACAGTGAAAACACACCAAATACTCACACAAACTACATAAAAAGCTTACCCATAGCAAGGGGGGGCACCCAGGACCTCTGAAAGTGAAGTTACACCTCCATTTAAGTCCAAATTCCTGAGTTCAGACACACGAAAATCCCCTAAGCGAGAGAAAAAAATTCCTGCCGAAGAAAACGAGGCTCACCTCGGAAACCTGCATTAACCTCAGAACCAACCTTAACGTAACAAACACACGCACGAAAACTGGCAGAACTGTGCGCACCTAAAAACAGTCAAAACACACCAAATACTCACAAAAACTACATAAAATGCTTACCCATAGCAAGGCGGGGGCACACAGGACCTCTGAAAATGAAGTTACAACTCCACTTAAGTCCAAATTCCAAAGGTTCAGACACACGAAAATCCCCTAAGCGAGAGAAAAAATGTCTGCCGGAAAAAAATGAAAACAAGGCTCAAAGACCCAGGACCGCCCAGCCACCTACAACTTACCCAAGAAGGGATCCGAGATAAGCTCGGAAACCCGCATTAACCGCAGGGGATCCGAGATAAGCTCAGAGCCCTCCATTAACCCCGCATTAACCATCGCAGTGGGGGTCCCGATTGCACGCGATCAGGGATCCCTGCTGCAATCAAAATTAAAAATTCCTGCGTTACAGGTCCTTAAAGGACCGTAAAGGTCCTTAAAGGACCAGTTGTAAAAGAAAAAAAATATACACTGTCACCCTGTCAATCATGGGGGTCAATACAGACCCCCATAAAACCCACATTAACTCTGTCACTCATGGTGATCAATATAGACCCCCATAAGACCTTCATTAACCCTGTCACTCATGGGGGTCAATACAGACCCCCATAAACCCATCATTAACCCTGTCACTCATGGGGGTCAATAGAGGCCTCCATAAGCCCTTCATTAAGCTTGTCACTCATGGGGGTCAATACAGACCCCCATAAGCCCTTCATTAACCCTGTCACGCATGGGGGTCAATACAGACCCCCATAAGCCTCTACTTAACCCCATCAGTCCCATAAGGGTATATTAACACCATTATGGTCCTGTTACAACACTACATTAATCACATAAGTGCCATGATGGTCCTCAAGGACCATCATGACACGAAGTATAAACACTATACTGCACTATACCACCACCCCCAATAAAACATTAAAGATCAACTAAACACCCTCTACACTAACCTATTAACATCTACACTACCTACCCTCTTTTAACCCCCACCATTTCGAATTACAGAAAATAAAAAAGCCTAAAGTCACAAAAAAAAAATCTACATTACATGAAATAAAAAACCTAACTCACAAAAAATAAAAAAAGGAACATTACAGAAAATAAAAAAAAACATTACAACCCCCCCTCAGTACAGAAAAAAAAAATATACACCTGAAAAGGAAATACATATAATACAAATACATACAATACAAATACATACAATTACAATACAATACAATACACCCCTATCTAATATACATCACACAATCTATGTAAATAATTAGCATAATCTAATATACATGCTATTTATATAGTAATACATCCCCAATCTATCTAAATAAATACCATAATCTAATATACATCCTATCTATATAATAATACATCCCCAATCAATCTAAATAAATAGCATAAACTAATATACATGCTATCTATATAATAATACATCCCCAATCTATCTAAATACATACCACAATCTATCTACAATACATCCTATGATATCTATATAAAACGCATACCCCTAGCTAACATACAATAAATGCTATCTATATATTAACTAATCTAAGTCTAAGCTAAAATAAAATAATTAAGACCACTTACCTTTGCAGATGTCCATTGGGATCAGCCACCTACGAAAAAAAAAATAAAAAAAATGAGTGCATCCGCACTTCCGGACATCCCCGACACTAATGAGGCTCCAGGAGACTTTTCCGGAAGAAAATAAGCAATGGCGCCTTCTGATTGGTTGAAAACGCTGTCTATCAAATTCACCCAATCAGGAGGTGCCAATGTGTGAACCAATCACAAACGCATACACCTTAAAATCCCACTCTGATTGGATAATGCACCTGTCAATCTTTATTTAAACCAATCACAAGGCGAAGATGCCTTCAGCCAATCACAATGGAATACACTCACACAGATAGATTGGTTGGAGCCTCTGCGCATTCTGATTGGTTGCACTGACAATAGCCAATCACAATGGAATACACCCTCACGTACTGATTGGTGAAGGATTTGCGCATTCTCATTGGCTACTGTTAATATCAATCAATATTACAGCCAATGGGAAGGCGCAGATGTCTTCACCAATCAGTACGTGGGGGTATATTCCATTGTGATTGGATGATGCCAATAAAGCCTTAGGATTGGTTCAAATAAAGATTGACAGGTGTGTTATCCAATCAGCGTTGTATTTTGGGGTGTATACTTTTTTCATTGGTTCACAATTGGGGTCTTCTCATTGGCTGAATTTGATAGACAGCCTTTTCAGCCAATCAGAAGCCGCCATTGCCAATTTTATTCTGGAACAATCTATAGGAAGGTCATTAGTGTCGGAGACATCCGCCAGGGAGGATGTGTGTCGCTTTTTTTTTTTTTTTTCTTCATGCACGGATGCTTCCGGAGAAGACGAGGAGGCCGGAGACATCGTGGAAAGGTAAGTATAATGTAGATTGTGTTTATTTAACTTTGGTTTATGTTTACTAATGTAATGTTTTTTTTTACAGGAGTACCGCCGGACAAGACGCAAAGATGGACGACGGAACATGGAGGACGTGACATGCTGGGACGTGACATGCTGGAAAGGTGAGTATAATATTTAGAATATTTAGAATGTTTAGAATGTTTAGTTATTGCATGTAAACGTGTTGTATTCATTTTTGTAATCTTTACCGTAGGTTGCTGATCTGAAGAAACATCTCAAAGGTAAGTGGTCTCAATTATTTTATTGTAGCTTACAATTAGGGTAGCTATACAGTCAGGTCCATAAATATTGGGACATGGACACAATTCTAACCTTTTTGGCTCTATACATTACCACAATGGATTTAAAATGAAACGAATGAGATGTGCTTTAACTGCAGACTTTCAGCTTTAATTTGAGGGTATTTACATCCAAATCAGGTGAACGGTGTAGGAATTACAACAGTTTGTATATGTGCCTCACACTTTTTAAGGGACCAAAAGTAATGGGACAGATTTACAGTCATAAATCAAACTTTCACTTTTTAATACTTGGTTGCAAATCCTTTGCAGTCAATTACAGCCTGAAGTCTGGAATGCATAGACATCACTAGACGCTGGGTTTCATCCCTGGTGATGCTCTGCCAGGCCTCTACTGCAACTGTCTTCAGTTCCTGCTTGTTCTTGGGGCATTTTCCCTTCAGTTTTGTCTTCAGCAAGTGAAATGCATGCTCAATCGGATTCAGGTCAGGTGATTGACTTGGCCATTGCATAACATTCCACTTCTAATACATATGTAACCTACAGCTCAATCTTTCCCGTTTTTTATACTATTCAAACAGACTCTGCATCAACAGCGTCAATCAAGAATTTACACCGTGATCATGATAGTTTTAAGTTAAATACTTATTTAATAGGACTTTAGCATACAGGGGCTGTCCCATAGGCTCAAGGCATCCCTCCATATCAGAATGCTACTGTTCATGCAGCTTGACCTTACAAAAATGTACATCTCTTGCTGCAAGACCACAATCCTAAGTGCTGCTAATAGTGATAGCAGAGGGATGGAAAGGCGAGGTGGGCTGCAAAACCAGATTAGAATTTCCACAGGAAATAACACCAGCATGTTGTCTTTCACTCATGACCCATGCATGATCCATTTAGGCTAGGGTGATAAATAAAGACACGACGACTGAAATTGGGAGAACAACAGGCCACAGCTTTATTCTAACAATTGTAAACAACAACACTTAAGTTTATTTACATGAACTATTTTAACCTTTTACCGGGGGAGGAGCCCGGCCAGGGACAGTGACCTCACGTTTTGAGCCCTTCCCAAAGCCCCAATGCTTATCTTAAGCACGCCCTGTGAGGTAGGGGCAACGCCCACTTAGGCCAGTGGGCCGGGCAACTCACCTCCCGCCACGGAGCACGCGAGGGACGCCTCCCGAGACTGCGATCCCCCCCTGCTGGACATCAAAGCCAAAGCCCATAAAACGCTCTCCCTAAATTCTAGCATCATTAACTCCAGCCCCATTTCTGTATCGTGAACCTTGTCCTTATCGAAAAAATCGTTGGCACCGGCAGGCTCGAACTCCTTATAACGGATTGCGACAAACCCCAACTTTCTAACGAAACTCGCAAGCTGCTGATTGATCTTCTGTCTTGCTTTATCCAGGCAGACCGGGTCGCGCGCGTTACGCCAAGATCTTCTTTTTATCATCTCAGACCAGATAAGAAACGTGCCTGGGAACTTCTTCATCCATTTTTCGACATCTCTTTTCATGACTTTCAACATTCGTCTCATGGGTACCATTCCCAGATCGTTCCCCCCGGCATTAATTAGAATAACGCTGGGCTGACCGTAACGTTTCGCATATGTGTCCAACAGTCCATCCAACTGCGCCCATCGTAGACTCCGAATACCGCACCACCGAACGTGCAAGTCCGTAACAGGAAAGCCCAGTTGTGTCTTTTCTTCGGTAACTGCAGCTAACCTGTGGGCCCAGTACACATACGAATGGCCAACAATCCACAATTGCTTCTGTACTCCTGAAAGCAGAAAGCAACAACCATTACACCACTGCACTCGGCCTCACATAAGAACGAAAACGCTCCAATTCCCATCTACCGATGCGTTTTACTGCAGCGTCAGGCAAACCCAGCCTGGCTGCCTCCGTGGCTGCCCCGATGCAGAAAGAGTGTGTCCTGAATTCCGACTGCTAAAACCCGAGCCGCTGCAATGCACTTTTCAACACTTTTTTGAATTGGTACTGTGACAGTGCCGTCCCATCGGCGTGTACCAGCAGCGAACACCGTCCCACCGGTCGCTGCGTAAGGTACTCCTCCACACAAGCATATGGGCAACACTCTGTGCCAACCTGATGCAGAACAACCTCTCTTCCTTTTCCCACTTGGTCGGTCTTTGACCTCCGTAACCAAATTACTACCGTACCTTCCTTCAGGCATGTATCTACTACCTGCAGTCCCCCCGAACCGTGTCTACTGTTCACGACTAACTCCCCTATCCTAAATGCTCCGAAGAACGCCAGGGAAAAAGCCGTTCGGAAAAGCAGAGATTCAAAGGAGTTTCTGCAAACCACCACCAACACCTGAGCCATTCTCAGTAACAATAAAAAGGTAATCGGCCGCCTGTTATCCGGCCTGCGTACACCGTTAAACATTCCGCGCACCACCTTGCACACTAGGAACTCCTTTGTAAGGTCCCTCTGCCCGGCAAGCTTAAACATAAAAGCCAGAGCAGTGACCTGTCTCCCTACTGTGGCTCTTATTTCGCCTTGCTCGGCGCACCGCAGCAGGTACCAAAGCAGGATCCCTATGGTCTTATCTTCCGTAGTGGCGCCACCGCCGCTGCCACTAAGCCATCCCACTTTGCCCACATGCGTCTGTACGCGGTCCATGTTGCCGGGGCAACAGACTGTCTCACGAGTCTCGTCACCTGGCAGCTCCAAGCTCCCAGAGTTCCGCGGGAATGCGTTCCCCTAGGGCGTTCGCCTGAGGGGCCAATGCCCTGAAACGATCCTCCTGAAACCGAGAAAGGGCATAAGCAATTCCGTTCTCTACCACTGGGACATGTCTCGCCTGAAACCATATGTTCAGGCGAAGACAGCATAGTACAAGATGACGGAGTAATCTTATCACCGGTATGGATGTAGCCGTGATGTTGTTCACGGCCTCCACCACCCCTATCTTATCCGAGTGGAATATGACTCGCCTGTCCCTGAAAGTCGTACCCCATATGTGTACTGCCACCACCATGGGGAATAACTCGAGGAATGTAAGGTTCTTTGTTAAACCTGCTACTTCCCACTCCTCCGGCCACACCGCGGAGCACCATTTCCCATGGAGATATGCCCCGCAGCCAACCGGTCCAGATCCATCTGTGTAAAGATCTAGCTCTGCGTTGGTGGCGCCCTTCTTTTGAAGAAGCGCCCGCCCATTAAAGTCTGCGAGGAAAACTGACCATACCCTCGCTTCATCCCGCATCACCCTGAAAACTTTTATGAAGTGGTGCTGTTTCGCAATACCTATAGTAGCGAGTGACATCCTTCTGCAGAATATCCTCCCCATGGGGATGATTCTACATGCGAAATTCAACTTTCCCAAGATAGATTGCAACAGTCGCAGGGACACCCTCCGTGCGCCTTGCAACGCAATGAGCTCCGCTCGCATGTCCACCACCTTTTCCAAGGGAAGACTGCACTCCATTGTCGTGGAGTCGATCCGAATCCCTAGAAGAGTCAACTGATCCGTGGGGCTCACCTGCTTCTGACTCTCTCTCCCTGTATGTGACTCACCTGATTCTGACTGTCTCTCCCTGTATGTGACTCACCTGATTCTGACTCTCTCTCCATGTATGTGACTCACCTGATTCTGACTCTCTCTCCCTGCATGTGACTCACCTGATTCTGACTCCCTCTCCCTGTATGTGACTCACTCACCTGATTCTGACTCTCTCCCTGTATGTGACTCTCTCCTCTGATTCTGACTCTCTCTCCCTGTATATGACTCACCTGATTCTGACTGTCTCTCCCTGTATGTGACTCACCTGATTCTGACTCTCTCTCTCTGTATCTGACTCACCTGATTCTGTCTCTCCCTGTATGTGACTCACCTGATTCTGACTCTCTCTCCCTGTATGTGACTCACCTGATTCTGTCTCTCCCTGTATATGACTCACCTGATTCTGACTCGCTCTCCCTGTATGTGACTCACCTGATTCTGACTCTCTCTCCCTGTATGTGACTCACCTGATTCTGACTCTCTCTCCCTGTATGTGACTCACCTGATTCTGACTCTCTCTCCCTGTATGTGACTCACTCACCTGATTCTGACTGTCTCTCCTTGTATGTGACTCACCTGCTTCTGACTCTCTCTCCCTGTATGTGACTCACTCACCTGATTCTGACTGTCTCTCCCTGTATGTGACTCACCTGTTTCTGTCTCTCTCTCCCTGTATGTGACTCACCTGATTCTGACTCTCTCTCCCTGTATGTGACTCACTCACCTGATTCTGACTCTCTCTCCCTGTATATGACTCACCTGATTCTGACTCTCTCTCCCTGTATATGACTCACCTGATTCTGACTCTCTCTCCCTGTATATGACTCACCTGATTCTGACTGTCTCTCCCTGTATGTGACTCACCTGATTCTGACTCTCTCTCCCTGTATGTGACTCACCTGATTCTGACTGTCTCTCCCTGTATGTGACACGCTCACCTGATTCTGACTCTCTCTCCCTGTATGTGACTCACCTGATTCTGACTCTCTCTCCCTGTATATGACTCACCTGATTCTGACTCTCTCTCCCTGTATGTGACTCACTCACCTGATTCTGACTCTCTCCCTGTATGTGACTCTCTCCTCTGATTCTGACTCTCTCTCCCTGTATATGACTCACCTGATTCTGACTGTCTCTCCCTGTATGTGACTCACCTGATTCTGACTCTCTCTCTCTGTATCTGACTCACCTGATTCTGTCTCTCCCTGTATGTGACTCACCTGATTCTGACTCTCTCTCCCTGTATGTGACTCACCTGATTCTGTCTCTCCCTGTATATGACTCACCTGATTCTGACTCGCTCTCCCTGTATGTGACTCACCTGATTCTTACTCTCTCTCCCTGTATGTGACTCACCTGCTTCTGACTCTCTCTCCCTGTATGTGACTCACCTGATTCTGTCTCTCCCTGTATATGACTCACCTGATTCTGACTCGCTCTCCCTGTATGTGACTCACCTGATTCTGACTCTTTCCCTGTATGTGACTCACCTGATTCTGACTCTCTCTCTCTGTATGTGACTCACCTGATTCTGACTCTCTCTCCCTGTATGTGACTCACCTGATTCTGACTCTCTCTCCCTGTATGTGACTCACTCACCTGATTCTGACTGTCTCTCCTTGTATGTGACTCACCTGCTTCTGACTCTCTCTCCCTGTATGTGACTCACTCACCTGATTCTGACTGTCTCTCCCTGTATGTGACTCACCTGTTTCTGTCTCTCTCTCCCTGTATGTGACTCACCTGATTCTGACTCTCTCTCCCTGTATGTGACTCACTCACCTGATTCTGACTCTCTCTCCCTGTATATGACTCACCTGATTCTGACTCTCTCTCCCTGTATATGACTCACCTGATTCTGACTCTCTCTCCCTGTATATGACTCACCTGATTCTGACTGTCTCTCCCTGTATGTGACTCACCTGATTCTGACTCTCTCTCCCTGTATGTGACTCACCTGATTCTGACTCTCTCTCCCTGTATATGACTCACCTGATTCTGACTCTCTCTCCCTGTATGTGACTCACCTGATTCTGACTCTCTCTCCCTGTATGTGACTCACCTGCTTCTGACTCTCTCTCCCTGTATGTGACTCACCTGATTCTGACTCTCTCTCCCTGTATGTGACTCACCTGATTCTGACTCTCTCTCCCTGTATGTGACTCACCTGATTCTGACTCTCTCTCCCTGTATATGACTCACCTGATTCAGACTCTCTCTCCCTGTATATGACTCACCTGATTCTGACTGTCTCTCCCTGTATGTGACTCGCCTGATTCTGACTCTCTCTCCCTGTATGTGACTCACCTGATTCTGACTCTCTCTCCCTGTATGTGACTCACCTGATAATGACTCTCTCTCCCTGTATGTGACTCACCTGATTCTGACTCTCTCTCCCTGTATGTGACTCACCTGATTCTGACTCTCTCTCCCTGTATGTGACTCACCTGATTCTGACTCTCTCTCCCTGTATGTGACTCACCTGATTCTGACTCTCTCTCCCTGTATCTGACTCACCTGATTCTGACTCTCTCTCCCTGTAGGTGACTCACCTGCTTCTGACTCTCTTTCCCTGTATGTGACTCACCTGATTCTGACTCTCTTTCCTATTCCTGACTCACCTGATTCTGACTCTCTCTCCCTGTAGGTCACTCACCTGATTCTGACTGTCTCTCCCTGTATGTGACTCACCTGATTCTGACTCTCTCTCCATGTATGTGACTCACCTGATTCTGACTCTCTCTCCTATTCCTGACTCACCTGATTCTGACTCTCTTTCCCTGTATGTGACTCACCTGATTCTGACTCTCTCTCTCCCTGTATGTGACTCACCTGATTCTGACTCTCTCTCCCTGTATGTGACTCACCTGATTCTGACTCTCTCTCCCTGTATGTGACTCACCTGATTCTGACTCTCTCTCCCTGTATGTGACACACCTGATTCTGACTCTCTCTCCCTGTATGTGACTCACCTGATTCTGACTCTCTCTCCCTGTATGTGACTCACCTGATTCTGACTCTCTCTCCCTGTATGTGACTCACCTGATTCTGACTGTCTCTCCCTGTATGTGACTCACCTGATTCTGACTGTCTCTCCTTGTATGTGACTCACCTGCTTCTGACTGTCTCTCCCTGTATGTGACTCACCTGATTCTGACTCTCTCTCCCTGCATGTGACTCACCTGATTCGGGCTCTCTCTCCCTGTATGTGACTCACCTGATTCTGACTCTCTCTCCCTGTATGTGACTCACCTGATTCTGACTCTCTCTCCCTGTATGTGACTCACTCACCTGATTCTGACTCTCTCCCTGTATGTGACTCTCTCCTCTGATTCTGACTCTCTCTCCCTGTATATGACTCACCTGATTCTGACTCTCTCTCCCTGTATATGACTCACCTGATTCTGACTGTCTCTCCCTGTATGTGACTCACCTGATTCTGACTCTCTCTCTCTGTATGTGACTCACCTGATTCTGACTCTCTCTCCCTGTAGGTCACTCACCTGATTCTGACTCTCTCTCCCTGTATGTGTCTCACCCCCCTGCCCCCATATTGACCCCTTCCTCACTTTGCAGGGCCTGACATGTCCAGATCACCGGGAGGAGGTCCTGTTATACTGCAAGACGTGCCAGCGGCTGGTGTGCCAGATCTGTAGAGTGAGGCGGACACACAGCGGGCACAAGATCACCCCGATCATCAGTGCATACCAAGCTCTGCGGGTACGGCTTAGAGGGAACACCGATAGGCACAATGTGGTAGAGGGGTTCATGGAGGTGGTCTCAGGAGAACTGTGTGCAGGGAGAGGATAGGGGAAGCCATACAGCATTGAACAGGTAAAGAAGAGATGAAGAAGACAGCAGAGGCCGATATAGATAGATGAGGTCATTGAAACAATGAGTATGAGCTTGATGGAGCTCACAGGGCAGTGGTTGACTAATGTGCCTGTCGTGCTGCGGTCCATAGGGTCACAGAGTCAAACACCAGTTATTCTATATTGGAGTCAAGCTGTTTTACCACCCAAAATAGAACAGTCAGTTAACTAAAAATCCTTATAAATTAAATTCAATACATTTTACTAATTAAACATAGCATGTGAATATACAAGTGACATGTTTGTTCCTTTGTGCAGGACAAGCTTGGTAAGAGCATTGCGTCCATCCTGGGGAGTCAGCACCTCGTCCAGAGCCAGATCAATGAGCTGGAAGAAAGTATAAGACAGACTGAGGTGAGACCCGGACTGGACACATTCTGACCAGACACATCCATGACAAGACCAAGCACATGCTACACAGGAAAGGTCACACACTGACCACACTCTACCAACCAGGCCAGTAACCAGCAGATCACATGCTGATCATTTCCCCCACTGACCAGACAAACTACTTATGGGCTGATTCAGATGTTAACTAGCACCAAATACTGACCAGATGATATGGTCATCAGACCCTTAACTGAACAGATTATACACAGACCAACACATAGATGGCTAGATCACACACTGACTATTACCTACACTTGACCAGACCAGACACTGACCAGACCAGGCACTGACCAGACCAGGCACTGACCAGACCAGGCACTGACCAGACAAGGCACTGACCAGACCAGGCTAGGCATTGACCAGCCCAGACCAGACTAGGCACTGACCAGCCCAGATACTGACCAGACGAGACTAGGCACTGACCAGACCAGAGTAGCCACTGACCAGACCAGACACTGTCTATGCTAGACCCTACACTGACACAAGATGTCTGAAGTCACAATGTGGGGGGTATTTTCCTGATTAGCCCTTCCTTCTTCTTTCAGCTCAGCGGAGCGAAGGCGCAGGAAGAGGTGCAGCAGCTGATCGGAGCTCTGCGTTCAATGCTGGAGGAGAAGCAGGCAGCCCTGACCAGTGATATAGCAGACCGCCAGCGAGACCACCTGTGCCTCCTGCAGGGGCAGGTGTGGGAGCGCCAGGCTCTACTGGAGAACTCGGGACTTGTGTGCTATGCACAGGAGGTCTTGAAAGAGACTGACCAGCCCTGCTTTGTACTGGCCGCCAAACAACTGCATGAGCGGTGAGTATGGGGCAAGTCCGTCTAAACCAGTAAGGGTATCTAGGGAAAATCCAATTTCATCAGATGGAGGTGTATTTATGGAAATCCCACCTTCTCCAGGAAGAGGGGCAAATATGGAGAGGTTAAGTATGGCAGAGGGAGGATAATTAGGTCAGGAGGGCAGTTATGGCAAATTGACACCCGTAAGTTGTAAAATATGCCACTAGAGGGTAATTATAGCAAGTCTACACGAAAAGGAGCAAAGATACATCTCCAACAAAACAAGGAGTAGTAAGGTTATTAGGGCAGATCCTTCTTCATGAGGAAGAGGGGTAATTAGAGCAGATCTCATTAGGTGGATGGGTGAATGAGACAATCCCTACTACAGAAGACCCAGTGGCCTTATCATTTGGAAAGGGTGCAAATGTCCCTCACATTCTGTGGTCTTCTTTAGGATCATGAGAGCAATAGATGCCGTGCAGAGCTTCCGGTCATCAGTTTGTCTCCCTCTACATCCATTCAAACTGGACGTTAGCCGAGAGATGAAGATGTTGACAGAACTCACCTTCGTCAGAGGTAATTCAGTGGAAGGGCATCAGAGGGGTCCAATGCGCCATATATGTGGGGTGAGGGATACATCACATGGGGAGGCATCAGAGGGATCCTGTCCACACTAAATGAGGGAAGTGTCCAAATGTCCAGAACAAAGATGTCCAGGGGTTTGGATCCATCCATATACCCATATCCCTCAGTGTGTCCTTGGAAAGGTGGCAGAATCAGTCATACAATGCTATGTGTACGGGTTATGTGGTGTGAGAGTGGATAAGTGAGAATAAACCCAAATCTACACACAAATTAAATGAACCTTTCTGATTATTTGTTACATATATGTTAGCAGGCTGTAATCCCAAGGAGCACATAATACATGTATTTACTCAAATCCCTTAGAAAATGTAAGATTGGGAAGACCTGCAGGTGGCACGCACTAGCTCCTCTTAGAGCTGTCTCCCTCCTACCTACAATAATTATTTCCTTCTCACCCTCAAAGCCTAGAAATTGTCTCCCATCCCACCCAGGGAACGTTTCTGTTTCCCTCCATGAAATTCACTCCCTCTACCAAGAAAGTTCTCTCTTTCACCCCAGAAGAAAGTGTTGTTCAAGTCCCAAGAATGGGTCCCCCACTGTCCTAGGAATGGTTTACTTTCCAGCCACTAGGGAAGGCCTTACTCTTACCACACCACCCAATGAGGTTTTTCCTTGACTTCAGAAAACGTCTCCCTCCCTCCACAAGCAAAGTCTCTCTCCCGTCCTAGAAATGATTTGCTTTGCACCCTTTTACAAATCACCCACCCAAGACAAAGTGTCTATCCCATCACACAGGAAGGCCTCCCTCCCATTCCAGAAAATGTTTCCCTCAGGACTCCTAATAGGCCTTACCTTCTACTCCAGGAAATCTCTCTATTACACACTCAAGGAAGGACCTCTCCTACCCCAGAAAATATCTCCATCTTCCAGAATCAGGGCAGGCCCCCCTTCCATTAACTATAAATGCCCCTACAGTCCCAGGAAATGCCTCTCTCCCACCCAAGACAGGTCCTCTCTCAATCAGACAAACTCTCCCTGGTACCCCATAACTTTGATTCCTCTCACTAAAGACATTCATATTAGATAGTGCCTTTTCAGCAGAGGAAACCTGCCTTTCCTGAGTGGACTCCACATGCCCCTTCCTTACTCCAACCCATGTATGGCCTCTTTCAGACCTCCTTGTCCCTCTCTCTGTTTGTAGGAATCTCAGTCTGATCCAGCGACCAGGAGATAGCAGAGGCAAGTTACCTAATTTCACAGGAGCCTCCAAATTGCTCCCCCCTCCTACTCTCTCTAACCCTCAAACCCTTCAGTGCTATTCCAGGCTGGCCTCTCTGACACTGAAAGGGTTAACCTTTCCTCTGCAGTTCTGGTCTTTGTTGTAGTTAATGTTTTTCTCTGAATATTTCTTATCTTCTCTCCTTTTTTTATCCCCAAACTTCACCCATCTATAGGGTCACCAATATTCCCTGTCCTCTATGTTAATCCCAACTCTCCTACCTCCACACTCTCTGCTCCTTACCCCAATACTTTCTGTTCTCTTTGCATTCTCCCTAATACGAGCAGAACAAGACAAGTTACATGTAAATGGATGGAGATCGGAAATGGGGGTCAAACCTGAACTTAATGTTTATTTTCATAGAATACACAACTTTGGCAATGTCAGGGAACTTCAGACCAGTGAGTCTGACAATGGCGATGGATAAATAAATAGATAAGAAATAATAATTTTTAAGTTGAAGTCAGGTTTTGTACACAGGTACACAGTGTCAGTGTATAGGTTATATCAACAAATTTATGAGTTAAATGTTATTTAAAATGATAATTTTCTTGCAGCTATTTTACATATAATTAGCATTTTTGCCTTGTCTGTCAACATTTCTGATCCATCCACTAAGGAGAAAATGATATGTCGCTTATGGTGACATCATTGCATTCTCTAAATGTATATTCAGAGTAAAATTACATGCAAATGCAAAGAAAGGGCATACTCAGATTATAGGCAGTAATTAAGCATATCAGCCTAGTCCCTCCCTGGGGTCTGAACATGCCATTTTTTTTATATACACAATTTTAAACTGAAACTAAAACATTCAGAGCCTCCCATTCACAAGATATATCAGCCAGACTGTCCTTAGTGCTGATTGATAGGTAAAAATGGCAAACTTCAATGTAAGTTTAGTCTAAGAAAATGCAGTATTTAAATAAAAAGACATTAACTGGTCTCTAAAAGGTTATTACTTGTTCAAATAATATAATGTCTGGAACCTCTGTTGTGTCACTTAAACCAACTCTTCCTCTGGGGACAAACTAACAGCAGTCCCTAAGATATATCCTGAAATATTGTGCCGATATTTGGAGATGCCACCACAATCCAGAGTCCAATCACGATGAGCGAGAGCAAAAAACCCATCAAAATGAATGTCACCAACCAATAGGTACCACAAGAGGGCAGCAAAGACCATAAAGTAGAGTTTAGAGAAACAAGAGAGTGTCAGACACACCAGTAATGTCACTGGGCCATCACAACTGGAGAGATGGACTTGAAAACACGTTTGTCTTTTTCGATGAAAGGTGGTGTTTGATAGTGTTTATTTCTTTCACTGATCAGCCAACCACAATATAGATGTACAAGTCATTCTTGTATGCCAATGACATTTACAGATGCTTATGTCCTGTACACTTGTTAGTTTCAATTAACTTTAGGTGGGGTATACTTAATGTTTATTTTCATGGAAAACACAACTTTGGTAATGCATGCTCTTTTAAATACATGAAAAAAAATAGTTTTGTTCCATGCCCCTTTAAGTACTAATCTTTCATGTTAGAGTATTGTTGGGATACTTCCAGATTCTAACCTTCTATTACAGTTAAATGGAGCACTCTACTGCCATAATGGTGTCTGGAGAGTGGCGTCTGTGTCACAAAGTGACAGGTCCCCTTTTTGATCCTATAGGGTGGTTCAACTATATGACCTCCCGTAAATGCTTCACTACTTCTGTCCAAATGATTGTCGATGGAGATCTTGGACTGTGAGTAGAGACCATAGGTAGGAGCCCAGGTGATGGTGCACTAAATTGACTTTACTGACATTGGATTTACTGTTCTGATTTACATTATTGAGATCTACCAGCCTGCCAAAATAGTGTCAGCTGGTACGATGATACTTGTTGTACTTCTCATATATTGATCCCTTCCACGCCTATAGTAAGAACTCCACAGAAAAAAAACATATGCTGAGCTTGTTGTGAAGTTTATCACTCCAAGGTCTACCCCTGTACTATCTGTCAGCAGATCACGATGTACCTTTTGGGTTATACTTCTCTAGTTATATGGCTCCACACTGCTTCCCAAATGAAGAATACCATCTCCACAACTCACAGACATCTACCCAACTAACATTCTTTTACTTTCTAATCCATCGCTTATAATTGTAGTATGTTAGTATCAGGAATCCATTAAGGCATCTCCCATCTATGTCTTAAGCAAGTTGATTGGTATCTTCAATTACAAATACTAGAGAGAGATGAGTAGAAGACCAAACCTCTTGTGGTTGGTGCTCAGTATCATTTTTTTTTGTCTCAGATCCCATCTTCAGAACAATTTTTTAATTTATCATCAGAATCCGCTCCTGTTATAGAGCTTTGATACTTTGTCTGGATTGGCTGTTCATGTCTAACCATGTGGTTTTGGTTCTGAAGATCTCATCTCAAGAAGATGATTGCTTGAGGAATAGTTAAGTTGGTCATAGTAGGTGATAGCTTTTAAAGATAAATGATAAATTCTTTGAAGATGAGATCCAGAAACTTCCAGACCACAAAGATCTCTTCGTCATGCGCTCTCTGTTTTAAAAGAAAAACTTTAATGTTTAGAGTTGTAACGGATCTACTGGCACCCCGACCGGGTACCTCCGTTGATGGACGCGTCCTAGTTTGCGTCAAGGCCTACAAGCACCGCACCGGACACCACAACCACCACAGACTCCACAACCGCCGTAGCTTAACTGGAGCCGCACCGTCTTCCTTCCACCCTGTATGAATCTCCAGCATCCAGGATCGTGTGGGGAAGACCTCTCCTCCAAGAAGAGTACATCAGGAACAAGGGTTTAGTAGTTTAAAGCTCCAGGGAGTATGCAAAGCATAGCAATCCCCAGTATGATATAGCAATCCCCTCCAAGAACTAGACGAGGCTACGTTTTGAAGGGTCAAGGAGCACTAGTCTGGGCTAATATTCTGCAGAGCATAAACCAACATACATACAGTATAACAGTAGGATCATATTTTAACCAAGAATTAAATAACCATAAAACAGGGTAAAACAGTGATGGGTTCCGTTACACACCTCCTGCGTGACCATAAGCCGGCATACACGGTCTGATCCCAACGGTTCGGCCTGGGGATGTCCGGACAAAAGTATTTGTTGGTTAATTCTCTAGTTGGACAACGCATCAGCATTACTGCAATTCACATTTACTCACATTTCACATATCCCCAGATAGCTGGGATCTGAGCGCACAAAACTACCGAATAGCGCTCAGATCCTATTCACACAGTTCAATTGCCATGTAGCTAAAGTCTTTTCCATAGTCTTTCATTATATGAATGGGCTCCATGGCATAGCTATCTGGGGTATCACCGTTCCCACAGGGCAAGTCCTGAATGACCCCCCTGTATTTAAAGGGCCAGAATGAGTGACATACACTCTGGTATGGCCGAATACTGTTTTTAAAGGGCAATATGTCCCAGGGCCATAGTCGCAGGGCAGGAGGCTGGCAATAAGTCCTCTCCAGGACAAAGTGGCGAAGGGCACTTCGTCACACATCTCCCCTTTGGGGGGAAGTCTTACCAGGCACCTGGATATTTTGCTGTGGTGATGGGGCAACACGCTGAGGGGACTTGAGGGGCAGAGGCCAGCGGCACTCTGCCCTGATGCCAGCTCTTCTGCTGGTATAACCTGCAGGACATCCTGCTCTGTACAAGGGACAAAGGGAGGGCAGAGGCCGACTGCACTCTGCCCCGCTGTCAGCTCTTCTGCTGGGGTACTTAGGACATATTCTGGCTCAGTAGCCAGAGAAATGTGGGGGTCAGTGGGGGTTAACATTTCCTCTATTAACCCTGGGGCCACATTAGAAGTTAGCTGGGATGGGGAATTTGTACTTACCCCCTCCTCCGGTTGTCCCAGTGAGGGTAGTTGGGGATCTGGACAGGCTGTGGGCGCAGAGACCACGGTCCCATCTGCGCCGTCTGGGAGATTGGTGTCTCTCCTTGTTAGGGTAAACTGTTGCTGGGGAGGAAGGACGACACCTTCTGCCCCCTGTGGTTCACACTGCCGCTGGGGGGGAAGGACGACACCTTCTGCCCCCTGGGGTTCACACTGCCGCTGGGGGGGAAGGACGACACCTTCTGCCCCCTGTGGTTCACACTGCTGCTGGGGGGGAAGGACGACACCTTCTGCCCCCTGGGGTTCACACTGCCGCTGGGGGGGAAGGACGACACCTTCTGCCCCCTGGGGTTCACACTGCCGCTGGGGGGGAAGGACGACACCTTCTGCCCCCTGGGGTTCACACTGCCGCTGGGGGGGAAGGATGACACCTTCTGCCCCCTGGGGTTCACACTGCCGCTGGGGGGGGGGAGGACGACACCTTCTGCCCCCTGTAGGGCCGGTAGAGAGACCTCGGTTCCATCTCTACCTGCCATCTGGAGGTCATCCCAGGACCAGTCAATGAAGTCTGGTTCTGCTTGTCGAGTAGGTTGGGGCTGCACGAAGCTGAGCAGGTGTTGGTAGTCCTGCTCCAGCTCCCACTCTCTCGTTACCAGGTGGGTCATATCTTTGCTCACCTCGCCTTCGTCATCCCAGACATACATGCCCATCCGGTAGTCGTAGATGTCCCAAAACCTAGACCCCTCCGTGCTGCCAAGATCATTGTCGTCCTCCAAGGCATCCCATAATAATCCCGGGCCATCATAATCATCCCCCTCCGGTAAGTCGTGTTCAGCCGTCCAGGGGGTAAGTCGAACGGTATGCCACCAGAGGGCCTGGTATGCGTTGTCTAGCCAGATCTCTCGCCGTACCAGGGTCTCTAGTCTTGTCACCCACTCATCCAGGGGCTGCTCTCCCAATAGATACATCCACATCGCCACACGCTTCTGTAGCCGCTGCTCATCACTGGGGAGACTCTCACCTCGCCACCATTGGGCATCTTCCAGGGCATCATACCAGAGTTCCTTTCTGTCTGCATCCCTGTAGTCCGCGGCCTCCTCCTCATCCTCATCATGGAACGCTGTCCGAAAACTAGCCGGTTCCATCCTGCTGTAGCCAGGGGCGCTGTACGGATACTAGCGTTGCCCTCAATTTGTAACTCCAAACGTTATCAGTGTCTCCGGGCTGTTTTTACTCGCACTAGGACGCCATACCACCACTGCCAGCCAATGTAACGGATCTCCTGGCACCCCGACCGGGTACCTCCGTTGATGGACGCGTCCTAGTTTGCCTACAAGCACCGCACCGGACTCCACACTACCACAGACTCCACAACCGCCGTAGCTTAAAGCTCCCATGGAGTATGCAGCGCATAGCAATCCCCAGTATGATATAGCAATCCCCTCCAAGAACGAGACGAGGCTACGTTTTGAAGGGTCAAGTAGTCAACTCTTTAATGACAGGGGATCTCCTTTTATGCAATGATGCACTCTGAAGGGCTACACCCACATAATTATCACAACAGCCAATTATATACATGGTTCAACCCCCACGTCTCCTCCCCTCAGATAACAGGTAACACAATTAAAACAGACACAATTTTAACCACATTCTGGATGTACCTCAAAAACAGGGGGTACACCTTTAAGTCCAGCACCGTTCAATAGCTCTCACCCAGGGGAACAACATATTAAAATCAGACCAGGGGTTCAAAAGTTAGTAAAAGTATCTTTTACACATAACACACATTTCACATATCCCCCATAGTTGGCCACACAATACACCTATAGGGACAATAGGTGAGTAACACCTCCCTGAGGCTACCTGGCAACTTGGATACAATCAGACATGGATTAGATCATCCTTCTTTGTTCTTATCTGAAAATGAAAACACTTTATACAATAGACTTCCTTATCTTATGCGGAGTCTCTGTAACAGGATTATCTCCCATGCCAAGGTCTGCACTAGTCTGGGCCAATATTCTGCAGAACATAAACCAACATACATGCAGTCTAATAGTAGGATCATATTTTACCCATAATAATCATAAAACAGGGTAAAACAGTGATGGGTTCCGTTACACACCTCCCCCGTGACCATAAGCCGGCATACACGGTCTGATCCCAACGGATCGGCCTGGGGATGTCCGGACCAAAGTATTTGTTGGTCAATTCTCTAGTTTGACAACCCATCAGCATTACTGCAATTCACCTTTACTCACATTTCACATATCCCCAGATAGCTGGGATCTGAGCGCACAAAACTACCGAATAGCGCTCAGATCCTCTTCACACAGTTCAATTGCCATGTAGCTAAAGTCTTTCCCATAGTCTTTCATTATATGAATGGGCTCCATGGCATAGCTATCTGTGGTATCATGGTTCACACAGGGCAAGTTCACACCGAATGACCCCCCTGTATGTAAAGGGCCAGAATGAGTGACATACACTCTGGTATGGCCGAATACTGTGTTTAAAGGGCAATATGTCCCAGGGCCATAGTCGCAGGGCAGGAGGCTGGCAAACAGTCCTCTCCAAGACATAGTGGCGAAGGGCACTTCGTCACACCCCCATGTCTCTCTAACCCCCCGTGTCTCTTTCCCTCCCCCCTCCTCATCCTCAACCCCCCTCCTCATTCTAAACCCCCCTCCTCATTCTAAACCCCCCTCCTCACTTTACACCTCTAAATACCTCCCCCTCTCCCTTTCCCCTCACTTACCTCCATCTTCAGCTTCTGCTCCGGCCTCCGCTCCTTCCAGCGTCTTGACCCGGCCAATGCTAATGACGTTTTATAATTATAATTAGCATTTTTGGCTGGACCGTAGTGATTGTCTGCGGGAACTCATAATCGGAGTGCGAGTAGCTAATAGAATGTGTGGTAATTTAGGAGCGCATTTTTGTGTGTCATATTGCAATCTGGGCAATATAATAGGGCCTAAAGTTCCTAAATCTAGCAATATATAGGATTCATGGTTATATTCAAACCTTGATGGCTGGTGCCCTCTTGTGTTTCTTTGTGTAATGACTATTCTTTAAACAGCTACTGTTATGGTGCAGCTTTCATAATTTTTGAATAGTAAAACTCATTATAAAAAGATTTTCAGCATATCATGATTACAAAAAGTGTAAAAATAAAAATAGCATTTTTTCCCATCAGCTTTTCCATATTTTTAAAACTGAGACAAACTTTCCCTTTCTTTCCCTGTATACTCCCATGCATGATGCTATCTTTCATATCTTTGACCTATGACACTTTATTCTTTAGCCTAAGTTAAGTTTAAATGACACCTGCAGTGTGTGACCTAAGATAGATTATACTACAGGGATTTATTCTTTCAAAGTGAACGAAACAGAATTGCGTAAAGGAAATGTTGATATATCAAAATACTTCTTTTTATGTATATTTTGTACCTACAATCTTTTATTATTATAAATGTTTAAATATAATGTTTATGATTAAAAGAGAAGAAAAAAAAGTGATGCCATTTACTTTTAAATAAAATACAATATATGAGGGATAGGGATCGATAGGTAGATAGATAGATAAGGATATAGAGGGGATATATCCCTCTCTGTTTCCATCTTTATATATATTCATCTCTTTATCCCTCTAAGTCTCTATCCTCTCCCTATTTGTCTCTCTATTCTTCTCTCTACACCTATCTCCCTATCCCTTTTGATCTCTCTCTCCCTATCTCTCTCCCTTTCCTTCAATTCCTATCTCTCTCCCTCCACCTATCATTCTCCCTCCCTTCCATATCTCTCTCCCTCCCTATCTGTCTCCCTCTCTACCTATCCCTCCCTTCATCCCTCTCTCTCCCTCCACTCCCTATCTCTCTCTTCCTTCCCCTCCCTATCTATCACTCCCTCCCCCTCCCTATCTTTCTTCCTCCCTATCCCTCTCCCTCCCTCTCTCTCCCTCCCTCACTCTGCCTCCTTCTCTCTCTCTCCCTACCCCTCTCTCTCTTACTCCCCCTCGCTATCTCTCTCCCTACCTCCCTCCTGCCTTTTTCCTCTCTCCCTACCTCTCTCCAACTCTCTCTCTCCCTCTATCCATCTGCCTATTTTTCTATCCCTCCCTTCCCCTCCCAATCTCTCACTCCCCCTCCATATCGCTCTCTCCCCTTCCCCTCCCTCTCTTTGTCCCCTTCCCTATATCTCTCCCTATCCCTTTATCCCTATCTCCCCTATAGCTCTTGCTATGTCTCTCTCTCTCCATTCATATATTTCTCCATCCCTGTTTCTCCCTGCCTCTATCTCTCTTCCTATCTCTAACTCCCTCCCTAACTCTCTCCTCCCTCCCTATCTCTCTCCCTCCCCTTCCTCTAGCTCTCTCCCCCTCCTCTATCTCTCTCCCTCCTCTCTCTCTCTACCTCCCTGTCCCTCTCACCACCTCTCTCTCCTTCCCTCCCCAACCCCTTCTCTCTCCCCCTCTCTATCACTCTCTCTTTCTCTATTCCTCTCTCCCTCCCTATCTATTTCTCTCTCTCTCTCTCTCTCTCTCTCTCTCTCTCTATTCATCTCTCTTTTCCTCCCCTTCCCTATTTTTCTTCCTCCCTACCTCTCTTTCCCTCCTCTCTCTCACTCTCTCTCTCCCTCCCTATACCCATCTCTCTATCCCTCCCTCCCTATCTATCTCCCTCCCTCTGTCTCTCTATCTCTCTCTCTATTCCTCTCTCTCCCTCCCCCCCCTATATTTCTCCATCCCTACCTCTCTCCTTCCCTCTTTCTCTCCCTCCCTATCTCTCTCCCTCACTATCTCTTTCCCTCCCTATCCCTCTCTCCCCTTATATCTCTCTCCCTCCCCTTCAATAACTCTCTCTCTCCCTCCCTTCTCTATCGTTCCCCCTCTCTCTCCCCATCCCTATCCCTCTCTCTCTATCCCTATCTCCACCCCTCTCTCTCTCCCCAATCCTCTCACTCTATCCTTCTCTCCCTCCCTATCTCTCTCTTTGTCCCTCTCATCCTCGCTATCTATCTTCCTCCCTCTCTCTCTCCCTATCTCTCTCTCTATCCATCTCACCCTCCCTCCCTATCTATCTTTCTCCCTCTCTCTCTCTCTCCATATATCTCTCTATTGCTCTCTCTTCCTCTCCTTCCCCATCTCTCTCCCTCCCAATCTTTCTCCCTTCCTAACTCTCTCCCTTCCCTCTCTTCCTATCTCACCGTTTCTCCCTCCATCCCTCTGCCTATCTTTCTCTCCCTCCCCTTCACTATCTCTCCTTCTCCCCTCTCTATCTCTCTCCTATTCTCTCTCTCCCTCCCTCCCTATACCTTTCTATCCCTCCCCCCTCTCTCTCCCTCCATATCCCTCTTTCTCTATCCCTCTTCCTCGCTCCCTATCTATCTATCTCTCTCTCTCCCCTCCTCTCTCTCCATCCGCTCTCTCCCTCTCTCCACCTCTCTCCCACTCCTTTATCTCTCCCCCCTCCTCTCTCTCCCTCTCCTCTCTCTCTCTCTCCCTCCTCTTTCTCCCTCCCCTCCTCTCACTCTCTACCCCTCCTCTCTCTCCCTGTCACCCTCCTCTCTCTCTCTATCCCCTCCTCTCTCTCGCTCTCCCCTCCTCTCTCTCCCCCTCTTCTCTCTTTCTCTCCATCTCTTTCTCCTCCCCACTCGCGGTAACCCACCTGAAAAGGCCTGCGGGTGGGCCCGGTTGAAGAAGCGGTCGGGCCCAGATGCAGAGGCCCGCATTCGGGCTAAGATGTGGAAACGGCCAACGGTCTGGCCCAGATGCGCAGGTTCGTGGTTGGGCTCAGATGCGGAGGCCCGCAGACTGGCCCAGATCTGGAGGCCAGAGGTCCGGCCCAGATGCGGAGAGTAAGAGAGGGGGAAGAGACACAGGGGTGAGAGAGGGGGGAAAGAGAGACATGGGAGGGAGAGGGAGCAAAGAGACATAGGGGAGGGAGAGAGAGGGGAAAGAGACACAGAGAAGGGGGGGGAAGAGACATAGGGGTGAGAGAAGGGGGAAAGAGACACAGTGGAGGGAGAGCGGGGCAAATAGACACAGGGGATGTGGAGGCCAGCGGAGGCCTACCTGAAGACTCCCATGGTGGTGCCTGTGATGGGACCCTGGGGCTGCAGAACCCCTGTGATGAGTCTCTGGCGTGGAGGAGGCATGGGACTAGAGAGGGTAAGAGTGAGAAATAAAGACGGAAGGAAGGAAGAGAGGGAATAAAGAGTCGGGAGAGAGAGACCTCCTGTGTGGTTGTGGGAGCTGCCATTCAGCACTTGGCAGCTCCCACCGCAGTCCCAAATGCCTTGGGGACGTTTGGAGTGAACGTCCCTAACCACATTATACAGCTGCTTGATTTTGATTGGTTGATGCTGTAGCTGACAGACAGGAAAACTGCTACAAATCCTAGCACAGTGAATGTAGGCTCAGCCTGGTTGAACAAGACAGCATTACAACGCTCTCTTTTAAAATTCTCATCTATAGCAGCAGTGAAGCACTAGGGAAAATGACCAGGCAATGGCGAAGATACACAAAGGGCTAATTTTAAAGTGATTGATGCATATTTTTTACAAAATCATATAAAAAGAACACATGAAAGCTGATATACAGGTATAATTAAGTTTTATTATTTATATAAATTTAAATTACAATATTAAAGTGATTGATAATTTTGAAAGCGGTTGCCCATTTGTCTAGAGATAAGAAAACCAATGGGGCTTTGTTATTTTTTAAATGGGAGATATTTAGCAATCTTCTATTGTTCTGCGTCCCCTGTCACCTCGGTATAAAACATGTTTAGTCTTTCGCAATTAAGGAATGAGTAATTTCATTAAGTCTATTGGCCAAAATCTTAGCGGAAATCTTAGCATTGGTGTTGAGCAAGGATATTGGGCGAATATTTTTACATTCCAACGGAGTCTGGTTTCTGAACCTGTAACAAAAATATATACAAACTTTGTGGGAACAAAGTGTATTTAAGAGTATTTTAGCATACATTTAATAGAGCATGCTGAAATATTACATGTTTTTGCATGACAAGCTCACTCTGTTCAATTCCTTTAGCAAGGCAGCTTTTGAAGATTGCAGGATCTTCCTCTGATAAACAGATCGGTGTGTGTGTGTGTGTGTGTGATGCAGCTAATCACAGGCTGCACAATCCAACTACATTCTGTGCTGAATCTAGTTACAACAGCTTACACTCTAGAAGTAACAAATCATTTCTGTATGCATCTGAATAACTCAGCTGGTGCAGCCTGTGATTGGCTTGATTGGCTACAACATACACATCCAAAATTGAGTTTACTAATAGGATGTCATTTACCTTTCAGAAACTGTTCTTGGGCATGGATTATAGTACTTTTAGTTAACTGTTAAAGCCCTCAAGAAACAAAATATTTGAATTATGCATTGATCATTAATAAATCTACTATTTTATGTTTTAAAAGCAATATTCAGACTCCATACTCAGCTGCTGCTGGTCTCCTCCCTCTATAAGGTACCAGGCACAATGCTATATCACTGCAATGATCTCTGTTGGCTGGAGGCTTGCTTTACTGCTTGGCATCATGTTGTCTTGTAGGGGTAGCCTATAAATCCATGTTTGGCCTCTTATCTAATGAGTTTGTTCTTAAAGTCCTATAAATCTTTCTCTTAGGCAAAACCCTCACCCTCCCCTTGATGACCTTATTAGGGTAGAGGTAATCACAAACTGGAAGCTGATTGAATTTAATATTAAATATTGCTATTATAAAACATTGACTAGGAATTATTAATAATATTAAATGCATAATTAAAATAACTAGCTCTTCTTATTTTTTGTAATACGAGTTGTAATATGGAGCACATGAATGACGTTCATGGACCTTTGCGTACTCTGCTTTAGATCATTTGATATTTTGCTATGTTTAAAACGTAATCCTCAGGATGGCTCTTTCAGTGCATATGAAATGGGCCAAATGTATTAAGGAGAGATTGTTGAAGCACTGTCAGAGAACCTCTCCAGTTCCTATTTTGTCTTGTGGGGTCGATTTTTAAGACATGGTCCAATAAAATGTAATAAAAGGTTTATTTTGTAGTGTTGATGCAAAAATATTCTAATGTCTCTAATACCGTAGTACCCCCACCTCAGCTAATCATAACTTAGAAAAGTGTCCTGACGGGCTTTACGTGCCTTTTCACTTTAATAGCCATTAAAGGCAAACAAACTATTCTGTTGGAACTTTAGCACAGGCGCCTGGAAAGACCACCTGGTCACCAAATAAATGGAGAGAAGAGGCTCTATGGGCTACAAATGTTAGTATTTAAAGCTAAATTGTATTTTTCAAATATTTCTAATAATTTCTTCAATTATGTTGTGGTGAATATAATTAAAGCTTAATAATGCTTGCATTATGGTTATTATAAGTAGACCTTGAAAGGTATCCAATAACCAGTCTGGGTTCTAGTGGGGGTATAGTATGGGTCCCTGGATAGATACCCACTTTGCCCTTACAGAAGATCACTACTGATCAGTTATAGGGTCTCACCATTAATCCTCTACGCTAAATTATACCCCAGTGCTTTGTTATATGGATCAAAGCAAAAAATCAAACAACTTACATATTAAATCCAAATTACCTAATAAACGTTAAATAAGGAAGTGCAAGTAAATAAATAATTTCGAACCTGTGCATAGACGGTCCCCTGCAGCATCAGATTATCTGGAAACAAATAGAAAAAGTATATGAACTTTAAAGTAAATTATTAATATGTTTTAGATTTTAAATACGATTTAAGCCTTGAGAGTGGAGCAAATGTGAAAAGGTGTGAGAAGCTTGGACAGGACGGTCAGGGACTCCACCAGATGAGATGTAAACTGAGACCCCTCTCCATCTACCTTGAGTAGCTGTAGATTCTGAAAGGATCAGTGTATGAAAGTTTTTAAGACATACTGCCCATGTAGATAGTATGCCAAAAAATTAGAATTGGGAATATTATTAAAACAATAAACTCACTTATTTGTGAAACATTTTATTTTTATTCCATGGGATGCCATTTACCAGCTCTGATCAGGCAATAACGTCCTCCCTTGTTGTTGTGTCACTCTAGGACCCCTTTTGTAAATTATGAGTCAGGTACATGGCTGTGCTCAGAGCTCGTCTGGTTTCATTCACAGAGCCTGGAGGAACAGTGTGCACATGCCCAGCCATAAAAACAAAAAACAAAAGAAGGACTTAGTAGTAGAAGAGAACATCACCTGCCTGATCAGAGCTACAAATGGAGTTACATAAATCAGATGAGCTGTGTCAGGGAGATGGTTTTTGGGTCACTGGAAAGAACAATCCCTCCACACCTTGAGTGGCTCAAAAGTTGAAGAGTCATCTCTCATTCTCCTAAATCTTAGAGAATACACCCAAGGAGCATAAAAAGATACAAGGGGGGTATTTACTAGCATTCACTGTGGGTGCATTGTGCTTCTGTGTGCTCCGTTTCATGTGGAGAAAATTGCCATTGCATCCCATCATATCCCCTGCAATGCTCACTATATGTTACCAAAGAAAGATTATGAATATAGTGGGATGTCCCTTCAAAACAGAGACATTTGTGAGGCTTGGAGGGACAGAGTGATCTGTTAAAGAGGAACTTCCCCTCCAAAATAATATTCTGTATGTCATACAGAGCAATAATAAAATGTGAAGACTAAGAAAAATATATCCCACCCCATGCTGTATGTTACAATGTAAGAAAAGAAAAATTGTACATTGACATTTGTATAAAGGGCGGTTTATAAGACGTGAAAATAAGGTTTGTCTATAATGACGATTTTCATAACCCTTGGTCAGGTGATTTAAAGTTTCTTCAGAAGGAAATAAAATCCCCCAAAAATCCCAGAGTCCAGCAATAACATCACAAAATCACAATGCTGCTTATAAATACCATAAAAGATTACTTCAAGGAATTTGTATTAACTAAAAAGAAAAAAGCCAATGCAGCACTAGTAGGGTGATGCCATTAGGAAAACCTTCAAAACCAAGATAAAAATCTACTCACAGAAAAAAAAAAATGAATGGCAAACTGGAGAGATGGAGATAGGGGAGGGAGAGAGTGAAGAGAGAGGGGGGATTGGGAGAGAGAGGGTAGAGATTGTATAGAGAAGAGAGGGGGAAAGAGGAGACAGCAAAGGGGATGGGAAAAGGGGGAGGCTGGGGAAATGAGAGGGATGGAGAAAGATGGAAAATGGGGAGAGAGTGAATAGGGACAGAGGGGAATTGGAAGGAGTGAGAAAAGGTTGCCACCTTATGTGGCATATAATCACATATAAAAGTTGTCAAACCGCGAGTCGTCACGCTTTGCGAGGGACGCAGTTCTGGTCCCAAATGTGGACCTCGCGAAGCGAGGGCCGCATTTGCGAAGGTGGAGCCTCTACGGCACCTCACTCGCGGGAAAACAAAAACCACGCCGCTGGACTTAGAATAAAAATATATATACGACCCGCGGGAGTTCGAAAAATAAAATAATACGAGGTCCCAAAAATATGAAGTTAACAGCCGAAACTCGTACATCAAAAAACACCAAAAACAGTTTAAAATATATTTAAAAAAAACAAAAAACATCACACACAGCACAGTGGGACAGCTAGGACGTCTGTGGGTGAGGTTGCACGCAAATTCAAATCAAATTTAAGCGAGAACATTTTTTTTAAATGAGGCTACACAACCCCGAAGCGCAGAAAACACTGACAAGGACGTACGACTTTTAATTATGACCCGCGGAACTTATAAGAAAAAAATACGAGGTCGCAAAAATACGAAGTTAACGGCTGAAACGCGTACATCCCAAAACAACAAAAACACTACAAAATACAAACAAAACATAAAAATAAATCACACACAGCATGGGGGGACAGCCATGACATCTGCCAGTGAGGTTGCACGCTAATTAAAGTCGAATTTAGGGAGTTTCGGAACTTGAAAATCGGCTAAGCGAGAAAAAAAATGGTGGGCGAAAAAAATTAAAACGAGGCTACACGACTCCGAAATGCGCAAAACACCGCCAGGCACGTACGACTTTTGACAGGGACGTAAGAGGTACAAAAATACACAGGAAGCACGGAAAAAGCTTGCGAGCCGCGTAGCACATAGGCAAACAACGCCATTTTACAACACTAACTTGCGACTAATAACATTACGACCTAAAATGGTGCTTTACACAATTAAACCAATGGTTTGCCCTCGCTCAAGCAGCATTTTTCTAATGCACCATTGGGACATTGATGACACTTTCTCCTCAGGGCAGCAACAGTCCAACTGTACATTGTATGCTGCAGAAAAAACTGATTGTTAGCTCTTCAGGCTATTCATTGCTGGATAAATGAATTAGAAATAGGTAAAGTATATTAATTTATTAAGTAACTAATTAAATAATTAATAATTTTTTACAAAAATAGACATATATATCTGTCTTTGTGATGACCGACAAAGGCTCTCAGAGGAGCAAATGTAAACAAGAGGAGAGGCTCACAATGAGCGCCGAAGGTCCTAAGAGTAGAAAAAGCTTTACATTGTGTGTCAAACAGCATTGCCATGGCTTTACATTTTATAGCCGCGTCATTTTGGACGGGCAAGTCGCTAGTAGAATTATAATTTATATAACTTTATATAAAAGTTGGATTTTAGCAAAGACTAGTGATTGGGTGTTTTTAAATAATGAAACGTTGGGTATTTCTCAGTTATCTAGGCTCTGTACTTTCAGTCAATATTTAATTGTATAGGTTTATGCAGATATACAGATGTATAATGTGCTTATCAAGGAAAGCCTTCTGTACCTTTGTCGTTTGATGACGAATCTTTTGCCTCCATTCAACTGTAACTGTTGCAAATTTGAAGAAATTTTCAAGAACATTGCAACAGTTATAGATTGATTCAATTAAACAAGCCCGCAACTACATGGCCGAAAGCCAAAACCATAAACCAATTAAGCAAGCCCGTAACTAACAATTTAAAAACTGTAAAATAGTAATCGAGACCATTATGATGACGTCAGAAAACATGGAGGTTAAACCACAATCAATTAGCATTTAAAAGTCCGATATGTGATCGGACTCCCAATCCGGCAATGTACAAAATAATAAAAATGAATGACGATACTGTTCTAGTCCATGTGGGTGGCCTGATGTGTATTAACTTCTTGATTCCCGAGATTGATATAACACGGAAATAAGACGTTAAGTAATACATTTTTTATTGCAGATTTGCTAGCTTGAGACTGTTGTGCAATTAATTCTAATGTCTTTCATCTCTTTCCCCGTCTTTTAAAGTGCAGTATTGTTTTTTATTTGCATTTGCAGTGCTACAAACAGTTGTTTAACCCCCATGCGAGTCCGATCTGGTACCCGTAGGATTTTCTTCTAAATGTGCCATTTATGTGTGTGAAAACATTTGCGGGCTTGAGTAATTATAGCAATTGAATAGAGATTTGCGATTGTAACATTTACAGGCTGAAAAGATCAAAAGCTTAGATGGGTCGGAGTTACAATTTTGACAACAGCAGGAATTTTGAGCTTCTAACCCGCAAACTGACAACGGGTAGCTAAAAGACACCAATTGAATAGCAAATTATTTTAGAGGCTCCATTACGGGCTCTTGTAACTACAATATGCTCAATTGAATGGAGGCCTTTGTCTGATAATACATGTGGGAAACATTACATTTATTTCTGTGACTCACGAGGCTTGGGTTATTTGTAAGTTTATAATATTATATGGTAAATGTGGCCTCTGAAAACCCTCCAATCCCGTGAGAATTCATATTCTGTATAAATTTCACAAGAAAAAAGTAAACATCAATATATACATAAAATGTTAATTTTTATCTTGGCTCTAAGGAATCTTGCAGGATTTTAAATTGAGGTTGAGTATCTCTATATCATCAATATCTGTATCAGAAATACCCCAAAAGTACATAACAATTATATGACAGAAATAGGTACATTAAGTTGGATATTGCCCTCAATTATTATTATGTTCATGAAAATGCTAAATAAACAGAAATAAACTTAACATTTAAACTGTAATCTGCATAAGAATCCCCAAATGAGATCAATACATAAACATTGTTTTCTTGAACAATAGATATCTCAAACATGGCCTTATACGTTTTTGGAAACTGGAAAAATATGTGGAATAAATGAACTAAAGCTTAAGAAATGTGTTTGTCCAACCCTTCATTCAGACCTTCTGGCTTACATTTCCAAGAGTACCTATCCAGTAGCCATCCTTTCTATATAAAGCTTGTAATCCTGCATATCTGGGGATGTAAGTGAAAAAAACATTGATATATTTTGGGTATGTGGAAGTTTGTGGAATATTACGTGTAACTTTGCCTAATTGTCTCATATCCAATCATATTATGGAGGAATTCTGTATATTTGTAATTCAAAATACATTTTACATTTCTTGTGTGAGCTCCACCCCCATGGCACCTATGTAGGCATCCTAGCCAATGAGCTGTGCAGAGTTGTGCCCTAGCCAATTAGCTGTCAGTATCATGGCTGTCTCCCAAGAAGCTTTGTCTCAGCAAATGCAAAGGATACAGATTTTAGCATGGATTTTCAGGGGTGTCCTTCTCAAAATCAACGGCCTGAAAACTGAAGACATTTTGCAAACTAGAATAAGTTTATTAATGTTTATTTTGGGATTTTTTCATGAAAAAAATGTTTTCATACCCTACTGTTTCTCCTCTATCAGATGCATTCATAATCCAGGAAACTTCCATATACATTTAAAGATGTGTTTGTGAGTATATGTTTCTTGGTTTTTGGTACATTTGGCATAAAGAAAGTTTTCTTTTCCAAGTTGGAGAGGTCCCTTCAAGAACTCTTAGAAATGAAATCCAGAGCCTGTTATTGAGATGAAAACTCTCCCATTAGTGAGCACATCCAATAGATTGTGAGCTATATCATCAACAGAAAAACAAGCTCACCTGATTTTTTGCATTTCTTTCTCCAAATCACATAAAATACAAGAAGAAGAAGAAGAAGAAGGAATAACAAAGACAAGTCAATTGTGATGTAATGCAAAATGTGATTGCGTTGATTTTTCATCCTTTTGTCGTCGTCTCCCTCTGAAATAAGAGTTTAAATAGCAATATTAATGATATGACAAACATTAAAATATTAGTTTAGAAGCACACACAAAAGGGGATGGATATTTTATGTACTACAAAATCATTACTGGAAAAACTTGAGAAAGGATATTTGCTAGCATTAACATTCTCAAGTCTTAATACCATGTAGGAAGGGTCTCTGTGTGAGTGACTGATGACATTTGTGTTGCTAAAATCACAGACGGAGCTACCGACGGTGTAAGCGGTGCAATGCACCGGGGCCCTCCTCTATACTGAGAAAGAACACTTTGAAGTGTAGTTTAGAAATTACTGATTTTAGCCTTTACCAAGTAACGTGTACAATTAGGCATGGCGCTTGTATCATATCAAAGGATGAAGAGAACACCTGAAAATAATCTATGAAAACCCAAACAGCATTTTATGTAACTTTCCATTATCATATTCTGACAAATACTGTATTAGACAATATTATTACCTTTTCCAAATAATGTCCATGGAGTGATGCTTCTGGAGACGCTGCTGACCGGGTTCTTTGCTGTACAGGTGTAGCTCAAGTTTAGATTTTCATTGCTTACATGAAGTGTGTGATTTGTTATTAGTTTATCACTAATTCTTATGTTATTCCAGGCGATGGTCACATCTGATTCTTTTACATGACAGGTCAAAGTAACACTATAGTTGGAATTAGAGGTATTGCTGGAAATCCAAATATCTTCTTCTGATAACTTTCCTGTGTGGGGCAAATATGAAATATCAGCTATAATAGAGAAAACCAGGGCGAGCCAGTACATACAGGCATGCCGAATTATCAGAAGTACTGTTGTTTTCCTAAATTTTATACAAATATATATCTATTAGGATCAGTCAATGTAATGTAAATGATGTCACCATGACCCCTATTACAATTAATGTCTTCTTACTAGTAATTGCAATCTTTTAATTTTCCATTAAATGTGTTCTACTTTGCTATCTTGCAGCCTTATCAAATTGTGTTTCGGCAATCGATAGGGCTCTATATAAGCACAGAGCATTTTTTATTTTTTACAGAAGTTTTTAGTTATTGAAGACCTTGCTTTTGCATACAAGTTCACTAGCTAAAAACTTGTGTAAAAAAATATGTGCTTATATAGAGCCCTTTAGATATGCCGAGTTGCAATTTAATAAGGCTGTTGGTTCCCATATTATTTTGTTAATTTATACTAAATGTTTTTGTGGAGAATTCTGAACTTTACAGTAAGAAGCTCATAGTCAGCTCCAGGTCTTACTTTGCTGACTGTATAGAGCTCCGCCATCTTTGGCTACAAAGTACTGTATATACGCGAGTATAAGCCGACCCGAGCATAAGCCGAGGCTCATATTTTACCACAAAATACTGGGTAAAATGAGTGACTCGAGTATAAGCCGAGGGTGGGAAATGTGCTGCCCCCTGTGTCCCCCCTCTCTCTCCTGTGTCTCTTCTCCCCTCTCCCTTCCCTGTGTCTCTTCCCCCTCCCTTATCACCCTCCTCATTCTCAACCTCCCTCCTCAACCCCACTCCTCATCCTCAACCTCCCTCCTCATCCTCAACCCCCTCATCCTCAACCCCCCCATCCTCAACCCCCTCCTCAACCTCAACCCCCCTCCATAACCTCAACCTCCCTCCTCATCCTCAATGTCCCTCCTCATCCTCAACCCCCTCCTCAACCTCCCTCCTCATCCTCAACCTCCCTCCTCATCCTCAACCCCCTCCTCATCCTCCCTCCTCAACCCCCCTCAGCCTCACTCCTCAACCCCCCCATCCTCATCCTCCCCCCTCAAACCCCATCCTCATCCTCAACCCCCTCCTCACCCCCCCTCAACCTCACCCCCCCTCCTCAACATCAACCCCCTCCTCAACCCCCCATCCTCAACCCCCATCCTCTTCCTCAACCCCCCCATCCTCATCCCCCTCCTCACCCCCTCAACCTCCCTCCTCCTCATCAACCCCCTCCTAACCCCGCTCAACCTCAACCCCCCTCCTCAACCTCCCTCCTCAACATCAACCCCCTCCTCAACCCCCCATCCTCAACCCCCATCCTCTTCCTCAACCCCCCCATCCTCATCCCCCTCCTCACCCCCTCAACCTCCGTCCTCCTCATCAACCCCCTCCTCACCCCGCTCAACCTCAACCCCCCTCCTCAACCTCCCTCCTCCTCATCAACCCCCTCCTCACCCCCCCATCCTCAACCCCCATTCCTCATCCTCAACCCCCCAATCCTCATCCCGCTCCTCACCCCCCTCAACCTCCCTCCTCCTCATCAACCCTCTTCTCACCCCCCCTCCTCAACCTCCCTCCTCCTCATCAACCCCCCCCATCCTTAACTCCCCATCCTCAACCCCCATCCTCAACCTCCCTCCTCATACCCCTCCTCACCCCACCTCATCCTCCATCCTCCTCCTCAAATCTACATGGTATAGCTCACAATTTCATTGAAGTACACATGTCTCTTTACCCTACCATTTCCAGATGTAATAACAGATCCTGGACAGCAACAAGGAATTCATAATGAAAATATGACAACGGTCCAATAAAATACAAACTGCCAACCCTGAAGATAACAGAACTAGAGGAGGTATAAGCATGTTGTTCCCACCACAAAACTGGATGAAGTTCTGTGCAGATCTAGAAGAATTCTTCAGGAGATTACCACTGAAGGAATATTTTTATAGCAAATAGTGCATATGTTGTGAACTTAACAATAAGAAAGAGAACACACTTTATTACACCAGATGTCACTCCAAACTGGACATCTATATTAAATACTTTAAAATGGAACTTCATCTCTAATGGCATCTAAACAAACTGACATAAATCTGTATTTAAAATCACCAAAACACCCAGATAAAGAAGGTGCCATGGTGATCCTGAACACTGAGGATAATATAAGAGTTGGGTACAAACAACTTTCCAACAAAAATGATTAAAGTAACCTAGGTATGGACACTGACCAAACAGTTGTCTGGCCTGGTACAGATTAAGCCTCTAGTTACAAAAATAATTGATTTATACAAGATGTCTCTGACTTTATCTGATTAAAGACCTCTGTAGTTTGGGAAAACCTTCACATTCTTGTGAATTATTTAGGAAACTAACGACATTAGCATATATGCAAGATTGGAAGAGTAAATGTTATATTTAGCTTGCTATGTGTGTCATTGTCGATTCCATCTCAGACTGATAGTCTGCCTGTAGCCTGAGGGGGTGATTATCCTATGGTTGCTTGTGTTATTTATTGAACACTTTTAACATAATTCAATAAAGATCCTATCTGAATCCTAAACTGAATACCATAATAAAGGCTGTATTTACTTATTTTAAAAATGTTAAAAAGATTTTCTATATCACAAAGTCAAGTTCTCCAAAAGAGAATACAATAAATATGATTAGCAACTTAGACTGACTTACTGTACACTCTGAGATGATATTCCTTGCACGCGTTCCCCCCACTCGTGATGAGTATATCTGCTGTGTAGATTCCTTGATCTCTGTTGGATAATTTTGTAATATTTAAGGACCCATCAGATGTGCCATAGATTCGTCCTTCAAATAACTTATTTCCTCGAGGTCTGATTATTCCACCCGGTTCTGTTGTAGCAAAATGATTATTATTAAATACCCAAGAGATGTCTCTGATTTCAGTCCTATCCACTTGTAGTATGATGTCTCCTCCTTCTGCGCCATTAATGTGATCCGGATCTCCACAGTCTGTTTTGCATAATATATCTAACAAAGGAGGTAAATAGTAAGTGTTAATTGAAGATATAAAACACAAAGCAAACCAGCATCTTAGAAGGTATATTAATCACTTTCCCATTTACATTTAGTTTTAGTGACCACAAAGAAAAGTGATTTAGAGACAAAGAAGAGCATTGTTCAGATTGTAAATTTTTATTATCAGTTATTTACAAATATTAACATTATTACATATTTTTCTTTTTAAAAATAACATGATAATAATAATAATAATAATAATAACAATAATAATAATAATAATACACTTCTGTATTTTATAGATGGTGTAAACGTGCTATTCTAGAGGTAGACACTCCACTTATTAGATTACTGGTATATAGGTTTATATGGGTTTATGTTGCCCTCGGCCATTCATATATATATTGTGTCAGAAAGTCTCAAGCACATTTACAGACAGAAATATCAATGTACAGAGACATTTTAGTGCAGATACAAACATATTTTCAATATACTGCACTTGTATCCTCAGGCAGCCTAAACAATGTAGTGCCCTTGGCCTGCGCCCTGTGGCAGATACACACCCTGAACTGGTAAGACCTCACCTTGAATACAAAAAGATTTTAAGCAACTAAAAGGGTCATAAAACATACGCTTTTATCAAAATTCATAAAAACAAAAATATTTAAAAATATACAGTAAGATCTGGATTTGCTGCTCTATAAGAAACTTCCTTGTGGGTGTTCAAAATGACACACACCTCTAGGAACTAAGTACAGGAGGACTCCAGGTTACAGACGATCCGACTTACAGACAGACCTGACTTACAGACGTCCCGACTTACAGATGATCCGACTTACAGACAGACCCGTACTTAAGAACGGGCTCCCAAGGCTTTTTGTATGAATTTGTTTTTATTTTCTGTTTGTTTGAATTTAATAAAAGAGCACAATCGTTTCTGTAACTTATTATTACAGTGCAGGAGTATTTTTATTATTACAACAAAGGAGCCAGTATAGTATTATTATTATTATCATCCAGGGATTTGACTTACATACAAATTCGACTTTTTCTTAACCTGGGGACATGGGCGTAGGAATCAAAAAAATCTAGGAGGATAGAGCTTTAAAAAGAAGATCCAAGCAGTGACTGAATGAGCAACCCTACAGTTCTGCAGTAAATGTGTGTGTGTGTGTGTATATATATATATATATATATATATATATATATATATATATATATATATAGTTATCTTATACTGGTGTATAATACTCCCTCCCCAGCAGTTTCCAGTAGTTTCCCTCTTACCTGCCCAGGATTACTGATAGCCGGGATTCACAAGATCATGCAAGATGATCTCGAGTGATCTCGAGAGACCCGGCAATCACAGCCAAAGGGACTGGAGGTAAAGGGGAGGTAAGGAAAAGTGCTGGGGTGGGGGAAAAAAATACAACAAAAACATCACACACAGCATGGGGGAACAGCCAGGATGTCTGGGAGTGAGGTGGAAAGCACATTTAAGTTGATTTCGCCGAGTTTCGAGAAAATCGCCTAAGCGAGAAAAAAAACTTCTGCCCAAAAAAATTAAAACAGGGCTACATGAGCCCGGACCACGCAAAACACCCCCAACCCCCTACCACTTTCACACAGGAACGTATGAGTTACAAAAGGATGGAAAATGCCCACGAACCGCATAGGACACTCTGCTATCACCTGCTCACCTACTCTGGACCTACATGGTATAGCTTACTTTATATATATATATATATATATATATATATATTATATATGTATAGCAATTTTTTCAAGGCCGCAACTCGTAAGCCGTTCGGAGCCTGCAAAAAGACGCCAATTGAATAGCAAATTAATTGGAGACCTCACTTACGGCTACCGGATCAAACGAAATCTCAGTTGAATGGGGGCCATACTCAATACTGTGTATAGGTTAGAAGCCTCAGACAATAGAAAACTGAAGCACATACAAACAAGATAATGTATACTTCTGAAGATAGAAAAATATCCTCCAAATCAATGATACTTTTCAGATGTTTTATGACACACTTTATAACTTGTACAGGAAGAAAACAGTGCACTTGCAAAAGAGGTGAAACCATAGGACAGCACTGATGTGCCAGACAAAGGGTGGAGGCCTAAATGAAAAGGTATAAAGATATAAATCTCATCAGGTCTCCATCACCTTTTTTTGAAAATAATCCTGTGGGATTCATGACTGGACCACACTGTACTACAGAATGCATGAATGTGTACCAGTACCCAAATACACAATATTACAGCAGAGTACTAGAGAGGAAGCACCTGCCAAACCCTGCAGATATGACTAAATTAGGAATCTGTTGCACTTTTGGTTTCTCTCCTGAACTTATATTGTAACGTACCTGCAAACAGGTAAAAGACCAGTCTATCACATCTCATACACGTCAGGCTTGTCAGCTTTATTCTGTCATATTAACCAAAATATATTAACATATATAGTTGTAAGTCACAAAACACTAACTTACACAATGCAGAAGTACACAGCTACACAAACGCTTCCCCTCGCGCACGCAGCCTATTTACACTACACACTGCACACATTGCTGACACTTACACCTCAGCTCCACAACAGTGCAAACCTACATTGTATGCTGCAGGAACATCAAAACAGATTGTCAGCTCTTCAGCACAATGCTTTCTTCATATATTACTCACAAATAGGTAAAGTATATTAATTTATTAATTTATTACTTATTTAATTTGCATAAAAAAATACATATACACAAAAAAAAAATAACACTAACAACGCAAAAGCCATTCACTGCGCTCCTCACAACGAATGCCAACGCTGCTCATAGCACACAAACTACACCAGGGGACAGCCTTGCAATAAGCGCAAAAAGCAGATCAGCGACGACCTTACAATGACAGCAAAAGCGCCACTGATAAAAAAAATACAACAATCAAGAGGCTCGCAAAGAGCGTCGAAGGCGCTCATTGCGAGCCACGCCATGAGCGGCGAAGGCGCTCAGCGCGAGGCTCACAATGAGCACCGAAGGATCACAGACCTACAAAAAAATGGATGTCTGTGGGAAACAGCATTACCTGCCTTACCATTGTATTGCCCCGTCATTTTTGACGGGCAAGTCGCTAGTATATATATATAAAACATTAGGCTGTCTGAGCCACGTTTAGCAGTAACACATGAGAACAATTAAATTATTACCTGATGCTAAAATATATTTTATTATATATACTGGAATCTAATGACTCAAATCTACACAAAATGTGTTAAGGTGTAAAATGTGTTACATTAGTGAGACCACCATACAGCAAGGTAAATGGATTCATTTTTATATTCTTTACAGTGTGAAATTAAACCTATTGGGATGTCCACTCTCTCCACTACTGTTTTTAAATAATTTATATTGCTGCCTAACTACTCTAACACATCGATTCACATAGACAAAGCAATCAACCAATTAATTAGGACTTACATTCTATAATACTTATGGCTACTCATCCTAAACAGAAAACCCATTAATACGTTACTCCAGATATTGTCTAACTGTATGAGAGCCCTAATTAACCATCTGAAGATCTTATTGATCCCCTGCCATTGATATTGGTGTGATCAGCACATAGAAAGTTAGAGTAGAGACCTATGAGATAATGACATATATCTGGTCCTGTATAACTGCCATATACCTTACGCCCCTACATTTGTTATACTGTATTACGTACATGAAAGCCACATATTTTTCTAGCACTAATCTGAAGTCATGCTTTAAACATTACTAAAAAAAATGTTTTGCATTAAAATATAGTACTGCAAAACTTAAAAAATATATATTGGATGTGCAGTTTTGCACCAGTTTTAGAAACCTCCAGGACCCTCTTCTTTATAGAGCCCCATTACACAGTACCCCAGAACCACCAGAAGGCTTCTCTCCTAACTTCTGTCTCTTATCCTCTCTTTCTCAGCTTTGCACCCTTTTAGTCTCTCTCAGACTCTCATAGTTGTTCTTTCTGACACTTGCAGCAGTCTCTATCACAGTCTTTCTGACTCTTCTTCTCTGGGCAGTTCTTTCTAGCAGGCTGTCTGTCTCTCAGTTTCTTTCAGGATGTCTCTCTCTCTCTCTCTTTAACTCTCTCAGGGCTCTTGCACAGCTTTTTTTTCTCACATTTTCCTGCATTCTGTCACATCTCGGTCCTGCAGTCTCTCTTACATCCAGACCGTTCCTCAGTCTCTCAGCTTTTCTTACAGTCTCTCAGCTTTTCTTACAGTCTCTCAGTTTTTCTGTCGCATTCTCTAATATTATCTCTCTTGCATTCTCTCTCTGAGTGTCTGTCTGTCTGTCCCAGTCTATAACTTGCATCTCTCTAAGTACCAAAGACGTAATAAAACATGTGAACCAGCTTACCTCTTTGAAAATAAATAACTATTAAAATCCAGGGAAGATATTTCATTTTCATCGACTTTCACTCAATGTTCATACTGGCTTTACAAAAAAAAGGAGGAACAAAAAATATTTCCTTCCACTAAGATCTTGCCAGCTATAGGTTGTGTGTAATGTGACTACATGAGACTTGTGGTCTGTGCAAGGAACTAGAGCTGGATTTAAAGTTTTAATTCCTGTTTATGTAGTTACTAGCGACTTGCCCGTCAAAAATTACGGGGCAATAAAATTGTAAGCCAGGCAATGCTGTTTGCCACACAATATGAGGCTTTTAACTTCTCTGAGCACCTTCGGCGCTTATCGCGAACCTTTTTTCCTGCCAACTGTACTGTCCGCTCATTACAGGGTTCATTAACCTGCTATGTATCTCTTTCCATCATCTCCCCCCTGTCCCTTACCTGTGTGTTTCTCCTTTCTGTGTCTGCTGAACGTTTGTGTGGCGCGCTGCCTGCCGTTTGTTTTCTTTTCAAACTGCTGCATGCCTGGAGTGGTTTATGTGTGTCACTGTCTTTGGCGTTGTGTATTTTCTAAGTCCTGAGTGCCTGGCGTTGTTCATGTAAGTGTTACTGTGTTTGGCGTCATGCATTTTCCAAGTTCTGCCTGCCTGGCATTGCAGAGCCTCGTTTTCATCCAGTTTCAGAATATTTTGCGTTTGCCAAAACACTGCAAATTCACTTAAATTAATTTGCAACCTCACTCTTGACTTCCTGGCTCTCCCCCTGTGCTGTGTGTGAGTGTGGTTTAATCTATTATTTATTTTTTTCGTGTTTTTCGATTACCGCGGTTCGGCGGTTAAATTCATATTTTTCCTATCTCTGATTTTTTTTGCCCCCCGAGATTGCAGCTTAAGTAAATCCTGCGTTCCTCAACTGCTTGCAGCCAAAATTCCTGCATGTGTCCATGCTTCAACAACGGGCTGCCAACGGGTCGCCTCGCTTAACGAGGCTCGCAAAAGAAATTGTCCGTCAAAAATGACAGGCAGAAAATTATAAGACTGGCAATGCTGTTTGCCACACAATGTCAGGGTTTTTCTCCTCTGAGCACCATGTTGGCTTTATTTTCAATGTCTTGCAAGCCTGTTCATGTAAGTGTTACTGTCTTTGGCATGGAGTTGTGTGACCGCAAGGCTCGAAAGCATGATGACAACTCGCAGTTTGACAACTATTATATGTGATATATGTATATATTTGTCTATCTATCTATCTATCTATCTATCTATCTATCTATCTATATATATTTATATATACATATATATATATATATATATATACTAGAAACTTGCCCGTCTGCGCTCATTGCGAGCCCTGTGATGAGCGCCTTCACGTTTCCTGCTTTGCACTGATCACCTTCGGCACTCAAGGCAAGCCCCATGCTGAGCACCTTCAGGGCCCATCGCAGGTCTCGCAATGAGCGCCTTCGGCAGTCATTGTAAGCCTCTCCCGCTTGCGATGCTCATGGTGAGTCCCGCGATGAGCACCTTCGACAGCCTTACCTCCCGCCTACTGTACGTGACCCCAGCAAGATCCATTAGCTTGTGAAATAACGACTGACACCAATTTGGGAGTAACACGGGCCACAGCTTTATTAACCAACTGGATTAACATAATCCATAACTTAAACATAATTACCGTAATTAACCTAACATTCCTTAATTAACATAATGGAGGAGGAGCCCGGCCAGTACTGTAACCTCAGGCCCTGGGCCCCGGCCCAGGGCCACCCAGTGCTTTTCCAAGCACACCCATGAGGCAGGGCAACGCCCACTTAAGCCAGTTAGCCGGGCAACTCACCTCCCGCCACGGAGAGGCTGAGGGACACCTCCTGAGGCTGCGATGCCCCCCTTTTGCTCAATAAAGCTAGTGCCTGAGTTACCCCTTCCTTGAATTCTAATGTCAGCAGTTCCAACCCAATCTAGGTTAAGTGCACCTTATCGGAATGAAAGAACTCATCGGCGTCTACGCTTTCGAATTCCCGGTACCTGATGGAAATGAAACCTAAATTTCGCACAAAACTGGCCATTTGCTTATTGATTTTTTTGGTGGGCCCTATCAACTAAAACTGGGTCTCTAGCATTCCACCATGAATGCCTTTTTATCATCTCGGACCAGATTATCAAAAGGCCCGGGAACTGGCGCACCCGGTGGGAAATATCCCTCTTCATGCCCCTTAACATTTTGAGCATGGGAACGACCCCTAAATCATTGTACCAGCCACCTTGAACATGAAGGCCAGGGCTGTGACCTGCCGACTAACCAATGCCATGGAATCGCCGTTTTCTGTGCACCGCAACAGGAACCATAGTAACAGGCCTAATGATTCTTCTTCCAAAGCGGTACCACCGACAACCTCCACCAAATCGTTCCATTTGTTCCATATAGTCTTATAGGCCGCCCATGTACGCGGTGCCAGCGATTGTCTGACATACTTGGTTATCCGACCGCTCCATGCTCCCATAGTACGCGCTTCCTGCAACCGAGAAAGGGCTTCAGCAATGCCGTTCTCCGGACGTTACACATGGAATGCCCGTAGCCATATGTTCAACCTCAAGCAAAGGAGCACCAACCGTCGTATAAGGTGTAGTACCGGCAATGATGATGATGAGAGGCTATTGATTGCTCGAACCGTTGCCTCGCAGGACGACTCAATGCAAACCTGGAGATCCTTGAATTCTGTGCCCCATACTTGAAATGCTGCTACCATAGGGAATAACTCCCAAAAGGCTGAATTCGATGTGAGGCCACCAGAAACCCACGACTCGGGCCATGCCGTGGCTAACCATGAATCTTTTCGGTAAGCGCCGAACTCTTCTAATCCTGCCGCTGTATACAGCCCGAGTTGGGCACTCGTCACGCTTTCCGTGTGTATTAGCGCAGTGCAATTAAATGACTGAAGCAACGCTATCCAGACTTTCGCGTCCGCCCTCATTGCTCCTGACACTTTCACAATGTGATGCGGCTGCATCCCCCCTGCCGTAGCCTGTGACAATCGCTTACTGAACACCCTGCCCATTGGGATGATTCTGCACGCGAGGGCCGAGAGGTCCTCTGTAAGTTCACCTTCTCGACGGGCAAGCTGCACTCCATTCTTTTGGAGTCAATCCGTATGCCTAGGAATGCTAACTCTGTGGTGGGACCCTCCGTCTTCTTGTGCGCCAATGGAACCCCAAAGGTCTGGCATACACCCGTAAACATCTCGAGAATAAAACCACACGTATCACGGCCCGCCGGCCCCACGAAGAGAAAATCATTGAGATAGTGGGTGATGCTGAGGTAACTTGCCGCTGTTCGGGCCACCCACTGAAGAAAAGTGCTCCACGTAGTACTCGCCCTTCAGGAAACACCCCAGAAGCCGATGGCTACGGGGATGAACGGGAAGCAACCGGAAAGCAGACTCAATATACACCTTGGCCATCTTGGCGCCGACACTGGCTGCCTTAACGAGCCCTGTACTGTCAAAAGACGCATAGGACACGGTGGACCATTCTTTACCAATTCCATCGTTAACCGAGCCCCCCCGAGAGTGGGACAGGTGCTGTATTAGACAAATGGAGACTATTCCCAATGGAGAAATTACCAAGTCTTGGATTGGGGGAATTGAGAATGGACCCGCTATCCTACCGAGCCCCACTTCCGCCCGGATCTTTTCAGTAGCCACCCCGGGGAACTCACTAACTGACTTCAAATTCTTAGGACACGAAGGGGATGGAAGGAGGGAACACAGGATCTCGAAAACATCCCGAAAGCCCTCCCTCAGTCTTTTGCCTTTCCCGGCAGTCTACTGTAGCGTTTTAGCCATGGTAGCATTGCGGCCAACTGGATAGGAGTCCTGCCTCTTTGGAGAGGATGACCCCGCTCTTGCACCTTCCCTGGTCCTGCTACACTTGGATACTAGGTGATCGCCGCCGCAGCCCGAGCAGGAGTGTTTAAAACAACAGTTTGGGGCCGATTTGCAGCTGCCGTCGTTGAAGGAGCGGAAAACCCTGCGGCCTGGGGCACACGATGTGGGGTGGCTCCTTGCTCCGCTTGGGATCCCGTGAAAGGACAGCATGGCCTGCATCGGGGTCATTATGTTCAGCCAATAGGCTACCGCCTTGTCGCTCCATGCCATGGTTGGCCTTGACGCCATGTACAGCCGAAACTCCTCATCGTACTGCCACCCCACCATCCCCCCGTAGGTCCGATATGCATTCCTGATCTCCTCCAGGTATACGAACCGTCCAGAGCAGGCCATGATTGAGAAGGCCTGGAGCCAGTTGTCGAATGTACGCGGAAGCCGCTTAATGTAATTTTTACGCTCATCGCTTCCTTAGGGAAACACTCCGAGGTATCTGCTAACCGGGATATGGGCAATACTGAGAACAGTTCGACGAATTCCCTGTGCCAGATCTTTTCTTTGATATCCAGGGGAAAATGCGCCACAAGGTTATCTTGAGCCCACACAATGGCCGACCCGCCCATCCCGACTAGGGGACTGTTCTGAATGGAGGGGGACGACGCCCCTTGGGGGCTTGCCAGAAGGTTAGAAATATTGATTGCCATACCAAAGAGAGGGGTTAACCCGGAGGAGATAGAATACCCACCCATGCCCCGGCTATTTCGTCGGCCTATGGTGCCTGTCTGGGCTAGTAACCTCTCCCATGGGCCTCAGGCTACCAGCCACTTCAGACTGCACCTGCGCCTCCGTGGAAAGGCCCTCACTCCCCATATACGCCTAAACCAATCTATCCTGGACCCACCTAACCCTATGACACAAAGCTCGGGACCTAACCATTGCCAAAAGGGACTCTAACTCCCCAGGATCCATGAGCAAGCTAACACCAGCCCCTACGGACGCAGGCTAACCACACGCACCCCAACACACCGCCTACGCAGAAGCAGCACCCGCCCACACAGCGCTCAGCCCGCAACCCACACAACCCACGTCACCCAAGCAGCTCACACAAGCCACACAGACCACACAGACCTACAGCACACCCCAGACCCACAGCACCCACAGCCCACACAGCACCCACAGCCCACACAGCACACACAGCTCACACAGCTCACGCAGCTCACACACACACAGAGGGACCCCCACTGCCTTATAGATGACAGGGTTATTGGGTACTGTCACTTGCAGGCACTAAGGCAGGAGCAGACCACACTGGCTTCCAATCCTGGCAATGGCCAGCGCAGAGTGAAGGAGGAAGCCCGTGAAATGGGCGGAAGTCCCTCCTCCACTCTCCCAGCTAATCAGGAGCGCCCCAGGCCGGACAGGACTATCATTGCAGGGTTCATTACCTGCAAGTTTTATACTTGGGAATGTCATGTGTCTCTTTCCAGCATCTCCCCCTGTGCCTTCCCTGTGTCTTTCTTCTCTGTGTGTGTGCTGAATGTTTGCATGTGATTACCGTTGATTTTATTTTCAAAGTCCCGCGTACCTGGCGTTGTTTGTGTAAGTGTTACTGTCTTCAGCGTGTATTTTGTAAGTTTTGCGTGCCTGGCATTGCTGAGCCTTGTTTTCATGCTGTTTCTGAGATTTTGCATTTTTCATCCGACATTTTTAGGCGTTTTTCGAGTGACCCAATATGGGTGTAATTCGCTTGCAACCTCACTCCCAGGCCTCCTGTGACTCCCCCTGTGCTGTGTGCGAGTGTGGTAGAATTTTGTGTACATTTTTTTTTGATTTGGTGAGTTTTTAGAGTTATGTGCTTGAACAGTGCTGCGACACTGGCGAGCCTCGCTTTATGAGGCTCGCATGTGTGACGGTGCCATTGACTGCTTCTTGAGGTCGCAACTGCGGGTCCAACAACGCAAACGTCACCAACATCGCAAGATCCACAACTATATATATGTGATATATATATATATATATATATATATATATATATATATATATATATAAAACTGACACATTGTGTTTTATGAAAGTAGCTATAGATGTACATTTTTTATATAAATAGTTTTTTTTATAAGATATGTATGAATCACATATGGGAGCGTGATATTTTCAAAATAAGTATTTAAGTTAAGTAAAAAAATATTAATATATTAATGGAATAAAGACCAGGATTGGAATCCAGGACCTATCATGGTTCCAATGATTTGTGAGGTCCTGCTTTTGGAAGCTCACAATCTTGTGGGGATGGCAGTATAAGAGGGTCAAGAAGGTGAGGTTAGAGCTATGAGGGACAGTTCTATAAAAGGTTGTATGGGATAGTAGCTTCAATAATGTAGCACCTCGACCAGGGGACATGGGATAATTGTGATATGGAACCTGTGTGTTGTATGATGGACAGTGAAATAATAATAATGAGATGCTAGTCCAATGCATAGCTGGTTTTAATGTTGTTTAAGATTTAAAAGAGAGCCTTGTTAGGTATATGTATCCAAGAGACATAGATGTGTTTGATATTGCAAACATATTTAATATATTTATTTTATAAACCATCTTTATTTAAACCATTTTTGTTCTTAAACTAGTAATCACTGGTGTGGGTTGAACTGTGGACATAAAATACTAATTTAACTATTTGACAATGAAACATGGATCAATAAGCCATTGTAATTTTTTTAGTGGTTCTAGGGGTTCATTTTCTGACACTTTGTGCTTATTATTGATAAATGTAATTGTTATGTATTATAAAAAGAGATTTTTGAATTCATCTTGAATATCTCTCCTTAAAAGACCTGTTCAGTAACCTAACAACATGAGCTAGATATTTTATTAATAAATAAAATTCCCATTCAATGATTTAGAAAAACAAGCAATATTCAACATTAAACTTACTGTCAAAGTTCAAACTCGGCTGCTCCTGGTATCCACCCACTTAAAGGTTAATGGGAAGCGCTTTGCCTGCCAGGAAACTTCTAAAATAACCGTTGGAGACCGGCTCCAAATAATTCTCTAGAGCACTGTTTTGATGCACCAATCCACAGGACACCCTAAAATACCAGGTTTATAGATGTTTCTGCTGGTTGAAACTTACCAACCAGGGTTTAAGCAGGTATTACCTAAAGGGCAGCTATACATCCATGATACATTTGTGGAAGTTGTGTGTGTGTGAGAGGGCATTTACATTTCTGGAGAACTGTGGTTAAATCTGTTGATGTAAACTTCCTGCTTCAGCACTTGCAAACTTCCTGCTTCTGAATGGTGAAGCCAATTTCAGTCTGATCAAATTATCTAACAAAGCACCCTGACTTGTTTTCCTTCCTTCCACTGAAACATACCCCAGCTCTCAGGAAGTGATGCAACAAAATCAAAATGGATTCTTCTACTCATCAACAGGGTCTTCAAAAATTTTAATTTTTCCCAAAAATGTTTTATGTCCATAGATTATTATTATTGGTACATACCTTGCACATGCACAACAGCTATGGCGTGGGAATTTACAAGATGGGTGTACACAAGACTGCCCTGATGGAGGTCGGTTTGCTGGTGCTCCATGTGCCTCTCCACAGCCTCATTGTGTGTTTGTTGGCCTTCCTCAACAGCTTGAACACCTTAATGAAATCCCCATTGTCATGAATTGTCCCTGAATCCTCATGTATCTGTGCCTCTATCAGCATATTCATTACATTCTCCCTTTGACAACGCAGTGCCTGGCCTGTGCTATCTAGTGATGTACCTATGTAGCCACCATCAATGTCACCCCCTCCTTTCTTTAAAGCCGGAGACTATCCATGCTGACATTTTTCACACCTTAGTTTCTAAGACCCAAAGTTCTGTTGTAGATGTCATACCTTTCTGTGGATGTGGGTATATGATCTATGTCAGTAGTGTGCTGTGGTGCTGATCAATATTGTTGCTAAGTATTATTTGGGTTGTGTCTATCCCTTTAATAGTCAGGGAATTAGAGCATCTGCTATGGTCCCTGTGTGTTTCCAGATTGGTATTAGCCTCTTGTGTACTGCTGTGTGTTTTCCCCTGGCAATTGATATCTCATATGGAGGTGTAATATTACCAATCGTTTTTGTTCCAATATATATATAAATCATTAGAGATGTCGCGAATAGTTCGCCGGCGGACTGTTCCCGGCGAACATAGCATGTTCGCGTTCGCGGCGAACTGCGAACATATGCGATATTCGACCCGCCCCCAATACTTTATCATTGAGCAAACTTTGACCCTGCATGTCACAGTCAGCAGACACATTCCAGCCAATCAGCAGCATACACTCCCTTCCAGACCCTTTAACCTCATGGACAGCAGCCATTTTGGAATCATAACTAACTTGCAGTCTTACTGAGAGGAGGCTGAGTGTAGGTGATACTGCATCAATAGGGAAAACCATAGCTAGGCAAGTTTATTCAGGGTCCAGTGCAGTGCTGAAGGACTCTTGTGCCTTATTATTATTATTAATATTACTACTGTATAATGTGTAGATGTACCAGCTGGGCATGCTCTTGTGCATTACTATTATTATTATTATTATTATTATATAATGTGTAGATGTACCGGCTGGGCATGCTCTTGTGCATTATTATTATTATTTTTATTAGTAGTAAAATACTAATAATAATAATAATAATGCACAAGAGCATGCCCAGCCAGTACATCTACACATTATATAGTAATAATAATAATAATAATACACAAGAGCATGCCCAGCCGGTACATCTACACATTATATAGTAATAATAATAATAATAATAATGTAGAAGAGCATGCCCAGCCGGTACATCTACACATTATATAGTAATAATAATAATAATAATAATAATAATAATAATGCACAAGAGCATGCCCAGCCGGTACATATACACATTATATACTAATAATAATAATAATAATAATAATGCACAAGAGCATGCCCAGCCGGTACATCTACACATTATATAGTAATAATAATAATAATAATAATAATAAAGCACAAGACCTCCCCTGTGTCTCCCCCCCACTCCCCCCCATGTGTCTCTCTCCCCCCCTCTCCCCTGTGTCTCCCCCCCACTCCCTCCCATGTGTCTCTCTCCCCCCCTCTCCCCTGTGTCTCTCCCACCCTTCCCTGTGTCTCTACCCCCTCTCCCTTCTCCAGTGTTTCTTTCCCCCCTCTCCTGTGTCTTTTCGCCCTTCCCTCTTCCCTGTGTCACTCCCCCCTCCCCTGTGTCTCTACCCCCTCTCCCTTCCCGTGTTTCTTTCTCCTTCCCCTGTGTCTTTCCCCCCTCCCCTCTCCCCTGTGTCTCTCCCCCCTCCTCTATGTCTCTTCCCCCTTCTCCCCTGTGTCTCTACCCCCTCTCCCCTGTGTCTCTACCCCCTCTCCCTTCCCCTGTGTTTCTTCCCCCCTCCTCTGTGTCTTTACCCCCTTTCCTCTCCCCGGTGTCTCCTCACCACTCCCTCCCATTAGTCTCTTCCCCCCTCTCCCCTGTGTCTCTACCCCCCACTCTCTCCTGTGTCTCTCCCCCCTCCCATGTGTCTCTTCCCCTCACCTCTCCCTTACCCTGTTTCTCTTCCGCCCTCTGCCCTGTGTCTTCCTCCCCCTCTCCACTGTGTCTTCCTCCCCCTCTCCCCTCTCCTGTGTCTTCCTCTCCCTCTCCCCTGTGTTTCCTCCCCCTCTCCCCTCCCCTGTTAGCTTCTATACGCATACATACATACGATAAGAAATCTGGGGGGGGGGGGGGTTACCCCTTACCCCCCCCCCCCCCCCAGTTCCAACACCCATGTGTACTGTATAATATTGTATTGCATTATGTTATATTATATCACTAGTGACTTGCCTGGCACAAATGACGGGGCAATAAAGTTTGAAGCCATGGCAATGCTGTTTGCCACACAATGTGATGCTTTTTGTACTCTGAGGACCTTCGGCGCTCATTGTGAGCCTCTTCCCTTGTGTCCTTCATGTTTCGTGCTTTGCAACGATCAATCTTCGGTGCTCATCGCAAAGACAGATATATAAGTACAGTGTAAAATATATAATTTTTTGTGTGCAGTGTAAATTAAAAAATTTATTCAGGTCTCAGAGCATAATAAAGTGATTTCGATTTGTAACTGCTTTGAGAGTGCTATCGCTGGCAGCCAATGAGCAGTAATCCAGATATATAACTGCAGAGTAAAAAGTAAAACATTTTAGTGTAGTGTAAATTCTACATTTTTATTTTCCATTACTAATTAATACTTATTAAATGAATGCACGATAATAACTATTGTGAATGAACAAATGTATTAGGAAGTGCGAAGCGTTAATGTATGTAAAGTAACGGCAGTGTAAAATATGCTATTAAGCGTATTTTTTTTATAGATATTTTTTTTAATAATAATGAATGAATTAATTACTAAAATACTTTACCTATTTGTAATTAATATATCCAGTGATCAATATTCTGAAGAGCTAACAATCAGTTTTGATTTTCCTGCAGCTTACAGTGTACATTTGGACTGTTGGTGACCCGAGGTGTAAGTGTCAGCAATGTGCGCAGTGCACAAGGGGAAACCGCTTGTATAGTCGTGTAACGCGCCATTTTAGATTTGTAATGTTATTAGTTGCAAGTTAGTGTTGTAAAATGGCGGCGATTGTGTATGTGTTACGCGGCTCGCCAGCAGTTTCCATTATTTCTAATAGTGTATTTTGTACCTCGTCTGTTCCTAGGTAAAAGTCGTACATGGCTGGCGATGTTTTGCGCGGTTTGGGGTCGTGTAGCCTCGTTTTCATTTTTTCCGGACGCCATTTTTTTTGTCGCTTAGCCGATTTACAAGTGCCAACTGGGGAAGACGTTGCAGATATCACATATATAGTTGTGAGCAGGCGGGTTGTTGCTAACGCTGCGGGCTTGCGAAGCGAGGGCCAGAGTTGCTGGCAAGGAGCGCCGAAGGCTCCCACGTCGGCTGCAATGAGCCGCAGGCGGGACTTACACCATCAAATTTACGGACTTACCATCCAAAAATACGGGACTTAGAAAAAAAAACATTACGAGCTCACAAAAATACGACCTTAACGCCCGAACCGCGCGCACTTAAAAACATTAAAAACACAATAGATACACACAACAAACACATAAAAAGCTTACCCACAGCAAGGCGGGCACCGAGGACCTCTGCAAGTGAAGTTACACCTCCATTTAAGTCCAAATTCATGAGTTTAGACACCCGAAAATCACCTAAGTGAGAGAAAAAATGGCCGTTGAAAAAAAGAAAATGAGGCTACAGGTCCCTAAACACGCGAAACACATACGGATTTTCCTAAAAAGCCGTACGAGGTAAAGATACACTATTAACAAGGACGCTAAATCATCCACACCCGCGTACCACATACACATTCCCCGCCATTTTACAACACTAACTTACACAATGCAGAAGTACCCAGCTACCCTAACGGCTTCCCCTCGCGCACGCAGCCTATTTACACTACACACTGCGCACATTGCTGACACTTACACAGCAGCTCCACAGCACTGAAAACCTACATTGTATGCTGCAGGAACATGAAAACAGATTGTCAGCTCTTCAGCACAATGCTTCCTGCATATATTACTTACAAATAGGTAAAGTATATTCATTTAGTAATTATTTCATTAGCATACAAAAATACATATACACAAAAAAAACATTATCACATTAAACATAAAAGCCATTCACTGCGCGCCTTACAACGAGCGCCAACGCTGCTCATAGCACACAAAGCCTTGCAATAAGCGCAAAAAACAAAAAATCACCGCCGACCAAAGAATAACAGCAAAAGCGCCTATCAGAAAAAAAATACAACCAACAGCCCCGCAATGAGCGCCGAAGGATCTCCGACCGCCAACAAAATGAATGTCTCGTCCAAACACCATTACCTGCCTTACAATCTTATTGCCGCCATTTTTTGACGGGCAAGTCGCTAGTAAATATATAAAGATCAAGATAATAAAAGTATCAGGAAATGTAACACAAAGATGCACGCGCGTCTGAATAATACGACAAATACAGATTTTTGTCATAAATGATATGATCGCAGTATTGGGTCATAAACCCTAAACACTGGAATCTGTTACATACAATTTACTGATGATGTCATTAATGGGCTTCAAGGGGGGGGATCTCTTTTCATACTTTTTGAGCGGTGCAAATCCAACATACGCAGAGTGGAAACGCCACATCTGTGGGACACACACAAAGGGGTTCACTTTGGGAGAAAAAACAAACAAATATGAAATATTTAATAATCATATTTTGATGTTACCAATAGATAAGGAAACGAAACTGAGGTTATTATATCTAATAGTAGCAAGCCTGGGAGTACTGGGAGTAATAATACTGCAGCAGGAGGTCAGGACTAATGTCACCTATAGACCCCCAGTCATATAAAGGTCAGTACTAATGTCACTCTATAGACCCCCAGTCAGATAAAGGTCATTACTAATGTCCCTCTATAGACACCCAGTCAGATAAAGGTCAGTACTAATGTCCCTCTATAGACCCCCAGTCATATAAAGGTCAGTACTAATGTCCCTCTATAGACCCCCAGTCATATAAAGGTCAGTACTAATGTCACTCTATTGACCCCCAGTCAGATAAAGATTTGAAATGTTTCTTGGATAGCATTGGGGCTAAAGGAGGTTTGGCCATCAGGTAGTCTAAAGATACCATATATTATGTCCTCTCTTGGGGGGTAAAGACACTAATAATTCCTCCAATAATAATAATAACCTCCTGGTTAGCCCATTGGGTTATCTGTTAAAAAAAAGTGGTGCAGAGACTGTGGGGGCTGTTAGCCTCCTTGTCCCCGTGTGGCCGTTTAGAATGCATGTTTCAGCTTTATTAAGGTGTAATTGTACAGCGTTTGACTCAAGTAGCTGCCTGTGCTGGGTCAGTTTGGCTTAATTGCTGGGCCCTTTTCCTGCCAATATGGCGACCGTCAGTCCATGGGCCTCTATGTCCCCTTCACTACCTTTGTCCCCGCTTGTGTGCTTATTTGGAATGGCCCCCCTTTATATCTCCGGCCCGTGGCCTTGTAAGGGTTGCCCCCTCAATCTCTGAGTGTGGATATGTAGGGATGGGGCGTTGAATCAGGCCTACCTTCTTCTCTGCTCGCTGCAAGATCAACAATACCTAATTTTTCAGGCATGTGTACATGGCTAATTTTTCTGGCCTCTGGTGCTGCACTGTGGCTTCAACAACCAAACCCCAAAAAAAGGCACATAACAGGGATTAAACTGATAAGAGTAGTACTACTTAACACACCACTCATATGTGGTGTAACAGTAGTGTACATTTAAAAAAAAAAAAAATTGTACTGTAATAGATTGCATAGCAGTTAGTTGTCTGCAAGCGTGTGTGTCAGACCTACAGCGTCTACTCTACCAACTTCTGCAAGTGCACAGTGCCACTCATATCTGTTGTCATAGTAGCTTGCACGCATAGTACCGATCTGTCAAAACCTGTAATGATGAATGAGGTCTAGAGTAGCCTGGTTCCCTTATCCTCTACAGGTTGAGACCTAATGTTTGGGTGACTCCAGAACAACACATGAGTACAAGCAGCACACAAACTCAAAGCCGCCATCCTCCTCCTGGAGCAGCATCATAAGCCACATCAACCACTGCTGTCCTCCTTGCCCCCTCTCAACCATCTGCCACTCCGTCTCTCGCCTTGAGCAGTTCCTGCTCATCTGCCCATAGTCAGGTGCCTGTAAAGGACATGTTTGAGCGTAAGAAGGTAATGTCACAAAGTGCCCCAAAATTGAAGTGATACGACCAACAAAGCATCTTTTTCCATCTCCTGGTTCTAAAAATCCAGGCCTTATACACGCCCCCTGATAGATGACGTAACAAGTATTAAACTGATAAGAGTAGTACTTACAAACACGCCACTCCTATCTGGTGGCACCTTTGACTGCACGTGCCGTGCCCCAAAATTGAAGTGATACGACCAACAAAGCATCTTTTTCCATCTCCTGGTTCTAAAAATCCAGGCCTTATACACGCCCCCTGATATGTGCTGTAACAGGTTTTAAACTGATAAGAGTAATACTACTTAACACACCTTATAATAATGCAGAGAGAGGCAATGCAGTGAGAGGAGTCTGAAGAAGAGGAGTCAGAGGAGGAAGGTGGCTTTAAGGAGGTGGAAGACCAAACACAGCAGGCGTCCCAGGGGGCTTGTTGTCACCTTTCGGGGACCCTTGGTGTTGTACGTGGCTGGGTGGAGGAAGAGACCTTCAATGACATCAGTGAGGACAAGGAACGGGACATGGCTAGCTTGTGCAAATGGGGAGTTTGCGGTTGTGCAAATGGACTGTTTGTGGTTGTTTGCGGTGCAGACCAAACGCGGAGTTTGGTCTGTCACTGCGAAGCGGGCCTAACCCTTACACTACCTGATCGATACAACATCATACCTGATGTTTTAAAGCACGTTATTCCAAACAATTTAGGAATGTTAGGTAATTTATGCCCTTTATGGCTTAAAACCAGACTCTGCATCAACTATGTAATTTTCCATGGGAGTTTTGCCATGGATCCCCCTCCGGCATGCCACAGTCCAGGTGTTAGTACCGTTGAAACAACTTTCCCATCACTATTGTGGCCAGAAAGAGTCCCTGTGGGTTTTAAAATTCGCCTGCCCATTGAAGTCTATGGCGGTTCGCCGATGTTCGCGAACATTTGCGGCGGTTGGCGTTCGTGAACCGAAAATTTTAGGTTCGCGACATCACTACAAATCATCAAATACTTTAAGTTACGTATCATTTCTAAGGCAGTTACATGTTTGTTTGTTTTTTCTTGCTATTTAGTCATGTACTGTGTCTTTAATTGCTTTAGTGTCTTTCAGCAACACTTTCAATATTACCATATGCATGACCAAAATAATATATAAAAATATTTTGGGCATATTTATTCCTGGGAGACTATTCTGCAATTAGTTTTAATGTTTTTCCATGCCGTCCCATGCTTTTAAAGTACAGTATTGTGGTCCTCATTCAATTGCGATTTGGCCAATTGAATAGGGCTCTATATAAGCACATAACATATTTTAAAAAAACTTCTGTAAAACAAATATGCTATGTGCTTATATAGAGCCCTATTCAATTGGCTAAATCTGAATTGCATGAGGCCCTGTGTGTTTAATTGCTGCTACAGCTATAAGGGTTTTAAAAAAGCCTTTGAGAGTCCTATATAGTACTCATAATATTTTTGTCAGAAACTTTTTCTAGTTGCGGGTCAGAGTTAATTTGGGAACAAGACATAAAGTTCTAATAGAATATAGATTTTTTGTAACTTTAATTATCTAGTGCTCGTAATATTCAAGCGGTGCCAAAACCAGTGGAGATGTAAGCAGTGATTTGCGTCTTTGGCTGGCCCGTAGTGATTGTCTGCTGGAACTCGGAGTGCAAATAGCTAATAGAATGTGTGGTAATTTTAAGAGCGACTTTATGTGTGTAATATAATAGGGCCCAAAGTTCCTAAATCTAGCAATAAATAGGATTCATGATTATATTCAAACCTTGATGGCTGGTGCCCTCTTGTGTTTCTTTGTGTAAAGACTATTTTCCAACAGATTCTTTAAACGGCTACTGTTATGGTGCAGCTTTTATAATAGTTGAATAGTAAAACTTATCATAAAAAGATTTCAGTATATCATGATTACAAAAAGTATAAAAATAAAAATACCATGTTTTCCATCAGCTTTTCCATATTTTTAAAACTGAGACAGACTTTCCCTTTTTCTCCCTGTATACTCCCATGCATGCTGCTATCGTTCAGATCTGTGACCTATGACACTTTATTCTTTGGTTATTTTATTATTATAAATGTTTAATTATAATGTTTATGATTAAATATAAGGATTTTTAGGAAGGGGTAATTCATAGTATATATACAAATTGGGATGTAATAGTTTAAAATAAGAATTTTTATTGGTAAGGGATAACAACGGCGATAAACTTTAAAAACAATGAGGTATTAAAAAATCCCGGATTAGAGAAAAAAGTTAAAATGGGCTAACTAATGTGTGAAACTTTACCAAAGTGGTAGAGTGAGCTCTTCTTGAGACAGTCAGAGCTTCCTCTGACCATATTGTGCTGCAAAATACCTTCTATACAGGTGAAATGACATGTTGAAGCAGTGGACAGCTCTTCATTCTGCATTGCTGCAGTGTCAAGTTTAATACATTCTTGTTAGATATAGCTGCAATGTATTATTATTATAACATAATAAAATGATTATGACTAAAAAGGAGGAATTTTTAGGAAGGGGTAATTACAATTCTTGTTCCTCTTCCTATAATATTGCTATGAATTACCCCTCAAGGTATTATAGGAATGCTAAGTTCCCAAGGTATTTGCTACCCACACATTACTAGTATATATACAAATTGGGATGTAATAGTTTAAAATAAGAATTTTTATTGGTAAGGGATAACAACGGCGATAAACTTTAAAAACAATGAGGTATTAAAAAATCCCGGATTAGAGAAAAAAGTTAAAATGGGCTAACTAATGTGTGAAACTTTACCAATTTGGTATTATTTTAAACTCTTAATAGAGGGGTAAGTGGTTCACACCTAACAGTACTTCAAGGGGATGGTAAATAGCTTATCCAATTCAGTATATCCTGTCTTTATACATGTAAGCACAATTAACATGCAATTGGAGTTAGTGGATATGATGCTGCTAGATCAATGCCATAGAGATGACCCTAATTTGTTAGGTTTCACAAAGTGGATTCACGACACTGACCCTTGTTTTCTAGGGTTCACAGTGTGGAATTTCAAAATTAGCATAAAATATATTTCTAATACATGCTGTATTGGGCTTCTAAAGGACTCTGTTTGGATGGGTCTCAATTGTTTTCCACAAGTCTGAGCATTATGTCTTCATCTGTCTTGTAAACATGCCACAATATTATCACAGGAATTGCTGTCTCCTGTGCCTAATCGGGCTAGGATATAGTTAATGTCCTCACAAAAAAGACTTCTCTTATAAAGATACACTAGTATTGTGTTCATATCCCATTACAGGGATCAGCATGATGTGGAAAGCAGAGATCCTAAAAAGTGAATGATATCCAGTGGGTTATCTCCCACTCTAAGTCCTGTCAGAAGAATGTGAAGTCTATCTCATATGGAAGTAACAGCATTCACACATTTGGAAACGGACAGGGAGGGTAAGCATACATCCTCTAAATATCTAAAATACAATACTGTTAGTAGAAGTGACGCCGGCGTGCCCTTAGCTGTAAGGCATGCCACGTCATCAAAGGCCGACGCGTTTCGACGTCATCAGACGTCTTTGTCAAGGTAAAAGATCACTGAGCCGTCTGGCCCTCTTTTAAACGCTGCAGTAGCTACGGCAACCAATTGGCATTATTCGGACATGCGCAGTAGATTCAGGAAGCGCGTAGCGCTATGTTATTATGCAAGTATGTAGTGGATGCGCAGATAGGAGTATAGGAGATGTTAATAACGCTATATATATATAAAGAGAGCGAGTATGTAATAAATAGCCCATGTTATTCATAGGGGCATATATAAGGAGTAAGTGTATTATCCTAGGTAGATGAGGGTAGGAGCGGGCCCCCTCTATAAAGCAGTGCATTATATAGTGACGGGATTGTGTTGAACTAGTAGTTCTTGTGTGACAAACTTATTGATAAAGGAATAATAATCCTCTAGTTACCAATGAGGTCTACTAAAACCTAGTAATGGTTGTAAAAAGACAATAATAATGTTGGGAGAAATATATGACAAACTATAAAGTGAAAAGATAGAGATATAAATCTCATAAGTGGAAAGTGATAAATTAATCCATAAAAACTAAAAGAATTGGTAAAAAGGGGGGGGGGAGGGACTCAGCCCCTTTTTTGTGTGTTAAATAAAAGATTGACTCTTTCAAAGAAAAATTGGATAGGGGAAAGTATGGGTGAATATATATAAGTGTCACCCATAAATAAGTGCCTATCATGTGAATGTGAATCCAAATGGGGGGACAAGACATGACTGTAATTCCTCTTGGTTGTAAAAACTCGAGAGGATTAATCATACTACAAAAGAGTGGTACTCCTAAACTATAGCTAGAGTGAAATGAATATTTGGGCCTACCTAGAAACTGGCAGTTAAAGAGTGATGTTGACTCTTTATGAAAGGGTTCTCCTTTGACATACCTATTTAAATGAAGGGTAAGAATGTAAATCCTTCGTTTAATCCCTTAGGGGATAAAGCTTTTAATTTATAGATCCATTTTGCTTCATGTTGGAGAAGTTTTTTATCTAGGTCACCCTGTCTGGGGCCTTGGTAGACTTTCTCAAGAGCTGTGAACGTTAGAACTTCACTATTTCCACCGTGAATAATTTTAACATGGCGTGCTAAAGGGGTATCAAGATCTTTCTTAATGGAATAGATATGTTCCCCAATGCGTCTTCACAGTTGGCGTCGCGTCTTCCCTACGTAGATCTTTTTACATAGGCACGTAGCCACATAAACTACATTTGTAGTACAGCAATTTGAGAAGTCTTTTAAGACATATTTTTCCCCATTGGATGGATGTTCATATATTTTTGTGGGTTTGATGTATCTGCAAAATTTACAGTTCCCACATCTAAAACATCCCAGTGGGGGATTGAGCCATGTATTGTTATGTTTTTTCTCTTTAAAGAAGCTATGTACTAGTGCATCTTTGAGATTTTTTCCCCTTCGGTATGTAATTGGTATTTTTTGTGGGAGTATGTCTACCAAGTCCTCATCACTTCTTAATAAGTGCCAGTGTTTAGATATAATATCTTTAATTGAGGCGGACTCGTACCCATATGTCAGGACACATCTAGGATATGTATTGTCTGATGTTTGAATGTTATTCCTATAAGGTTTATTTAGCAACTCAGTTCTGTTGCAACTCAATGCATGTTGAAATGCTTTCTTTAGGCATTTATTTGAATATCCTCGCTCTCGAAATCTCTGTTTTAATTTATCTGCTTCAATTTTAAACTGAGTTTCTGAGCTACAGTTTCTCCTAATTCTTAAGTATTGCCCCTTAGGTATACCTTTCTTCAGGGGCTCAAAATGTTGACTATCCCATAATAATAGCGTATTTGCGGCTGTCTCTTTTCTGAATGTGGTAGTTGAGATATTTCCTTCATCGTCTTTTTGGATGAGTAAATCTAGGAATGAAATCTCTGATCTGTGGATTTCGTATGTAAATCTCAAACCCATCTCATTTCGGTTTAATGAATTCATAAGGGTTTCAAACTCAAGTTTAGTACCATCCCAGACCACAAAGATATCGTCTATATAGCGACGCCAAATCATTGCATGTACAATAAGAGGTTCCATATCTGGGTCTGTGAAAATCTTTTCCTCCCAGCACCCTAAAAAAAGGTTTGCATAGCTAGGGGCACATGGGGTACCCATTGCGGTTCCCTTTATCTGATGGAACCATTTGTCATTAAACAAAAAGAAATTATGTTTTAGGACATACTCTAAGAGTTGAGTGATGAAATTATTGAATTCCCTCAAATTAGTACTTTTCGTACTCAGGGATTGTTTCACTGCTTCAATGCCATAATTATGAGGTATGCTACTGTACAGTGCTTCAACGTCAATGGTTGCTAACCAAGTGTCTTTTGGTACTGTTAGGTGTTCCAATTGTTTTAGGATATCATTAGTATCTTGTATATATGAGGGCAAATTCTGTACTAAATCACGTAAATAGTGATCCACAAAAATACTGGCATTGGATGACAGGTTTCCTGTTCCAGACACTATAGGCCTACCTGGGATAGGTACTGTTTGCTTGTGCACTTTTGGTAGTGCATAGAAGGTCGAGATACTAGGGAATTTTGGTAAGAGAAAAGTATATGTCTGTTCATCAATAATCTTTTCCATTTGAGCTCTTTCTAATATAGACTTTAAAGATAGTCTATATTCAAGATTTGGATTTTTCGTTAGTACTTCATAAGTGACTCTATCATCCAAAATTCTATTACACATCCTTATATACTCAGCGTTGCTCAGTATTACAAGATTACCCCCTTTGTCTGCTTGCTTAATTTGGATATCCTTACATGACTTGAGTTCCTCAAGGGCTTGGTATTCCTTTTTGGTCAAATTGAAAGTTTTTTCCAGTTTTTTAAAATCTAAACCTTCTATATCATTTGTTACCTGTTGTAGGAAAACCCAGATATTGGAGTATTCCTTTAAGAAGGGCGTGAAACTACTTTTATTCTTCCATATTTTTATTTTATCATGTGTTTTACCTAGCTCGAAAGAGGCATTTTCTTCTAGCAAAGACATTAGGAGTTTGAAGGTTTCAATATCTTCTTTATTTATACCTAGCTTCATATGTTCTTTATCTTGTTTGTTTTGAAAGAATTTTTGAAGGGCCAATTTCCGAGCAAAAAGGTTTATATCCTTAATATGAGTAAATTTGTCAGATCTTGATGTTGGAACAAAACTAAGGCCTTTTCTTAGTACTGATTCGTGGTCATTGTTTATGATAAAGTCTGATAAATTGATCATTTTCAAACTCTGGTCTTTTATAGGACTACTATTGGACTTATTCTCAGTCTTTAGTTCTTTTTCCTTAGGTCTCTCCTCTCTGGGCCTTTCACAGGGAACTGGCTTTCCTCTAAAAAACCTTCATTATTGTAGTTGTTAGGCATTCTAGTCTGTGCAAATTTTCTTGTGTTATATGCCTCCCTTCTATAGTGCATACCAGGTCGTCTGCCTCTTGAGCTATGGATAGAGTGTTCATCTATGTCTGAATTGTCATAATCTGAGGAGCTTATGTCAGAATTTCTTTGCATCGGTATAGAAGTGGGAAATGTCTTAAAAATCCTATTTGTTTGAAAATCCGTTTTGTCTCTTAGGAATTTTTTCTGTTTACGGTCTTTAATGTCTCTTTTGAATCTATCAATATTGTCATTTAATTTTTTGCATAATAGCTCATACTCTGTAGAGTCACTTTGTTTGTTGAATTCCTGCTGACATAAAATAATCTTAGGTTTTAGCAATTCTAGATTATGCTTTTCTGTCTCGATAATCAGACTGATTAATTCAGTACGAAAAGTACTAATTTGAGGGAATTCAATAATTTCATCACTCAACTCTTAGAGTATGTCCTAAAACATAATTTATTTTTGTTTAATGACAAATGGTTCCATCAGATAAAGGGAACCGCAATGGGTACCCCATGTGCCCCTAGCTATGCGAACCTTTTTTTAGGGTGCTGGGAGGAAAAGATTTTCACAGACCCAGATATGGAACCTCTTATTGTACATGCAATGATTTGGCGTCGCTATATAGACGATATCTTTGTGATCTGGGATGGTACTAAACTTGAGTTTGAAACCCTTATGAATTCATTAAACCGAAATGAGATGGGTTTGAGATTTACATACGAAATCCACAGATCAGAGATTTCATTCCTAGATTTACTCATCCAAAAAGACGATGAAGGAAATATCTCAACTACCACATTCAGAAGAGAGGCAGCAGCAAATACGCTATTATTATGGGATAGTCAACATTTTGAGCCCCTGAAGAAAGGTATACCTAAGGGGCAATACTTAAGAATTAGGAGAAACTGTAGCTCAGAAACTCAGTTTAAAATTGAAGCAGATAAATTAAAACAGAGATTTCGAGAGCGAGGATATTCAAATAAATGCCTAAAGAAAGCATTTCAACATGCATTGAGTTGCAACAGAACTGAGTTGCTAAATAAACCTTATAGGAATAACATTCAAACATCAGACAATACATATCCTAGATGTATCATGACATATGGGTACGAGTCCGCCTCAATTAAAGATATTATATCTAAACACTGGCACTTATTAAGAAGTGATGAGGACTTGGTAGACATACTCCCACAAAAAATACCAATTACATACCGAAGGGGAAAAAATCTCAAAGATGCACTAGTACATAGCTTCTTTAAAGAGAAAAAACATAACAATACATGGCTCAATCCCCCACTGGGATGTTTTAGATGTGGGAACTGTAAATTTTGCAGATACATCAAACCCACAAAAATATATGAACATCCATCCAATGGGGAAAAATATGTCTTAAAAGACTTCTCAAATTGCTGTACTACAGATGTAGTTTATGTGGCTACGTGCCTATGTAAAAAGATCTACGTAGGGAAGACGCGACGCCAACTGCGAAGACGCATTGGGGAACATATCTATTCCATTAAGAAAGATCTTGATACCCCTTTAGCACGCCATGTTAAAATTATTCTCGGTGGAAATAGTGAAGTTTTAACGTTCACAGCTCTTGAGAAAGTCTACCAAGGCCCCAGACAGGGTGACCTAGATAAAAAACTTCTCCAACATGAAGCAAAATGGATCTATAAATTAAAAGCTTTATCCCCTAAGGGATTAAACGAAGGATTTACATTCTTACCCTTCATTTAAATAGGTATGTCAAAGGAGAACCCTTTCATAAAGAGTCAACATCACTCTTTAACTGCCAGTTTCTAGGTAGGCCCAAATATTCATTTCACTCTAGCTATAGTTTAGGAGTACCACTCTTTTGTAGTATGATTAATCCTCTCGAGTTTTCACAACCAAGAGGAATTACAGTCATGTCTTGTCCCCCCATTTGGATTCACATTCACATGATAGGCACTTATTTATGGGTGACACTTATATATATTCACCCATACTTTCCCCTATCCAATTTTTCTTTGAAAGAGTCAATCTTTTATTTAACACACAAAAAAGGGGCTGAGTCCCTCCCCCCCCCCCCTTTTTTCCAATTCTTTTAGTTTTTATGGATTAATTTATCACTTTCCACTTATGAGATTTATATCTCTATCTTTTCACTTTATAGTTTGTCATATATTTCTCCCAACATTATTATTGTCTTTTTACAACCATTACTAGGTTTTAGTAGACCTCATTGGTAACTAGAGGATTATTATTCCTTTATCAATAAGTTTGTCACACAAGAACTACTAGTTCAACACAATCCCGTCACTATATAATGCACTGCTTTATAGAGGGGGCCCGCTCCTACCCTCATCTACCTAGGATAATACACTTACTCCTTATATATGCCCCTATGAATAACATGGGCTATTTATTACATACTCGCTCTCTTTATATATATATAGCGTTATTAACATCTCCTATACTCCTATCTGCGCATCCACTACATACTTGCATAATAACATAGCGCTACGCGCTTCCTGAGTCTACTGCGCATGTCCGAATAATGCCAATTGGTTGCCGTAGCTACGGCAGCGTTTAAAAGAGGGCCAGACGGCTCAGTGATCTTTTACCTTGACAAAGACGTCTGATGACGTCGAAACGCGTCGGCCTTTGATGACGTGGCATGCCTTACAGCTAAGGGCACGCCGGCGTCACTTCTACTAACAGTATTGTATTTTAGATATTTAGAGGATGTATGCTTACCCTCCCTGTCCGTTTCCAAATGTGTGAATGCTGTTACTTCCATATGAGATAGACTTCACATTCTTCTGACAGGACTTAGAGTGGGAGATAACCCACTGGATATCATTCACTTTTTAGGATCTCTGCTTTCCACATCATGCTGATCCCTGTAATGGGATATGAACACAATACTAGTGTATCTTTATAAGAGAAGTCTTTGTTGTGAGGACATTAACTATATCCTAGCCCGATTAGGCACAGGAGACAGCAATTCCTGTGATAATATTGTGGCATGTTTACAAGACAGATGAAGACATAATGCTCAGACTTGTGGAAAACAATTGAGACCCATCCAAACAGAGTCCTTTAGAAGCCCAATACAGCATGTATTAGAAATATATTTTATGCTAATTTTGAAATTCCACACTGTGAACCCTAGAAAACAAGGGTCAGTGTCGTGAATCCACTTTGTGAAACCTAACAAATTAGGGTCATCTCTATGGCATTGATCTAGCAGCATCATATCCACTAACTCCAATTGCATGTTAATTGTGCTTACATGTATAAAGACAGGATATACTGAATTGGATAAGCTATTTACCATCCCCTTGAAGTACTGTTAGGTGTGAACCACTTACCCCTCTATTAAGAGTTTAAAATAATACCAAATTGGTAAAGTTTCACACATTAGTTAGCCCATTTTAACTTTTTTCTCTAATCCGGGATTTTTTAATACCTCATTGTTTTTAAAGTTTATCGCCGTTGTTATCCCTTACCAATAAAAATTCTTATTTTAAACTATTACATCCCAATTTGTATATATACTAGTAATGTGTGGGTAGCAAATACCTTGGGAACTTAGCATTCCTATAATACCTTGAGGGGTAATTCATAGCAATATTATAGGAAGAGGAACAAGAATTGTAATTACCCCTTCCTAAAAATTCCTCCTTTTTAGTCATAATCATTTTATTATGTTATAATAATAATACATTGCAGCTATATCTAACAAGAATGTATTAAACTTGAGACTGCAGCAATGCAGAATGAAGAGCTGTCCACTGCTTCAACATGTCATTTCACCTGTATAGAAGGTATTTTGCAGCACAATATGGTCAGAGGAAGCTCTGACTGTCTCAAGAAGAGCTCACTCTACCACTTGGAGGAAGGACCTTGGTGAGGAGGAGGAGGAGAAAGGAAGTGAGTGTAAAAGTGGGAAGACAGTAATTATAGTGGCAACAATGACCCAATAAATTATCTATCTTCCTCCTCCTATATTAATATATAACGATTTTATGTATGGTCACAGCATTTGCGTTAATGCTTACTTGCTCTTTATGGGGTTATCTATAGATATGCTCTCAGCTGAGACTAACAATAGACGCTATATACGCATGGTGTTCTTTTGGTAGGCTCAGTCTGAGTGGGCCTATGAGGAGCAACATTTAAAACTAGTCATAGGGTTTGTATCCATCAGTGAAGACCAATGGAGTTCCTACTGGACAAGCACATTTTATTTGTTAGTTCAAGATTTGCTAAAGTTTTGACAATACTCAAGTTGGACTGATTACTGAACAAATGTTTTTTCACCGTATAAATCTTGTTTCTTTTTCTTATTGAGGATGAATGCTGGTTCAACTGTTGAAGACGTTTGTGTGTTGACGGTGCTTGTGTGTCATACTCTCCCAATCAGCCTTTAACGGACCCTTTAGATAGTAAGCGCTCATGATAACAGGGTCCTCATCTCATCTCTAACCTGTATATACATAATGTGCTGTCTTTTTACACTTCAACATATATGTGTTCATTTTATTCATGTGTTAGCTGGAATCCTAGAGCTACAGAACGTGCTGGTGCTTGATAATATAAATTTCATGATGAAAGGAAGAGCAGTAACGCACCATTCTTTTGATTTATTTTTGCTTTTATTAGCTCAACAAATTGGCAAGTGCAGCACATGTGTAACAGTTGTCTGTAATGTTGTATATTTATAAGTACACATATATGAAAAAGGTACATTTGACAAAGAGCACAGTTAAACAGGAAACATCTAATAAAGCTAGTATTGAAAGAATTATTAATGTTTCGGCTGAACCCTTGGGGATCTATTATTTAGTGAGGGATGCATTTTGTGAGAGGGAGGTCACAACGTGGGAACAGATGGACCAGCCAATGAATAGATCCCACTGGTTAGGTCCTCACCTCTGTGGTCTTCTGTGTATTGGTGCTAAATATTCCCATGGAAGGAGGCTTGCTTCAGGATCTGTGGAGAACAGGGATGCAGTTCTGTAACAAAGTTGCAGGATTCCTGGGTCTCTGTACTGGAGAAAAGTGATTAACAAGTTATTGGGTAATGCACTTTATTGAATCACACATGGGAGTACAGAACTGCAATATATATTCACTGAACATCACTCATAAAACAACCGAATAGTACTTCCTCACGATAGTAAACAAGATAAAAAAGATACATTACTAATTTACTAAAAATAAATATTGTTGGATTAAGGACCATATTTTGAACTCAAATAGATCAAAAACTGTTAACATTTCATGAGAATATATTTAGTAATAAAGAATAAAAATACTGCTGTATAAATATTACTTAATTACATCATACATTTCTGGATTAAATATATAGATATATTACTAGATTATATATATTACTACATTATAAACCATTCTACTGGATTAAATACAAATATTACTGAACTGAAAGGACAGACAAGCAGTATGTTATTCTAATAAGCACATGAAAGCTGCTAATTAGTATTCAGGAGGGTGGAAGGGTGGAATATAAGGTATATTATCTGAATTACAAAAACTGTATACACCCTATAACATATTGTTATTTGTTTGTTTTTTATACAACTGTAGACATATATATATATATATATATATATATATATATATATATATATATATATATATATATATATATTCATGCTAGTTTGCTAATCTCTACATTAATTAATATAATTTCCTGTTGTACACATATATGTTTGGGGGTTTAATAAAAATTGTTCACAAGTACAAGGAGATGATCTCATGGCTTATCTTTACACAGATGTTCATTTTGAACATGAGACCCAAGTGGATTTAGTAGATGATATAAGTATCCGGAGACTTCTATCACCCATTCATTTATTTTTCTAGTGATACATTAACAAGCAGCTGCTGGCGATACATTATAGGATAGAGACTGGTATTGGGCTAATTGACTGATACTGGGATAAATGGCTCAGATTAAAAGGTTTAGGGATCATTAGATTTTATTAGTACATTATTTTATTCTTGCTTACAGTATATCACAAAAGTGAGTACACCCCTCACATTTTTGTAAATATTTTATTATATCTTTACATGTGACAACACTGAAGAAATGACAGCCTGTATAACAGTGTAAATTTGGTACCCCATCAAAATAACTCAACACACAACCATTAATGTCTAAACCGTTGGCAACAAAAGTGAGTACACCACTAAGTGGAAATGTCCAAATTGGGCCAAAAGTGTCAATATTTTGTGTGGCCACCATTATTTTCAAGCACTGCCTTAACCCTCATGGGCATGGAGCTCACCAGAGCTTCACAGGTTGCCACTGGAGTCCTCTTCCACTCCTCCATGATGACATCACAGAGCTGGTGGATGTTAGAGACCTTGCACTCCCCCACCTTCCATTTTAGGATGCCCCATAGATGCTCAATAGGGTTTAGGTCTGGAGACATGCTTGGCCAGTCCATCGCCTTTACCTTCAGCTTCTTTAGCAAGACAGTGATCGTCTTGGAGGTGTAATTGGGGTCCTTATCATGTTGGAATACTGCCCTGCGGCCCAGTCTCCGAAGGGAGCGGATCATGCTCTGCTTTAGTATGTCACAGTACATGTTGTCATTCATTGTTCCCTCAATGAACTGTAGCTCCCAACTGCCGGCAGCAATCATGCAGGCCCAGACCAAACATGTATACACATATGTCTAAATCTGTACATATGTTTTCTATAATATTATGTGTTGATTCCCCCTATATTCATTTACCTGATGATGTCAGATGCTGCCTCCAGTCTCTCTGCATTGCTGTTAACGTTCAATTATTTCAACTACCTTTCCTCAGTACAGATTTATACTTTTGGTGGTGGGAGTGTCATGGTCTGGGACTGCATGAGTGCTGCCGGCAATGGAGAGCTACAGTTCATTGTGGGATCCATGAATGGCAACATGTACTGTGACATACTGCGGCAGAGCATGAGGCCCTCCCTTCGAACCGTGGGCCGCTGGGCAATATTCCAACATGATAACGACCCCAAACACACCTCCGAAACGACCACTGCCTTGCTAAAGAAGCTGAAGGTAAATGTGATGGACTGACCAAGCATGTATCCAGACCTAAACACTATTGAGCATCTGTGGGGCATCCTCAAATGGAAAGTGGGGGAAGTGCAAGGTCTCTAACATCCACCACCTCTGTGATGTCATCATGGAGGAGTGGAAGAGGACTCCAGTGGCAACCTGTGAAGCTCTGGTGAGCTCCATGCCCATGAGTGTTAAGGCAGTGCTGGAAAATAATGGTGGCCATACAAAATATTGACACTTTGGGCCCAATTTGGACATTTCCACTTAGTGGTATACTCACTTTTGTTGCCACCGGTTTATACATTAATGGATGTGTGTTGAGTTATTGTGAGGGGACAGCACATTTACACTATTATACAGGCTGTACACTTACTACTTTACATTGTAGCAGAGGGTCATTTCTTCAGTGTTGTCACAAGAAAACATATAATAAAATATTACAAAATTGTGAGGGGTGTACTCACTTTTGTGAGATACTGTATAGTTGAACTATGGAGTAAGTATGCGCTCTAATGGTTATATGTTATATATACCGTTTTACTGTTAATGTTTTTTTCCATGATGCATGAGTACAGGCATGACCTAATTATATTACCATTGGATTAAATAGACCATGTGACTAAGGAATGGAGGGTGGCCAGAGATAAGAAGTTATATATCTGAGAGGACAAAAGGAAAAAGGAACACTTAGTTTGGCTATTCTTTATATATATTTTTATTTAACCATTTCCTTAAAAAGGAAGACCAAAACAGATTACTTCTCACATAACAAGAGGGAGACCAACTCAGCAAGAGGTCTGCCTTATAATGCCATAATTGGTAAAGTATAGTTGTTTTTCCTTCTATTTTGTGAAAGAGTTGAAATAGTATTATATATATTCTTTCTGTTACATTTTACCGAATGGGCACAGAATTTAAGAGGTGTTGACAATCATAAATCCGGATACGGTTATAAATCCACAATATTGCTTTTGAGCCCATTTTAACTGAAAATAGATTGATTGATTTGATAAATCAAGTTATTCAACTATTTTACAAAATCTATTATTATGACAATCTAATACCTATATACAAATTTATATAGTTTTTCAAAATATATATTATTTTTTAAACACTATAACCTAAGTTATTTTATATTATTTTCTTTTCATTTTATATTCTGATTTTCTATCTGCTATTTTTATTGAGTACATTGTTAGTTTTTGAATATGCCATATTATTGCATGTTAATACCACATATACTCTATGGAGTAAGTATTTGATATTATCTAAGTTTGATAAGATTTTATATGTTTGTTATTATGTTATATTGTGCTTTATTTGAATATAGATGTCTTAACTACTTCTGTTATATCATTGTTTCTTTTATTTGCTATTATAAATAAAAGTGAATATTTGGCTAATGTGATACTGACCCTAACCTATCATTCTACCATTTGAAAATGTTGTCATTGAATTTCCATGACAGCACAATCCTGAATCATAAGCAATATTAGCAGTTAAAGGGCACCTAGATTAATTTTAGTTCCCTCTCTCTGTCACATCCTCCCTATCCAGGCTCCTCTCTATATCTCTCTGTCACATCCTCTCTATCCAGGCTCTTCTCTGTCTCACTGTGACATCCTCCCTATCCAGGCTCCTCTCCCCTCTATATCTCTATGTCAAATCCTCCCTATCCAGGCTCCTATCCCCTCTCCATCTCTCTGTCACATCCTCCATATCCAGGATCCTCTCCTCTCTTCATCTCTATGTCACATCCTCCCTATCCAGGCTCCTCTCCCCTCTATATCTCTCTGTCACATCCTCCATATCCAAGCTCCTCTCCCCTCTCCATCTCTATGTCACATCCTCCCTATCCAGGCTCCTCTCCCCTCTCCATCTCTCTCTTTATCACATCCTCCCTGTTCAGGCTCCTCTCACCTCTCCATCTCTCTGTCACATCCTCCGTGTCCAGGCTCTTCTCCCCTCTATATCTCTCTGTCACATCCTCCCTATCCAGGCTCCTCTCCCCTCTCCATCTCTCTGTCACATCCTCCCTATCCAGGCTCCTCTCTCCTCTATATCTCTCTGTCACATCCTCCCTGTCCAGGCTCCTCTCCCCTGTCCATCTCTCTATCACATCCTCCCTATCCAGGCTCCTTTCCCCTCTCTATCTCTCTGTCACATCCTCCCTATCCAGGCTCCTCTCCCCTCTCCATCTCTCTGTCACATCCTCCCTATCCAGGCTCCTCTCCCCTCTCTAGCTCTCTGTCACATCCTCCCTATCCAGGCTCCTCTCCCCTCTCTATCTCTCTGTCACATCGTCCCTGTCCAGGCTCCTCTCCCCTCTCCATCTCTCTGTCACATCCTCCCTATCCAGGCTCCTCTCACCTCTCTATCTCTCTGTCACATTCTCCCTATCCAGGCTCCTCTCCCCTCTCTATTTCTCTGTCACTTCCTCCCTATCCAGGCTCCTCTCCCCTCTCCATCTCTCTGTCACATCCTCCCTATCCAGGCTCCTCTCACCTCTCTATCTCTCTGTCACATTCTCCCTATCCATGCTCCTCTCCCCTCTCTATTTCTCTGTCACTTCCTCCCTATCCAGGCTCCACTCCCCTCTATACCTCTCTGTCACATCCTCCCTATGCAGGCTCCTCTCCCCTCTCTATCTCTTTGCCACATGCTCATTATCCACCTCTATGTTACATTCATCTACCCAAGACCCCCCTCTCCATCTCTCATCTATCTAGTTATAACCAAATGGCAGCACAAAAACTCTCATAACTTTTTTAATATATACAATAAAACATATTGCAGATCTTTACAGATGCTAAATATACTCACATTTATTATCATTTTCAGATAAAAAATATAAGAAGAGCTGCTGATAAATTAGTTTAAATGTTTACATTTATTTTGCAAATGGCCCTGTAAAAATTACACATTTATATAGATATTGTTAGTAAAATTTTGCATATATAGATCCAAAGAAACATAAACTAGTGATTTTATTTCACAAATTGTGCAGTAAAAATTATATTGTAAAGTTGTGGTTCTGCGAGTTGTACTGCGCAGTTGCGGGGCTGCAATGAGCTCTGAAGGCGTTCATGGCGAGGCCCGCATGACTTAGGCTTCCATGAGCGCCAAAGATGCTCATTGCAGGCCTCACGAAGAGCGCCACAGGCTCTCCTCGCAAGGCCCTCAGGGCTCCATTCACCCCCGGATGCAAGGGCAGCAATTAGCGCAGCAGGCGCTCATCGCAAGGCCGCAGGGCTCCCATCACCCACTGTGTGCAACTCTCTAATCTCCCCTCTCTCTCCCTCTCTCATCTCCCCTCTGTCTCTCTCTCCCTCTCTCATCTCCCCTCTGCCTCTCTCTCATCTCCCCATCTGCCTCCTCCACTGCCCAGAACTTACCTCCCAATGGTGTCCTACCGCAGCTGGCGCATCCTCTCTGCAGCGTCATTACGTCATTGCTCGGTCCCTACGCTGAAGAGAGGACGCGCTGGCAGGGGTGGGACACCATTGCTCTGCTGAACCACCAATGAGAACAGGTACAGAAGGGAGGGAGAAGAGGTGGGAAATGAGACAAAAGGGATAGAGAGAGGGGAAACGAGATACAAGGGAGGGCGAGTTATAGGAGGATTAAAACATAAAAGAAACATTACACACAGCACGGGGGGACAGCCAGGATGTCTACGGGTGAGGTTGCACACAAATTAAAGTTGAATTTAAGGAGTTTTGCCCCTTGAAAATCGTCTAGGCGAAAAATAAAATGGTGGGCGAAAAATATGAAAACGAGGCTAAACGATCCCGAAGCGCAGAAAACACTGACAAGGACGTACGACTTTTAGAAACAACAATTAAGACCCATGGAACTTAGAAGAAGAAAAATACGATGTCGCAAAAATACAACACTAACTTACAACTCATAACATTAGGATTCTAAAATACCGCTTTACCCGCCTAAACCCACAGCTTGCCCTTGCGCACGCAGCCTATTTACACTGCACACTAGCCACATTGCTGACAATCCAAATAGATTGTTAGCTCTTCAGGATATTCATTGCTGCATATTAAATATAAATACAGTGCCTTGCAAAAGTATTCACCCCCTTGACTTTTTACCTATTTTGTTACATTACAGCCTTAAGTTCAATGTTTTGTTAATCTGAATTTCATGTGATAGATCAGAACACAATAGTCTAAATTGGTGAAGTGAAATGAGAAAAATATATACATAAAACTATTTTTTAGAAATAGAAAACAGAAAATCTGCATGTGCGTGTAACGGAGGTGGAACACGCAGTCCAATATCTCCGCTGGTAAACGGTAAAATACCCAAGAGGCACTACAGTTTCACCATTCCCGACCTCCCATATTGGACGACACACAATTTGGGAGTCAAATGAATACTGACTTTATTTTGTTCTGCAGAAATATTTATACCCATCTCTTCCCACAGGCAATACACATGCCCATATTTGGCCACACAATACACATAAAGAGAACAATAGGTGGGTCACACCTCCCCGAGGCTCCCTGGCAACTTTGATACAATCAGACATTGATTCAATTACACTTCTTTGTTCTTATCTGAGAATGAAAACACTGTATACAGTAGACTTCCTTTATCTTATGCGGAGTCTCTGTAACAGGATTATCTCCCATGCCAAGTAGCTGCAAATGTCTGGGACAATATTCTGCAGAGCATAAACCAACATACATATAGTAGGATCATATTTTAACCATAATAATCATAAAACAGGGTTCCGTTACACACCTCCCCCATGACCATAAGCCGGCATACACGGTCTGATCCCAACGGATCGGCCTGGGGATGTCCGGACAAAAGTATTTGTTGGTCAATTCTCTAGTTTGACAACCCATCAGCATTACTGCAATTCACATTTACTCACATTTCCCATATCCCCAGATAGCTGGGATCTGAGCGCACAAAACTACCGAATAGCGCTCAGATCCTCTTCACACAGTTCAATTGCCATGTAGCTAAAGTCTTTCCCATAGTCTTTCATTATATGAATGGGCTTCATGGCACAGTTATCTGGGGTATCATGGTTCATACAGGGCAAGTACAGAATGACCTCCCTGTATGTAAAGGGCCAGAATGAGTGACATACACTCTGGTATGGCCGAACACCGGTTCCAAAGGGCAATATGTCCCAGGGCAGGAGGCTTGCAAACAGTCCTCTCCAAGACAAAGTGGCGAAGGGCACTTCGTCACACATCTCCCCTTTGCTGTGGTGATGGGGCAACACGCTGAGGGGACTTGAGGGGCAGAGGCCAGTGGCACTCTGCCCTGATGCCAGCTCTTTTGCTGGTATAACCTGCAGGACGTATTCCGGCTCAGTAGCCAGGGAAAGGTGGGGGTCAGTGGGGGTTAACATTTCCTCTGTTAACCCTGGGGCCACATTAGGAGTTAGCTGGGGAGGGGAATTTGTACTTACCCTCTCCTCCGGTTGTCCCAGTGAGAGTAGTTGGGGATCTGGACAGGCTGTCTAGCATCCCGGTACGTCAGGCACAGAGACCCTGGTCCCATCTGCGCCGTCTGGGGGATTGGTGTCTCCCCTTGTTAGGGTAAGCTGTCGCTGGGGGGAGAGGGCGACATCTTCAGCTCCCTTGGGTTCACACTGCCGCTGGGTGGGAAGGATGACACCTTCTGCCCCCTGGGGTTCACACTGCCGCTGGGGAGGAAAGACGACACCTTCTGCCCCCTGGGGTTCACACGGCCGCTGGGGGGGAAGGACGACACCTTCTGCCCCCTGTGGTTCACACTGCCGCTGGGGGGGAAGGACGACCCCTTCTGCCCCCTGGGGTTCACCATGCCGCTGGGGGGGAAGGATGACACCTTCTGCCCCCTGGGGTTCACACTGCCGCTGGGGAGGAAAGACGACACCTTCTGCCCCCTGGGGTTCACACGGCCGCTGGGGGGGAAGGATGACACCTTCTGCCCCCTGTGGTTCACACTGCCGCTGGGGGGAAGGACGACCCCTTCTGCCCCCTGGGGTTCACCATGCCGCTGGGGGGGAAGGACGACACCTTCTGCCCCCTGGGGTTCACACTGCCGCTGGGGAGGAAGGACGGCCCCTTCTGCTCCCTGGGGTACACACTGCTGCTGGGGGGGAAGGACGACACCTTCGGCCCCCTGGGGTACACACTGCCGCTGGGGAGGAAGGACGGCACCTTCTGCTCCCTGGGGTACACACTGTCGCTGGGGAGGAAGGGCGACACCTTCAGCTCCCTGGGGTACACACTGCCGCTGGGGAGGAAGGACGACACCTTCAGCTCCCTGGGGTACACACTGCCGCTGGGGGGGAAGGACGACACCTTCGGCCCCCTGGGGTACACACTGCCGCTGGGGAGAAAGGACAGCACCTTCTGCTCCCTGGGGCACACACTGCCGCTGGGGAGAAAGGACGGCACCTTCTGCTCCCTGGGGCACACACTGCCGCTGGGGAGAAAGGACGGCACCTTCTGCTCCCTGGGGTACACACTGCCGCTGGGGAGGAAGGACGACACCTTCAGCTCCCTGGGGTACACACTGCCGCTGGGGGGGAAGGACGACACCTTCGGCCCCCTGGGGTACACACTGCCGCTGGGGAGAAAGGACGGCACCTTCTGCTCCCTGGGGTACACACTGCCGCTGGGGAGGAAGGACGACACCTTCAGCTCCCTGGGGAACACACTGCCGCTGGGGAGGAAGGACGACACCTTCAGCTCCCTGTGGTTCACACTGCCGCTGGGGGGGAAGGACGACACCTTCGGCCCCCTGGGGTACACACTGTCGCTGGGGAGGGGAATTAGTTGGAGTATTCCACGTGGAGCGGTTTCTGTTTCTGGGACAGTCTCTCTGCATGTGGCCCTGCTGGTTACACGTGTGGCACCTGATGTACCGTGGAGGGGTTTGGTAGTTCCCACCACCCGGACGCAGTGCTGGGGGGGGGGTTAATGGTGGGAGGTGGGTTAGCAGCTCCCAAGATGGACCGCTCCCGTGCCCGCTGCTTTTCCATTATGAATTTGTGGACATCTGTCATTAACCATTCCAAGGTTTTTATGGGAAGCGTACCTGGGAAAAAGGCCAGTCTGCTTTGGAGTTCTCTTTCAAACTTAGTCTGTGGGGTAATAAGAGGTACTGTAACCATGAGTTCCTTTCTGTCTGCATCCCTGTAGTCCGCAGCCGCCTCCTCCTCCTCATGATGGAACGCTGTCTGAAAACTAGCCGGTTCCATCCTGCTGTAGCCAGGGGCGCTGTACGGATACTAGCGTTGCCCTCAATTTGTACTCCACGGAATGGTGTCTCCTGTAGCTGTCCTTCTGACCATGGGAACAATTCCGCCACTTGCCACCAAATGTAACGGAGGTGGAACACGCAGTCCAATATCTCCGCTGGTATACGGTAAAATACCCAAGAGGCACTACAGTTTCACCATTCCCGACCTCCCATATTGGACGACACACAATTTGGGAGTCAAATGAATACTGACTTTATTTTGTTCTGCAGAAATATTTATACCCATCTCTTCCCACAGGCAATACACATGCCCATATTTGGCCACACAATACACATAAAGAGAAAAATAGGTGGGTCACACCTCCCCGAGGCTCCCTGGCAACTTTGATAGAATCAGACATTGATTCAATTACACTTCTTTGTTCTTATCTGAGAAAGAAACCACTGTATACAATAGACTTCCTTTATCTTATGCAGAGTCTCTGTAACAGGATTATCTCCCATGCCAAGTAGCTGCAAATGTCTGGGACAATATTCTGCAGAGCATAAACCAACATACATATAGTAGGATCATATTTGAACCATAATAATCATAAAACAGGGTAAAACAGTGATGGGTTCCGTTACAGTGCGTATGTATTCACCCCCTTTGTTATGAAGCCCATAAAAAGCTCTGGTGCAACCAATTACCTTCAGAAGTCACATAATTAGTGAAATTATGTCCACCTGTGTGCAATCTAAGTGTCACATGATCTGTCATTACATATACACCTTTTTTGAACGGTCCCATAGGCTGCAACACCCAAGCAAGAGGCACTACTAACCAAACACTGCCATAAAGACAAAGGAATTCTCCAAACAAGTAAGGCACAATGTTGTTGAGAAGTACAAGTCAGGGTTAGGTTATAAAAAAATATCCAAATCTTTGATGATCCCCAGGAGCACCATCAAATCTAACATAAACAAATGGAAAGAACATGGCACAACAGCAAACCTGCCAAGAGACAGCCGCCCACCAAAACTCACGGACCGGGCAAGGAGGGCATTAATCAGAGAGGCAGCACAGAGACCTAAGGTAACCCTGGAGGAGCTTCAGAGTTCCACAGCAGAGACTGGACTATCTGTAGATAGGACGACAATAAGCTGTACGCTCCATAGAGTTGGGCTTTATGGCAGAGTGGCCAGAAGAAAGTCATTACTTTCAGCATAAAACAAAATGGCAGGTTTTGAGTTTGCGAAAAGGCATATGAGAGACTCCCACAATGTATGGAGGAAGGTGCTCTGGTCTGATGAGACTAAAATTGAACTTTTCGGCCATCAACGAAAACGCTATGTTTGGCGCAAACCCAACACATCACATCACCCAAAGAGCACCATCCCCACAGTGAAACATGGCGGTGGCAGCATCATGCTGTGGGGATGTTTTTCAGCAGCCGGGACTGGGAAACTGGCAAGAGTTGAGGGAAAGATGGATGGTGCTAAATACAGGGATATTCTTGAGCAAAACCTGTACCACTGTGATTTGAGTCTAGGACGGAGGCAACAAAACACGAATAATGCCAAGGGGGGTGAATACTTTTGCAAGGCACTCAAGGTAAAGTATATTCATTTATTAATTCATATTACCGTACTTTATTAATTCACTGTACTCAAATTTTTTGGCCATTTTACACTGTACTTATATATCTGTCTTCGCGATGAGCAGCAAAGATGATAGTTGCAAAGCCGGACAGTTGAAGTACACAAGGGTGCTGAGCACAGGGCTCACATTGAGCGCCGAAGGTCCACAGAGGAGCAAAAGCCTTACATTGTGTGGCAAACAGCATTGCCATTGCTTCAAATTTTATTGCCATCATTTTTGACGGGCAAGTCACTAGTATATATAAATTGTTGGGTAAATTTCTGTGTAGATAGATTTAAAGAAACACTGAATAATGAATCACATTAAAATGTGTAAGCTTTTTTTCACAGTTTGTGCTCTAACAGTAATGTTATAAGTACTTCTATAGGTAAAACGTTAAATTTATTTCATGAATGGTGGTATAAGTGTTATGTTATACACTCTTCTATAGATATTGACAAAATAGGAAGGCATTTATTAATAAATTAATTAAAATGTATTCCATAAAAATTGCTATATAAATGATGTTATATTTACTTTATGGACATTGTTGGTCCAATTCCTGCATATATAGATTCAAATAGGATGCACAGTACAACATATTTGTTATCCATGTTATATACATCAGACAATTGGATCGCTATATTTTTTATTTGGGTCTTATTTCATGACCCACTGGACAGCCACTAAGTTGACGAACAGATTCTCAATACCTAAATCATTGAGTAGTCAAATGTAATGTTTTACAGTTAGGCTAGGACTCAAAGAAGGGAGAAACAACACAATACATGCCCTTATTATATGTAAGCACTGTAAGAAAAGCCTTCATTTAGACCATGGGGTACCTGTGCATTAAGGTGATAAATCCATCTGCATTCGTTTCTCAATAATAATTTATCTAAGTCACTCTTCCTTTGTCCCAGTCAATGGCACAACAACTTAGATGTTTAAGATTTTTATTATGATAAAAAGTTATGTATTGAGCTACATAGGTGTCAAAAGATCTTATTCTCAATTGTCTAGTCATTTTTCCGACATAGATTTTATTACATGTACAGGTAATTCCATATTTCACACTCACTAGTAAAGCTTTGTCCAGTGACAGAATGATAAAACATTTTTGGATGGTAATAAATTCACGTGCCTTACAGTGACCACATCTGTATGTACCATTTAGGAGTGTCAACCAAGTTGATAGTTGAGGGGAATGTAGGAAATGACTGTGCTCCAAGGCATTTTTGAGATTCAATCCTCATTGATAAGTAATAGTTACAGTATATCAGGTGTCAAAACATCCTTAATATAACAATCAGATTTCAATAGTTCCCAATGTTTTGAAAAGATAGATTTTATATCTTCCCACTTCTCAGGGTCAAAATTATTATGTAAAGTCCTATGTATCGGACAATCGGGGAAAAATATTTAGTGCTTGGAAGCTGATTACCCATGGCATGTAATAAGCTTAATTTCCCTACATTGTGGCTAGTCTCTATATCAAGAAATCTAATTCACATCTGGTTTGCCTCGTACCTGAAAAAAACTGTTGTATTCAAACAATTCCAAAACTTCATTATGCATTGTAGGGACTCATAATCCCATGCCAAATATGTAATTGTCTATATAATTTTTCAAAAGAAATTTTCAGAAACGTCTGACAGCATATAGTGGGGTCATACTCATGAATATATATGTTCACATAACATAAGAAGGTCCATGCTCAAGGTTCAGTAGATAATGAGAGTGAGAATATAAAATATCTGTAAAGCTATACATTAAATTGATATTACCAAGAATAAAACCATAACTGCCTACACACATTAATAGAACAAGAAAAAACTAAACATGAGACAAAACATGGAAGAGACAAATGGAGAATTACAGTAAATAAGTGGTGTGATAGGTATCAAGCTAATAATATACCTGTACCTGGTACAGGACTGGCTCTAATACATCTTTAGCAGGCATTATTGATTACAATCATGTGCAGGTGAAAAAAGATCAGTTTATACCATTTGTTAACAAAACCTTTTGGAGCAACCAAGGTATGTGTGTGTGTCATACAGTCGTGTCCAACTCTCTGTCACTCCATGGACTATGCGGAACCACTTGGTATTCATGGCAGAGATACTGGAGTGGGTTGCCAGTTCTTTCTCCAGTGGGTCACAGCATACAGCTTCTGGTATTAGTAGGTGGTCTCCTATCCAAGTACTGAGTAGGCCCCACCCTGCTTGGCTTCAGGGTGGTGTGACCTTTTGGTTCCCTGACTGGAATCAAACTCAGGTCATGTAGCCCATGAGTAAGCCCCATTAAGTGGTGAAACGGACCGTCGGGAGCAGGGGGGAGATGGTACACTTCATTCTATGCTCTTTGTGAGCCACAGCAGAACAACTATACCCCTGTGTGGTATTTCAAAAAATGCAAGTATACATGTATTGCTTTATGTCCTAAAGGGGAGACTTAAGATACTCCTATCCTTTTTTCTCACACTTAAGCAGTAAAAGCCTAACCTTATGCAGTGGTTTGATAATGCTATAAGTGATAAATATGTCTATTTAAGGATTGATGGTGATATCTGCCTCCCCTCTATACTTCAAATTAAATTATAGTATACTGCGTTCATACTTATATTCATACTAGGTACCATTCTCTACCCTCTGCCTTTTTGTTGTTGTTTTTAAACTTTTCTTAGTTCAGTGCACTTTTTTACAAATAAACAGCGCCTATCCTCAAACTTTTCATCTATAATATATGTTGCTGCATCCCTATGATTAGCAAATACCTTTTGCATATGAGGCTTGCATACCAGCATCACTTTATTATTATTATACCATTATGATGCTTATTTTTAAGCTCTAGAGATTAAATATTATACCACTCCATCTGTCATAATAAAGGTGGTCACTTATTTCTAATCCCGCAGTATTATGGGACAGTGACACCCATTTTTCTTGACTTACAGCCATTATTTCAGGATAGACGCTTTTTAATTTTTGTACTTATCTTGCTTTATCCTGGAGAACACTAAATTATCCTACTTTTTTCCCTATTAAATTATTTCCCCCTTTTTTTGAATTTAGTGTTAAGCACTAGGAAATTGCTTAGGTCATACATTCATATCTTAATATGAAGTAATTTAATTATTTTGTTAGTGTTTGAATTTACTGAAATATATGACAGAAAGCAATTTTACAAGAAAATTATATATCATTATATATACATGTATGTAACTAATCAATATTTATACATTAATAATTATATGTTATTGGTTACTTCATAACGTTAGGGTTTTAATGCCATACAAAACAAGATCTGACCATATCACAGGGTTGCACAACAAAGAAATCAGAGGTGCTCAATCTGAGAACGAACAATACCTAAGTAGGTATGTTTACTAGGTCTGGTTACCTACTCAGAGAGCACCCTCGTTTCGCTCACTTGTGCCCTTCACAGGGAGAAATATCCTGTAGTATATCAGGCTGGTCCCACTCAGAGTGATCCAGCCCCTAAATATCAGGCAGTGCTACCCTGAACAGGAGAAACAGCAAACCCCAGAAGCGTTTCGGCCTCTGTGGGCCTCGTCCGTGAGGTGCAGCTGATCTCCCTAAGGCACGGTGAGCAAGGAGTCCCCGACTGGTTTCCCCTATCACCCTTAGGGTGAGAAAAACCCCTAAGAGTCATTTGTATACACAACAAAGAAGTCAGAGGTGCCCACAGGGTTTCCAATGTCCAGTTATAGAGTACTGAGATCACACCAAATTGTTAATCAATGACATACCAATGTCAACACAGAAATACCCTGTTATCTGGCATGAACCTGCTCCATGACATGGTTTTTATTGTTGGGTAGCAGGTAATATTTGATTGTCTTGCAGGCTGCATGCCGTAGCTAAGACTTATGTAGAGGCCTTTGAAATATGCAGGTATTGCAGGTCCAAGTAAGTCTGCCATGACTTTGATTATGAAGTTAAAGAATTATATAGCATGAATATTGTGTTAGATATTGAACGCATTGATGGCAATGTAATATAATTGATGTGGTTACAAGGTGGCTACCATGGCTATACTTATCAGTCACAATATGGACAACCCATAGCAATGTATGAAACTTGCGAACTCTTGGGGAATATCTGCATGTTATACTAATACGGGACATCTCAAAGAGTCATCTGAACTTAACATCTTAGTATACCTAGCCCTCTATCAGTCTCATTAAATTGGAAGCCAGTAAGTGCAACGTGAGACCCGGAACGGCTGTGGGCTTGAAATTCTCCTGTGCTACGGTGCTATTAAATTAGATCTATAGTAACGGATTTAGACGTAGCCAGTGGCAAAAGAGATCGCCAGCATGAATGAGGAACTTCCCCAGACATCCAACATTACCCCTTGCTGCGATTGGGACCCCCTCAGCAGATAAATAGTAAACCCCTGCCTTCAAGTACCCCAGGCACCTAAAATGAACCCCCCCCCTATGCTGGAAGTCCCCATCGGGACCCCCGCAGTGTCCCTACATAAACCTGCAAAGGGGGTCCCGATCAGGATCTAAAATTCAAAATTCTCGCCCCCAGCGAGTCCTTAAAGGACCATAAAGGTCCCTAAAGGACCCACGCTAAATTAAAAATTAACCCCTACATTTGCGACTTTTGATTGGTTGATATCTGACTGACAGAGATTTCAGCCAATCAGAAGGCACAAATGCTTTCAGCCAATCCCAATGGGATACACTCCTGTATTCCATTCTGATTGGCTGAAATCTGATTGACAGCGATTTCAGCCAATCAGAAAGCACAATTTTTTTTTTATCAGGGCATGTGTAAGAACCTTCATTTGCATCAGGATTTTTTGGAGGGGCCTTTCCTGGCCCAGAAGGTTTAAGACAAAGGCATTGAGGATAACCGCTGGAGGGGCATTTTACAGGTTTATTTTTTGTATTTTTTTTATTTTCAAATGAGCATATACAAAACAACAATATATCAAAATACATTCTTGTCAACTTTGTTACATAGTTAAACAATCATTTACTTAAAACCATATCACCATTCACTCACTTTCATCCCTCCTTACGTTCTGGAAGATCTGCACTATTACTGGTCATTCAATAATTCCTGTCCCATACTTTCCACCTAAGTGGGTCTGTTCTTATTAACCCACTTTGTATATAGTTAACTTCTAACTCTCTAATATGCTTTATTTTCCAAATAATATCAGAAAATATGGGAGGGGAACTATCTTTCCATTTCTTTATCAATAGATTTTTAGCTATTGAGAAGATAATAATCTGCTCTGTTTTCAATTGGTACCTCACTTGGAAACATGTGTAGAATACTACATTCTCCCTTGAAAGGGAGTTGATTCCCTGTTAGCTTGTCCAAAAGTTCATAACAACTTTCCCAAAATTGTTTTATCTTGGGACAATCCCATAACATGTGTAATAAATGAGCCTGATTACCACATTCTCTCCAGCACAGTTTATCTGCAGGGGAATGTGAAATTTGTGCCATTTTCACCGGGGTCATATACCAGTTATTGATTATTTTAAAAAAAGATTCTCTGTATGCTGTTTGTTTGATAAATCTGTTTGTCCATTTTAATGCTGTATCCCAGTCTGTTTCGTCTGTTTCTAGTTTTAGGGTTAATTCCCATTGGATCATACCGTTGGATTAGGAGTGCTCTCCGGCTGATCTTATGATGTTAAAACATTTAGATATTAGATGTTTATTCTCGGACTTAAGGAGGATTTTTTCCATGGGATTTAATTCTTTATTACTTTGAGAATATACCTTGGTTATATCACAGGAAGTTCTATATGCTGCATATGCTAACCATCCTTCTCCTGAGATCCCAAACTTTTCTTTAATTTGATCAAAAGGAGCGATCCGCCCGTTAATCACTGTGTCTCTTACCCGACTTAGTCCTTTTTTCTTCCAGTCTTTAGTAATATTTATCATATTTAAATGTATTATCGAGTCTAACGGAGTAATGATACTACCCTTAGGGATTAATTTGTATTTCCTATTAATCTGTCTCCAATTTTTTTAAATTTCTTTCATAACAGTTGATCCTGCGGCTAGATCCTTCATAGCTGGTTCTACCCCAAAAACTAAAGCTGATAGATGGTAATTTAAGTTTAAAGCTTTTTCTATTTCTATCCATGGAAGTATCTGTGATGTTTCTAACCATTTCAGGGTGTGTACTACACAGTTAGCCTCCTGGTATGGTTGTACTAAAGGATAAGCGATTCCTCCTTTTAGAAAGCTTCTTCCCATAGTTCTTTTTTTAACTCTTATATGACTAGAATGGTGTATAAACACATCTATTACTCGTTGTAACTTGTTCAACCAACCCCTGGGGATCTTATAGGGGATACACCTTAAAATATAATTTAATCTGGGAAGTAGCATCATTTTAACTGCTGCCATTTTACCTGAAAAAGAGAATCTATTTTTTCGCCAGTTATCTGTAATGTTCCGAAATTTGAACAATAAATCTTTGTAGTTTCTATCTAATGTATTCTGTATGTTTCCCAGGAAAATGATTCCTAGGTGCTTAATTGAGTCTGACTCCCAGTCGTACCGATAATTAGTCTTTAATTGTGATTTCTGTCTCTTGGAGACATTAAAGCAAAGTATTTCGGATTTCTTATAATTCAATTTATAGTAAGACACTCTACTGTATTTGTCTATTATTTTTGCTAAATGGTAGAGAGATTCTTCAGGGCGAGTGAGAGATAGTACTACATCGTCTGCTTATAAACTGATTTTATGTTCCTTCTCCCCCACTCTGATCCCATGAATTTGAAGGGATGACCTGATAGCTTCCGCCAGAGGTTCTATCATTAGTGTAAACAGAGTAGGGGAGAGGGGACAACCCTGTCTAGTGCCATTTGTAATTTCAAAGGGGTCTACCTTAACCCCTATCCCGGTTACTTCTGCTGTCGGGGATCTATAAAGGGCCCCTATTGCCTTAGCCCCAAATTCTCCGAAGCCATATTTAGACAACACCAATTTCATGTACTCCCACCCTACTCTGTCAAACGCTTTTTCCGCGTCTAAAGACAAGAATAGGGTGGGGGCACTATTTAGTCTTGCAAATTCGGCCAAATTCATAAGTTTTCTGATATTCTCTGTTCCCTGTCTGCCGGTCACAAACCCCATTTGTTCTATTGCAATTAGTTTTCCTATAAATGTTTGTATTCTAAGACTCAAAATCTTCGCATATAATTTAGTGTCTGCGTTTAAAAGAGAAATAGGTCTGTAATTGGAACAGGATTGTGTATCTAAATTGGCCTTCGGGATCATAATCAGTGCTACCTTTGTCATTTCTAATGGAATAGTTCCCGAAGTTTTAATTTCATTAAATACTTCAGTAAGATGGGGACTCAAAGTTTGTGAAAATAATTTTTTTATTTTAATAGTGTTTTTATTATAGGACGTCAGGATGCAGGGACCTCTCCTGGTCCAGAAGAGTAAAGACCAGGACATCGGGCATCAGGGATCACCGCTGGAGGGACATTTTGGCCAGGTCAGTGGACTCATTAACAATTTTTTTTCTTTACAGGTTGTAAGTGTTTTTTTTTTAATTTTAATAGTGCTTTTTTATTTTATGTAGTCTTTTTTTATTTTTCTGTACTTAGTGGGTTTTTTTATTTTCTGTAGTGTTTTTTTATTTTTTGTAATTAGCTGTTTTTCATTTTCTGTGCTTAGTGGGGGTTTTATTTTCTGTACTTAGTGGGTACAGTTAGGGTTAAATAGGTACAGTTATGGTTAATTGGGTACAGTTAGGGTTACATAGGTACAGTTAGGGTTAAATAGGTACAGTTAAGATTAATTGGGTACAATTGTGGGCTAATAGGTCTAGATAAGGATAACTTGTTCTAGATAGGGTTTAGTGGTTAGTGATAGAGTTAATTATGTATGTTGAGGGTTAAATAGGGTTAATTATTGAGAGGGGTGGTTAATTACTGAGGGGGTTAATTAGTTAATCATAGGGTTAATTAGTGTTAATTAGTTAGAGGGTGTTAATAGAATGGTATAGGGTAGGAAAGGGTTAATATTGTAGTATAGTGCTTAGACTTTGTGTCATGGGGTTCCTGGAGGACCCTCATGGCACTTATAGTGTTAATGCAGGGGTTAATAGTGTGCTATAGGGGTCTATATAGACCCCTATAAGACTGATGGGGTTAGTTATAGTCTCATGAGGGTCTATATAGATCCCCATGAGTGATGGGGTTAATTTTATGTTCTTATAGTAGCCCGTGGCAGGGGTTAGTTTTTAAGGGCTTTAAGGACCTGTGAGGCAGGAACTTTGCCTTTTAGATAGGGACCCTCGCTGTAAGGATTTATGTAGGGACACTGCAGCAGTCCCGATGGGGACCTCCAGCATTGGGGGGTTAATTTTAGGTGTCAGGGGGACTTGTAATACCCCAGTGGCAGGGGTTAACTGTTTAACTGCAGCAGGGTCCCAGTCGGGACCCCTGCAGCCTGGGGATTTATTTTGGGAGCAGGTGTGAGGTTTAGGGGCCGGAGGGAGGGGTCTCTCTTGCTGTAAATGGGACTCATAAAGGCTCTAAAAGCTCATACGCCACTCAGCGCCAGCAGAAAAACTGCAAGTGGGCACTAGATGGAGCTGATTTGCAGGCGCTGCCCGGGGGAACATAAACGGATTCATAACACACAAGGTTCCTTCTGGCTCTAGATTGAGGCTGCTGGGGGCTCCTGCCTCTGGATGGAGGGGGCTGCTGGGGGCTCCATCCACAAGGTCCCTCCTTGCTCTGGATAGGTGGCTGCTGTGAGCTCCAGACACAAGCTCCCTCCTGGCTCTGGACGGGGGACTATTCGGGGGTCAGGGTCTGCTGGGGGCTCCTGGCTCTGGATCGGGGGCTGCTCGGGGTAACGGTCTGCTGGGGGCTCCTGGCTCTGGATGGGAGTGGGGCTGCTTGGGGTGAGGGACTGCTCGGGCTCCTGGCTCTGGATGGGGGGCTACTCAGGGTGAGGGCACAGAGTGGAGTTTGGATGAAGGATAATCAGGGTCAGAGTGGGCTCTATTAGATCATGGGGTGTTTTGGGCAAGTGGTGGGGGGTTCCTCACTCTGGATGTGGGGATGCCTCGGGATGGCGGCTGATTGGCCTCCTGGCTCAGGGGCTCTGGATGTGGGTGGTCGGGTGAGGAGTGTTTTACCAGGCGCTGTGTTTGCTCTTTACAGGTTACATTCAAACATCGACAGCGCCATCCAGCGGCCACTTGCAGTTTTGCTGCTGCCTCTGCGTGGCGTATTCTTAACACACAAGGTCCACTTCCTGTGCTCTCTACCAGAAAGGTCAAACTGGGTACCTTGCTGTATTTCTTGTGGGTACCCGGCTGATGTAAGCTTCCTGTGGGAACACATCTTTTTCTTTGTCTATTTTCATATCAAGGTAAATTCATTGACATAATCCCAAGAATTTTAATTATGATCTATTATTAAGCATACCTATAACTTCATTGAGTGTTAAACAACCTTTTACAACTTTTACAAATCTTGCCCTTTATCAGCAAGATTCGTTATGGTGGTTTCTTTCTATGGGAAAGTCCATGGAAAATAGCAATTTGACTTAAGATCTTGCCCAGTGAGGGTTATTGTGAGTAGACATTTTAAGTTGTATTAAACTGTTGATTTAATTGGTCTATAGTGATTTCAGGAAGAGGTTTCTGAGGTCATTAGCCGTCAAGTCCCAGTTGGAGACTACTCATCCAGCAAATTTACTTCTTATAACTTTATTAGGTGTACACTGGATGGTAGGAGCCAATGACTGGTTCCTATATCCCTCTAACATAACATTACTTGTTAAAGGTCAACTGTAGTTTGGTAAAAACCTCACTACTTGAGAAGTATGTAACAAAATAACAAGCAGCAATACAGGAACATAAAAGCATATTTTAAGAATATCTTAGGTAACGTATTGTGTCAAGGAGGATTCCATCTTGGACTGCTAGTCTGTAGCTTGAGGGGGAGGACCTATTCTGCCATTAAGTTCAATTGTCAAGGGATTATTTGAGGTTAATACAGATCTTATCTAAGTCACCTGTTTCTCCCACTCCTCCCAGGCTTTTAATCCTTTTACAAACACAAAATGTTCATCAGTAAAGCAAAATTTCATAAAATAGTTAAAAATTAAAGGATGCAATTGTTTATTTGAAGCAGGTTAAATATATTTTGCACATTATCAAATCAATTTCTTCTAAACAGCAAACTATGGCGTATAATCACAATAAGCTTATTTACTGGTGGTATCACCCTCCAGCCACTGGTCTCTCTCTGTTTCTTCTTTCTCGGTTATTCTGTTGCCCTAAGGGTGTATAAATGATATTATCAACTAAACAGTCAAGCTACTAGCACCACATTCTACAGTGTAAATTGCAGTTAATCATATGCTGCTCCAAGTAATTTATTCTTAAAGGGCCAGTTAATTCAGCACAATTTGGAGGACACAGTGGAAAGATCTCATGAAGGAAGGTTAAAAGACATTTAGAATTTTTGAAATACGTGCCTTTTTTTCCCTCACAATAATTTTTTTTCAGCAAAGACTTAGAAGGTCAATATTTGACATCAACTCAATTGAAAAACAAACTGAAATCTTTTAGGTGGGGGGAAGAAAAAAAAAAAGAAAAATAATGTGGTTGCATAAGTCTGCACACCCTCTTATAACTGGGGATGTATCTGTGTTCAGAATTAAGCAATCACATTTAAAATTGTGTTAAATAGGAGTCAGCATACACCTGCCATCATTTAAAGTGCCTCTGATCAACCCCAAATAAAGTTCAGCTGCTCTAGGTGGTCTTTCCTGAAATTTTCTTAGTCACATCCCACAGCAAAAGCCATGGTCCACAGAGGGCTTCCAAAGCATCAGAGGGATCTCATTGTTAAAAGGTATCAGGAGAAGGGTACAAAAGAATTTCCAAGGCATTAGATATACCATGGAACACAGTGAAGACAGTCATCATCAAGTGGAGAAAATATGGCACAACAGTGACATTACCAAGAACTGGAGCTCCCTCCAAAATTGATGAAAAGACGAGAAGAAAACTGGTCTGGGAGGCTACCAAGAGGCCTACAGCAACTTTAAAGGAGCTGCAGGAATATCTGGCAAGTACTGGCTGTGTGGTACATGTGACAACAATCTCCCGTATTCTTCATATGTCTGGGCTATGGGGTAGAGTGGCAAGACGAAATCCTTTTCTTACGAAGAAAAACATCCAAGCCAGGCTATATTTTGCAAAAACATATCTGATGTCTCCCAAAAGCATGTGGGAAAAGGTGTTATGGTCTGATGAAACCAAGGTTGAACTTTTTGGCCATAATTCCAAAAGATATGTTTGGCGCGAAAACAACACTGCACATCACCAAAAGAACACCATACCCACAGTGAAGCATGGTGGTGGCAGCATCGTGTTTTGGGGCTGTTTTTCTTCAGCTGGAGCTGGGGCCTTAGTTAAGATAGAGGGAATTATGAACAGTTCTAAATACCAGTCAATATTGGAACAAAACCTTCAGGCTTCTGCTAGAAAGCTGAACATGAAGAGGAACTTCATTTTTCAGCATGACAACGACCCAAAGCATACATCCCAATCAACAAAGGAATGGCTTCACCAGAAGAAGATTAAAGTTTTGGAATGGCCCAGCCAGAGCCCAGACCTGAATCCGATTGAAAATCTGTTGGGGTGATCTGAAGAGGGCTGTGCACAGGAGATGCCCTCGCAATCTGACAGATTTGGAGTGTTTTTGCAAAGAAGAGTGGGCAAATCTTGCCAAGTCAAAATGTGCCATGCTGATAGACTCATACCCAAAAAGACTGAGTGCTGTAATAAAATCACAAGGTACTTCAACAAAGTATTAGTTTAAGGGTGTGCATACTTATGCAACCATATTATTTTATTTTTATATTTTTTCTTCCCTCTACCTAAAATATTTCAGTTTGTTTTTCAATTGAGTTGTACAGTTTATAGGTCACATTAAAGGTAGAAAAAGTTCTGAAATGATTTATTCTTGTCTCATTCTTTTACAGCACAGAAACCTGACATTTTAACAGAGGTGTGTAGACTTTTTATATCCACTGTATATGTATATATCCCATATATAGTTGTGAGCAATACAGGTTGTTGCTAGCGAGGGCCGCAGTTGCTGGCAAGGAGCACCAAAGGCGCTCCTTGCGCTGGTGGAGATGAGCACCATAGGCGCTCATCCCTACGACCCCGTACAATTCAGGCAGGGAGCACCAAAGGCGCTCACTGCGAAAGTGGAGATGAGTGCAGTAGGCGCTCATCCCTACGACCCCGTACGATTTTGGCAGGGATCACCCTAGGCGCTCATCCCTATGACCCTGCACACATTAAGCCCCATACCTACGACCCGCGGGACTACAGAACAACAAAAAACTCAAATACACAGTTCACAGTGCGAGACCCGTAGCACTTCTAAAAAAATGATGGCCTGTAACACTTAGAAAATGAAACCGCCACTTAGAAAAAAAAAATGTGACCCGCAAAAAATACGAACTTAACGGCACATCAAAAAATCCGAAAAAATGTAAAAAATAAATAAATAAATACCAAAAACATCACACACAGAACTGGGGGACAGCCAGGACGTCTGGGAGTGAGGTTGCGAGCGAATTTAAGTCGAATTTGCAGAGTTTCGCCACTCGAAAATCGCTCAAGCGAGAGAAAAAATGGCCCCCGAAAAAACGAAAACGAGGCTACACCAACTTAGGAACGTACGAGGTACAAAATACACTATTAGGAAGGACGGAAAATATTCAAGACCCGCCTAGCACATACACACTCACCGCCATTTTACTACACTACCTTACAACTAATAACATTACCATTCTAAAATACTGCATTACACAACTAAACAAACGGTTTGCGCTCACGCACGCAGCCTATTTACACTGCACACTTGCCACATTGCTGACACTTTCTCCTCAGGTCCAAATGTACCTTATATGCTGCAGGAAAGACAACATTGATTGTTAGCTCTTCAGCATATTCATTCCTGGATATATTCATTAGAAATAAGTAAAGTATATTCACTTAGGCCCTTATTCAATTGCGATTTGGCCAATTGAATAGTGCTCTAAAAAAGCACATAACATATTTTTTTAAAATAAGTTTTTAGTTAGTGAAAACCTTGCTTTTGGATAGATGTTTACTAACTAAAAACTTCTTTAAAAAAATATGTTATGTGCTTATTTAGACCCCTATTCAATTGGCCAAATTGCAATTGAATGAGGGCCTTATTATTTAATTAATTAATTAATTAAAATGAATTTAGATAAAAAATAAATGAGCAGAGGAGAGACTCGCTTTGCCAAAGGCGCTCAGCGCAGAACTCACAATCAGCACCGAGGGTGCTCAGAGGAGCAAAATTACACAAGGGGAGAGGCTTGCAATGTGCGCCGAAGGCGCTCTGCGCGAGGCTCGCAATGAGCGCTGAATGTACTCAGAGGACTAAAAGCCTAAATTGTGTGCCAAACAGCATTCCCAGCCTTACAATTTTATTGACCATCATTTTTTGACTGGGAAGTCGCTAGCGTATATATAATATTTGGGTAGTTGGTGGTGCAGTGGGTTAGGGCTTTGTGTTTTCACACTGTTGACCTGGGTTCTAATCCAAGTCAGGGGTTGGATAGTGCATTGTAGTGTAGTGCAGACTTACTTGGTTGATGAGGTTTGGTAGATCAGCACAGGATAAGGATCAGGATCAGTCAGTAAAAAGAGTAGGGGAACAGAGTGTGGGGAGGGTTTGAAATAATGGGCTTATAAAGCTTTTCTGATGTCAAATCATAACTAGGCTTGGACATGTTCAGAGAGAATGGTCTGAGGGGATATTCCTGACAGCTTGAACCACTGATTGGTTGATGCTGCAGGCTGACAGACAGAAACATTGATACAAATCCTGTTTGCCCCTATGCATCAGCCACCCCTGATCCAAATATGTATAAAGGATTTTTTAGCTGTCCTGTTGATGTCCCCCCTTATCTGTTAGAATAGGCCCTCTCACAAGTCTTTACCAGTGTATAACATGTTTTCTTTTATCTTTTTGATGTTTCAATTATACATAACTGTCAGGTATAGAACTAAACTAGAAAGGGTCGGGTGGAAGGGTCATAACAGGTTAGTCTCTCTGGGTAAAGCTAGATATGCATATAATAAAGCAGTATCTACCTCCGACTACAGGCTACAGCATCGGCACCGTGACACCAGGCCCCTCTCTGCTCCTCCACAACAATGCGCAGACCCTGATAAGATATTGTCATTTATATTAGAAGGATACTATAATGTGAGGCGAGCCATAGACCCCAGGTAATCATAAACTGTGAAATATGTGCCTTTTTGACAAACATATCTCATCTTAAAAAATGTATGCTTTTCTGTCTGTTTACATTTTTCAGACTGCCCACTCTGACTCCCAGCAGAGACAGGAGTGTGTGCATTGAACTGAATGGGAATGATTTTGACTGACAGAGGGTGCCTGTGACATCATAGAGGCTGGGTCTCCTGACCTGTAGGACGTTTCTCTCCTCCTCTCTCTCCATCTCTCTCTTTCTCTTTTTCTCCCTGTGCAGTGTAGAATTGCCTGGTATTTGGAAGTTGTATCAGAAGCTATGGAGGCGCCCTCTGTCATCTTGAAGGTGAACCCTTTTCGGGCTCTTTGGATAGCTCATGCCCAACACTGACATCATCTGTGTATATTTTATTGCAAACACCAGCCAAAAACAGATGTAGTAAGATATCAAAGAGGGAGGATGTGATCGGTAAAATGGCTGCCAAACTGAGCAATAAGTGACAAAGGCTTAACAACACTAAACCTCTATATAATTAAAAGTCAATCCATCCAATAAAGTAATATAAAAAAAGAAACTGTGTCTCATTTTACTGATTGGACAGGACCAGCTTTATGGAGTGTGTCATAACAATGCATGGGCAATTATGTGAAACTTAGATCTTGATAACTTGACGACTTGATAAATGGACCACAATGACTATGAACAATTGTTATAGAGTAACCAAAATAATATCAAAATATGAAAATTGACTCTATGGTGTAAATATTATTTAAAATAGTTGTTTCAATTAGATAATAGTACTTATTGAGAAGGAATTCTATCAAATATAAAGTATTATTCTTTACATGGATGTAAAATAAGAATAACATTTGTGGTAGGCTTCCGATTAAGTAGGGAGCTGACATGTTGAGTTCTGATAGTATGGCCATATTGTAAAGCAAATAGAAAGACAGCAACTAACTAATCAACTATGGTAATGACTGAGTGCTAGTTGTACACGTACACCTCTGAGTCCTTATGGTCAACATTACCCAGAAGTAGAGGGTTGAGGGTTTGGGTGTTGTTGGCTATGTTGTGCTGGTAGAACTAAGATGTATATTACAAATGTTGGACACGTTCTCCTGTATGGAAGGAGTAACCTCTTACTGATAATTGCAACAGACTCATAAATACCAAAGGGTGAATGGAGAATAAGTAGAATATTGAAAAAATACTTACTTTTAACAATTATGATTATTACAATGATGATAATTACTAGTGGAACTAGTAATAGCCATAAATATTGGTTGGACCCATCAGGGTGCTTGTCTGAAATTATGAAGTGAACAACATTAACTATTATATATAAAGCGTACTGTGAAAAGAGTAATAATACAGTACATATTATGCATTCTATCTGCAGTGATGCTCTAGGAATAAATCATTAGCACAATACCACAATCACTTACCATATACTCTGAGCTCATATTGTTGAGTGCAGTGCCTCTTCTCCAAGTTGCGTACAGATGCTGTGTAGTTCCCCTGATCGACCTCTGTTATTGGATCAATCTTTAGAGAAGCATTATCTATACTGTACAGTCTATTTTCAAATCGCCTGTCTCGCACATCTATACGTCCATCTGGATATGTTGTAGCGATAAAAGTATAGCCAAAATTCCAAACAACGTCTATAACCCCTGTCTTGTTATCCACCAGTAGAATGGCTTCTCTTCCCAATGGACAAGTCACAGTTTTTGGATCTCCACATGGATCAGCACATACAATATCTGCAAAATAAAACTATGTTACTACGTCACACAATCTTTATTTAACTTTGTTCAGTTTTCTTCCTCCTAATATTGTGCATTCCTATGAACCTCTGACGGGACAGGTTACCTTTTCTCATTAATCCTAACACCATCTATCCTTGATATTACTAAACATTTCGAACTGGGCTGCACATGATTTGTTAGAACATACTTGTGCAATGCCATTCTTCAAGGCTTGCATGTTTGCCATATTTTCAGGATATATTGTTTGTATACACGTGGATCAATCAGAGACTATATCATTTTCATGACTTCATGGGACTGGTACAAGGAAATCTGGAGAATATGACCTGGACCCAGCCCACAAGAATAATGTTGGAAAAGCCTTACAATGCCTGTTATTTTTCACTGGTTGGTACCTGCCTTTACCTGTTGCTTCTTAAAAGTAAGTTCACACCAAATATCAGGTTTATGGTAAATCTACGTTATTTCTGTATTTCAGGTCTATTTGCATGCAGCTTCCACCCACCTTCGGCCAGTAAAACAGCGGCGACTAGTGATAGTGAAGTCGCTGTCACTCACCATGCTAGAACTCCAGAATTTTAGATACACCTTCTGTCATGGCTGATTTTGGGACCCCCTGAACCCCACCAGCAACCCTGCTATTTGGGACTTTGGCACACTGGGTTAATAATATCCAAGACTATTAAAATGGACATGATATTTGTTGTAAGGACTGTGACATGTTGTTTTTGTGTGTGGTGTAGTGTAGTGTGGGTCACAATAATGAATGCTAGGGTTACTATATGATGTTATATGCACAATAATAACATTATTCTACATATATCTAACAGAAATACACTTTCTGCCATATTGTGTTAGTGGGTCTGCAAAGGGTTAACCCCAAGATTTATGCAAAAACTTATATGGACTCTTAGAATGGCCAGGCATCCATTATCTGGCCTCAGATAGTCATAGAGTGATACACTTCAGCTAACAGCAAAACACAGGTCTGGGATATGAAGTGACTTGGCCATATAACGCCAGGCTCTGGTGTATCTGGTGATGGGAGGGGGGTTTATGGCCTGTGACAAGGTGAGGAGGTCACACTAAGGATTTGTACTCCTCCTAGAGGGAGGGGACTGGTAAAGTGGCACATGGGGGAAATTAGTCTGACTCTAACATTCTAATCAAAGGGATGTCTGATGTCATTTCTTATATGATTTTATAGTTATCAAGCTCTATCCCAATCTTGGTCATACAGTCATATTCCTCTGTTGTGAAGATAGAATGTTAAGCCTACTTAAAGAAACCATAGTTCTTTTCTTTCAACAATGTTCTAATTCGGATGGGAACCTAGCTTCCCATGAATCGCTGTGTTTGGTAATTTTCAGGCCATAAAATCTTGGTATTAGGGAAAACAGCAAGAGTTTTACAGCTATCACTGCATCCATTTGAATTACATTTTCATCGGAAGGAGAGCAAGGACTCACTTCATGTAAACATACCTCTACCACTTCCCCAGATTAAGACTTTACAGTTGACAACTGTTCCATCACAACTACACCACACGTCTTCTGCCTTGGGACAACTCTGGACTCGCACTCTCTATCTCTCCCAACATCCAGTCGCCAAAACATGCCAACTGCATCTGGGAAATCTCCAAAATCCATCATTTTCTCACACAAAAAACAACCAAAATCCTGCTTCATTCACTAATTATTTCCTGCCCAGACTACTGCAACTTACTACTCCTAAAAGCCCTTCATCGTACTAGACTTTTCCCACTCCAATCCATCTTAAATGCCTCTGCTAGGCTGATTTATCTAACCAGCCCCACTTTGCCTATTCCTTCACTGGTTTCCCATATCTACTAGAATGAAGTTCAAAATCATGAGACTCACCTACAAAGCCCTCAACTACACCACACCCTACTACATATCAGTCTTAATCTTTAAATACTCCCCTAAATGCCCCTCCACTCCTCCCATGACATATGTATTTCATCACCTGTCACCCCCTACTCACACTCTTGTCTCCAAGACTTGGTCAGCCCCCACCCTGTGGAATTCTTTACGACGCTCAATCAGACTCTTCCCTAATCTTCACGGTTTCAAACACTGCCTGAAAACCCACTGATTCAAAGAAGCCCCCATCTTGTTGCCTAACATCATGGATTCAAACCTCATGTGCATGTATCCTGCTGCCTCACTGGACAACAGACAAGCAACCTCTCCCCTTTTGTGTCTAATACCGTTAACCCACTTAGATTGTAAGCTCTGCATCTTCTGTACCAGTATATAACTTTTGTCATATTTATCTTATATACTCATTGTATCCCCTGAACTTAGCATCCCAGAATATGTTATAGTGTAAATATAAATATAAATATATATATATATATATATATATATATCAATTATTTTGTAAGTATTTCTAACCATCAAAATGTTTTAACTAGTATGAATAAAGATTTCTTTAAGGTGGTTTAAGATATTCTTAATGCATTTATAGTGTATTTAGTGTGTGCACAATTATTATAATTTATTTGTAACGAGCCAACATATTCCGTAGCGCTATACATAAATTAAGTTACAGGCAATGACAAGTCCAAGATTCACACATTGCAGTGAATGGATGGCCCTGTCTTTGAGCTTGGAATCCGGTGTCCATAGCGCTTTCCCTAAAACACTGCGCAGGATTGAAACTCGCAGACTTACAATAAATAGGAACTTTTTTATTTTGAATGTGTTAGTGATAATATGATTGACCAGCAGCCCTATTAAATTCCCTCAGTGTGTTAAAACATAGCCCGTAGCGTAGCCCACATGACGCGGCTATTAAATTAGCCCCGTAAAGCAACCCGCTAAAGATTTGCCGGTTAGGAGCGTGAAAACCCTACGAGACCTGAGAATTTTAACTGTTCTCCCGCAAATCATTTGATCTGTGAAGCCCGTAACTGCTACGTTTCCAATTTAGCTATTAAATTCCAATAAATTCACTGGCGCAACCCGCAAATGGAGCTTAAAAGCCCATGGGTACTAGAGAGAACCCACAAGGGGGTTAAAGTCCTAAACGTAGCAGTGTAAATGCAATTATAAACACACTATTGTACTTAATATTAAAGTGAAAGTGATGTTAGGTATTAATATTAATAGCACAACATTCTCAAGCTCACAAATCTACAACATAAACTACTATTTTATGTTTTTTTTTCAGTGTTATATCGATCCCGGCAATCAATGTGTTTATATATATAATGGAACTCGTATGGACTAGAATATCATATTTACTGATTTATTAATATTGCATTATTTCTGAAATAAGGTTACGATCGAAACCCGTAATTGAAACCCGTAAGACTTGTTTTCTTTTCAGTAACATCATAATGACAATCTGTATTACCATTGGCTCCCTCTAAACCCCTATCTATGGGTTTGACTAATTGATCACACGCAGGCAGCACATTCAACGCGAAAATGTTTTACGGGTTTGTGTCTCAAGCCCGTAGCTCGCAGCCTGTTCTAATTTAATAGCTATGTAACGCGGCCAAATTTCGATGCGACTCTCTCGTTGCCCTTACGGGCTTCCAATTTAATATGGCTATAGGTGGACCTTTTGATGAGAGATTTAAAAAAAACAACCTTGGAGCAATCACAATATACAAATTTGCAGATTTTAGTTTGGTTATTTTCCATAATAATCATCTAGTTCTTTCTCTTAAATTTTGTTGATTACAAGGTCAAATTAAAAATGGAAAAATTGCATGATTTATCTTGATTTCTGGTTCAAAATCAATACAACCTGCGGTTCCGATATCTTAATTATTGTATATGTATAATTAAATGTATAAATAAAAAAAAATATTTATGTACTAGTTTTAACCTTACTGGAAAGTTATCCAAGGGGAAGCAATAACATCATACATTGTCTACCTATTTTGGAAAAATCCAATTTTACTCAATATACATTGTAATTGAAAATCTAACCTAGGATTTGTGCTATAAAGGAGAACTGGCAACTAACAGCGGGACAGACTGTATTCAGTGCTTCCTAAAGAGAAAACTCCACACTAAGTACAAGCATTTGAACATATTTGTCCATTGTTAATAAAAAGCAAAAGAGTTGATGCTAAAATTAACATTTTTACCCACACTTATAAAGCAAAATGTCTTAAAACTGTTGACTATTATGAATCCCAACAAAACTAAACATAGAAACAGGTCTGGATATTTACCTTTTTGAAATGAAAAGATTAGGCTCAGAAGTAGAAGTCTCATCTTGTCGTCGTTGATATACAACAGAAATGTAGTGCCGTCTCTATTTTTCTGTTTGTTTATGGTCATCCTCTTGAGGAAGTGAGAGTTTGTTTTTTGTATGCTGTGTCTCATTGTCTTAAAAAAATATATGTACTCTATTTTTTTGAGTAACTTCTATTGAAAGCGTTATGTCCTCTCTATCTTCCCCAGTCCCCGCCTATTCCATCACCAGAGACAGGAAATTTGAACTGGACATCTTGATAACAAATTGCCCGGGGGGATTATGTAGCAGTGGGCAGGAAATTCAAATAGTATAAGTGAGTGAACTCGTTTAGAAGGGAACTTTGAATGCGTTTTAATTACCAGCTTACCCTATGATGGATTTCACCCCCACACACCCAGATTGCCAGTGAGGTATTACAGGGACCGATTGAGATAACTGGTTAAGGTCAGGAAATGTAATTAGGTTTGTAGCTTGCACCAATGTTGTATTGTTCTAAATGTTATAAAATTAATAAGGGAAATTACTGGATAGTGGAATGCATATAGAAAGTTATAAGGTAGGGAGCAGAATGGGGAAAAAGGGGGAGGGGAGGGAAGCAGAATTTAAGCCAAGGATTTAAGAGGTCTAATATAAAGGACAGAGGATATGCTAATAACATGTTAGATTGCAACAGTAACCGTACTGAAGAGGTCCTGCAAATCTGCTTTGAAATGAGAGGGGATATGTGGTAGTTGCTAAATTTGTTGATGTAAAATAGCATATGGAAGTTCATTCCAGACAATAATTTTACACTTTTTACATGCACGTTGTTAATTATCTACGTTAAGTAGATAATCTCTCTCTATGGCACTATGGACAGCAATATTCAAGGGCACATTTGTCAGCCATTGCCCCTCTGAGATCCATGAAGGTCATGTTCATTGCTTCAATGACTGCATCGATCCATCTCCGGTTCTGCTGTACCCTTCTTCATATCCCTTACATTTTTCCTGGCAACAGAGTCTTCTCATGATATGTCCAAAAATGCTGGCGTCATGATCCAATCTACCATGAACAGTTTGGCTTAATTTCCTGTAGTATTAATTGGATCTTCTTGTAGTCCAATGGACAGTTTTTTCCTACACCACAGTTCAGAGGCGTGAATTCTACGTCTCTCAGCCATCTTTATGGACTAGCTCTCACATGTGCATGTTACTACTATGAATATTATAATTTTACCTATGCAGATCTTTGTTCATAGTAAAATATATATTTTTAATAGCTTATCCAGACTTGCAATAGCTTTCCTCCAACCAAGCAAACGCCTTAATCCTTTAGTTAATCCAGTTGGTAGCTCCAGTACTCAGTTCCCCATGTGCTTCTAGATGAGATGGGGTTACAAAGCGATAACAATAGCACTGGCATTACCAAGGAGACACCATATAGTAATCAATATGTCGTTTCACACACTATACGGCTTCTTACCTAAGGACTACTGTGACTGTGCTGTGCACAAAATATTGTTTTTAGCGTAATCTGAGAAACTTTGAGATCAACCCAAACTGTTCAACATTAGCATACAGGAGCAGCAAAAATAATTCTAAGTATTTCAGGAATTAATTACTGTAGAAAAAACTGCTGATACAATGTATAGCCGAAATTTAATGCTCTTTAGAATAAAATCAGCTTCCTGTTTGGGTGAGTCCATTTTAGCACTAGATGACTGGCTGCAGTTCACTTGTACCTCCCTTCTACCCTGCTCATTGTTACCTATCTAATTGAAGCAATTAGAAAGTACTCCAAGGCTATAAAAGTTAACAATGATATAACATAAAAACAACAAAGTCTATGGGTTATTTGCATAAGCAACCACAACGTCAGAGGTGCTCAATCTGAGAACGAACAACACCTAAATAGGTTTGCTCTATAGGTCTGGTCACCTACTCCGAGAGCAGCATCTTTTAGCTCACTTGTGTCTTTAAGAGGGAGATATATCCTGCAGTATATCCTGTAGGTCAAAATATCAACATCCTTATCAAACCGCTTTTATGATTTTAGTTACATTGAGGTTTTTAACCCACGTGTTCCTTTTTTTACTTTTTGAATTTTTTTCATTTCCTGTTGTTTAATATGACAAACTATTATGTTTATGTACAGTCACAAAATTAGAGCACAGATAATACAACTCAAGTGGAAGGAGTACTATCCTATTACATCATTAATATACTGAGGGCCTCATTCAATTGTAAGAGCGCAAGTTAGGGTATACAGTCCGTATGTTTGCGGGCTTGCTGCGGGCGTGATTTATGCTACATTTCCAGAGCAATTAAATTGAACAAGCCCGCAACTTACAGAAAATTAGACCATCATCATTACGGCAGTATAAGATGGAAGTTACATGTCAATCAATTAGCGTTTCAGTGTCCGGTCAGACTCGCAGACCTGCAAAATGCTAAATAATAAAAATGAATGCCAATACTGTTCTAGTCCATGTGGGTGGCCTGATATGAATTAACTCATTGATTCCCGAGATCAATATAACCCCAAACGAAACATAAAAATAAATAATTTCCTACTGCAGATTTGCAAGCTTGAGGCTGTTGTGCAATTTGCAGTATTGTGTTTTTATTTGCATTCACAGTGCTAAGATCAGGTCTTTAACCCTCTTGCGAGTCGTATCTGGTACTCGTAGGATGTTCTTCTTTATTTCCCGTTTACGGGTGTGAAAATATTTGCGCACTTTGGGAATTGTAGCAATTGAATAGAGATTTGCGATTTTAGCGATTGTAACTCTGGCGGATATGAAACATCAAAGGCTTAGATGGGGTGTAAGTTATGGTTGTAGCAACTGCAGGGATTTTCAGCCCGTAACATGTAGATCGGTTGCGGCTCAGAAAAGAAGCCAATTGAATAGCAAATTGGTTTACGGGCTACATTACGGGCTCCCGTAAGCTAGAATTTCTCAATTGAATAAGGCCCTGAGACTCACAATAATATTGGATTGGAGGTATCCCAAAAACACATATATACAATTTTTCCATGTAATATATATATTTACATTATAATATGTTTAAACAGGCTATAGTATTGCGCAACTTTGAGTATTTACATATAATTTCAAAAAATATCAGTTACAAGACTGTAATATTTCATTTAAAAAATAACAAGTGCTGAATTAAATAAATCATCAATATTTCCCTCTCAGTAGGAAAGTGATGTATTTCATATAATCTTTCTTGCGTGACTTACCTAATTATGTGGTTTCTGTCATTTCTTCAAAAGGAAATTGTCTGAATGGAGTATTTAAAAAAAAGAGGAAATACAGTGTATATAGAAAGTGTAATAGGTCACGTTCATAGCAAATCAGGATGTATTTAGTTATCTCCCAGGGGCAAAATATTGTACATATAAATAAATATTACATCAAATATGTGTATTAATATTCACAGGTCTGCAATGATGAAAAATGGCCTTTGAGAGGTACAAATGCACACAAAGTCTGGTAACATTAAAATTTTAACCAGATCTGTAGTAACTTGGGTAGCACAACTTTCGCACGCATGATAAATGAGCGCCTACAATAGCGCATCGACACATGCGAGCAGACACAAAAGCGCGCCCGTCATAAGCGCGCCCGACATCTGCGCACAGAACAGGACAGAACTCTAAGGACTTGAGCTAAGGTGGGCTTAGGGGTGTTAGGTTTAGGGTTAGTGGTCTTTGGGTTAAGGGTTAGAGTTAGGATTCCAGGGTCTAGGGGTGAGGGTTAGCCATCCAGGGTCAAGGGGTTAGGGTTAGGCATCCTGGGTCTAGAGGTTAGGGTTAGGCATCCAGGGTCTAGGGTTTAGGGTTAGCCATCCAGGGTCTAGGGGTAGACATACTGGGTCTAGGGGTCAGTGGTAGGCATCCAGGGTCTAGGTGTTAGGGTTAGCCATCCAGGCTCAAAGGTTAGGGTTAGAGGGGATCACAGCGTTAGGGGATACTTGTAAGGCGTGCATTTGACAGCGAGTTCTTAACAGCACGCTCATGTTGGTGCAGTGATATGGGCGCTCTGTTGTCGATGCGTATTGGTCCAGCACGCTAAAAATGGGGTGCCAGTAACTTGCGTTACATGTTATCAAATGTAGCATTTATTTAGACACAAAAAAGTATAAATACAATAGGTGGATAATGCAACAGGGAAAATTAATTTATATACATTAAAACAAAATGTTAATATAAATTACCATTGATATGTGTTAACTATCCCTGAACCATACTTCCCACCCTGTGCCAGGTCCAATGCAGAGATAAGTTGTTTCAAGTTCTCCTCATTAACACACGGTTAACACACTAAGACTGTACCAAGCCAAGGTCAGGTAGACCAAGAAAGATTTCAGCCACAACTGCCAGAAGAATTGTTCAGAATACTAAGAAAATCCTACAGGTAACTTCAGGAGAAATACAGGCTGCTCTAGAAAAAGACGGTGTGGTTGTTTCAAGGAGCACAATACGACGATATTTGAACAAAAATGAGCTGCATGGTCGAGATGCCAGAAAGAAGCCTTTACTGCGCCAATGCCACAAAAAAGCCTGATTACAATATGCCCGACAACACCTTGACACACCTCACAGCTTCTGGCACACTGTAATTTGGAGTGACGAGACCAAAATATGGTTGTGACCATAAAACTTTAAGTTTGGAGAGGGGTAAACAAGGCCTATAGTAAAAAGAATACCATCCCCACTGTGAAGCATGGTGGGGGCTCACTGAGGTTTTGGGGTGGTGTGAACTCTAAAGGCACGAGGAATCTTGTGAAAATTGATGGCAAGATGAAGGCTGCTTGTTATCAGAAAATACTGGCAGACAATTTGCATTCTTCTGCACAAAGGCTGAGCATGGGACGCTCTTGGACTTTCCAGAATGACAATGACCCTAAGCACAAGGGCAAGCTAACCCTAGCAGAAAAAGGTGAAGGTTATGGCCATCACAGTCTGACCTTAATATCATCGAGCCACTCTGGGGAGATTTCAGACGTGCGGTTCATGCAAGACGACCAAAGACATTGCATAACCTGGAGGCATTTTGCCAAGATGAATGGGCAGCCATACCACCTGCAAGAATTAGGGGCCTCATAGACAACTATTACAGATGACTGCGCGCTGTCATTGAGGCTAAAGGGGACAATACACAGTATTAAGAACTAAGGGTATGCAAACTTTTGAATAGGGTCATTTAATTTTTTTTCTTTGTTGCCATGTTTTGTTTTATGATTGTGCCATTCTGTTATAACCTACAGCTCAATATGAATCCCATAAGAAATAAAATAAATGTGTTTTGCTGTTCACTCCATGTTTTCTTTAAAAATGGTACATATATTACTAATTCACCAAGGGTATGCAAACTTTTGAGCACAACTGTATGTTCAAGGTTCACCAAGATTGGAGGAAAGGTTATATGAGAGTCTTCCCATTAAATGAAATGTAGATATATTTGTGTTTTTATTATGCAATGCAAAGAATATATAATAAGTAAAAATGTAAAACTTTATTAATCAGTCAAAGCAAAAATGCCTCTACTAAAAACAAAGGACATATTATTAGGTCTGGGATAAGCACTTTACAGCTTCCAAGTGGGCAAAACATACATTGTATGGATGACATATAGAATACAAATTCCGTCAACGGTAGGATGTTTTATACCAATGCCCCCATACTCCAGAAATCAACTGTAACTGTAATAGAAATGTAGAGGAAGGCCAATGATCCTCAAGGGATCCTCCTGACTGGAAGGCACAACTAATCTGATGCCTGAAAAGCTCAGGTCCCTATAATTAACAACGAAAGTCTGTATTTAGACGCACTAGACAAAAAAAAGCCCTAATTAATCTATCTATGGACTAGTCTGCTCTGAGCACTATTTCCCATTTTCATCCCCAACCTAACTGAACTAGTCCAAAAAATGTAAAAACAATCATTAAAAACAAAATGACAATTCTAATGGGACCAGTAGTTGCCAGAAATAGCAGAAATACTTAATGGCTGCAGGCTGTAACAATTCTATAGTGCTAAGATGAATTGCCCTATAGGGAACCTCACAGACAAAAATGCTAGTTTTACTGCTTTAATGGCAACTAATAGTCCCTATTGTACAGCCTGGCAATTAAGCGGCTTTGTGAAAGGCAAGATGTCAATTAATAAAGTTTTCCATTTTCACTTATTATCTATCATTTAGTGGTGTTAGGCACCTGGATACTGCCCTCTGTTTAGTAGTAACAATGCCAAGATGGAACTAGGAAATCTGGCAAGTGTAAATATTGTGAGAAAAGTAACAAAGGAATGGTCAGTTGGAGAATAAAGATGCTGAGTCAATCAATGGGGAACTTCATCATTACAATGTAGACTTAAAGTCAAAAGAAAGTACGTGCTTTCACTCAGGCACACACTGACAGTCAGAAAGACATAATGTAGTTGCATGATATTCAGAATAGAACATGTGAATGTGGTTTTGTAGTAAGCACTAAACTGTGTAACATAAATGTGTCACTATGATATTCTACAAACAGAAGTACAGACTAAATACAGATGATGTACCAATGTATCCTAAAATTTGTGAAATCAGTCCAGATGCTGATTGATAAAGTGCAGTTCAATAACGTAATGCCCATGGATTGTTTCACAGAATCAAGAAGTGCCAAATGTCAAGCACCTTGGAAAAATAATAGTATGAAATAGTTACATAGTTACATAGTAATTAAGGTTAAAAAAAGACATTCAGTCCATCAAGTTCAACCTGTTAAGATCTCCTCTGATCTGCAATATGCGGATTAGTTATTAATTAATTTGTTGTTAAATAATTATTAATAGTATAGTATTGGAGGATGAATAAAGAGTTAGTCCATCAAGTTCAACCTTTTTAGATCTCTATTGATCTTTTTAATGTGGACTATTTATTATTAACTGGTAATTGATCCAGAGGAAGGCAAACAGAAAAAAAAACATTGAAACTTTGCCGATAGCCTCATAAGGGGAAAAAAAGCAAAATTCCTTCCTGACCCCATAAACTGGCGTTTACATTTCTCCCTGGATCAATATTCCTTCGCTAGTTATCTAGGATAGCCTTGAATGCCCTCTTTATTCAAAAATATATCTAATCCCTTTTTGAAGTTGTTTATCGAATTCGCTGTTACCACCTCCTTTGGTAGAGAATTCCACAGATTAACCACCCTAACTGTGAAGAACCCTTTTCTTTGTTTAAGGTTAAATCTATTTTCCTCTAACCTCAAGGGATGTCCTCTTGTCAGTTAAAAATCTCTTGCTACAAAAAGTTCACTTGACAAAGCCTTATAATGACCCTGGATGTATTTAAATAAGGTAATCATATCCCCTCGTAGACGCCTTTTTTCTAGCGAAAATAAGTTTAATTTTGTTAGTCTTTCTTCATAACTTAGCCCCTCCATCCCCGCTTATTAGTTTTGTTGCCCTTCTCTGTACTTTTTCCATCTCTAAAATGTCCTTTTTATGAAGGGGTGCCCAAAATTGTACTCCATATTCCAAATGAGGGCATACTAGGGATTTGCATAGTGGCAGAATTATATTTGCTTCCCTTGCTTCTATACCCTTCCTAAAACATGCTGATATTTTACTTGCCTTTGCAACTGCTTCTTGGCATTGAGCACTGTTACCTAGGTGGTTGTCCACTAGTACTCCCAAATCCCTTTCAATATCTGATACCCCTAGATTTGCTCCATTAAGATTATAGATTGCATGGCTATTTTTCCTTCTCAAATGCATAACCTTGCATTTATTTGTATTAAATCTCATCTGCCATTTAGCCGCCCATTTCTCTAATTTATGCAAATCCCTTTGTAGGGAAAGTACATCATTATCTGATTTTATTACCTTGCACAACTTAGTGTCATCAGCAAAAATGGAGACACTACTTTCGAGTCCTACTTTTATGTCGTTAATAAATATGTTAAAAAGGAGAGGACCTAATACTGAACCCTGAGGAACCCCACTTATCACATTAGACCAATCGGAATATGTTCCATTTACAACAACCCTTTGTTTCCTGTCTTTTAGCCAGCTCTCGATCCATGAGCAGATATTTACTGCAATTCCTGTATCCCTTAGTTTGCTCACTAGTCTCCCACGTGGCACTGTATCAAATGCGTTTGAAAAATCTAAAAAGACTACATCCACTGAGTTGCCCTGATCCAAGTTCCTACTAACCTCCTCATAAAAAACTAAATAGATTGGTCTGACACAACCTATCCTTCATAAATACGTGTTGACTGCTAATTGTTGACTAGTTGACTGCTAACACTAAATATCAGATGGCCTGTGTCACATTGTAATGTTCCTATAGCTTCCTTCCTCGCCTTCTTCCCATTAATATATTTAAAAAATATTTTAGGTTTAGTCTTACTCTCCTTTGTAACTGACATCTCATTTTCTATTTTAGCCAGTCTAATAGCCCTTTTGCAAGCCTTGTTGATTTCCTTATAGTCACATAAAGCTGCCTCTGTTCCCTCCTTCTTGTATACTTTAAATGCATGTTTCTTTTTCCTCATCATGATCTTTAAGTCATTGTTAAGCCACATGGGATATGATTTACTCCTATTCCTTTTATTTCCACATGGTACATGCCGATGAGTATGTTTATTTAGTAAGGATTTGAATGTTGTCCATTTATTTCTCTTTGTCCCAGTCTATATGTAGTATCGCTGCCAGTAGCCCATTAAAGTTAGTCCTTTTAAAATTTAGAGTTTTTGTTGGCCCCTTACAACTCTGTTTTTTGTATTCAATCTCAAATGATACTGTGTTGTGATCACTGTTCCCCAAGGGTTCCCCTATTTTAACATTTGATATTATATCAATATTACTTGTGATGACTAAATCCAAGATGGCCCCATTTCTAGTAGGTTCTTGTATTACCTGGGCCAGATAATGATCCCTGAGTGTACTCAAGAACCTGCTCCCCTTAGCTGAGCTGCTGGTCTCATTTATCCAGTTTATTTCAGGGTAATTAAAGTCTCCCATTATTAGAACTTGCCCATGCCTAGCTGCATTTCCAATCTGTAACAATAATTGTATTTCCTCACTCTCAGCTATATTTGGGGGTTTATAGCATACTCCCACCAATATGCGGTTAGAATTAGCTTCTCCACAATTTGCTCAACCCACAAAAATTCAATGATGCCGTTAGTGCCAGCATAAATATCTTCTCTGACTATAGGCTTAAATTCAGGCTTAACATACAGACAGATCCCTCCTCCTCTTGTACCATTTCCCCTATCTTTCCTAAATAAGTTATAACCATCCAGATTAACAGTGCAGTCAGGAAACTCATCCCACCATGTTTCAGTAATGCCTATTAAGCCCCATTTTTCTTGTACTGCTAATATTTCTAGCTCGTCCATTTTCCCGGGCAAACTTGGTTTGTAGTGCCTCTTATTTAGGTGTTGCAGCCTCTGGGGCCTTTCAAAAAAGGTGTGTATATGTAATGATAGATCATATGACACTTAGATTGCACATAGGTGGACATCATTTCACTAATTATGTGACTTCTGAAGGTAATTGCTGCAACAGGACAGAAAACACTGCACTGATTTACAGAGCTGATGAAAAAAAAAAAGACATTTTGGGGATCCCGCGAGGGAGAAATGGAGGAAAGATGGGTCTGCTCCTGTGTGTAATAACTTTGTCGTCAATTCACTGACAGGTGAGGAGGTTTAGCCAATCTGTACCTAGCGAAACCTTTAATATCAGGATGAGATCACACCAAAGTGCCAGTTGTAAGATTCTGTTGTCCTATCCTGCTGTGAGTATTTGGTCTGTTTGTTTCACTGCTGCTGCTGGAACCTACACTGCTGTTGCTATTCCTGTCTACTCCACTCAAGTTTCAGCATTCACCTGTGTGCTGGTTCCTGCCTTCAGGTCCCATACTGCTCCTGAGGAACTCTGTCCCCTGACCCTACTGCTGCACAGCCATTAACTGCATTGCCAGTATGTTCCTAAGGACCTGCTGCAAAAGACGTCTGCGGCATCGCCAGTCTCCTTCTAGTCTGCCTGTCTCTTAGCTGACTGCTGTTTGTTCCAGATTTAAACTACACTAATCAAGCTTTGTCTGTCCTGTTTATCTTTTTTTGCTCATTAAATTCTATAAGCAACCTCATCCCCAAAGTTTTTTTTTAATTTCTGTTTAAAGTACCAGTGACGGACCCCTTTTTCTCAGCCTGGGTGTTGGCCCATTGAGCTCATCAAAGGACAGACAGATAGGCCACTGGATTATCTGCATAAACACCTCTATTGTATTTGTAAATCTCCTTTGTTCCATTGTTTGTCAGATTAAGTTAATCACGTTTGCTATGTGCTAGAGACAGCAGGATGTGTATTGGAAGGCTAATCATATTGCTCTTAGGAAGCTACTGTTAGACCCCATGTGGAGTTTATCTCTTGTGTTTGTCTGCCAGACCCTCTCGTTGTTTCATTGTGTACACCCTCTCTGTGTCTAACTGCTATAAATACTGCTGTCATTTTAAAAAATAAATCAGTTCACTTTGAGCCATATAGAAATTGTATGTTCTCTTATTTGGTTCCTGGTGGCTGCGATACTGAACCTATGTCCACCCTACGCTCGGATTGACACAACTGGTGGCATTGGTGGGATCTTGATGCAAGAACAAGCAGCAAGAATGGGATATGGTGATCTATGCAGTTTGGAAGTCCAGTACTTTCGGCGGCTTGGCGGGAGAGCAAAAAACACTCACAGATTTTGCCAAACCTTCAAATCCAGGCCCAAGTCCAAGGAAGGCCAACCCTGGATAGAGGGGATCAGAGACCACATGGAGGCTTGCAGAGCAGATGTGATCAGGGAGAAAAGGAGCCTCATCACCAGTATGCTGGAGCGGCGAAGGCAACGGATTGCCACAGATGAGGATAGGTGAACAGCTATTCTCAATCAGCGGATGGTTTCCCTTGGGCTCCAGCTGGTTGAGAAGCTAGCAAAATGGCTTGAGGACCTGGTGTGTTTGGAGCTTGACTTGAAACATGAGTATGTGGACCTAATGCTTCCAACTCCTGCATCACAAGGGCCCTCCTTCTACAGGTTTGGACTGGTGGAAGGGCTCCCAGATGTGCTGCAGGGAGATCCAAAGTGTGGCCTTGGAACCGCAGAGTGGTAGGAAATCCTATTTGCCAAGTACAGCAGAAGAAATATTGCTTAAACCGTTGGTCCATAAAGAAATTGATTTAGAAATTGAGTATGAGGAACTGCTTGAGGAGGTGGGCCCAGGTGGGACCTGGCTCAAGTACTTGGAGCTACCCCATACTTCCCCAGCTGAGCTAGCAGAGGATACACTGCAAAAAGGAAATGGACTGTTGGCTATACCCCTATAAGGCGGAGGAAGAAAACCAGAAGGGGCCTGGAGATCTGACTGCTACAGAACAGGTGAGAACAGAGGGACTGCTGGGAAGTCCTCAGGATAGGGAGGCTGGGAGAACAGTCCATACCCTGGTAGATGCAAGATTAGAAAACAGTGTAAAGCAGCACCAGCCACTGGGAGATGGCCAACAACCAGAAAAGTTCCAGCTGCTAACCAAGGGCGAGGAGCTGGAGACTGAACTGTTAGCAGAGAAAAGTGCAAGCTCTGAGAGTCTGCCAACTACCCATGTACTGTCCTGAACCGCAGAACGCTAATGTTCAGGCGCCAAGGCTGACAGTCAGGGAGACTATGATGCCAGATTGGGGCATGAGGCTATCAGGAGAGGGGGTGTCCCCTGAGAACCTGAAGCTCTTGCCCAGCATGGATCATGTGGATCCAGATAAGTGTGGGAGTTCAGGGGAGCGCACTGGCCCTGAGACCCTGAGGAAGGAGCAAGTTTAGGCTCCCCTCCAAAACCCTGCAGAGTTGCCAGCAGGGCTGACAGCCCCAGAGTTCAAGAATATGGGCAAGCGACCACCGGTACCAGAGGACCTGACACACTGTACCCTAGTTGCAGAGGTGATCCCAACCTTACCAGCCCTTGTGGATACCCACCAGGAGGAGCTACCAACCCCAGCGAAGTCTGCTATGCTACCGCATGTGTGCCAGTGTGTAAGTGCTGTTTAGCCCCTCCTGAGCTGATCCCTAGATGGGCTACCCCAGAGCCACTACCTGCCTATGGCCAATGGGGTAGCAGTATGCTCCTTGATGGGATCCGAGTTTCTGAGATCCTGGGTGTGTCCCCAAGATTGATGCCTGCAATTTGGGGTGAATTGTTGCAAGGAATGGGGTTAGAGACTGTGAACACTTTCCTGAAGGATGGGCAACCACCCCCAGACCTCCTATCCCCTCCAGGAGGAGGTCATGAACTGAGATTTATGCAGCGGCCATTTGTGCCAACATTTTTCCTTCTGTGAATGGGGACTTTGACTCGGGCTATGGGCTGCAGTTTAAGCCTATCATCCGTCAGGATCATAGCCCCAGCCCCAGCCTGGGTGTTGGCTCACTGAGCTCATCAAAGGACAGACAGATTGGCTCCAGTCACTGGATTATCTGCATAAACACCTCTATTGTATTTGTAAATCTTCTTTGTTCCATTTATTGCTAGATTAAGTTAATTATGTCTGATATGTGCTAGATACGGCAGGATGTGTATTGGAAGGCTAATCCTATTGCTCTCAGAAAGGTACTGTCAGACCCCATGTGGAGTTTATCTCTTGTGTTTGTCTGACACACCCTCTCATTGTTACATTGTGTCCACCCCCTCTGTGTCTAACTGCTATAAATACTGCTGTTATTAAAAACAAAATCAGTTCACTGCTGAGACATATAGAAAGGTATGTTCTCATATCTGCTCCTGGTGGCTGCAATACTGATCCTATCTCCACCCTACAAGTAATCTGTCCTCATCACTACCACAGGAAGGTTTCTAGGACTCCTGGAAGTGCTGATTACTGAAGGAGAGACCCTGACTGATACAGAAGCCAGATATCAGGGTGCTGGTGCTGAGATTTCAAAGAACCCAACGGTCCTTGTGGGTAGATAAACTGTAGTCTATAACAGGTGGCTCTGGGCTTGTATAGCCCCTACTCTCGGATCGTCACAGTACCCATTTCCTGTCAATATAGATATGCTGCGTTGTGGACTTGATTGATTTAAATTTGAGCCGGGCAGTTGACAAGGCAAATTCCTATCTCTGAAGGCTGCAATATATATGTGCTGCGTTTTGGTCTTGATTGATCTTAATTTGATCAGAGCTTTAATGCTGGCACCCACCATTTGTGACTGCTGTGGAGTGCTATATGATTCAAATTGAATATATATATATATATATATATATATATATATATATATATATATATATATATATATATATATATATTATTTTCCTCCTTATCTATTAATTATTTTCTTAATTATTTTTCAATTATTTATTGGAGTAACTCACCTTATAAATAAAATCAGAAATAATATATTAGATACAGTGTTAGAACAGTGAATATACATTTCTTGTGTTATTCTATTGAGCCTTTAAATGAAAGCCAAAAACATTAAATCTAACACATTACCATAAACCTTGCATACCATAGTTATTAGGGTCACTCGAATGAAAACATTAGACAACAGTTATTTTAAATGTTTTTGATTATTAGAAATAATGAAAGAAAATTAATTATTTCTACCAATCTCAACCCACAAAAATAACATATTCTCAGTTATAAATCAAAGAAACTAAACAAGTGCTATGTACATAATAATCACAATATATAGACATATACATTTTTTATGTCATTATTTTAAAATGTTATATTTTATATGTAGAAGTACGTTTATATTCCTATAACAGATCTACATATAAGTGTGTTTGTATATATCTGACATTTTTTGTATGATTAATATATTATACATTTTCTTAAACTTATATGTTTTCTCTTGGAGTATGTGTGAGAGGAAATACTGCAATGTATTTCCACCTATTATCCAGGAGATGGTGCCACCATGGAGTAGATGTCATATGTTTCCTAGTGTTCAACATGGCAAAATGGGAGGGAAGTTATGGACTGAGAATGAAGACAATTGGAATGGGGGTAGCAGCAAAACCTAAAATGTTTGTCCAATTCATTTTACTATATAAATCTAAAATAGCTAAAAATAAAAAAAATAATTAACTCTAAAGTTGGCATGGAAAAGCTAAGAAGGACAGAGGAATTTGGTACTTAATCCTTTCTGTTTTGAAATTCGCCAATAATTCGCCAGTAGTGGCAGTAGCAGTGCCGTCCACAAAACCGCTAGATAGCACTGCCGATTTTCAGTGCCATTACCATAGAGTTAGGGTTAGGTAAACTTTTAGGTTTACGGTGAGGGTTAGGGTTAGTTTAAGGGTTAGGGTAACCTTCTAAGGTTACAACTTGTGTAAAATATTGGCAGTGGCGACTTGCTGCCACTGTAGCTGTCAGTGGTGGCAAATTTCAAAAGGGATAGGTCCTGGTACTTTTTAAGTTAAAGGTTAAGCCTTTCTAGGTGGGTTAAAAAATACTCTCCTTCCTCAGACTTTTTTTCTTAACAGGACAGGAACTGTGAATACATATTTTTATATTCAAAATTATAGATTATTGATTTTATTAGAGACAGAAAATAATTGATGAGGCGTTTTAACATACACATATTTAATTATGTTTATACACCCCACTATACACTGCTCTGGAACTGCAGTGGTCCTTTAAGGAGTTCCTCACAAGCTGGTCTGTCCTATCCCTTCTTACCTCTAGTGATGAATTATTTGCATCCTGGCTTGCAGTACTATATGGAGAAATCCTCTTCTAGAGGCCTCCTGTGACAATTTTCAAGATGGCATCAGCAGTGTCTCAAGTAGACAAGATAGAGCTATATGCTGTGGCCCACTGGAGAAGTGTCTCTGCCATGAATACCAAGTGGATCAGCATGGTGTGTTGCGGTCCATGAGGTCACGGAGAGTTGGACATGATTGAACAAAGCAAACACACGCACACACACAAGAGGTAAGACCCATTCTGGATCGCTATCTTGTTTTGGTGAAGGGGCTTGTGTGCCTAAATAAAGCTGTGAGTCATACCATATAGGGTCAATGAAGATAGCAGATTCAGTATAGAGGTCAGACAGTAGAGAGGTCCTTTGGAGAAGTAACTGGCAACCCACTCCCGTACCCATGAAAAGAAAACCTTATGGATGAGCACAACCAGAGACATAACGATAGATGTGCATTCTGAGGACCATATGGTCAAGGTGAGTCGGACATCACTGAATGACTGAACAACAACAACAAGAGGTGAGATAGATTATATCTGTATTTAAACAATTATGGATTCCACTGCACATACAGTCTCATTCAATTGCTCCATTTTTGAGATCCGAGGTCGCAAGTGAAAATCTCAGGCAAATTCCCTATTCAATTACCTCCATTTTGCGACCTCAGATCAGGTTCAGAGTGATGGCACTGCGAAAATGGCCAACCTGCAACTCGGAGCTTACACCACTCTGAAGCCTTTGATCTGGCACTTTCGCAGCCCAGAAATCGCAAATCCCTATTCAATTGCCCGATCCCTCCCACTCTGAAAAAGTATCCCAGCTTGCAAAGTGCAATTGCAGGACAAAGTCCTGCATGTGATCAGGAGGACCTTCAAGGGCTTTAGAAGCCCGTAGTTATGGTCCCCAATAAGTCTCCAGTGCACCTAACACTGCCCCCCACACTGCTACATGAGACCCCAATCAGGACTGCCGCAGGGTCCCCACATTAACATTAACCTGCGACACACAAATAGTTAAGGCCGGCAGCAGGGGTACTGTAAGTACCCCCAACGGCACCTAAAATGAACCCCCGAAATTCTGGGGGTCCCCATTGGGACCCGCGCAATGTCCCCACATTAACCCTTGCAGTTGGGGTCCCGATCAGGACCCCCACTGCATTTAAAAATGTGCTATTCCCTTCAGCCAATCAGAATGAGTAATGGGTGTATCCCATTATGATTGGCTCACACCTTGGCACCTTCTGATTGGCTGAAATTTGATTGACAGTGTTTTTAGCCAATCAGAATTTGCCATTGCAGAAGGATGGGGACATCGTGAAAAGGTAAGTTTAATATATAGTATGTTTAGATGTGTATGTTGTGTTTATATTTTACTAATGTTATATTTCTTTTATTCCAAGAGCCCAGCCGGAGAAGACTACAGGAAGGATGGGGACATTGCGGAAAGGTATGTTTAATATTTAGAATGTTTATTTCTTTTTGGTGTGTTTATTTTTACTCATTTTATGTTTCTTTATTTCCTAGGGGTGCGACCTGTGGCAGGAACACCTTTGTCGTTGAAGGAGCATTTGGGCAAGGTAAGTGGTCTTATTTATTCTATTTTAGGTTAGATTTAGGGTTTTTAATGTATGGTTAGGGGTTAATGTATGTAGTTAGAGGTTAATAGTATGTAGTTAGGTGTGTAATTTATGTAGTTAGGGGTTAATAGTATGTAGTTAGGGGTGTAATTTATGTAGTTAGGGGTTAATAGTATGTAGTTAGGGGTTAATTGTATATAGTTAGGGGTATATTTGAACTGTATTTATTGCGTATATTACTGTATTATATTGTGTATGTTGTTTTTCAGGTGTGTCAATCTTTTTTATTTTCTGTAGTGGTTGGGGTTTTTTGTAATGTTCTTTTTTTCTTTTTAGTAATGTTCTTTTTTATTTTGTGTAACATAGCTTCTTTTTATTTTGTGTAACAGGTTTTTATTTTTTTTGTAATTAGTGGGGAGGGGGGACGTTTAATAGGGGGTTATGTAGGTAGTGTAGATGTTAATATTTGAGGGTAGGTGTTAGGTAGGGGTTAATAGGTTAGGGTAGAGGGGTCTAATTTAGATGTAGTGGTTTATTGGGGGAGGAATAGTGTAGAGTAGTGTAGTGTTTGTACTTGGAGGACCCTCATGGCACTTATGGGGTTAATGTTAGGGTTCTAATTGTCCCATTCAGGTCTTTATAGACCCTTATGGGACTGATGGGTTAAACTGAGGCTTATGGGGGTCTGTATAGACCAATCTCAAATAAAGTAGAGGTGCTCATCTGAGAACGAAAAAACCTCAGTGGGTTTTTTCTATAGGTCTGGTTACCTACTCAGAGAGAAACCTCTTTTAGCTCATTTGTGTCCTTCACAGGGAGAAATATTCTGTAGTATATCAGTCTGGCTCACTCAAAAGAGTGATCCAATCCCGAAATATCAGGCAATTCTCCCCGAACAGGAGAAACAGCAAACCCCAGACGCATTTCGGCCTCGTCAGTGAGGTGCAGCTGAACTCCCTAAGGCACAGTGAGGAAGGACTCCACGTCTGGTTCCTCCATCACCCGTAAGCAGAGGAAAATGTATGCAAATAAAGTAGAGGTGCTCATCTAAGAACGAAAAATACCTCAGTGGGTTTTTTCTATAGGTCTGGTTACCTACTCAGAGAGCAGCCTCTTTTAGCTTACTTGTGCCCTTCACAGGGAGAAATATCCTGTAGTATATCAGTCTGGTCTCACTCAGAAGAGTGATCCAGTCCCAAAATACCAGGCAATTTTCCCTGAACAGGAGAAACAGCAAACCCCAGACGCGTTTCAGCCTCTATGGGCCTCGTCAGTGAGGTGCAGCTGTACCCCCTAAGGCACAGTGAGCAAGGAGTCTACATCTGGTTCCCCCTATCACTTATAATGAGGAAAATGTATGCAAATACAGTAGAGGTGCTCATCTGAGAACGGTCACGTTACCTACTCAAGGAGCAACCTATTTTAGCACAGTTGTGCCCTTCACAGGGAGAAATGATCGATAGTATATCAGTCTGGTCTCATTTAGAAGAGTGATCCAGTCCCGAAATACCAGGCAATTCTCCCTGAACAGGAGAAACAGCAAACGATGGATGCGTTTGGCCTGTATGGGCCTTGTCAGTGAGACCCCCATAGATGGGGGGAGATGGGGTTAGATGGAGGCTTATGGGGGTCTGTATAGACCCCCATTAGAGATGGGGTTAAATAGGTCTAGATGGGGTTGGATAGGCTTAGATGGAGTTAAATAGGCTTAGTTTGGGTCCAGATAGGGTTAAATAGGCCCAGTTAGGGTCAGATAGACCCAGTTAGAGTTAAATAGGCCCAGGATTGGGTTAATGGGGTATAGTTAGGGTTAATAGTGTAGTGCTTAGACTTTGTATCATGAGGGTCCTGGAGGACCCTCATGGCACTTATAGTGTTATTATAGGGGTTAATTAGTGTCCTATAGGGGTCTATATAGTCTCCTATTGGACTTATGGGGTGAAATAGAAGCATATGGGGGTCTGTATAGACCCCCATGAGTGATGGGGTTAATTATGGGCTCATGGGGCTCTGTATAGTGCACCATGAGTGATAGGGTTAATTAGAAGGTAATGGGGCTCTGTATAGAGCCCCATGAGTGATAGGGTTAATTAGGGGCTCATGGGGCTCATGTGGGAACACTGCGGGGGTCAGATCGGGACCCCTGCATCATTGGGGTTCATGTGGGGACCCTGCAGGGGTCCAATCGGGACCCCTGCAGCATGGTTACTTATTGAGAGGTTGCTAGAGCACTCGCAGTACCGTCAATCATGGCGGTCTCAACTCCCATTGGCTATGGGTAAGCAGTAGCTGCGGCCTTGCAGTCGCAAGCACAGCTCTGCTTACGTCGGAAACATTGGTTTCCGATTTCAGATGTCGGGCAGCGTGACTAGGCCTTGGGTAATTGTATAGCCTCGGAAATGGAGGGGAAACGCAGCTTGCATCTCACTCGGAGAAATGCGCGCAGCGGTGAGTGACCTTGCAATTGAATGAGGCTGATAATATTCTAGTTTTTTGCAATATTTATTGTTTCTCAATAATTTATCACCAACATAAATCAACAGCACAGTGTTTTGGGAGAATAGGTGCTGATGTTGTTAGTCTGCTACATTTTATGTTTTTCCAAAATTACAGTGTTTCTTTAAAGGGATATGGAAGGTTTCTGGATTTCACCAGTAATATAGTATATATGTATCTATTTACTGTTATGTACTTTATTTTATTAAGAAGTGCTTAAAAGCTCTATTTTTTCTGCCTTAAATCATACAATTTGTACCTGTTTGAATCTGCCCTCTGCAGCTCATAAATACACAGACTTTAAAAGTGCAGTGTTTCTCTCCAAGAGCATGTTGCCACTGGTTGGTTACTATAAGACATGTACCCCCTGTACTTAGAAGTACACTGTCTTTATGAGCTGCAGAGGGAGATAACCCAGTTAGGAACAATTTGTAAGATTTTAGACAGAAAAAAACAGAGGTTATAAGCTCTTCTTTATAAAACAAAGAACATAAAGGAGCATGGGATAATATATACCTAGTAACACCCAGAAACTTCCTGTTTACCTTTAATTATTCCACCATTGAGTTTTCTTCCTGTTTATCATTATGTGCCATCATTTAATTTGTAATTTTGCCCAAGTCTGAACGTAAAGTTCATGTCACTGAGCTGTCTGGGTCTTCCTTTACAAGAACTTATTATTTGAGTGCAAAAGTCTGATAAAAAGTCGACTTCCTTCATATGTCCAAGAAACAGGAAGCAAAAAGTATATTATACTAAACTTGTAACAGTGGATGTTACTCTACAGTCACTATGTCTGTTCTGGTCCTGACAACACTGCTATGTAAGTATTCTGATTAATTACCATTATAAGTACTAATCCTTTACTGTGGGTGGCTTTGCTTACTTAGGGCCACATTAAATTCGAAGCCCGCAACTCGATCGCAGACAACCGAATGTGTCTGCGGGTGTGTTGCTCTTGTTGGTCTCCGATTGCGATGCTATTCAATTCCTCAAGCCCGCATGTTACTGGCCCAAAGCTGAATCCGTAAACCATGAACTGGTTCGGAGCAGTTCAGGGTTGGAAAATGAGGGAGTGAGCATGGGAAAGAGACACAGGAAGGCAGGAGGGGGAAAGAGACACAGGGGAGGGAGGAGGGGGAAAGAGACACAGGGGAGGGGGAAAGAGACACAGGGAAGGGAGGAGGGGGAAAGAAACACAGAGGAGGGGGAAGAGACAGGGGAGGGGGGAGGTTTCTGTCCTCCCTGAGCTCGCCTTAGGACACCTGCGTTGCGGTTTGACAGGTGTACCGCTCCAGTCAAACTCCCCACCTGCCACTGTCCTCGGAGCGGGAGGGAAAGAGACGAGGGAGGGAAAGAGACACGGGAGGGAGAAGGGGGGAAGAGAAACAGAGAAACAGGGGAGGAGGGGAGAGAGACACAGGGAAGGGAGGAGTGGAAAGAGACACAGGGGAGGGAGGAAAGGGAAAGAGACACAGAGGAGGGAAGGGGGGAAGAGACACAGGGGAGGGAAGGGAGGAAAGAGACACAGGGGAGGGGAGGGGGAGACACTGGGGAGGGAGGGAGAAGAGACACACCGGAGGGGGGAAGAGACACAAGGGATGAGGGGGAAGAGACACAGGGGAGGGAGGAGGGGGAAAGAGACACAGGGGAGGGAAGGGGGGAAAGTGACACAGGGGAGGGAAGGGGGGAGTGACACAGGGGAGGGAAGGGGGGGGAAAGAGACACAGGAGGGAGAAGGGGAGGAAGAGACACACAGGAGGGGGGAAGAGGCACAAAGGATGAGGGAGGGAGACACAGGGGAGGGAAAAAAACATGAACAAAATTATACCACAAATAGCCATCATTTTTTGACTGGCAATTGTCTAGTTATACGGTTACCATATTATTGTACCATATTATTATACCATTATTATACTGTACTATATTATTGTGCCACATTATTATATCATTATTATACCATATGATTATATAATATTATTACACCATTATTATACTATATTATTGTGCCATATTATTATATCATTATTATACCATATTATTACACCATTATTATACTATATTATTGTGCCATATTATTATATCATTATTATACCATATTATTACACCATTATTTTACTATAGGATTGTGCCATATTATCATACTATATTATTATATCATATTATTATACCTTATTTGAAACCTCTGCTGTGTCACTTCATCATTATTTTTCTAAACATCATATCATTAATACCTGATGCAAACATAAGAAAAAATGCTTTAGTTTTGTTTGTTAAAAGTTTCAGTTTACCTAGACACAATAAGATTTAAAGGCGTGGGTACAACCTCCATAGAGGACTGGACACACGTTCACTGCGTACGCCCACAGAGTGCGACCGAAGTCGCATCCCATCTTCAAGGGGTGACAACTGAATGGAAGGAAGGACCCGAATAGGTCCTTGGAATGGATGGAGTAAGCTTGGAAGGATGTTTGTAGCCGGTAGGTGTGGGGAGGGGGGGGGGGGGGGGGAGTCTCGGAGATGGGACGGGCTCCAGGGGGCTGAAAATAGTGAGCTATAACGTTAGGGGCTTAAACTCTCCATTTAAAAGAACCTCCATTACTAGAATGTTAAATAAAACCAACCCAGACATTGTACTAATTCAAGAATCCCATTGGGATAAAAACTATATCCCACAACTAGCAAAACACAAATATCCTCATGTATTAAATTCTTGCCAAAAAAAAAACTCGGGAGGAGTGGTAATGATGTTCAACAAAAATCTAAGTCTAGAAGAAGAATTAGTGGTCACTGACGACAATGGGAGGTATATTATCTGGGTAGGGAAGATAAATAGCCAACAATTATCAATAGCAAATGTATACGCCCCCAATCGTAAACAAAACTCTTTTCTTAATGGCGTACTTAAAAAATTGGAAAAGATATCTAAAGGAGGTCTTATTGTGGGAGGAGACTTTAATATGACTCCGGACCCCCAAATAGACAGGGAATATAAAAAATTACCAAAACACTATAAACTAATAGAAAAAATATCCCATGACTTTTCTAAACTGTTGGGGAAATACCATTTGTATGATACATGGCGTCTTCTAAATACTACTGAGTGAGATTATACATTCTACTCTGGCTCGCACAAGATGTATTCAAGAATTGACAATATTTTGGTAAGTGAGTCTCTGTTAAATATAATCAAATCAGCAAAAATAGGCTTAATAACCATTTCAGATCATGCTCCAATCTCCCTTCAATTACAGGAAATAAGAACTATTCATTCTGGAAGGACTTGGAAAATAGATGATAAAATCTTGGAAGACGAGGTTAGTCTAGATACTCTCAGTAAGGAAATCAAATCTTTTTTAGATATCAATATGGGTTCAGTATCCTCGGACATAGTAATCTGGAATGCTCTGAAAGCATATATAAGAGGCATTCTTATCAAGACTAAAAGTATCCGGGTTAAACAGAGAGGACTATCTTTAAGATCACTATATGTAAAGTTGTATGGGCTTGAGCAAGCTAATAAAATAAAAATAAACGATATTTTAATTCTCGAGATTAATTCAATAAGAAAGGAAATCAACAAAATAAACCAAAAACGATCGGATAACTGTTTGTGGCGCTTACAACAGAGATCCTTCCATTTTGACAATCAAATAGGGAGAGACCTCGCCAATAAGATCAAAAAACGACACTACCAAAATCAAAAAATCCTCTACTTAGAATGTCAGGGTAAGAAAATCTTTAAGCCCAAAGAAATCACTGACTCATTTGCCAAATTTTATCAATCTCTGTACAACTTAAGCCCGGAAGATAATTTCGTAATGCCCAACTCAAAAGAGATAACGTCATATTTAGACCTAATCCATTTTCCAGCTATATCAGAAGCAGATAAGGAGGCATTGAATAGTCCATTAACAGAGGTAGAAATTAGGCGAGTCATCAAGAACTTAAAGAATTATACAACCCCAGGCCCAGACGGCTTTTCCACATCATTCTATAAAAAATTTATGGACTGCTTAATGCCAATTATACTGTTATCATTTAATGAAATCAAAAGTATAGGAAAATTTCCCCCAGAGATGCTTAGAGCAAATATTATAACTATTCCGAAACAAAACTTGGATGCACATACCTGTAAAGATTTTAGATCAATCTCGCTTATGAACATTGACACCAAAATATATGCGAAAATTCTGGCCTTAAGACTCACAGAAATTTCCAAAAAACTAATAAACTCGGATCAAACAGGTTTTGTCGCAGAGAGGCAAGGTTCCGACAACTTACACAAAATGATTCACCTAATCAACTTAGCGAAGAACAAAGGCACTCCCACCCTATTCCTATCAATGGATGCCGAAAAAGCATTTGATAGGGTAGGGTGGGACTTCATGATGCAGACCCTCCTTAGATACGGGTTTGAAGCCTTTGCCTCGAAGGCCATAGCAGCCTTATACAATGCCCCTTCGGAATCAGTACTGGGCAAGGCGGTGCAGTCGGACTACTTTGAGATATCAAATGGCACCCGTCAAGGGTATCCGTTGTCGCCAATCTTATTTGCCTTAACTCTAGAACCCTTGGCAATAGCAATAAGAAATTCCTCAAACTTTAAAGGGATCATAATAGGCAAAAATGAATATAAAATCTCCCTTTTCGCCGACGATGTGGTGGTTTATATGGAGCACCCACTTAAATCTATTAAAGTCTTAATGGAAATAATAGACAACTATAGCAAAGTATCGAATTATAAACTAAATATGGGAAAATCAGAATCCTTGAGTATTAATTTGGATAGAAAAGACGATGAATATCTTTTGGATAAATATCATCTAGTCCATACAAAAGGATTTACACACTTAGGTATTAAGTTTAATTTGGACCTTAAAATTATGCAAGACTCAAATTTGAATAGTTTGTACAAAACTTCTAAAGACCTCATTGAGAATTGGCCGAAAAATTCTATCTCCTTCTCTGGTAGAATCGCTTCTGTAAAAATGTCTCTCTTACCCAAAATTAATTATGTGTTAAGATCATTCCCTTTCTCAATTAATAGTCATTGGCTGAGTAAATTCCAGAAGCTGATACATTAACAAGAAGGGCCAGATAAGAGTAAAACGAGAAATAATGTGCAGAAAATTTAACAAAGGAGGAATTGCGTATCCCATGATTTCTCATTACCAGGAAGCAATCAAATTAGCACAATATATAAAATGGACCCAATCTTCAACAAACTACCCGGTAAACCAAGAATTGAGAGATATGTTACCCTCTATTGATCTAAATGCCCTTTTCTACCTTCCAAATCTAGCTATCCCCCATATTAACCCTAACGCAACTATTTTAATCGATATGGTAAAGGACTGGATAAGAATGAATAAGAAATTCAAACTCTTAGAGACTTATAGTTATCTTACTCCCTTGACAACGATAACATCTCTAAACCAAATCCTTCTGGAACCAGAGTGGAAAGAGAAGGGGATATACTTATTGGGCCACATAGTAGATACATATAAAGGAAAAATACTAGACTTTGACATGTTAAAAAAGAAATACAACATCTCAAACAAAATATGGTTTACTTTGTACAAACTATCACAGATTTTGAGTCATAGAATCAAATCTAATAACTCAACTAGCTCAGATAACTTGATTACTCTGATAGAGTCTCAAAACTTTAAACATTTGATATCAAAATGTAATGAAATTCTTCATACCCAAACTCAGGGAGATATAACTAACCCGATGGAAAGCTGGGCAAAAGACATGCATATCCGGTTGTCAAAAGAAACTTGGCGACAGGCCTTGACATCTCTAAACAGGTTTGTGAAAAATGTTAATCAAAGAGAAATTCAATTTAAAATTTTAAATAAATGGTACTGGGTTCCTGCTAAAATACACTCGATAACTTTTAACCCAGAAACCAAACTATGCTGGAGGAACTGTGGAAACCCAGCAGATATGTATCATATATGGTGGAACTGTCCTATTTCTCTCTCACTCTGGGAGGACTGTTTCGAATATGTATCTAACAAATTGAATACAAATATTACAGCCGCTCCGCAAATAGCATTGTTCAATTTGTTTCCCGTTAAAATGTCAACTAAAAGTATAGGGTTTATGACCCAAATCTTTATAGTTGTCAAAACCGCTATTGCCAGAAATTGGAAGAACACATCTCTCCCTAAATTATCCGAAATTTTGACCACGGTAGATAGGAATAGGGAATTGGAGAGAGACTTCAACTCTGAATTACGTATAAATATAGATCCCTATAAATGGTCCATTTGGGACTCTTCTTTAACTAAATCTCTAACGTTGTAGTCTTGCTAACTCATTAGATCCTCCCCCTTGGGCTCAACTTCTTCCTGACTTTCTCGTTCTCCCCCCTCCACCTCGGCTAGAATGAATGTTATGTGTCAGAGTGAACTTAGTGTTTGAAAGAAGATTGGATAGGATAATACAACACGCAGAAATTTCCACAATAACGACACTCCTAATCTATATCTAAGGCGAGAGGGAAGGGGAAGAAAGGAAAAAGAGAAGGGCAAGGAAGGGAAGAGAGGGGGGAAATAAGTACACATGCTAAATCTGTTTACACCGGTTTCTGCTGTAACATTAATCAAAGATATGTAATAAGTCGAAAAAGGCTGTATTCTTCCCTTTTTCCTTTGTTTCTTCCTATTTCCTTTTTCTTTTTCTTTATTGTCGTTTGGATTTCTAAGTGAATGGATTGAAATTTATGATGTAATTTATACCTTTACGCGAGTCAGATATGTTTTGCATATCCAATCTTCAATAAAAAAATGTAATAAAAAAAAATAAAAAAAAAGTTTCAGTTTACCTGAGGATCTATAAGGAATAAATACAATATTCATATTTATTCTGTATTTCAGCATCAATCATGGTGACCGCTGGTGAGTATGTTTGTTGGCTTCTTTCTATATTCATTATTTATATTTTCTTTTTATGTACCAATAGAGGATTTAAAAGAGCGAGGTTAAAAGAGATAAAGCAGAGGTCATTAATTAGTTATACTAATTATAAATAATATTTTCGGGCTAATAATTTGCTTTGTTGCTGTATTCACATGTATTTTTAATTAATTTAATTTTAATTTAATTAATGGTGAACTAAAACATTTGGTTTTTCTGTATATATGGGTAGACAAAAATATCTATTCTTTGGGAGCCAGGTAGATGTTTCTAGGAGCCAGTGATTCTGTGCATTCATAGAGATACATTATAGTTATGGAAAATATTTAGGAATTTTACCACCTATGTGTAATTATATCCTTCAGGATTAAAGTGCAATATCATCTTCCTTTTTATTAGCTGCCTTCAAGCCTGTGGTGTCCTTCAACCCACCCTGGATCAGTATCTTCCCTGGTGAACCTGTAACGCTAACGTGCAACACGGCTTTTACTGAGCAAGGACACAAGGGATATATCTGGTACAGAGACAATATAAGAATGGAAGTAGATAGCAAGGACTTTACCATTAAGGAAGCGACATTGGAAGACAGTGGGAATTATACATGTGAAGCCAGAAACAGAGACTCGAGTGATGCTGTTAGACTGGACGTCAGTGATGGTCAGTTACAAAGTCTGGTCTGCAAATGTATCAAGAAGTGTAATGATCTACATGATAAAGGAACTCTGCCCCCTTAAGAGCATGAGAAATGGCAATATATTGTATTAACAATTATTTTCTACAGTGAACAATTCCTGCGATATTTAGGATTGATTGAGCTGAATTAATATGTAGCTCCCAAATACTAATTAGCTGCTCTGATGCGCTAATTAGTATCACTGTCTGCTTGTCTATCTTGTCTTGATGGTAGCCAAAATGATGTACTCCAATGTTATGATGCAATTAGATTCCTTCATCACCTTTATCATGCACTGTAAGCTGTAAATTAGCACACTGAGCCACACATAAGCAAGAAGGAGTCACTCAAACAACTCTGTATCTCATTATTTAGCCCCTAGTGTCATTATTTAGTGTCTAAAAATGTACAACTAAATATATTAAAACAGCTACATCTACTAAAGCCACAAGTACAATCCTCTCCTACCTTACAATAAGCTTCAAAAATCTTACATATTCTGAATTAAAATAGTTTATGAACAAAAATAAAAAACAAAACAAAAAAAACATTACATATATACATATGGATCAATATGAAATAAGGATACTACAAAGATACTGAATGCTATTAGTAGGCACCCTACTTTAATTTAAGGACTGCACAAGAATTTACCAAGTCCTTAAAAACAGGACAATGATTCATCTGCTTCAGTGTATACACTACAGCTCCAATGAAACATCTCTCTCATACTCCAGGAGTGGTCTTAAACCAGGGCTTCCTTGGTGTAGATAATTACCTGAGTAGGATAGTTAACCTCTAAAGTCCTACTGGTGAAGAGTGCCTTGCCAAATTCTGTGGCTCACATAAACCCCTTGTATAACTCTGTCACAATATATATATATATATATATTTATATATATATATATATATATTATTATTATTATCGTTTATTTGTAACGTGCCAACATATTCCGTAGGGCTATACATAGGTTAAGTTACAGGCAAGGTTCCAAGTCCAAGATTCACAAATTGCAAATAATGGAGGGCCCTGTCTTTGAACTTGGAATCCGGTGTCCATAGAGCTTTCCCTAAAGCACCGATTGAAACTCGCAGAATTACAATCTAACGGTTGGAGTTTTTATGTGGTACAGTCGGGAGAGAGTAGTGCTGAGCATGTTAGGGTGGAAGGTTATAGGCTTCTTTAAAGAGGTGCATTTTTATTGAAGTTTTGAAGGATTTAAGGCAGGAGGATAGTCTGATGAAGCAAGGCAAGGAGTTCTAGAGAAAAGGGGCAGTGCAAGAAAAGTCCTGGAGGCGGGAGTGAGAGGAGGTGACAAGAGTGGTAGAAAGAAGAAGGTTGTTAGCAGAACGAAGAGGGCGTGTGGGGGAGTATTTGGAGATGAGAGCAGAGATGTATGGGGTTGAGCTGTTGTTGAGGGCTTTGTAAGATAGGGTCAAGATTAAACATTTTATTCTGGAGGCTAAGGGAAGCCAGTGGAGTGATTGAACGATGTGTACAGAAGATGAGTCTAGTGGAGGCATTCATTATGGATTGAAATGGGGAGAGGCAAGCAGTGGGCATATATATATATATATATATATATATATATATATATATATATATATATATATATATATAAATATTCTTGATAACAGAGTATAGCAGCTGAAACCAAGTAGCTTTTCTCTCCAGTGAGAGAAATCATTTTTATATTATACAGACCTGTTTTTAAGGCGTGGAGACTGTACCAAATTACAGTAAATAGGTCCCATGTTATCATATGGAGCCTCTTGATCAAATAGCGTAAAATATTTGCGAGTTTAGAAAAAAGTTCATCAATATACTGTGCAATGATTGAATATTCTATTACTTACATATTTGTTTATTGTCTATATACATTCTATTTCTTTATACTGTATTTCAGCTCAGGTCATCTTGCAAGTACCATTCGCCATCTTTGATGGAGATCATCTATCTCTGAGATGTCATACCCAGTTCAGTCATAAAATAAAAAGCACATTATTTTATTTGGATGGAAAAAAAATATTCTTTTCATATAGAGATTCTGTTTTTAATGAGACTGGAGTAGACGGTGCATTCAACGGCAACTATAAATGTGAGGTACAACTTACGTCCCCTGACAAAAAGCTCAGCGCCGATGCTTTTGTTTTTATCCAAGGTAAGATTATCAATAGATTTGCAGTGGCAGATTAATAACAAAAAACTGCTTCACGAATTAGATGGCAAATTATTCTACTGTTTAAATTAGCTTTTTTTTCAAAAACTAACTTATGTGTGTGTATATATATATATATATATATATATATATATATATATATGTGTGTGTAAATAAGGTATTTGGGGGGTAGCCAATAGTTTTTTGTTCACCACAAGGGTGGTCAGATTAATTTTCTCCATATAACTGTATATGTTATAATCTATTTTGTAACAGTATCTTATCCTAGGTCTCCAGTGGGAGAAGCAGATCTCAACACGCATATCTTCCGAGCTTGACTGCTAGTTTACACTGAGAGACGGGCCACATAGTACCCTCACATGATCTTGTGAGACAATTATATTACTGATTATCGTGAAACAATGACATCATATGATTTCATGAGACAATGACATCACTGATCTCATGAGACGATAACATCATTGATTTTTTGAGACAATGACATCATTGATTTTGTGAGATCATGTAAAGCATCGGGTGACCCAACTTTGATGCAATGCGAGTTTTGATCTGTTACCTCCCACTAGACACCAGGAATAAAGTACTATGATACATCAGATTATAATGTAGATAGTTATATGGAGGAAATTACTCTGACCACCCTCTGGAATGATTACATAACTACATGGAAAAAATATGGTGTACCTTCCACTTCCATGAGCTTGTCATTGCCATTTTTGAAGTGGCTCAACAGCCACTCAGAGGAATAATGTCTGCATGGTTCACATTATTTATCATTTTATATATCAACATTAAAATGGTTATCTTGTTTCATAGCAAAAATCTAATTTCTTATATAGATTTTGTATTGTGAATCTGGAGGAAATCAACATTTTTATTATTTTTTATTATTATGTTATCTACAGAAGGTAAAAAAAAGACAACAGACAGGAGGAACATCAGGGTTGGATCAATTCTTTATCATTGGGGAAGAGGTCAACAATATCTATAATGGTTATAAAATATTCCTAATGATTTCACTATAGTCACTGGTGTAAGGTCAAAATGGAAATTTGCACACAATGCCAAGGCAAAATAAAATAATGCAAGTACGGTATACAAAACAAGTCTACACAATACACAAAGGCACACACCATGTAGTTTGTGTTTAACAATTTTATAAATAATACTTTATATGAAGCCGAAACTTTTATTGACTATGCTAGTTGTGTTATTCATGCTAAACCCACTCCCACAAATAGTTTTTTGTAAACTCTATACATTTTATCGTTCTCTATGTCCTTTTATTTTTGTTTATTGATGTTTTATTTGGATTTTGTATCTTAGATCTTTTTTCTTATCCACAAATTAAAGTGAACCCATATACAGTGATAGAGGGCGACGCCATGACTGTTTCCTGTAACACAAACCTTAGTCTTCTCAGAGTATCCACAGAACTGCAATTTGCTTTCTACAAAGATGGACAAAAAGTGCAGGAATTCAGTTCATCCAGTAAATATCAAGTTGTCTCGGCTGACTTGGATCACTCTGGAAAATATAGCTGTGAAGTAAATACATCAACTAACAGTGTAAAGAAGGCAAGCGATGGGTTATATGTCCAAGTAGAAGGTGAGTATAAATTAACCAGCAGGCACTGTTTTGGGGGGATTTATGATATCACTTGAGAAAATACCATTTACTTGATGTGAAGATTATAAATAATGAATATATACTATATTGTTACTTGTAGTATTTGCTATATTTAACATATATATGAAACCTGCTCCTGGTCTATAACTTGAAGGAGTTTCCCTGCATCAACTATGCAAGTCATTTCCTGGGATGATGGTGGAATAAATCCCTGTAGCCAATTGACTACAGGGATAGAAGGGTTAAAGCAGGTCATAAGAGTAAGAACTAGAGTCTTGTAAAAAAAAAACTAATAAATTAGCTTTAACTTGAAATTCTGTATAACTGTGTTAATATTGGCTTTCATTATGGTAGATGCAACCACAGCTGAATCGGCCCTATTGGCAAAGTGGGTGGCTATCAATGGCACCAAATTAACAGCTGTTTCATCAAGGAAGTAACATTTTGCACAGAGTATGCTTTGGGTTAAAACTGAGCACAATCATACATGAATTAGAATAGTCTATTCTATATTTACATTTTCTCTCAGCTTTTAGTCAGCATTTAATTATCAGTTTTCTCATGTTATGAATATACTAGCAACTAGCCCGTCAAAAAAGTCGGCAATAAAATTTGACGTCTGGCAATGCGGTTTGCCACACAATGCAATTCTCATCCCTCTAACTTGTGGGACTCGCGATGAGCGCCTTCGGCGTTCATTGCAAGCCTCTCCCACCGTCTACTTTACGGGCCTCGTGATGAGCGCCCATTGCAGGCATCATCGAACCCGCCACTTTCGTGCCTCTTGATGAGCGTCTTTGGCGCTCATCACGAGGTCCGCAATGAGCACCTTTGTTGCTCATTGCAAGCCTCCCCCACTCTTTGACCCCTGTGTCTGTTTCCCCCTCTCCCTTCCATGTGTCTGTCCCCTGTCCCTGCCCTTTGTTTTTTTCCCCTTATTTCCCTCCCCTGTGTCATCCCCCCCACACCCCTCTCACCCCTGTGTCTCTTTGCACCCTGTTCCCCCTCTCCCTCCCAGGGCCAGATCTACGTTTTTGGAGCCCCTAGGCAGAAAAGTGTAGGAGCCCATTTTTGCCTTTTCTGTGTGTGTAAGTTCCTTTTGCTGTTATAACTCTCTTGTTCTAGGTGGTTACTTCCTAGTAGCCAGTCTATGACCTGCAGCATTTAGTTTTTTTAAGCCAGGAACCATTTTATTTAAAATATGGCACCCCTCACATGAAGGCGCCTCTAGGCGGCTGCCTAATTGGCCTAATGGGTAATCCGGCCATGCTTCCTCCTCTGTGTCTTTCTCCTCCCTCTCCCTCTTTAAGTCTCACGCAATGAGTGACGATTGCGCCATTTCAAAGTCCCTTATGCCTTGCAATGAGCGCCTAAGCCCTATGGGCTTTGGTCTCGTTGTGAGGCTTTATATATATATATATATATATATATATATATATATATATATAAAGCCTCACAAAGAGACCAAAGCCCATATATATATATATATCATCAGACCATATAAATATATCTAGTGATATTGTGTAAGCATTCGTTAAGTTATGTAAAAGTTTACATGAGAAAAGGGAAGTCTATTTATTGACAAAGGAAAACCTCTGGGATAAAATGAAAATTTTATTTAAAAAAAATAATAAAGCCTCAGGTCTCCTTAGAATATTATAAACTTTTGGCTGATAATATTTTGTCACATTTCTTCAATAAATATTTAAAGCTGCAGTCGCTCCTTAACAGTAAAGGTGAAGGGACTGATGATTTAGGGTCACTCCTCAACACTGAATATAAAATGACAATGAATGTTGTAGTGGACGAGCCTCAAAATATCCAGACCAGGTTTCATGCCTCATATCAATCCTAACATTAGACAAGTCCTTGTTGCTGTTGGTATTAATAAATATGCGGATGACATGATTATTTGAATGTGTCTTTTCTAGAGCTGTTCTCTTATCCAGAAATAAAGGTAACTTCATATCCAGTGACAGAAGGGGATGGCATGAGTGTATTGTGTGACACGAGACGTAACCATCTTAAAGTAGCTACAGAACTGCAATTTGCTTTCTACAAAAATGGACATAACGTGCAGGAATTCAGCTTATCCAGTAGATACCAAGTTGTCCCAGCTCAGCAGAATCACTCGGGAAATTATAGCTGTGACGTAAAAACATCAACAGATGGAGTAACGAAGACGAGCAATGAGTTACATATCAAGACTGAAGGTGGGCATAAATAACTCTCAACATGTGTTTGATTTCTTTCCATTAAAGGCCCAAATCAGGGTGTGGGTTATTGGTGTGGTATAATCAATGCGATTTATGTGGTTCAGTGATTATTATTATCTTTTATTTATAAAGCACCAACATATTCCGAAGTGCAGGCGATATAGCGAGTACATAAATGTGACAAAAGTTTCATATTGGTACAGAAGGTGTAGAGGGCCCTGCTCTTGTAAGAGCTTACAATCTATGTGGGTTAAGGGTAACGAGAGGTCTAGGAGTATACATAGACAACAGTGCCCTTTTGCTTTGGCGGCAGGAAGTCGTTAGCTACTTTTGTAAGTAAAGCAGATCAAGTAAGGAGTTTGATGTGCTAGATGTTTAAAGACTAGTCTTCCTAGTAGTTTGGAGGCAAAAGGAAGGACAGAGCATAAGACTGGTGTAATAAGTGACTTAGTGTAGAGAGGGAAATGTACAACTTACGAGGTAACGGCTGAAGAGGTAATTTAATGCTGGTGATAACGTAGAAGTGAGAGAGTAAATGAGTTGTGAGGGATAGGGTAAAGTCAACAGGTTGTTAGATGTGAGGCTGAGAGGAGTGAGGCCACATCATCCTCTGTGCCTGGGTGAAGAAGTTTAGTGAGGCTGTTGAACTGGAGGCTGTCAAAAATGGAGAGCTTGCCATGTGATGGTAAGTCTGCAGGTTTTCAATCTTGCTTGGCGATTTAGGGAAAGTTCTATGGACACCGGATTCTAAGCTCAAAAACAGGGCCCTCCATTCTTTGCAATGTGCTAATATTGAATATGTCTTTAATTAAATTAACTTATGTATAGCGCTACGGAATATGTTGGCGCGTTACCAGTAATAAATGGTAATAATAATAATGTGGTGTAGAGTGATCTCTTGTCTAACTGCATTTATTTTATTTTTGTAGCATTCTGCAATGTCTTGGGTTGATTAGGTGGTGGTGGGAGGGGGTAGAGGTGGGCAGAGGAGAGTGTTGAATGTTGGGAATAAACCTTTAGGGTTGGATGAAAGTGAGGATATGAGTACTGAGAAATATGTTTGTTTGGAAAGTTGAAGGTCATCCTTGTATGACCATAGAATACATTTGTAGTGGAAGAATTCTGCATGAGCATGTGATTTCCTCCATTGCGGGAGCACTTATGCAGGTAACGTGTTTGTTTGGAGGGCCACGGATGTGGCTGAATATGTTGGGATGGTGGAGTGTGGTGGGAGCTGTTAAGTGAAGAGGATAGGGCATGGTCATATTGTAAAGTAGCAATATTCGGGCAGGAGAGTGTAGTTATGATTGAAAGGAGTGGTTTTAGTGAAGTGAATCATTGATGAAGATCAATGAAAGAGAAATAATGATTAAGGTGATAGGGGTGTTGTGGGTGTTGTGATGAAACTGCAGCTTGAAGGTGGTGGTCAGAAAGAGGAAAAGGCAAATTAATGCATTTAGAGACAGTAAAGATATTGGAGAAGACAAGATAAATTGAGTGACCATCATTGTGTGATGAAGAAGATGCCAAATGTGATAAGTCAAATGAGGATTTTATTTTTATTTTTTATATTTTTGTAAAAATATTGTTTATTTGGATTGCGTTTCTTCTAGAGCTGTTTTTGTACCCAGAAATCAAAATGAACCCAAATCTAGTAACAGAGGGTGCTGGCATGACTTTATCATGTGACACAACCCTTAGAGTGGTCAAAGAACTACAATTTGCTTTCTACAAAAATGGGAATAAAGTTCAAGAATTCAACTCATCCAATAGTTACAGAGTCGTCTCAGCTCAGGTGGAATACTCTGGAGATTACAGCTGTGAAGTCAAAACACCAACACACAGTGTGACAAAGAGGAGCAAAGTGTTGTATGTCAAGATAAATGGTGAGCATAACTAACAGCTGCACATAGTGCCTTGTTTAAGTATTCGTTCTCTTGGAGTGTTTTGTAGTGTTACAAAGTAGAATTAAAATTGATTTAATCTGGATTTTATGTCACTGATTTACACAAAATAGTCCATAGTTTTAACATCTTGATTGCTTAAGAAATCACTCTTGTTTGCTGTGAACCCACTAAATAAGTTTGGGTGCATCCAACTGTCTTCACAAGGCATATAATTAGTTTACTGGCGTTCGCCAATATCCAATTTTAAGTGTAATAAATAAAACTGTTCTGTGGACACTCCACAAAGCTGGGCATTACTGAAGAGTCCTGAGAAGAAACACTTTCTTAAAAAAGAACCATACCCAATGCTGTCTGAAGTCTGTCAAAAGGCTCATCAGTAGAGATGTGGGAAACATTTGAATTATTTAGCCTTGGCATAAAATGCTGTGAGACAGAGCCAACATGGCTCCTAGCCTTGAGAAAAAGCATCCAAGATTACTGTCCAGGAAATTTGCTTAAGGCCACACTAACCAAATGCGTTTCACCTGTGAGTGAACTTCAATCGTTGAGTATTTTTTTAATACTGGTGGTCCAATCAGTGGTTTACACAGGAATATCCTTAAAATATCCCCTGACTCAATCAAGTCTGACACTGACGATCCTCATTTAAATTGCATTTATTCTTTAGGAGCCCGGACACAATATCGAAACAGGATCACATAATACATTGCGGATATCATTCTGCTGCTCTCAATGTTTGTGTTTTAGATTTAATATGTCTCGTTCTCTCTTTTCAGAAAGAAAACAAGAACACACGGGTAACGACCACACACAGCAGAATATCATAAGGCTGGTGCTGTCTGTGTGTGTATTAATTGTTGGTTCTTGTCTGGTTTTTCACCACATAAAAAATAAGTGACATTACCTTCAACAACCGGCCTATAAAAATAGTCACGGACAATACACAAACACTTCTGGCTGTGCTTGAGCCATGGTGTTCAATCCATTTTGGCATTATTTGCATGGATGTTGGAAGTCGTTTCTTAAGAGAGATTGAAGAGATAATTCTTATAAGTGATAATTCCTACCGAGGTGGATCACCATATGTCACTAATTTGATGGTCTACTCCAGTGTCATTGGTCACTTTTTGATTATGACCATTTTTATACTATTTATACTTTATACTATTATACTCTTCATCTATAGAGCAGCAACATTCTCCATAGCACTTCGTACTCGTACACACATATTGTGGCATTTCCGAAATTAATTATTTTAAGATCTCCAGATGATATGCTGTCTGTGGATCTAGTAGGTTGTTGCAGAAACTGATCTATGGAGATATGTGTGTCTTGTATTGTTTTATAAGGGGGTTCAAATGGGTGTGGAGTTAATCAATTGATCACTGCTTTTATTATGTTTGTTATTAATAAATAATTTTCTTTTTTTAACAGTATGTCTCGAAAATTTTTCAGATTTTTCCATTTTTTTCTGTGTAAAGCCACCACATTTAACACCTAGTCATGTAGTTTAAGTCTTCTGTTTTCTCTTACTCCAATCCCAATATAAGAAGCTGCAGAATTGTGTACAGTGCAAAGACCAAGGTCCCCATTCAATTCCAAGCCCGTAATTACCTTCATACAGCCCGTATGTCTGTGGGTTAGAAATGTGTCAGTTACAGATGCATTTAATTGACCTAAGCCCGCAAGTACAGGCTCACAGCCCCAACACAGCAAACGATTGACCTGTAAGTAGTATTTCAGCACAATAAGCAAAGCCTGTAAGTTACACATTTTGACAGAGCCAGTAGCAAATGAGACCGTCATGGAGTTTAAATTACAATCAATTAGGGCCTCATTCTATTACCGGCCGTAAATCGGCCGTAAGGCTGCGATTCCTTGCGGGGGTTCAGTTAACTCGCGATTCTATTATACGGCCCCGCAAGGATCTCCTCTTACGGCCGGCCGCATATCTTGGAACCGGCCGTAAGCTGTGAAATCTAAAAACGCAAAAATAAATTCAAGCCTGCACTGTACAGCTCTGTAAATGCTAGGGATCATATTGGGGGACATGAGGATTAAAAGTAACCCCCTCTCAAGCTTGCACATCAGCCCAAACCCGAGTTCAAATTAACTGTTTATTTTCCGGCTGCGGCGTGGGCGGGTCTGAGGTGCTCCAAGCACTCTGGACTTTTTACATGGATTTTTTACGTATATTAAAAAAAAAATATTTTACGGATTTGAGTATAGGGTAATTATGTGCTATTTTTGCTAACCCCGAATATCACTTTATAGACTCCGCAAAGTGCAGGATGGCTTTATTTGAGCTATTTTATGTGCTTAATTGGTGCTAGCGGGACCTGTTTGCTGCAAGTAAGCTGCGGCTCGCTTTTAGCCTTGCAGAGAGGGTTCCCGGAGCAATAGAATCGCAACCAGGCTTTTCTTACGGCCGATTTCCTTGCGGCCGTTATAGATCAAAGGCTTTCCTCCGGCGCGATCGGCCGCAAGAGATAGCAAGGCACCGGCCGCAAGCCTGCCGGAATCCCCGGCCGGAGGGGAATAGAATAGCAGAATAGCTTGCGGCCGGTCCTTGCGGCCCCGCAACGGCTGCGGCCGCTAATAGAATGAGGCCCATAGTGTTTAGAAGTACGACTCGCAATCCAGAAATGTAGAAATCCATAAAAATTAAGAAATCATCTGTTCTAGTCCATGTGGGTGGCCTGATATGTATTAACCCCTTGATTCCTGGGATCAATATAAAATGGAAATAAAACGTAAAAAAAATATTTTTTTATTGCAGACTTGTGAGCTTGAGACTTTTGTGCAATTAATTCTAATGTCTGTTATTTCTTTCCCAGTATTCTTAAGTATATTTGTTTTTGCAGTTTTACCAAGTCCTGTCTAGTACTCGTAGAATTTTTTGATACATTTGCCATTTACATGTCTGAAGGCAATTGCTTGCTGAACTGTTGTAATTAAATATGGATTTTGCGTCTTCGCCACTGGTAATGTTTACGGTCTTTAAACATCAAAGGAGGAGATAGGACGGAGTTTTTGACAACCACAGGGATTTTGAGCCTTTAACTTGCAATTGGAATGTGAGTAGCTAAAAGTAGCCAATTAAATATGAGTAACATTACGGGCTCCATTACGGGCTTATGTAATTGCAATTTGGACAATTATTTTGGACCAAGTATTGATTTTACAAGCTGTGGTAATATTGTAATATCTAATGTTGTTAATACTCTAGTATTTATGGTTAAGTAGCACAATAATATTGCATTTTTTGTTTAGTCATTCAGTCAAGTCCGACTCTGTGATCCTATGGACTGCAACAGGCTAGGCACATCTGTCAGCCATTGCTCCTCTGAATTCACTCAAGCTTGTGTCCATTGCATCAATGTCCCCGTCTATCCAACTCCACATCTGCCGTCCCCTTCCTCGTGAAGATATTCCAGTAGGTTGTCAACATGTTTTATTAGCTGCTAACAAAACTGTAACTTATCTAAATAATTCAAAAAGTTTTAAGCAAAGTCACACAATATCTTCTTAAACCTTTTTTTTAATTTTGTGATTAAAAGAAGTTGTACTTTCGAAATGATTGCATTTTTTAACTGATCTTTGTTATTTAACTGTGTTTCTAAATATTAATCCATCAGTTTATGTATGAATCTTAGTACATCCGCCTTATCTTATATGACTACCGCAGACTAAAATTCTGCTTTGTGAATATGTCATATCTTTTATGTCTTTGTTACATACTTGAGACTTTCTATTTCAATAAATCTTGTTACTTTTTTTTTTTAATCTGTACTTGTAGATCCTGTCACCCAATGATCCTATAGAGAAATCAACCCCAAGTCTTTCTTTTATGTTGGTGCAAGATCGGAGCCTCTATCGTATTGAGGTCCCACGCATTTCACCACAGAGTAGGTGACACAGAAATCATCCTGAAAAAAAAAACAGAAGGAACAATCTAGAGTCAACCTAAAAACCAAACCAATTGAATCTTCTCATCACATATAATAGTTGTCAAACTGTGATTCGTCGTCATGTTTGCGACAAATCGCAGTTTGACAACTGCGATCGATCACAAAGCCCCACTCGTGCATTCTGCGGTAATAGCCACGCATGGGCACTGCGTCGGAGCGTGCGCATGCGCCCTGCGTCGGAGCCTCACGTTATTGCAGATAATGCGGGTTGTGCTGCACCAGACGCGCACGCGCATTACGTCAGGGGAGGGAAGAGAAACACAAGGGAGGAGGGGAGAGACACACAGGGGAAGAGGGGAAAGACACACAGGGAAGGAGGGGAAAGACACACGGGGGGAGGGGGAGAGACATAGGGGAGTGAGAGAAGGTGGAAGAGACACAGGGGAGTGAGAGGAGGGGGAAGAGACACAGGGGAGGGAATGGAGGGGGAAGAGACACAGGGGAGGGGGAAAAGCCACAGGGGAGGGAAATGGGGGAGAAGAGACATGAGTGAGGTGGGGTAAAAGACACAGGGGGGCAAGGGGGAAAAAGACACAGGGGAGGGGGAAGAGACACAGTGGAGGGAGGGGGCAAAGAGACACAGGGGAGGGGAAAGAGACACAGTGGAGGGGGATAGAGACTCGTGGAAGGGAGAGGAGGTGGAAGAGACACAGGGGAAGGAGAGGGGGGAAGAGACACAGGGGAGGTGGAAAAGAAACAGGGGAGGGGGAAAGAGACACAGGGGAGGGAGAAAGAGACACAGGGGAGGGAGAGGGGGATGAGACACAGGGGAGGGGGAAAGAGACCCAGGGGAGGGGGGAACAGACACCGGGGAGGGAGAGGTGGGGAAAAGACACAGGAGGGAAAGACACAGGGGAGGGCGAGGAGGGGGGGAAGAGACACAGGAGAGGGAGAGGAGGGGGAAAGGACTACAATGGAGGATGTAGGCAGGGTGAGAGATTCGCAATGAGTGCCAAAGGCGCTCATTGTGAGGTCCGTGATGAGTGCCGAAGACGCTCTGCGCGAGGCCAGTAAAGTGGGGGGGGGGGGGCTCCCACTGTGTAGCAAACAGCATTGCCAGGCTTCATTTTTTATTGCCGTCATTTTTGATGGGCAAGTCGCAAGTTTATAATAGCCTTTTTTGATAAGGTTATGTGAGCATCGCTTGCTAATATCATGTTTTAATAGGAGGACCAGACGGTCAATATTTACTTTTCACTACTTTTCACAAAAATTTAAGCCACATTACTATTACTACCTACAAGCCTTACATCCAGAGGGCACCGTTCAATTAGGGGCCGTAACTCGAACGCAAATCGTCGATTTCCTGCGATCGAGTTACATCCTCGTGTTGCTCTACGTTTACGCTGCTATTCCATTGGCTGGGACAGTTAGTCCCCCTTCCTGCTAATTGCAAACCACGCTATCGGCAGTAAGCATTCGCGGGCTAGAACATGATCGTGGCCGCAATGCCGTAACTTGTGTTTCAAGCCTGCAATGTCGGAGGACTGTAATTGACAATATAAATTCAATCCAGCACTGTAAAGCACTGTAAATGATGGGGAACACAGTGGGTGACATTAGAATTAAAAGCATAACATTCTCAAGCTTGCACATAGCCAAAATTAAATACTTTATTTCATGTTTAATTTACGTCCAAAGCCCTACGAGCTTGAATGACCTCCAAGCCCGTAACTTATTATTCAAGCCCGTAGGACTTTGATGAAATATGGAGGTTGAATACCAAAGTCATACGGGCTTGGAGGTTGAAGCCCGTAGGATTTTATGACGAAAATTTTCTAATAAAAATACAGGATTACTTTTATATTTGTATATTTATATAAAGTGCTACGGTTTGTAAGTAAGCCCTCTGCGACACCTCCTTGGTACAAGTAACCTGTGGTTCGAGTTTACGGGCTTGATGGAAGGGTAACCGGAGCAATTGAATAGTGATTATGGATTTTGTGCGTCCCCAACTGTTGCGGCCGTGAAAGATCAGACTGTTGAATACTAATTGCCTCACCTGTGTGCACACACTGTTAAATCAAAAACCTGACCTGTCTAGGGTACCTTGAGGACCGGATTGGAAAGGACCGGCCTACAGGAACCTACAGTTACTGAAATCAGATGGTAGTTACCAGGAGCCCAGTTTATTTCTATTATCATCCATCAATGGTCAAGAGTATATTTGTCTTGGAGTGCCACTCATTTAACTCCTAGCCAATCACCCCATATCTAGCTCTCTTTTACAGAAACATGTATCGGCTTAGTTACTTCTGTATGGTACTGATGTTACTTTTTGGATTGATTTAGTAAACTGGCACTAACATGATAACAGAGTTTAGTGACACCTATGAAATTAATGTCTGCTTTATAGAAGAAAAAGCAAAGTGCAATAAGTAACATTATCACATATAATGGTTGTCAAACTGCGATTCGTTGTCACACTTTGCGACAAATCGCAGTTTGACAACTGTGATTGATCTCAACCTCACCATCTCCATCTCTACCAGTCTCCTCCATCCCTGCAAGAACATGGCCATGTGCCAGATCTCCTCAGGGACGAGATCGGGAGCCACCGCAGGGGTCCTGTATGTGTAATCACTACACACTCTCTCTCTCTTAAGCACTCCCCCTCTCTCAGCACTCTCTCTCCTCAGCACTCTCTCCCCTATAGTCAGATCGGTACAGGTCTCGGCACCAGGTCTGCTCCCTGAGGTGTCAGTGATGTCTGAGCTCAGTGCTCTGTGTGTGATTTGCAAGAAATGTGTTTACAATTTTTTTTCCGTTTCATATTCATATAAACTAACGAACGAAAAAGTTTTGTCAATTTGCCGTTTCAAATTGATGTAAAATATCGCATTTAAGCAATTTTTTGTTTCATATTCATATAAACTAATGAACGAAAAAGTTTTGCCAATTTGCTGTTTCAGATTGATGTAAAATAACGCATTTAGGCAGTTTTTCGTTTCATATTCATATAAACTAACGAACGAAAAAGTTTTGCCAATTTGCCGTTTCAGATTGCTGTAAAATAACGCATTTAGGCAATTTTTCGTTTCATATTCATATAAACTAACAAACTAAAAAGTTTCGCCAATTTGCCGTTTCAGATTGCTGTAAAATAACGCATTTAGGCAATTTTTCGTTTCATATTCATATAAACTAACAAACTAAAAAGTTTCGCCAATTTGCCGTTTCAGATTGCTGTAAAATAACGCATTTAGGCAATTTTTCGTTTCATATTCATATAAACTAACAAACTAAAAAGTTTCGCCAATTTGCCGTTTCAGATTGCTGTAAAATAACGCATTTAGGCAATTTTTCGTTTCATATTCATATAAACTAACAAACTAAAAAGTTTCGCCAATTTGCCGTTTAAGATTGATGTAAAATAACGCATTTAGGCAATTTTTCGTCTCATATTCATATAAACTAACAAACAAAAAAATTTCGCCAATTTGCCGTTTCAGATTGATGTAAAATAACGCATTTAGGCAATTTTTCTTTTCACATTCATGTGAAGCGAACTGAGCAGTTGAGGCATGCAGTGATCGCCATTGGCAGCCCAAAGGGCCGTAACCACGAACCTCGCAAAGCGAGGTGACATGCAGGACTTAGGGTGCAAAGCGAGGCGAGCAGTTGAGGCCACAGCAGACTCCCACTGTGTGACAAACAGCATCTTCATTTCCACACTTTTTTATTGCACCGTAATTTTTGACGGGCAAGTCGCTAGTAGAGTTATAACCCCGCAATCACATTTATACAAATATCTGATCTACATATTATTGCACTGTTTAAACATTAGCATGCATAGCCTCACGCACATGTAATTATCCTTACTCTTCTATACATCATGCCTGCCATATTAATACGTACTGTACTCACATTTTTAGTGGTTGAGGTTGGAGAATCTGAAAGTAGAAAACAGATTAAATTACTCTCTACTGATTTTAGATAATAAATATTGCAAGGTGCAGTCACCTGAGTCAACCATATGTCAGTCCTTGTAGTGATCTGTTTTGGGCAGGCATACTGGGACTTCCCTGAACCCCCAACCAACCTCTCCATTTTCACCCATTTACTTTGCATTGCGAGGTTGGTGCCTCTTAGATTGGCCTTGTGATGGTCTACCTGGAGACCTTGACCCCCCCCCCCCCCCATGCACCTTCACGGGTATGGTTGTTAACAACTTGCCTGATGAGAATATCTAGCTGTGGACAGGCAATTCAAATAGTTTAAGTTAACTAATTGAGAATGGAATTTACAATGTGTCTATAGGGCCACTTAATTCAGCACAGTTTGAACCACATCGAAGAGAAGAACATGCTGAAATACTTTTTGAATTTTTGAAATATGTTCTTTTTTAACAGAGAAATCTAATTATTAAATGTCTGTTTATATGAGACATTCCCACAGACAAAGCCACAACCACAGCTCTGTGCAGAGAGCAGAAACAGAAATAGGTTTAACCCTTCACCAATTCACCTGTGCAGAGAAATGACTCCTGGAATCTACTAAAAATGACAGTTAGGCATTAACTTGTCCTGCTCATTCCTGAAGAACAGAGACCATAAATCTGGTCTTCACATGGCCGCGTTGTTGGCAGAGCATGAAATGTAATCATGTTTGTGGATTGAATCGAACTTGTGTTGCTCTTTTTCCCTGGGTGGTGACAGTCCTTACATAGGCTGTGGGAGCATAAAGCTTGTGATGTCACGTGGACTGTAAGTGCTCACGGCTCACCCCTTTACCATTACAGTGGATCTATGTCAAGCATGGTCTGTTCAATGTATTACTACTAACCATTGAGTACATGGGTGGCAGACATACTAATAGGAATCAAGTTAAAAATCTATAACCTACAAAACTCATGTAAAACTAATGCTTTGTTCATTAGTATTATCATAATTAAGCAAAGCAGCAATTACGGTAAAAACGGAACACAGGTTAGATATATATATATATATACACTGGTTACAATGGGAACACTCTGCAGGGGTGGGGCCCCCTCCTAGGTTGCTACTTTGTTTTTTTTCCAGCACGTGCCAATTGCTCCTCTTTGATACAAAATGATATGGATAATGATAGAGTAAACTCCCCGTTATCCGGAACATATGGGGTCTCCCTATTGCCGGATAACTGTAGTCGCCGGTTAAACGTCCCCGAATTTAAGGGTCTAAATGACCCTTAAACACCCCCAAATTCCGCAAAATGCCTTTAAAACTGCATTAGCACCTAAACTGGGCCATTTAGGGCCCAAAAAAACAATTAGAGAAAAAGGTAGCATTTTTTTTTGCAGTCTTGAACTGCGGGATAGTGCCGGTTATGTTAGTGCTGGTTGCATGAGAGTCCCAGTTAGTGGAGTGCCGGATAACCGGGAGTTTACTGTACTATGTTAATCTATGTATTATTGTGTATTAGTGTGTGCTATACTAAGTGATTTATTTTTGGTGCTTTGCTATCTTCTGGGATCTTGCTATTTCCTTGTAGATAGGAAGTGGCCTTCAGGGATCCAATTTGGTTAGTTTGGGGTAACTAATTATTGAGTGTTGCAAATTCATAGCTGCTCGATCTGATAAGTAAGTTTGTCCTATAGGTCTGTCACCTTCTCACAGAGAAACCTCTTTTGGCTCACTTGTGCCCTTTACAGAGAGAAATATCAGTCTGGGCTCACTCAAAAGAGTGATCCAGCCCTGAAATACCAGGCAATTATACTCGGCACTGTAAAAACAGCAAACCCCATTTCTGCCTCTCTTTGGCCTCAACAGTGAGTTGTAATGCCACAGTTGCTTGTAATAATTAATTAGCATATTAAAGAGGTAGCCTTGGTCTTCATTTTTAATTTGATTTGTTACCTTAAGATTTCCGTTAATGTTAGCAAGGGAACGGCAAAAGAGTAAGAGGCGCTCAGAGCGAGAATGAACAAAGATTAAAGGTATATGCTAGTGAGCTGGGTTATTAATTCATCTGATAGAGGAGAATTAATAGTGTCTGAAAACATTTTTTGCATGAAAAAATACCAAAATAAACAATTAAGCCGTTAGCCTGCAATTTGCTGAATTTCTTGCATTTGCAAACATTTTTCTCTCACTGTTGACACCCCCTGAAATTCCCAGGGATAATTAGCATATATTATACATTGTATCTTTTTGGCCTGAGAATTGAGCTGCAGCTTTCCTTTAGATTTCTTCAATATCCAGATCAAGGTCTGTGTTCCTTCACAGACTCACACTCTCACTCACAGACACACTTACACAGACATACACACTCACTCATTCACAGACACTCACACAGACATACACACTCACTCATTCACAGACACTCACACAGACATACACATTCACTCGCACAGACACACTCACATAGACTCACTTACACAAACTCACTCACCTAAACACACACACAGACATACACACTCACTCACTCACACAGACAGTCACACATACAAACTCACACAGACACAGACTCACTCACACAGACATATACCCACAGACATACACACTCAGACACTCATACAGACACACTCATACAGACACACTCACACAGACTCACTCACACAGACTTACTCACATAAATACACTTACTCACTCACACAGACACTCACACAGACATACACACTCACACAGACACAGACTCACTCACACATACATATACCCACAGACATACACACTCAGACACTCATACAGACACACTCATACAGACACACTCACACAGACTCACTCACACAGACTTACTCACATAAATACACTCACTCACTCACACAGACACTCACACAGACATACACACTCACACAGACACAGACTCACTCACACAGACTTACTCACATAAATACACTCACTCACTCACTCACACAGACACTCACACAGACATACACACTCACACAGACACAGACTCACTCACACAGACATATACCCACAGACATACACACTCAGACACTCATACAGACACACTCATACAGACACACTCACACAGACTCACTCACACAGACTTACTCACATAAATACACTCACTCACTCACACAGACACTCACACAGACATACACACTCACACAGACACAGACTCACTCACACATACATATATCCACATACATGCACACTCAGACAATCACACTCATACAGACACACTTACTCACACAGACATACACACTCACACAGACACACACACAGTCACTCACTCACACAGACATACACACTCTGACACTCACACAGACACCTTCTCACTCACAGACACACTCACACAGACATACAGACTCACACTGACATACACAGAAACGCACACTCAGACACACTCATACAGACATACACACTCACACACATACACACTCACTCACACAGACATACTCAGAAACACACACTCAGACACTCACACTCAGACACTCAAACAGACCCACTCACTCACACCGACATGCAGACTCACACAGACATACACACTCACGCACAGACATACACACTCATGCACACAAACAGACACACACTCACACAGACTCACTCACACAAACACACACATACATACACACTCACTCACACAGACACACACTCACACAGACTCACTCACACAGACACACACACTTATTCACACACACACACTCACTAGCATGCACAGCCCACCGCTGTCCCCCCCCCCCCCTTCTCCCTCTTTCCTCACTCCCTCCCTATCCGAAACCTCTGAGCTATGCTCAGAGATAATCAAAAGAAGCGGTGACATCACGGCTGATGTCACTGCTCTTTGCTGATTGGCTGAAAAGCCAATTAGCCAGTGCATGCGCTGTTGGCTATGGTACGGATCTAGAAAGCCTGCTGCAGCAGTTGCTGGGGGTGTAAACATCACCCCCAGCACATTTTTTTTATTTATTGCTAGGTGGGTTATGATGCTCCTCTTCAGGAAGCCTTCATATGCCACCTCACTTTAATATGCCTTTAAGCACAATGGTTCCTTCACAGGGCAGAATTATCCTATAGGATATCAGACTGGTCTCACTCAAAAACGTGATCCATCCCTGAAATACCAGGCAATTCTCCCCTGAACAGAAGAAACATCAAACCCCCTTGTCAGTTGGGCCTTGTCAGTGAGGTATATGTGATCTCCCTATGGCACATTGAGCAACAAGTCCATATGTGGGCTCCCTATTACCATAAGTGATTAACCTTTTTTGTTTTAATGTTATTAAATATATTAATTTTGAGCTATAGTTTAAGGCATTTTGACCTTGTTTATATTTATTGTTGTTTGTTTCAATTAATAAAGATAATTAAATATATTATAGCAATTTGTTTTGTATCTAAATGAGCAAAACTGACCTCTTTGTCCTTTGTTGAAGTCGACAGAAGCGTAACACACGCCATCCTCTAGGGTATGCACTGAGAGAGAGGGAGGAAAGTGCGGTGAGGCTGGGGTGAAGGTGTGGCAATTAGTTTAAATATATAAATATATATATATATATATATATATAAATAAATAAATAAATAAATATATAAATATATATATATATATATATATACTTTATATTTATACTGTCTTTTTCTAGTTAATGATAGGGTATAATTTCATAAACGTATGTGCAATTATGTGGGCACAACATATGATTTCAAGATGACAGTGCTCTTTGCTTACTACACCATAAATAGTTAAACATTATTTAGTATACAGCAGTACAAACATATTACTGATAATATTAAGTTTTTTATTTGTGTTATCAGAAATATACATATCTAAAATCCAGATCCTCTAACTATTTGGATAATTAAGTTGTGCAGTTGACTTACCCTCTGCTAGTATGAAACAAGCCCTATGGTGCTTAACACCTAATATTAAGTAATATTATCACTAGCATCAATACAATGTAAGGAGTACCTAAAAATTGTCAACTTTATTAAATTATTTCAAAAAGTGAGTCCATATCATTCTTTCCAAACCACATGAATCAAATAAAAAAATATGATCTAATAAACAGGGATAGCATGGAAAGTTAGGCCTATGACCTCAGTGAGTCCTCCTTCCTGGAAGGCTCTCTAAGAGATATGGCTAAGAGCCCTGCGATAGATAGAGTCACATGTTTTTAAAGGATATTGCAGAGCTTTGTCACAATAGTCCAATAATTGATCGTGATAGTGAATGATGAGACCACTGTATAATAAAAACGATAATGAACCCTATATATACCAGATCAAAACTAGATGATATGGTATAAGAGCCAAGGGGACCTACCTTGTAGATATGGGGCCCCCAGATTGTTTTGCACTGGGGTCCTCCAGTCCCAGCAGTTTCTGAGTGGTGGACTTAGTCTATGTCTGTACTTGAAGAGCAGGAAAGAACAGATGAGAAGTAGAACCAGTAGAGATACGACAAGTGGCAGAACCAGGAGTAAGTGTCCTGAACCTGAGCAGAAAGGAGACATCACTCTTAGACAACATATGGCAGAGACCTTGGACCATCTGATCATTTAAGGACAACTGCAATGCCCTAACAACAGGGGATAGATGTTTTATTTAGGCAAGATCTGTAAAGGCTCACTGTACAATATAATATGTTATGGATCTTTGGTTCTGGCCAGCAGTATAATCAAGCAGAGAAAAAGTCATAAAACTATTTTTTAATTACTGGATGCATCCATGATACTATGGTGGCAGTTGTGGGTATGAGAGGACATTTACATTTCTATCCAATGACAAGTTGCCTGCTCTTTGGCCTGTGAGGGGGAATGAATGTGGTGCCAATTTCAGTTAGATCCAAATATCTAACAAAGTTTATACCTCTCTCTCCATTTATAGATTAAAAAATATGCAACAAAGGTCCAGATTAGTAGAGGATCTTGAAATTGGAGGAGTCTAAAGGTACTACTCACCTTCTACATGGATATGTAATGCATTGCTCCTCTTCCTCACCCTGTCTGTTGATATTTTTACTTCACATGTATAATCTCCAGCATGATCCAACTGAGCTTGGTATTTATTGGATAAACTGAATTCCTGCACTTTACGTTCATTTTTGTAAAAAGCAAATTGTAGTTCTGTGTCCACTCTGTGGGGATTATGGGTTGTATCACATGAAACAGTAATTTTGGCACCTTTTGTTAGCGGAAGTGGGCTCACGATTATTTCTGGATTAGAGAACAGCTCTAGAAGAAGCACAAAAGCAAATTAACCTAATTCAATAAAGCTACTAAACATTAGTTATATTTACTAGAATATGGAATGGATGGATTACCAGAAAAATAAGAATGTATGGTGAACCACACTGCTGTTCACTCATAGGGTAGCTCTGAGGGTATAGTGACCACGGGCATAGGGGGCCAAAAAACCTGGGGGGGGATAATTCAACTCTACTCCCAAATCTGTAATGCATGATTAAGTTTAATTTTGCTATTCTTTTGTATCCCATATTCATTTAATTTGGGATGGGATTTGTCCTCCCACGTCCCCCCAGTTCCTATGCCCCTGCGTACCTTAGATAACTCAGAGTTATATAAGGTCACTATACCCTCAAAGGGTATACATTTCCTTTAACCCTCCTCACTTTCTCTTTCACTGTCTCTGTTGTTGGGAGGTCCTCAGTTATGCTGTGGATTGTGGTATATTCAAGAGGCTTTCAGTTTCTTTCCCCGTTCCACAAAATACATTACGTGAATAAAATTGTATAAAGTCTGCTGCTGTTATTTACCTTGGACGGTCACATTGACCTTGTTCTTGAATGTTTTCACAGAGTCCAGTTCTAATTGACATTGGTATGTTCCACTGTGATTCATATTTGCATTTTCCTTGGTATAAACTGAGCTTTCACTTGAGTGAAATATTCTTTCGCCATCCTTATAAAACGTGGCATTTTTTAATTTATAATCAGAAAAACTGTGACATCTCAGAGTTAGGTCATCACCTTCAAAGATGGGGTAATAGGGAACTTGCAGAATGACCACACCTAAAATATGATAAAATAAATGATGTTTAAAACGAGTTATTGTCAGAATTATACAATATATGAGACACTTCCTAGTTATTCTCTCCTTAAAGGACCATTACATTTCAGGAAAAAAAGACACTTGTTTGCCAAGCATGTACCAAACCAACAGTTTTAGCAGCTGTGTAAATCAGGAATATGAATTCTTTAAGACTCTGTTTATAAATACTTGATGCTTGCTTGGTACTCGTCACATTCGTATCACGCCACATCCTGTCTCTCCAGGAAGTTAAATAAAGTTATGTACTGTGCGTAGTGTAGTTTGTGCTAACAACAGCCAAACAGCAGGCTGTGCAAACAGAGCCTATGTGCAGCCTGTGCTTATAAGAACTAAAGTACAGCCTGTGCCTATAAGGAATAAAGGGCAGCCTGTGCTTATAAGAACTAAAGTGCAGCATGTGCCTATAAGAATCAAAGTGTATCCTGTGCCTAGAAGAACCAAAAATATTTGTGGGAGAAAGAACTGCCTCTGATGGCTCTGTTAATAGCAGACAATGTTCCTGCCTACCCTACAGGCTTGGACAACTTGCTTGAGGATTTTAATTTTATAACTATAAAGTTCTTGCCCCCTAACACAACTCCTCTGATCCAGCACATGGACCAGCAGGTCAACTCAAATTTTAAGAAACTGTATACCAAGGCCCTCTTCCAGAAGTGCTTTAAGGTGAGAGTTCTGGAAGGATCATTTCAATATCCTATTACTCTGAACTACAGTGGATATAAAAAGTCTACATACCCCTGTTAAAATGTCAGGTTTCTGTGCTGTAAAAAAATAAGACAAAGATAAATCATTTCAGAACTTTTTCCACCTTTAATGTGATCTATAAACTGTACAACTTAATTGAAAAACAAACTGAAATCTTTAAGTGGAGGGAAGAAAAAGAAAAAGGAAAAATAATGTGGTTGCATAAGTCTGCACACCCTCTTATAACTGGGGATGTAGCTGTGTTCAGAATTAAGCAATCACATTCCAAATTGTGTTAAATAGGAGTCAGCATACACCTGCCATCATTTAAAGTGCCTCTGATTAATCCCAAATAAAGTTCAGCTTCTAGTTGGTCTTTCCTGAAAGGGATCTCATTGTTAAAAGGTATCAGTCAGGAGAAGGGTACAAAAGAATTTCCAAGGCATTAGATATACCATGGAACACAGTGAAGACAGTCATCATCAAGTGGAGAAAATATGGCACAACAGTGACATTACCAAGAACTGGAGCTCCCTCCAAAATTGATGAAAAGACAAGAAGAAAACTGGTCTGGGAGGCTACCAAGAGGCCTACATCAACATTAAAGGAGCTGCAGGAATATCTGGCAAGTACTGGCTGTGTGGTACATGTGACAACAATCTCCCGTATTCTTCATATGTCTGGACTATGGGGTAGAGCGGCAAGATGAAAGCCTTTTCTTACGAAGAAAAACATCCAAGCCAGGCTATATTTTGCAAAAACACATCTGAAGTCTCCCAAAAGCATGCAGGAAAAGGTGTTATGGTCTGATGAAACCAAGGTTGAACTTTTTGGCCATAATTCCAAAAGATATGTTTGGCGCAAAAACAACATTGCACATCACCAAAAGAACACCATACCCACAGTGAAGCATGGTGGTGGCAGCATCATGCTTTGGGGCTGTTTTTCTTCAGCTGTAACTGGGGCTTTAGTTAAGATAGAGGGAATTATGACCAGTTCCAAATACCAGTCAATATTGGCACAAAACCTTCAGGCTTCTGCTAGAAAGCTGAACATGAAGAGGAACTTCATATTTGAGCATGACAACGACACAAAGCATACATCCAAATCAACAAAGGAATGGCTTCACCAGAAGTAGATTAAAGTTCTGGAATGGCCCAGCCAGAGCCCAGACCTGAATCCGATTGAAAATCTGTGGGGTGATCTGAAGAGGGCTGTGCACAGGAGATGCCCTTGCAATCTGACAGATTTGGAGTGTTTTTGCAAAGAAGAGTGGGAAAATCTTGCCAAGTTAAAATGTGCCATGCTGATAGACTCATACCCTAAAAGACTAAGTGCTGTAATAAAATCAAAAGGTGCTTCAACAAAGTATTAGTTTAAGGGTATGCATACTTATGCAACCATATTATTTTATTTTTATATTTTTTCTTCCCTCCACCTAAAAGATTTCAGTTTGTTTTTCAATTGAGTTGTACAGTTTATAGGTCACATTAAAGATGGAAAAAGTTCTGAAATGATTTATCTTTGTCTCATTTTTTTACAGCACAGAAACCTGACATTTTAACAGGGGTGTGTAGACTTTTTATATCCACTGTATAAGGCCTTGCATGCAATCATTAAAGAAAGAAAGATAGGTAAGCAGCGGATTTGAACAATACTAATTGGGAGACTGGTCAGTCAGTCAAAGTACATCAACCCTGTACCCAAGGGACCAGTAAATATACCAATGGCAATAAGGTCATTAAGAAAAAGAAAAGGAAAAAAGGTCACTGTAAGGCAAATCTCCCCAACTGCTATAAGGAGTATAGGCTAAAAATGCAACAATTCAACAAGACAACATACCTCTGAAAATGTAAAACAAACTTTATTGTATACAAAAATTAAGGGAATAATACATTAAAATTCTCTAAAACATCCCAGTATACAAAAAATGCTAACACACACCAAGCAGTGTCCCTAACTTAATTTAAAGTGACACTCAGTAGGACCCACTATTTATCCTCTATCTGGAGAGAAAAAAAGAATAGTACATGGGGATAGATAAAATTCCAAAACCTCTCTAACATCTCTAACCACACTGGAGAGAGGCAGAAAAAAGTCCCTATACTGTATAGTGGAGTACCCTACCAAACAAAAAAGGTGGCACTCCGGAGGACCCGCTATTATCCTCTCAATAAAAAAACGGGGAAGATTAGCTACACTATTTATAACTAGGATCCACTAATATAAATCCAATAATATCAGGCATTGCCCGTCAAGCACCATCAATCAGCTTAACAAAAGATAGGGTAATTGCCTGATAAACAACTCACTTGTCCCCATCAGCACATGTCCATATCCATCGGGCTAGCCAAAATAACATTGTTACCTGAAACTTGTACCCTAAGCATCATACCAGGAACAGCCCACTGTTCATAGCTGGATCATAGCTCTCTCAGACCCGCATTTCCAGTTCTTGCTGCATCAACAGATGCCTGGCATGCAGTCTCTTACAAGACAATGAACTGTGCCTGGAGGAAATTGTGGCCAGAAGCTGTAACTCAGAGGAACTTGGAGGCTGAACCTAGCCGAATAGTGGAGGACATTGTGTCTCGGCGCAAGTCCATGGGCTTGGAGGTGACTAATGAAGACATCAAAGAATTAGTGAAGAAGCACAGACAAGAGCTCAGCACTGAGTGTCAGAATCAACAGAGCAACTGGATTAGGAGAAACCGCTTTGCTGGAACCCAATTTTCACACCATGCAGGAATTTCAAAGGAAGATAGTGAAGAGAAGGTAAGGGATGAAGCACCTACTGCACTGATCAAAGAAATGTGTGCTGAATGGGTTGAATTAAAAAATGTTGTTGAAAAGTATCACCCTGACAAAACTATAGCAAGCCGCAATGTGGACTTGTTTAATGATCAAACAATGTATCACTTAAGAAACATTTTAAAACCTAGACAGAAGCAAGTTTCTCTTGTTTGTAGTGGAACTCCCTACATCAGAGTCTACAGCAGAGACAGAAAAGAGAAAGACCCCCTGTGCAAGTACCTGATGTTTTAATGGAAGCAATAACCTGTCTCCTCCTTCTCTTCCTCTACATCGCCAACATTCCATTGGGCCCTCAAGTCCTTTCAGTACAGTTAAAGTGAACATACATTCTGTTATGTTGATCTAATTGTTTTTTATTTATATCTGTTTAGTTTTAAAGTTTTGTATCAAAAAACAATAATTCTCCTGAAATGAAAAATGCCTCTCACACACCACAACTTCCACCAATGTGTCATGGATCCATCCAGGTTCTTGCAGAGGCATCAAATTTTTTTTTTTTTTCTAAATAGAAATTAATGTATGTCTTTTTTTTCCCTGCTTACCTGTGCTCTTAGTCAGACTACCCACAGAGCTATAGAGGGACAAAAATGCCCAGAAGTAACATACGGATGTGAGAGATGGACCATAAACAAGGTTGACTACCGTAGAATTTATGTAATTGAATTGTGGTGTTGGAGAAAACTGATTAGAGTCTATTGGACTGCAAGAAGATCCAGTCAATCAATACGGCAGGAAATGAAGACAAACTGTTGATATTTTTGCCATATCATGGGAGGACAGGATTCCCTAGAGAAGACTCGGATGCTGGGAAAGATTGAAGGCACATGTAGAAGAGGATGGCAGATGAATATATGAGGTCATTGAAGCAATGAACATGAACTTGAGGGAGCTCAGAGAGGTAGTAGCTAAAAGATGTGTATGGCATGCTGTGGTCCATAGGATAACGGAGAGTCTGACCCAACTGAACAACAAGTAGTCCTCACTAATGGTGAGCCTCAAACAAAGTCTGAAACATACAATAAGGAGAGTGGATGTGATGTAATTATAAGGAACTATAGTCCACAAGCCACAAAACATATTGGAAATCCAATCATAAGCAAATTGTAGTAGAAGTAACTCACCAGAACTAATGTCCAGTCTAACGCGGTCACTTACAACGCTATTTCTTGTCTTGCATTGGTAATTTCCACTGTCTTTTTCCTTGGCACTCTCAATCAAAAAGCCTTTTTTATTTTCATCCATTGTTGTATTGTCTTTGTACCAGATATAACTCTTGTTTACTTGTTCAGTAGAAGATACATTGCATGTTATATAAACGGATTCAGCACTGAATATCTGGCCCCAGGGAGGGTTGAAGGTCACCACAGGCTTGACTGCAGCTGCTGGAGACAACAAATTTGCATTTTAGTCCTGAAGGATACAATCAGGATTAGCCCAAGAGGACTGAGGACCCACAGCAAGGCCGTAGATATTGGGCCTCATATAAATTACAAGTACAGGAAAATGGAGCTAGGTTACTCTATATATCAATAATATAAGGAAACTGAAACCAATAATAATGAAATCCCAGTGAAAGACCAGGAGACTTGAAAATAGAACCTATTTCAAGGCATGGTTGGTTGTTATAGTACAGGGTGTTCAGTTATGACCTAAGATGCTTGGTGCTAAATTTTACACCATTGATGGCACGCTCTACCGTATGGGTAAAATGGGTAAAGCTAGCTCTACACTATGGGGTAATTGGATTAATATTGAAGATCCTGCTTATGGGCCAGTGAGGGGAAGGGGGCGTGGCCAGCATCTGCAGACAGCAGTCGCATCTACAAAGAGCTATCCAGCTATATGGTTATTGCCCCAAAATTGGTCTTATTACTGACCCAACAGCACGGATCCAAACGCAGCAGTACTCGCTGAGTACATGAATACCAGACAGCAAGGAGGCATGAGTATCATAACCTGCATACCAGATCGGAAGGTGAGGAGTAAGCAGGGCCAGGCGGCTGGAGAAGGGCAGGTGAGAGAGACAGTTGGAGGGGATGAGGACATAGGAGAAGGATAAGGCTGGGGAAGAGAGAGACTTGGCTGCCATTTTGTCAGCACCAGGGGAGACACAACTCTGCAAAGACTGGATCTTAATAAACACTCCAATTCCAGCAACACACATGCAATAAAATATAAAAAAACCCAGGGATGGAGAACTATGAGGGGATAGGAAACTTTTTATTAGAGTCCCCAGCACCAAATAGCAAACTTCAACAGTGTCATACTTCAACCTTGGCAGGCTAATCAAGGCTAGTAGTAGAGCCTTTGTATGGAGAGACATTAGTGCTAAACCCTGAGACAGGGGAGGAAGCTAAGCACAAACTAAAGAGAAGAGAGACACACAAGGGGAATAAACACAGAGCACCCATACATAACAATAAAGTGCAGAGACTGTTTATAAGTGCAACTAAGTGGATGGAAGTGTATATAACCCTACAGCGGAGCATTTTGACACCTGGTGGCAGCTCAAAAGCATTACATATTGTAGTCTGCCCAGCAACACAAGAAACAGCAGAACACGCTGGTGGTAATTGAATGGCAACTGTACCACAGAAACTGAGTAGTCACCTGTGGAGATCAATCAGCAGACACTTAAGTTGCAATTCCCAGCAATAATACATTTTTGTAATGAATAAACTGATTTCTCTTAAATATAGACTTTAGCTGGAGCATTAACAAATTAGTCCACTAATTATCTACAGCAATCAACCCCATTTTAAAGTTGTCCCAAATAATTTTCTAACAGGACTTGAGAAGCTGCACGTAGGGTCCAAAGACCTGGGCATTGGCTTACTGGACTGAGGCCCAAGGCAAGCTGCTGACTGGTCAGATCTCAGGGAGATGATCCTGTAGGTCTGAAAAGACAAGTCGGGGGGGGGGGGGGATTTGATGCTGTGAATACTGCATGTAATGAACTAAGTTAATAGCACTCTATAATTATCTCTCTACGCTAATATATAGCACCAGCAAATTTCAACACTCCCTAGAATTGAACAGATAAAAATGGGGAAACGCTCTAGATGGCACAATTTAAGGATCAGAGGTATTCCTAGAGAGGTTCAAGACCTTAGGCAATATTCAAGAGAGACTATAGCTAATGTGAACTTACTCTCTGAGAGAACTGAGAAAGCCCTCCGGCGCACTAGACAAGTATTCTATACTAAAGCAAACAAGCCGGACTCTCTGCTTGCCAAGAGACTTAAGTCTAAATCTACTCAGGCAAAGATAGTTAGAATAAAAAGCTTACGGTGAGCCAAAATGAAATCCAAAAAATGTTCTCTGATTTCTATCAGACTACGGTCAGGTCAGACCCATTTCTTTCTTTTTTCTTATTTCTTCTTTTTGTTTCTTATATTGGTTAATCTTTTTATTCATTTAATTATTGTTTAATATAATTTTATTCTCCCGACTATAGTAAACGGGGAAAGTTATAGTTAAAAAGGTAGGAATTATTATTATTATTATAGTATTTATAAATATTTATATTCTCTTCTCTATTCATTTGGAAAAGTTTTAAGAGATTTTTTAGTATTTTGGCGGCTACATACAGTGCTTTGCAAAAGTATTCACCCCCCCCCTTGGAATTTTTCGTGTTTTGTTGCCTCATAACCTGGAACTAACATGGATTGTTTGAGGATCTGCATCATTTAATTTACAGAACATGCCCACAACTTTGAAGATGTCTATTTTTTCTTATTGTGAAGCAAACAACAAATAGGACAAAATAACAGAAAAAGTCATGTGCATTACTATTCACCCCCCTAAAGTCAATACTTTGTAGAGCCACCTTTTGCAGCAATCACAGCTCCAATTAGCTTTGGATAAGTCTATATGAGCTTGCCACATCTTACCACTGGGATTTTTGCCCATTCCTCCTTGCAAAACTGCTTTGACTAGGCCATTCCAACACATTTACACGTTTCCCCTTAAACCACTCAAGTGTTGCTTTAGCAGTGTTTTTTGGGTCATTGTCCTGCTGGAAGGTGAACCTTCGTCCTAGCCTCAAATCACGCACAGAGTGGTACAGGTTTTAAGCACCATCCATCTTTCCCTCAACTCTAACCAGTTTCCCAGTCCCGGCTGCTGAAAAACATCCCCACAGCATGATGCTGCCACCACCGTGTCTCACTGTGGGGATGGTGTTCTTTGGGTGATGTAATGGATTGGGTTTGTGCCAGACATAGCGTTTTCTTTGATGGCCAAAAAGTTACATTTTAGTGTCATCAGACCAGAGCACCTTCCTCCATACATTTTGGGAGTCTCCCACATGCTTTTTCACAAACTCCAAACGTGTCATTTTGTTTTTTGCTGTATTTTTCTCATTTCACTACACCAACTTAAACTATTGTGTTCTGATCCATCACATAAAATTCAGATTAACAAAACATTGAACTTAAGGCTGTAATGTAACAAAATAGGTAAAAAGTCAAGGGGGTGAATACTTTTGCAAGGCACTGTATATGGGTCTAGGGACATTACCTATACTACCTATGCCTAAAAGTTGACCAGCTTTGAGTATTATCTCGACTCGACTACTGCAATTCCCTTCTTGCTGGCCTCCCCATCTCTCGTCTGTCTCCCCTCCAATCCATAATGAACGCCTCCGCTAGACTCATCTTCAATACCAAACGCTCAGTGTCTGCAGCTCCTCTCTGTCAATCACTCCACTGGCTTCCCATAGCTTCCTGAATCACATTTAAAATCATGACCTTAACGCATAAAGCCCTCAACAACAATGCACCCCCTTATATCTCTGCTCTTGTTTCAAAATACTCTCCCAACCGCCCCCTTCGTTCTACTAAAGACCTTCTTCTTTCCTCCTCTCTCATCACCTCCTCTCACTCCCGTCTTCAGGACTTTTCTCGTGCAGCCCCTACTATTTGGAACTCCTTGCCTCTTTCCATTAGATTAACTTCCTGCCTCAAAACCTCTAAAAAATTACTAAAAACACACCTATTTAAAAAATCATATCACCTTCAGCCTTTATAATTACAACTGCACAGTCCACAGCTTAATTACACTCCCACCCACACTCTACAGTACAGCTCACAGACCCCTCCAATTGACTGAACAAATTGCATTCACGTTGCCATTTTGTATTTGTCACCCTCTTGTATCACACCTAAACCCTTAGATTGTAAGTTTGCGAGTTTTCAATTGTGTGTCCGTGTTTTGGAAACAAGCACTATGTACATTTAATTATATACTCAAAAACAGGGCCCTCTATTCTTTAAGGTGTTAAGTTTGTTTTTTCCCATGTACTAACCCCCTGTACAGCGCTACGGAATATGTTGGCGCAATATAAATAAAGATAATAATAATAATATTCACCCCCAGTGGAAATACAACTCGCTATCACATTGGTGTAGTTTTGAAAAGACCGCTTGTGATGCTGAAGATCCACAAAGGAACATGTATGGTTTACAATTGTGGTACACTGGGTCACAGAATTGGTAACTTTAACTTCCATGGGTTTTGGGGTCAACATGTCAACCCAACTGAGCCTACACATCCATGCCTATGACAAGTAATATTAAAAAATCTCCTACAGGAATTTAAGGTCTTAAATTGGTCCAATTCTGGCCCTGATCATTACAGAGTTTCTATTTACTTCCAGTGGACACCGACTTTTTTTGGGCTGGTGAAGGATTTCAACGTATTTGGAGATAGTACCAAAATGTATTTTCATCATGCCTTTATCTTCATAATGGATTCTTTCTAAAGGACCACCAAGGTCATTTTTTTCTATATGTTTCATTATTCATAAAACTAAATAAATCAATAAATTAAAAAAACTGTTGATTAAACACACTCACCGGAGGTTTTCACGGCTGCAACTGCAAAACAAAATAGAAATATTAAATGTATTTCTAGTGAATTAGACAATGTTCCTCCATCAGTAGAATTGGAGAGGATTTGGAGGATGATGCTGTTGATCATGGCAAAGCAACTGGGGGGTGACAAGGGGGCCATGTCCCCCTCCCAGAATATGTTTGGCTCCTACCCCCTGCTGTTGATGATGATTATTTCTACAACACATCTTTTCTGCATCCAAAGCCTCTCTTATTTGACTATTCATATTAGGAAAAAGCAGTGTCTGCCCCCAGTAAAAAAACCTGAATAATAGCGCATTGTTAAAAGGTTGTTATGTTCTTTTGGTTTGATTTTTTTACATATAAATTATAATTCTTCTTCTTCTTAATTTCATGTTCCAAGAATAATTTCACTTTGTTTTTCTGATTTTTTTTACTGTAATTGTTCCTCTTTTTATTACTTTTGTCTTTTGAAGATTACGCACCACATTTAACTCCTAAGTGGCTGATTTATCTGTTTGTTTTTAACATTAATTCATTAATAAAAGATAAATATAATCTCAGGTTCATGGCTGATGGGCCATAGAAGCACATATCTGATGACTGATACAACCAAAAAGGCCCATCTAGTCTGTCCATTCTATCTACCGAAAGGTTTGGTTTAATTAAGTCTCTGTTTGGCCTTATACTTATCCCTGGCATGCTTAAATTCCTTTTTGGGTTTGACTCTGCCACTTCCACTTGAAGGCTGTTTAGCTTACCTACTACTCTGTATTTAAGTAGTACTTTCTCATATTAACACTAAATCTTATTCTTGTTCCTCTTTTCTTGAAGATACTTCACTCCTGAGCGTGATTAAACCCTTAGATACATGTAAAGGTGTATATCACCTCATCCTTCTGTACTCTAAGCTATAAATATTGTTTGCCTACTTTTAAATCATATGATATAATAACTTCCAAGTCACTTCACACTTCAGGTGTAATATCTATGTGTGTCTATTTATTTTTGTGTAATTTATTTTATTAGGAAGTGCTTATAAGAGCTGCCCACTGCGGCGTATACAGACACAGACTCTGAAGGGCTGGATGTGCAGTGTAGTATCCTAGCCTATCAGGGACCATGTCTCATCAGCATGTTGTGGAATGTTGCTGAAGATGGTCACTGATTGGTTAGTATGAGACACAGCATGTCTGTGTCTTCATGAGCTGCAGAGGGCAGACCCTAGCAGGGACTATTTGATTTTATGCAGTAAATACAGAGCTTATAAGACTTCTTAATAAAATAAAGTACATAAAAGTAAATAGATACCCAGGGATATTATATACCTAGTAACATCCATATCCCTTTACAATAATATTCTTTTTTTGTGGTCTAAGTGCATACTTTTGCATACCTGGATTGAATTTTAGATCCCTCATACTTAACCATTGCTCTAATTGTATTAAATAATTATGCATTTTATTTACACCCCCTGGAAAGTACACCCTGGCGCATATTTTTCTGTCATCTGCAAAGAAGCCTACTAATAATATTAATCAATAAATATATTAAACAGGCCCCAGCACTGATCCCTGTGGCACTCCACTGGTAACCATCCCTTCCTCTGGCTGTATCCCATTACCTAGGACTCTCTGACCCCTATCCTTCAGCCCGAATTATTTTTGTAAACTTCTGCTACCTGAAATTCCTGTATAGCGCTACGGAACATGTTGGCTTATTACAAAAAAAAAGGTAATAGTAATAATAATGGAAAAGAAAGAGTTAACCAAACCCAGCCACTCTGGATTGAAAACCACAGCCTAAATAAGGGACCTGAAAAAAAGAACTAGTCAAGTAAAAGTGAAGCTGGCAGCACTTGAGTGGACAAGTCATCAGTTCCCTCCTGACTCCTAGCCATTCTCAGGGGTCTCACCTCGGGGGTGGTAGGACAGACCACTACTCTCTCAAAGAGAAGCATTCAACTTCATGGAGCTTGCATTATGGCTTCATTTAAAATACCATAATAGTTATAAATAAGAATTGTTTATGAATAGAGGAATCCATTTTGTGTTTGTCGCATCACTTCCTGAGATCTTGATCATAAGGGGTGTGTTGTTTTATGTATCATTGGTGCCAGGGGTGCAGGAAGAGGGAGATGACTAGAGGATTTGTTAGATAACTGGATCTCACTGAAATTGATATCACTATTCCCTCCTAACAAGTCTGAAAGCAGGCAGCTTGCAGCAAAAGATACAAGTACTAATTTTTCAGAAATGTAAACACCCCTCTCACACACACAACCTTTATCAAATTTTTATAGGTGCCTCCAGTTAAATAGGTAATTAGTGTTCCACATACTGATCCCCATCACACTGATTTAATAATCCTAAAGCAACACAGCAAAGATTCCACAAATGGTGTAATTAAAAAAAAAACATAGGTAATAATGAGTACTTTATCAGCTGAATGTTGTAAAAAATGAATTTTCCTACTTAAACTAACATTGAAGTTTGCCATTTTAAACTGTAAGTCTGCCTTAATATCCACCCACAAACAAATGCATACATTTTGCTAATTATAAATATACAGGTATTAAAGGGCCAGTGTAGTCTGAGGTATGTGGAGTTAGGAGATACATACGAGCCTACAGGGGTCTCATATGATATGAAAGAGTCTATATATCAGAGTACTTACAGAGCAGGATTGGCAGCGCCAGAGCCGACATGGTGACTGGAGAGGAATAAACTAAAAATACAAGCAAAATGTAATGTCCTCTCACTTCCCATCCTTGGAAAATAGGAACCGGTGCCTAAAATGTCACATACAAGATGTGTCAGTAGGTAGAACTGGCCCACATGTGGCCTTTGTCTTCAAGTATAATAAATATTTGGAAGCTAATGCTGTTTATTCCCTGTTCAGTGGCTGCTATATTTATACAAATATTGCTTATAATATATGTTTTAACTACCCCCCCCCCCCAACCCTTCCCTAATGTGGGAATTCATTGGTGGTTCAGTGGATAGTACTATCCTTCTCCTGCAAGCCCTTCTTCTCTCCAGGGCAGGGAATCCCAAATGAAGTCACATGTGTGTGATGTCATTCAGAATTCCCTTCCCTGCCAATAAAAAGCTCTGGTAGGGGAGGGATTGCACTACCTGCTGTACCACCAATGATATCCACCCAGAAGCTCAAATTAAGCTAGGGGAATTTGGTGTGGCAGAGGGGGTCACGGGTGGCGGAGAGGGCTGGAGTGATCTAGAAGGAGATTTTCGGCATTACAGGCATCTTTTAAGCAAAGTTTTCCACCATACTATTTAAACAAAAGAATAAAGTGGAAAGCAATCCATTCAGCTACAAAAAGTTTATTATAGGCACCCATATATTATCTGTCAATCAGCCTTTCTTTTAAATTTACATAAAAATCATACATTGTAATACACAAATATACATATTATGAGCTTTGTTTTAAACAAATATTTCAGAATTCATACAAAAAAAAAACATACAACACAAAACAAGTGAGATGGAGAAAGTCACCAAGATTATTCACTTTTAAACTGTTCCCATCTATCCCATTTCTTTAATACTTTTTTGCTCAAGTCCCTTTTTTCAATCATATAGTAGCTTTTTTCGGCAATTTTTCTTTCTTACTAGAAAGTTTCTTTTCAATCTTCGAACCTTTTTTCACTCGGACTAAATCCAGATTGGAGCTCAAAATAACCCTTTTCAGGGTATTATATTCCAGCCATTTAGAGGATGTGACATTACATTCTTTACATAACTCATCAAAAGGTTTGAATCCCTCTTCATTATAAAGATCATTTAATGTTACAATTCCCCATTTATCCCAAGCTTCTGTCATTTCGATCTTATTATTTTCGAAGATAAACCTAATCGGGTATCAGGGGAAGGGTAGTTGATTAATTTCCATTTCTTTTTGATTTTAAACCAATTTTTTAAATTTATTTTGATGACCCAAAGGAATTTATTCAAATCTACTTGTTCTGTCGTATACCAAATGCTATTTTCCAAATCAATCTTATGGTAAAATGATAATTCTATATCTTTCCATTTAGGAGGAGTTCCAGTGGATATCCATTCTAATATTTTTTACAATCTGACCGCATTATAATAGTCAGCAATAAGTGGTGTAGCCAAGCCACCTTTGACAAACTGTCTTTTGTTATCTTAATATCTTGACTTTTTATTTGAATATATAAATCTATCTATCCATTTTTGCTTGTACGCCAATACACTTTTAGGGACACTTAATGGTAGCACCCTCATAATATATATAATTTTAGGCAGAATTGTAATCTTAACAACTGCTATATTCCCTGACCATGTTAAGTTCAAGTCTTCCCATCCATAAAGGATAGTTCTGATCCCCTGATGTAATTAAAATACGTTTTTTTATAATCATATTTTGAGATTAGGGGTAAATCTGATGCCAATTTAGCTAATTTCGTTTTTAAACCATGTGAATTAATACTGTTTTTTAAGTATCTCTTAATTCAAAGTTCATATTTAACCACATTATTTCAGTTTTATCAAGATTGATTTTATAGTATGAAATCTCGATAAACAAATGAAATTTATCATATAAAGAATTCAATGAAGTTTGTGGGCTTGTTAATGTGATTAATACATCATCTGCGAATAGCATCAGCTTGTTAATATGCTCATTAATATTTACCCCCTTAATGTCATAAGACATTCTTATATATTCAGCCAGTGGTTCCATAACCATCACAAAGATAAGTGGGGAGAGGGGGCAACCCTGGTATTTTCCATTAGAGATTCTAAATGAATCTGATGTGAATCCTATTCCCCTAATATGTGCTGAAGGGTCGATATATAAAGCTTTCAAGGCTAGGGAGCCAAACTTGTCCAAACCAAATGTTTGTAGTACCATATCCATATATTCCCATTTTACACTGTCAAAAGCATTCTCGGCGTCTAAAGACAGGGGCAACATTGGAATCTTATACCGTTTAACATGAGCCATAATATTTATGTCTCCTAGCTTTGTCAGATGTTTGCCTCTTTTTAATTAATCCTGTTTGGTCAATATTAATTAGATCAGGCATAAAGTTGTTCAATCTAGAAGCTAAGATTTTTTAGCACAGCTTGATGTCCATGTTCAAAAGCGATACTGGCCTATAGTTCTTACAATTAGTCGTATCTTTCCCTGATTTAAGTAGGGTGACAATGGTAGCTACTAGCATTTCAGGAGGTGCAAAACCTCTGGTTTTAATTTCATTAAGAGTTTTACCCAGTTTGTCTATCAGAAATGGGGCAAATAACTTAAATTATTGATTAGGTATACCATCTGGGACTGGTGCCTTGTCTGATTTAAGATTCCTTATAGCTAATTCTATTTCAGAATTAGGAATGTCTCCATTAAGAATCTCCAATTGCCTGTTAGCCTAGGAAGTTTTATAGCATCCAGAAATTTCTGTATTTCCTCTTTCGTGGGTTTCTTAAAATCTTCTTGCTCTTCCAAATTATATAAATGTTTATAGTAATCAAAGAAAATGTTACTTATCTACCTGGATTTGTATCTAACTAAACCATTGACATATTTTAATTTCTCAGTTCTTCTCTGGGGTAGTTTTTTCTTTATTTTATTTGCCAAGAATTTTCTGGGTTTATTGCCTATATGATACGATTTACTTTGGAATTTCCAAAGGGCTTTATCTACTAGGATTTGGTTTATCTTCCTTATCTGTGATGGAATTAATGCTGAATCATTTATATTTTCCTGGTTAGGCATAATTTTATTTGCCATTTACAACTTAATTAATGTAATATTCGATTCTCTTAGGGTTAGTCGCCTTTGTTTTCTAGCATGTACATTCCAAGAGGTCAGTAGGCCTCTTACACGGGCTTTATGTGTATTCCATACCATTATATCAGACTCCACTGACCCCTCGTTTATGGCAAAAATAATTTTTAATACCCGTTCAAGTTTCTCTTTATATTCTTGAGTTTTTAGCATATATAAATCTACAGCACACAGCATATATTTTTTACAGAAGTTTTTAGTTAGTCAACTTCTATCCAAAAGCAAGGTCTAAACTAACTAAAAACTTCTGTAAAAAAAATATGCTATGTGGTTAAATAGAGCCCTTTTCAATTTGCCAAATCGCAATTTAATAAGGCTGTCAGTTTCTTAATTAATATCTTCTTCTTACCAGGCTGACCCAATTGAATATAAATTGATGCATCATTTGAAAAGCTATAGACTTTAATTTCAACATTCTTTATATTCTCAACAGTTCAATTATCTACTAAAAAATAGTCCAGTCTAGAATAGGTTTGAAAAAAAGGTGTAGTCTCTTTCGCTCTCATGTAATGCCTTCCAGGCATCATAGAGGTCAAAATTGACCAAACATTTTGGCCCTTCTCTTAGCTTTAACATCAGGTATAATTTTAATCAAGGTGATATGATCCAAATCAATATCATGTACCATATTCATATCACCACATAAAATCAGAGAACCTCAGAGAAGGTATTCTGTTTTTAGTTAAGTGAGCATAGATGCATTATAGCGTAAAAAAGTTTCATTAATTTGGCCCATCCAGATAACAAATCTGCCTTCTGTATGAGACCCCCCTAGATTTTTAGCTAATTTATTTTGAAAAAAATCTATTAGACAAGTTTGGTACTCTATTAATCTTACAATGTGTCTCTTGTATACAAGCTATATCGATATTATCTCTCAAGAGACTCTCAACCACAACCTTTCTTTTATAAGGAGTATTTAGACCCTGTGCATTTTGTGATAAGATCCTTAAACCCATTATTGTTTAGTCTTTTTCCTCTTCTTTCATCCCTCAAGAGTGCACCCATCTCTCCATCACATTGACATTTAAACATAAAAAGTTACAAGCCAACAAGAAAATGTTCTTTTCTTTTGTTCCTAGACAGGAGAAAGTTGGAATTTCCTGTTTTAATTCCTCCAGTGCTGGTCTAATTGGAACTATTCTGACCAGCATGGTCCTAGCCTTATCTTCTTTAATTGTAGCCCTTGCTTTAATATGCCAGATTATTTACTACTTCTGTTTTATTTCCCTTACTTTAATGTACCAGATTATTTGTTATTTATCGTATTGCCCTCTACCCTGTTTATTTAGATGCAAGTAACTGGAGGGGAAAAAAAAAGAAAAACAAATGAATTCAATTGACTAGTGTAGAATTGTGTAATAATAATATCCAAGAAAAATATTATATATCAAAAATAGTTATAAAGTGTTAGGATTAGAATATAACAATATTCTAAATATTGTGAAAAAGAAGAAAGGAAAAAAATAAAAAAATAAGAGGTGTATTGTGTCTAATATAACATTATGTGATATCAGAGTGTATAAGATTAGAATATATTCTAATTTTATAGAGAAAAAAGAAAAATGTGACAACCTAAATTCTGTCTAAACCAATCTATGATAAAAACCTATTATATTTACCCTACGTTTATAGTGAGTAGTGAAAAGTAATAAGAGAAAAAAAAATAAAAAAAAAATAAAAAAAAATAAAACAGAAGCTGCCTAAAAATTTTTAACTCCCGGGGATATCACTATCCCTATTTGGGCTCAAGCTTTGGATACCATTTTGAAATTTGTCTCTCAGCTTCATTTGGTGATTTGAACTCATATCTAATCTCTTCTTTAAAGACCAACAATTTTGTGGGGAATCCCCATCTATACTGGATATTCCTCAATCTCAATGTTCTAGTTACATCCTTAAATGCTTTCCTTTGTTTTAATATAGTTGATGATAAGTCTGAAAAAATAGAATTATTTTCATATGGTGAAACCAAGGTTTTTCTAGAGATGGAGGCCATGGTAATTAACTCCTTATAGGTATACAAATGCAACTTAACTAACATATCTCTTGGGGTTTCTATAGAGAAATCCCCAGGGAGTTGTATAAGATGTACTCTATCCATTTTATCATCCCCATTCGTACTTGGTGACACCATAGATTAAAACAGAGATGTGACATATGAAGGAAGGTCTTTTCCGAGGACTGACTCTGGGATGCCTCTTATTCTTAGATTATTCCTTCTGGAATTGTCTTCTAGCTGGGTCTGTTTGTTCTTTAAATTTCTAACCTCTTCTTCTAATGTTTTAACCTGTAATAAGGTGTTTGTATGTTTTGTCCTTAAAAAATCAAATTAAGTTTCTAGATCTTCCATTTTTATATTTAAAAAGCTTATTGCTTTACTATTTTCAGCTATTTCCTTATTTATTAGTTATTTGAAGCTTCAGAGAGGCTTGAAAATCTGCCAGCAGTTTCTTCATACTAGTTATAGTTAATTGTTCTGTCTCTGTTTCAATAGTTATTTTAGGAGGATCCTGCATAATATTGTCTTCTATATGCAAATTCCTTGAAGGAGAATCTAATAAAAGGGATTATTGGCTCAGGTGTGATTTATTTGGACCTACACTTTTTCTTTTGGGGAGAAGTATTCAGAACTCACCCGTGTGCCTGTTTTCCATCTTTTACTTTATTTTTCGCTGTTTGTCTCATTGTGATAATAATTTCACCTTTATTTTATATTGCGTCTTTCTAACTTTCTTTCAATGTTATTCAACCAAAGGTGAGCCCTATATCAGAGTGGGCTAAGTATTGCTCTCCTCACAATAAACTGGCGCATAAGGTAAACAATATATTAAATCTAGGTTAAAGAGAGGGTAAATCATGTATACAGTGCCCTCTGTCATGAGGAGAATATTATAATAGTCCTAGAGTAATCTTTTATACTGCTAGTGATAACGCTAATCTGACGGTATCTTCTTATAGTTCAAAGTAACATTTAATTTCCCAGGTCTCTCCAACCTTTACAGAAAACAACACATAAATATAAATAAGTAGCCTTGTAAATAGTGCGGATATGTCCAATAAAAGCAACAAGCTTCATTTTCTAAAGTGATATTGTTATTTTATATTACTATAAAAAAATCTGTTCATAAAAAAACAAATAAAGTCCATTTATATTAACCATAGAGCTATAACTCTCAAGGTTAAACAGCAGCTGTTGAGAGGCAGGGCAGTGTTTACTAAAAGAAGAAGTATCATGTAGGCGTTTACTATGTAAACGTCTTAATTGTTGTTAAGAAAGGTTATAACCTTTGCTGCTTTAGGAGTAAGTTATCAGTTGGTTCCTGGCTTAAATGCCTCTTTAGAGCTTTCTCCTTACCCTCAATTCTTACAGGTATGCAAATGGGTCTCTCTTTTCTGCTTGGGACTCTCCAGCAGTTCTTGCTGGGCCGTGGATTGTCTCTGCTTATGACTCTATCTGATCGGGCACTGCTCTCAAGGACCACCTAGCTTGGATAAGGATCTGGTCGATGGTCCCTCTGGTCTCACAGCACTCGTTAGTCCCATCCAGGCTATCAGAGAGATCCACACACCTCCCGGGACCCTCAACGCAACACTTCTCCAGCTCACCTATACAGCCCAAAAGGTGCGCTTGCCTCCTAATCGGGCACTCCCCCTAGAACCTTGTATCTCCAATCCAGACCTCAATGAGGTCCTCTCTACTTACAGGAATTCTGTCTGCGTTTCTTAGCCACTTCCTGGGAGGATCTTCATATCTTCTAATCCTCGCCCAAAGCTGTGATTAATATGGCCGTTACTACTAACCCTGATTTGTTTTTTGTTTTACTTTGTGCCATCACTTGTCTCTACTACCTGCGGATGGACTTCCTATTAGATTGAATAGGTTGGTGCTACTGGACACCTTCTTGTATGAGGCATAATGTTTTATTACTGAAAGAAGAATTGTTTCAAAGTTGGACAGGAGAATGGTGGAGAGCCCACAGACCACATGGGAGGTTATTTACAAGATATTAGTCACCCCTCATCCACATTTCTGCAAGTGCAAACATCAGAAAAGCTCTTGTATTTAAAAGGTGAAATGTTAAATTATGAAAATAAATGTTTAAATACTTCACTATCCTACTCTACATCCTTTTGTCTAACTATTGTATATATTAACACTTGTTATCCAGTCATTATCTCTTATTTTAGCCACATATTATGTATATATGAACAATAGAATATACTTCTAATATGTTACCAGGTGATCTGTGCGGATAACCAGTAATATAAAATCAAATACTATTCTGTTCACTTGTAAGGCGTTTTCCTAATTCAAGTGTTATACTTTATCTAACCCTTTTTGTCTCTATCAGTTACTGTGGTCCATAATGAGATTAGTACTCAGTACTTAACCCTTTACCTTTCCGAAAATATGGTAAACAGTTTAGCTCTCCAATGCCAAGATGTGTGTGTGATATGTGCTGCTAAGAGAGTTGTGCCTAGGGGCGCCAGAGATGTAAATCCAGACCTGACTAAAGGGCTTATCTTAATTTAATAAAGCTTGGGGGGTTTAACATTGCGTGTTGATGGAACCCAAAGCTGGTTACAGATTATGAGCCTCATTCAACTGGCCAAATCGCAATTACATGAGACGTAATGTAACAGATATTTAATTGGCCACTTTTAGCTACTCCCATTCCAATTTCTAGTTACAGACTCAAAATCACAGTGGTTGTCAAAACTGTAACTCTGTCCTATCTCCTCCACTGATTTTTCAAGCCTGCAAATGTTACCAGTACTAAAGTCGCAAAATTGATATTCAATTACAAATAACAAATAACCTTGCGAGTGTGAAAATGCACATTGTACTTCTAAACACTAATTAATTGCAATATAAACTCCACGTTTGACAGTCTCATTTACTATTAGCTGTGTCTAAGAAGTTTTGCGAATGTTTAAGTAGGAAATTACGGGCTTGCTTAAATATTGTCAGATCATATGATCATGTCCTCTAAAGTCCTATTTACGAGTGCATGGTTTGAGTGTGGAGACTGTGAGAGGGCAGTTGCGGGCTACAGACAATTAAATGCATCTAAATGTTTAGAAAAAAAGTGACCCATCAGCAAATGTTCAGTTTGGAGGCAATTGCAAACTTACAATTGAATGCGACTCTATGACTGGTGTTTATCATACAGTCCACCCATAATACACTCAAAACTCCCAAATCAAGATCAGTTGTGATACGCTGGGATATTACTTAAAAAAACACGGCTTAGTTAAGTTGAAACAGTAAAACTTCTTTAATACAAGGTTTATCTTCCTTTTGCAGTAATGGCAGTTCAAACCTCTTTTGGGGATGTTTAATATCAAAGGCTTCGATAGGCTGTAAGTTACGGCTTTAACAACCCCAAGGATTTCAAGCCCGTAACATGTAGGACATTTGCGGATCCAAAAAAAAAACGTCTATTGGATAGCAAAATAACTTACGGCCTCCATTATGGACTACTGTAACTTACAATTGCTCAATTGAACGAGGCGCATTGTTTTGGGTGGTCGGAAAACGACTTCAACCAAAATGCAAGAGTTTAAGTTAGACAAGTAAGTAGAACGGCTTGGAGCAATCAGTAATAGTACTTTTGGTTACATTGGTTACATGTTGACTACAGTGCTCTGTTTTTCATATATATGATGTATATGTGTATATAATATGTGTGTATATATGTTTCCTTTACTATATTGTGTTTATTCCCCATATATGTATTTACCTGATGATGTCAGGTGCTGTCTCCACTCTCTCTGCATCTGCTGTTTTTATTCAAACTGAGAGTTCCATCTCATGTTAGTATTGCTTCAGACTTGATAAAGAGAGGTTGTGCCTCTTGAAAGCTCGTTTATAAATAAGACATTTGTCCAATACAAAAGGTATTAAATTATATTGCAATACTCATTATTAATCTCTCTCTCTCTCTATATATATATATATATATATATATATATATATATATATATATATATATTAATAATTACAAAGTTACTATATACATATATACACACACAAATTAGAACACAGTTGTGAACAGTGGTGCTGTAATATTTAAGGTTCTCCCAAACGTTCCAGTATCATATTGTATTATAACTTTGCATTGGTTTGACAAATTTATTTGAAATGTTTTCTTTTAGGATGGGGTGAGGTTCTGATTGTATTTGCAAATTTCAAGAAATTCAATACAGCCCCCAAAAAGTGGTTTATGTTTAATTTAAGGGCATTGCAATAGTGTTTTTCCCATAGAAATGTTTTGCTCAAAAATTGGAGGAATGTATTTATTTTAAAGCTGGCAATGTAATAGTGATCTATTCGGTCAGTTTTGAGGGGCTCAGCCAGTGGCACTGGGCCTCATACCATCCACCTAAACAGACAAACTGACCAACAGATGCCTTTCTCAGCTTCAGTTTCAGTTCTTTAACCTCCAGACCTAGACCCTCACACACCACCACTCTTCTGCCTCTGAACTCATATAACATGCACTTACACATACCCACCCATATAGTTTGTGTTACTTTCTAGTGCACATTTTTGCATTATCTCCTCTATTTTCACAGCTGATATACCCACATATTTAATCACTATTTAGCCCTCTACTCTCTTTTATACTACTTGCCAAGCCCTTGTTTCTCTATTTAACTACTTCACCTTTTGTTTCTATAATCCCTTAGTCTGTAAGCTTTCAGTCTTGCAAGGCATTTTGTATACAAGTCTGACGTCTATGATTGTTAGCTCAAGAGCAGAGTCATCAACTATTTTTGTATCAGTCTGTCACTTTACATATTGTCTACGCATATTTTAATGTACCCCAGTGCTACTGAATATGTTGGACCTATATAAATGAGAGATAATAATAACAACAACAACAACAAAGATCACAGTTGAGTTGCAGATTTATTATTATTATTCTTTATTTGTAACGAGCCAACATTTAGATTTGTAATGTATCTGAAGGGAAGAGTTGAGATTAGGGAGGTGTCATGCTGTTACTGCCTTGGTAATTTAGGTTTAACATTTTATAATCTTGAGGAAATGGTTAACCAGTATAGAGACTGGCAAAGGGAACAGAAAATAATGAATGTTGGTTGAGATAGATGAGTCTGAAATGTGGGGATAGGTGGATGAGTGGGAGTCCAATAAGGATGGAGTTGCAATAGTCATGTCAGGGCATAGTGAGAACTTGGATTAGTTTCTTTGTAATGGCTTGGGGCAGAAATTGACATATTTGGAGATATTTCAGAGGTGAATGTGGCAATATTTGGTGAGTAATAGAATGTGAAGGATGAAGAACCCTGCGGCAGCAAGGCATTGGATTTGAGATGCAGGAGAGATGTTTGTGTTGTCAATAGAGAGTGAATGTTCAGGTACAGAGCTGGAGATAGAAGGGCTAATGAATATCAGCTCTGTTTTGGTGATATTTATTTTTACATACCTGGAGGCTCTACAGGAGGAAATATTTAAAAACACGTGTTGGGACACAAGGGCAGGGTATAGGTCAGGAGATGAGAGTTAAATTGTGGTATTATAACAGAAATTGTACCCACATCCACAGAAACTGATAAGTTTGCCAAGAGAGGAGGTGTAAATTGAGAAAAGCAATGAACCCAGGACAGAGCCTTGATGTATCCCAACAGACAGGAATAGTGCAAAGAAGTTAGTGGGATCCCAACAGGAGAAACGTCTGTAGCACTACAAACAAACCACAAATATCATATATGATATACTATATTAATTATGAGTGTAAAGCAATATTAAATATCAGATCCAGTCCAGAAAAAAGGAAGAGAGTCTCTTTATCACATTCCCTGGTGACTGAAAAAAGGCAGATGGTGTTGTAGTCCCACAGCTGTTGGACAAATTTCAATGGGAGAAAAAAGGTGGAGTAGGGTGGTATCTTTAATCGGCCACTGTCTAAATACTGTAGCTTCTACTTCATAAATAATTTGTCACAAAAATGGATATGCTGCTTTTTCAAGAAGACACCATTCACTAGTGCTCATAAACGTAGAAAAACAAGAGGGGGGTGCAGGGGGAGAAAAGCTCAAGATCCAATAGTGCAAATAAATAAATGTATTGTACACTAAAAATATGAATAAGTAGATAAATAATAAAAAAAATAACAAAATATAAAGTGTAATAAATAATAACAATATGTCACACTAACATTTCTTTCCCTCAAACAATATGAGGTATGAAAACAGCTCAAAATTGAGGATCAGTCCAGCCGCCTGAATATGATGAGGTCCACTGTTTCCAAATGCATTGGTGTACCAGTTTCCACTTGTGGGTATTATCAACAGAAATGATAATTTGCCAAGAGAGAAGGTGTAAATTGAGAAAAACAATGGGCTTAAGAGAGAGCCTTGAGGAATCAGTCAGGAAACTTGGAAGGTAGATGGTGCCACAATAAGAGACACAAAAAAAAGGGTTAGAGAGGGCTATGGCATGAAGACCTATTGAGTAGAGAGTTTTCTGGAAGAGTGGAATGTCTATTATATCAAAGACAGCTTAGAGGCCAAGAAGTATAGACTATCTTTTCCAGTTGTTTAGAAGCTACCGGAGACGAAACACAGGGCAATAGTTAAAAAGGGATGAAGAATTTAAGGTTTGCCTCTTTAAAATTGGATTTGATGAGACTTGCTCAAAGTCAGGTTGAAATGTGCCAGTGGAGTGTGGTTGAAGAAATATAGGAGGTCCAGGATAAGGAAAGAAAATATGAAGGAATTGGCTTGCGAGAGCAGGCAATCGGATGAGAAGATGCCAGGATTTTGGATAGACCCTTCTACATAATATATCTTAGGAACAGTTTTATACCAGTATATGTCTGTAGTGCATATGCAGTGATCTCTTAAGAACAGTATAACAGAGAACCTATATGATTTATTTTAATATAGCACTTTTGTTGAAAGTGATGTGCAAAGTTACAAAAGCTATCCATTAGCTGTGTGTGAAATAGAACAAGAGTGAGAAGGAGGATTGGGCACAAGATGGGAAAAGGAGAGTTGAGAGGGAGTCAGAACATACGACATGTAGGAAGATGGAGGGGTTAAGGCATGGTAAAGCAATGTAATTTGTGAACTTATAAACGAAAGGTTAATAATGTAATGATAGTAAATAGAGAGTCACTAAAGTTGGGCAAGGAGGTTGGAGGTGGGGGAAGATTCAATATGATGTGAGCAGTAGTATGTTGGATTTACTGTAGTGGAGTGAATGTATGGGCTGAGAAGCCAAGAAGAGCAAGTTACAGCAGTCAAAACCAGTAAGTTTTAGCAACTGAATCCCAAGTTTGGTTGAGAAGAAAATTGTAGGGGAGGGCTGTGTATATAGTAGAGGTGGGGGTACAAAGCGTGGATGACTGAGGTGATGTGGTCAGTTAAAGGACCTCTATACTATAAAAAATAATGGCTTTTAAAATCTAAGTACATGAATGTGGATACAGTAAACTCCCGATTATCCGGCACTCAACTAAGATCATTTTAAAAAAACTCAAGCTAAACCGGCACTATCCAGCAGTTCGAGACTGCAAAAAAAAAAATGCTAAATTTTTTCCTAATTATTTTTTGGGGTTTAAAGTCCTGGTGTGGGTGTTATAAAAAAGGTTGAATATGATGTTGGTAGATTCATTTTCAATGTGTTAGAGTGCAGTCAATTCATCAGCTAGAAGGAGATAAAAAAAAGTCAAGACCAGGAAGTGTAAGGGACCAAATAACAAGTTTGGTTGCAGAGATGGAAGCAGCAATGTGTTCAAGTGAGGAAGCCTCTCTAACCCTTGCTTCAGTATCTCCTATTGTGGCACCATCTACCTTTCACTATTCCTGACTGTTAGGATTCCTCAAGGCTCTCTCCTAAGTCCATTGCTTTTCTCAATTTACACCTCCTCTCTTGGCAAACGTATTTGTTTCTATGGATATGAGTACCATCACTATTGAGAATACCTATATCTACCTCTCATCTCCTGACCTAAACCCCACCCTATTAACTTGTTAGAGATAGAATTGTGTTAGAGTGCAGTGAATTCATCAGCTAGAAGGACCAGAAGGAGATAAAGTAAAGTAGTCAAGGCTAGTAAATGTTAGGGACTGAATCATGAGTTGCAGAAACTGAGAATGTTGCAGAGATGGAAGCAGTAAGGTGACTGAAGTTTATGTGTTCAATGAGAGTCAAAAAAACTAATCAAGACCATATCCAAGAGATGTTACAGGAGGTATGTGGGAAAAAATGATGTAGTCATTAATGGTGGGGAGATGCCGTCAGTGACGTGTAGGAGTTCTACTTTAGATGGATTGATAAGATGAAAGGGGAATTAAATATTGAGGGCTATCCATTGGAATGGAATTTCATATCAGTATACACAGAATAGATAAGTACATATTAAATGTGAAGCACTATTGAAGAAGTACTACAGAGCTGCGTAGGTGCAACAGTAACATAATTTTGCAGAAATCTAATGTAAAACTGTGTACTTTTCCATGTGTATAACATTTTTGTCTAAAGTTTTTCTTCTCTGTATGAATTAAGTGGTGTGTTACAAGATTACACTTGCCTGTAAAGATTCCCACACTCTCTTTCTCCTCTGTGTGGATAAGAGTTGTTTACTTTGGTTACAGGTTTTTCGCAATGTGAATTCTTTGGTGTTTGCGAAAGTAGCTCCTTTGTCTAAAGTTTTTTCCACACTCTGTACATGTATAAGGTTTTTCTCCTGTATGAACTCTCTGGTGTTCTAAAAGATCATGCTTTAATATAAAGCTCCACCCACATTCAGTACATGTATAGGGTTTCTCCCCTGTATGAATCCTGTGGTGATTTTGGAGTCTCTCCTTTGTTGCAAAGCTTTTCCCACATTCTGTACATGTGAAAGGCTTTTCACCTGTATGAATCATATGGTGTTGTATGAGTTTATCCTTTGCTGCAAACCTTTTCCCACACTCTGTGCATGTAAAAGGTTTCTCCCCTGTGTGGATTCTGAGGTGTTTGTCCAATTGGCTCTTATAACTGAAGCTTTTTCCACATTCTGTACATGCAACACGTGTCTCTCCTGTATGAATTCTGAGGTGATTTTGGAGTCTCTCCTTTGTTGCAAAGCTTTTCCCACAATCCGTACATGTAAAATGTTTCTCTCCTGTGTGAATCATCCGGTGAGAGCGTAAATTGCCCCCGTGTCTGAAGCTTTTCCCACATTCTGTACATGTGAAAGGTCTCTCTCCTGTATGAACTCGCTGGTGGTTTTGGAGTAACTGCTTTCGTCCAAAGCTCTTCCCACACTCTGTACATGCGTAAACCTCCCCTGTATGAACCCTGTAGTGATGTTGGAGTGCCTGCTTTCGTACAAAGCTCTTCCCACATTCTGTACATTTATAGGGTGCCTCCCCTGTGTGCATCCTCTGGTGACTAACTAAATGGCAATGATATTTAAATATTTTCCCACACTCTGAACATGTGTGTGATTTTTTCCTTGTGTGTTCTGTGTGGTGATCTTGGAGTGCTTTTTTCAGTTTAAAGCTTTCCCCACATTCTATGCAGGTGAATGGTTTTTCTCCAGTGGACAGCACTCTGACATTGCCAGGTTGATTCTCACCCGTGGATGCAGTTGGTGCTCTGAGCTGCTCATGGTCTGGAATGTCACCATCATCTTTGGGTAACTCTGCCGATATACTCAGTGAGAGGCTACAGTCTTTAGCCCTTACTATTTTTGGGCTTTGTGGAGGAGTATTGCTCACTGGAATCCAGTTTGTATGTGAAGCCTTGGAGGAATGCTCTAGAATAAGAAAAGGGGTGATCAGTGAGTAATATGACATTCATGTAATTAACACCTGTAATTATGTAATTAATCAGCTTCTAGTATCTTTATTTTTCACACCATCAATGCTATATATTAATACAAATTTACTGGGGAGAGGTTGCCATAACAGAAAGCACATGAGTGATCTTCTACCCTCTACACTTTTGCTCACTTTGACTCAAAATAAGCAATTTTTTACACCCCCAGACAAATCCTTTTTATATCACTGTACAGATAACTTGACAAGAACATTTTGAGTCTAGAGTCGATACTACCTGTGCCTTAATTTGCTTTCCATTATTGAGGATATCATTGACTGCAGAGCAGCAGAAGAGAAGATCCATCTATAAAAGCTGAGGAGACAATGTTTCACACAAAGCACTCCATCTGTCAACAACTAACAGGAATGTGGCAAAATAGGTTGAAAGGAGAAGACTGAGCCATTGAAGTAGGGTGTAGTTGCCCAGGAGAGGAGAGAGTGTGCACAGAATCAAGGGCTCGAGGCAATCCGGAGAGAGCTCATCTATCCAAGACAGTCTACCAACTATAAAAAAAGTAGGGGAGGTGAGGAGTGATGGAGAGCAGTGTAAGAGAGCATAATGCTAGAGGAAGTAGCCGACAGGTATCACTTAATCTCTATAGCTACAAGTAAAGTTTGATTTGTGAGTCAATATATTAAGAGGGATAGTCATAAAAGGTACCTGTGCTCTAGACATAGCAATGTTATCTCAAAGACCAACATCTTACAACATCAGTTCTAAAAATCTGTACTATTCAGTATTTTAGTCAACACAAATCGACTTACAATGTGGTCATAAAGTAGCTAGAGACATTAACAGCAAACAAAATAAAAGTATTTATTGTACCACTTTATACAGCTATGTGGAATATTTTAGTTATATAAATAATAATATTATAAGCACTTGCAAGATCTTTACCTTACTATCCTGGTCACTGATGATGCTGCCACATATTGTAAGTCAACAAGCACACAAAATCAGAGAAATGCTACAATTCAACTGTCATATTTCTTTGGTTAATATCTGTGATTTGCTCTTTATGTTCATCAGAATATTTATGTCCAGTATTTTATTGTAGCCTCTCATCTACAGACAAACTCAAAACCTGTCAAAAATTGAATTTTTGGTCTAAACTTTACTGTAAATGGCCACATAGTCTAGCCTGGTTACGGTGGTTTCCTGTGCAAACCCACTGGGTTAAAAGTAAACTGTAAAATATCCAGAATTGTGTCTATTATTATTGTCTAACTTATACAAATCATCTAACAATCTGCCAGATGTATCTACATTTTACTTTCATATCCAGACAGTAGGGCCAGTGACTTCTTATATGGCGACGGCCAACGGTAATTCTTGGAAGTGGTGATCCTCCAGCTTTTTACTTTGTGATATTCCAGACTTATTTCTAAAATTACTCCCCTGATTCAATTTTGATGTGCTTAAATCTGCAAAAACTCCACTAAATTAAATAGAAAAAAATAGCTAAAAATATTACTTGATAAGGGGGAAAACACCGTATTTCTACTCATCTCTTCTTAGTCACATCATTTGTGACCCCAGGAATAGTTCTCTGTGACACCCTTAGGCGATTATTTTGAGCACACAACAAAACTGCAGGATACTCACCTCCAGCAGTAGATGTAACAATCTCACTCTTTATTATGGACACATGACCCTCAGTGTCTGGTTCTTCTCTCTCCGACTTCACCTCTAAACCCTCCGGTACAACCACTGAAAAACCTGGAATGGAAAACTCATAATATAAATCACTTTTTTATGTTGATAATATCTAATCTAGACTTGCATAATCAATCAAATGAGACTCGATAATATTAATTGCCCAATGTTCCATTATTATGTGGCTTTTATTTCTACATATCAGGTTCCTCTGTTTATCTCTGTATGTCAGCCATGAATTATTTCATAATTTCACAGCAAATTATTATTAGTGGGCCATCTAATTTGCTATGGCAAAGCAACTTTTTGAAATGCAATATTCCACTTAAAGAGATATTGTAATGAAATGTCATCAGTGGGAAATACATTTCCAGATATAGAGGAGCGTATGTTGAGTTTAGCATTCAGGTATAAACAATTTGATATCTTTCACCTTCAATTCAAGATATATTAGAGCTTTCAAAAAAGAGCTTACAATCGAGATGCATGTGTACATGATAATACATTCATTGGGTGATTGTTGTTAATTGTTCAGTCGTGTCTGACTCTGTGACATTGTGGACTAAACTTTTGGCAACTTTTCCACAAGGGTATCCAGTTCCATAAGTAACTTCCTTCCTTTTTTATTTGAGGCTGAATCTGCCTGCCATGCTTTGAGCTACATGGCTCTTCTAGCTGCTATGGATATTGCTGAGCCTTGGGCTGCCACTCCGAGTGTTTCACAAGAAAAATTGCATAGGAAATCAGCCACTAATCACAGAACTGGTAATATCTTATGGATCTGCTCTCTAGATACTTTTTCCATTAAAGCATCCTCCAATCTCCTAAGCCAGTGTTTCCTGACTCTTGCTTCACTGGGTGATATTTCTGATGCTTTCATGGCTGTAACTGCTGCCTGATCACTTATTCCTTTCTAAAAAAAAGGCTTATCTTGCATAGACTCCTTTTCTGACATGCTTCCTTTTGCAAGAGTTTCCTGAATTTCACTTTGAAACCAACCCAGGAATTGTTTGAAATATTGTGGTTGAATTATCTTTGGAGAAATACCTTCCATCTGTTCTCTTAAAAGTTCTTCACAGAATGTTTTTTACACATCCTTCAGATATTCTTTCATCCCACATCTTGGCATTTTGCTGCTGTTCTGGTCTTAGTAGCAAGTTTTGTTACTCCTGCATCAACATTAGTGTCCTTTCATAGGTTCCACTTGAGGAGATACAATAATTTAGAGAAAAATAACACAAGTGATCTGCATGCAGACTCATTGATTCTGCTCTTGAGCTGAGTTTACCCTGTAGCTAGGAAAGACTACCTATCAACAGCAAGTCTCTAGGCGCCATGGACACCTCACGGACCAGGCAAAACTCACGGACCAGGCAAGGAGGGCATTAATCAGAGAGGCAGCACAGAGACCTAAGGTAACACTGGAGGAGCTGCAGAGTTCCACAGCAGAGACTGGAGTATCTGTACATAGGACGACAATAAGCCGTACGCTCGATAGAGTTGGGCTTTATGGCAGAGTGGCCAGAAGAAAGTCATTACTTTCAGCAAAAAACAAAATGGCACGTTTTGAGTTTGCGAAAAGGCATGTGGGAGACTCTCAAAATGTATGGAGGAAGATGCTCTGCTCTGATGAGACTAAAATTGAGCTTTTCAGCCATCAAAGAAAACACTATGTCTGGCGCAAACCCAACACATCAAATCACCCAAAGAACACCATCCCCACAGTGAAACATGGTGGTGGCAGCATCATGCGGTGGGGATGATTTTTTAGCAGCCGGGACTGGGAAACTGGTCAGAGTTGAGGGAAAGACGGATGGTACTAAATACAGGGATATTCTTGAGCAAAACCTGTACCACTCTGTGCTTGATTTGAGGCTGGGACGGAGGTTCACCTTCCGGCAGGACAATGACCCCAAACACACTGCTAAAGCAACACTTGGGGGGTTTAAGGGGAAACATGTAAATGTGTTGGGTTGGCCTAGTCAAAGCCCAGACCTCAATCCAATAGAAAATCTGTGATCAGACTTAAAGATTGCTGTTCATAAGCACAAACCATCCAACTTGAAGGAGCTGGAGCAGTTTTCCAAGGTGGAATGGGCAAAAATCCCAGTGGTAAGATGTGGCAAGCTCAGAGACTTATCCAAAGCGACTTGGAGCTGTGATTGCCGCAACATGTAGCTCTAGAAAGTATTGACTTTAGGGGGGTGAATAGTTATGCACATTGACTTTTTCTGGTATTTTGACCTATTTGTTGTTGGTTTCACAATAAAAAAAAAAACATCTTCAAAGTTGTGGGCATGTTCTGTAAATTAAATTATGCAAATCCTCAAACAATCCATGTTAATTCCAGGTTGTGAGGCAACAAAACATGAAAAAAATTCAAGGGGGTGAATACTTTTGCAAGGCACTGTACACTCATTCAGTATGTGGAACTACCATCATAACTACATATCTGTTAGTTTCTACACCAATTTTGAAGGGTAATTGATATGGTGGTACTTGTATCTTATATCACCATTCCCAATGTCTCCTGCAGAATCTAGATCCATTGTGTGGAGGGTCTGCTCAGGGCACATAATATTCTCAGAGTCTACAAACCAGTTGCGTAGGGTGTCTGAATTTATTTAGGATACAATCTTTGGAATCCATCCTAATAATTATTTTCTTCTCGTAATCTTTTGAGTAAACATCCTACTTGAGGTAGGACAGAAGTAAAACTGAAGTGAGGCTCTAGTTGGCAAGAGGCTTTTTTGTTCTGGATGAATACCTATCCTATTGAAAAGATGGGGAGCTCTCTCTCATGTCTGTGCTGCCTATAAGACATTTAAGAAGCTAGGCTTTACATCGTTAAAGATCTCTAAATGTTCTTTGGATGTTTTTGAATGGTTATGTTGATAGGGAATGTCTAATCCACATTCTCCACTTGTAGTTGATTAGAGACCTGGGCTTTGCAGCCACTTGTCTCTCCTAGGGGCTGACAACACAGCTCCATTCACTTGTTTGACTGGCCACAATAAACAACTTATTGATGCTGTGATCCATCTATCTAAGTGTGCAAAGCAGTTTTGATGAGTTCCATGTCTCTTGTATATATGTAATATAGAGGTTGATATCTTATGGATATTGACATGTTATTAATGATTCTAGAAATAAGGTCTTGTAAAGGCTTGAAGGTAAAAAATCACTAGTATTGAAAATCAGATAAACAAAAAGGTTAAATACTTACTATCTATAGAACAAGGATCTGTCTTGCTCTTTATGGTGATCAGATGATCTTCAGAGCATGGCTCTTCTTTATATAAAGTTTCAGGTGCAACTTATGGGAAGTACTAAACTCTTAAAGAAGGTCATGATTCTCTTTAGCTGTTTAGTGGGGGGGGGGGGGGGGGGGCGGGGGGGGGGGGGGACACAGAAAGATGACCAGTCACCAAAAAAAGATATCTTTACTGCAGGGCTTCAAGTTCTTCTGGGTGAGACCTCTGAAGCTATAATCGGGACTTTGTGGTCTTGAGGATTCCTGAAATGATGTTAGATTTCAAAAATTTCTACCCAGTAACTCTCTTGGGAAAAAAAAGTAATCATACTTATTATATCGCTCTTTATTGTGGTCAGATGTTTTTCACTGTCCGATTTTTCTCTGACTTCCGAGGAATGGAAAACCCATCATGTAGAACTAGCAGTGAGGACACATCTTGTGATGACCCTCCCATTTTTGAGAGCCAAGATACTTTATTGTTTATTTTGTTTCTTATACTCAAGGTTCTCCAAATGATTTCTAGCTATCATAGTAAATTTGTCAGCATTAAGTCCTATTTTCTAATCTAAGACCTATATAATCAATCATACAGGACTTGATAAGAACATTCAATTATTATGTGCCTTTTATTTCTACATATCAAGCCCCCTATTTATCTCTGTATGCAAGCCATGAATTACTTCATACATTTCTTAAATTATTAGTGGGTCAAACTTTTAATCTTATTAAAGTTATGATCACATTGTAACACATACTCCTTCGAATGTATATGTTTGTTTATTTGTTCCTTTTTTTAAACGGATATTGTATTGAAAGGTCATCCGTTATGAAAAAATTTCAAGATATAGAGAAGTGTAGGATGAGTTTAGCTATGTGGAGCATTCAAGTATAAACTATTATGCATCTTACAATCTAGATGCAGAAGGGACAAGAGAAATGATACTACATTCATTGTATGACAGATAGAGGTAGATAGGCACATCGTGTCCAAAATCTGTCAATAATGGAAGGAGTGTTGGGGTCATTTCCAAGGCAAATCCTATTAGTAATAAATATAGAAGTCAACTGTACATTAGGTTATAAAATGTTAATAATAACAGAATTTGTTAATTTTGAAGAGTAAATTTAGGTTTAGCTCCGGAGAAGATAAAAGTTAACCTGGGGTTAAAATGTGAAGTTCAAACAGTATGAATGAATCTGCAAAGAAGTAGAAAAAGAGCACAATGGGGTAGGCAAGGTTATCCTCTGGAAAGGGCTTTAATACCACTTAAGCCCCATATTTACAGTGATGTGAATGTAGTATATAATAGGGGTATGTGTGTTTTATGTAGTAGGGGGTAAGTAGAAAGGGGGTAAGGTTGGGTATACTGGATCAGGAGGAGATAAGCATATGACATTTGTAATAAAACATTTATTAAATATAGGGGTATGTAAGAATAAGTGATTTATTTACTGGTGAATTTATATCGAAAATATAATCTAGTAGCAACTCATAAACCTCCTACTCTCTCTACATCAAACTCCTACGCTCTCACCGGCAAACACCATATCTTCCACTCCTGGGACTTTTTTTATTAGCTACGCAGCATGGCACGATCAACGAATATTAACGGATGTTCTGTAACTTGAGTGGAGTTACTACTATGTCTACTGGTGCTTACATACTAGATCAATGTCTTAGCTGCCTAACACATAAAACGTAAGGACTCTTGCGAATGCACTAAAGCATTTTTTTCTTATGAGACTAACCCCTGGCTACGGGTACATACATTCCTATGTGACCTGGCATGCAGGAACAATGCAATAGCTCAGTAAATTATTTGTAAGAACTTCCGTAGGGCTGAGTCAACTTTACAGGAGATCCTACGGGAGCCATGAAATCGCAAACTATGCTTACAAACTAATGCTAGCCCCACTACAGTATAATCTTGCATCACAGTTAATCAAACTAAAGGCTGAATTCATTTACTTTCAAAAAACTTTTTGTCTGGTTCTTCAAAGATACATTCTATAAATATCCTTTGAGAAGAAAAAAAACTTCTAGTAATAAAATAGAAAAAAAAAAACCTTTTGTTAAAGATATAATTTAAGGAAGAATGTGTCACTGCCAGACTAGCCCCTTGGGATTCAATGCTCCATATTACATATTAGTATTATTAAAGGGACATGGAACTCAAAATTGATTTGCGTGATCAGATGGGCCACACATCAATAAGCCCTCCTAGGACAACAGGCTGCAATCAGTATGTCTCATGACGGCACATGAAAAAGGAGACCACAGAGGCGGAAATGTATAGATGAGGTAATCGAAGCAATGAGCATAAGCTTGATGGCACTCAGATGGGCAGTGGCTGACAGATGGGCATGAACGATTAAACAACAAAAATGTTTATGTTATAAACAGATTATAATACCTATTGTTAATAGGGATTTTTTTTTCTTTGCTTAAAAATCACCAACTTTTTTGGATGCATTATTCTAATACAACAAGAGGTAAAAAAAAAATTATTTGAAGAAGCCAAGCACTAAAATGAATTTAAAAAAAATATATCAAAAGTAAATATGTAAAAAGTAAATAAATGTGACACTAATGCTATAGTGACGTATACCTTATAATCATATCCACCCGATACGAGTACCCAACTAGTGGGAGTTTCAATGTGTGTCAGTCATGCTGGTCCTGTATCGTGATAATACTGTTTATTAAAGACCATGGCCTCGATTCAATTGAGCAACTGTTGTTTACGAGAGCCCGTAATGTAGCCAATAAACTAATTTGCTATTCAATTGGCGTCTTTTAGCGAGCTGCAAACGATCTACGCGTTACAGGCTTAAAATCCCTGCTGTTGTCAAAATCGTAAATTACAACCCATCTAAGCCTTTGATCTTTCAAGCCCGGAAATGTTATAAAAAATCGCTGAAATCGCAAGTCGCTATTCAATTGCTACAATTCCTCAAGCCCGCAAATGTTTTCACACCCGTAAATGGCAAATGTAGATGAAAATCCCACAAGTACTAGATAGGACCCGCAAGGGGGTTAAACACCTGATCGTAACACTGTCAGCAAATAAAAAAATCAATACTGCACTTTTAAAGACATGAAAATAAATTGCACAACAGTCTCAAGCTCTCAAATCTGTAAGAAAATTATTTATTTTTAGGTTTCATTTCGGTGTCATATCAATTTCAGGAATCAAGGAGTTAATACATATCAGGCCACCCCCATGGTCTAGAACATTATCGCCATTCATTTTTAATATTTTGTACATTGCCAAATTGCAAGTATGATCGCATATTGGACCCCTAAACGCTAATTGACTGATGTGTAACCTCCATGTTTTACTGACGTAATGATGACGGTCTCCTTTACTATTGGCTGTTTATAAATCAGTAGTTACGGCCTTGCTTAATAGATCATGATAACATCATGACCACGCTCTGAAATGCTACGGTTTCGGGTTTCGGACCGTAAGTTGCGGGCTTGTACAATTGAATAGCTCTGTAACTGTAGCAAATCTGAGGAGGAGGAGGAGGAGGAGGAGGAGGAGGAGGAGGAGAAGAAGAAGAATCCAGCACTAACCATTCAAGAAAATGCCCCAAAAAATTACAGATACCAGGTAAATCCCCAGTCAAACTGTCTATTACCCCAAAAAGTGATATCTCTTATCAGGAAGGCTAGTGGAACACTTCACCTCAAAATTTAAGCTAATCTGGGCTATATAACTTATCATCAGACACAGTTATAGAGTTAGTACAGCAAACTCACAGTGTGCGCAAGAGCTGTGGCAACACCTAGCCAATCACAAGGTACATTTCACCACTGGACATGACTTCATCAGGGGTAATATTTCCCACTCTCCAGTATTTATCACATATCAATGATTGAAAGTTAACTATTTTAATTCCAGCAGTAAGGTAATTAGTACAATGGCATCTGTAACGGAGCTGGAACACGCAGTCCAAAATCTCCGCTGGTATACGATAAAATACCCACGAGGCACTACAGTTTCACCATCCCCGACCTCCCATATTGGACGACACACAATTTGGGAGTCAAATGAATACTGACTTTATTTACCTTTACAGAAATATTTATACATCTCTTTGGCCACAGGCAATACACATGCCCATATTTGGCTACACAGGATACATAGTGAAAACAATAGGTGGGGTCACACCTCCCAGGGACTAGCCGGCTACTTTGATACAATAACAGACATTGATAAGATAATGCTTCTCTTTGTTCCGTCTTTCACAATGTGAACACTTTACACAATAGGGCTCTCCTGCCTCTAGGAGACCCTAATAGGATTATGTATTATGCTAGGTGTCTGTAATATTCTGAGCTAATATCCTGCAGAGCCTCAACCAACATACATATAATATAACAGTAGGATCATATTTTAACCAAGAATTAAATAACCATAAAACAGGGTAAAACAGTGATGGGTTTCGTTACAGCATCCAAACGTGTATGTTAGGAAAATCGCAATATGAGAAGCAGAGTCACAGTTAAATCTTTGTCTTCTATCCCTGACAGCTTCTAACACAGAAGATGCTGGTTGTGCATTAAAAGATGCAATGTGGAGATTCACGCATGCTACAATCCACCTCACAAAATAAGTTTTAAATATTCTCAATTTTTTTTTATTGAATTTCATAAAGTGACAAACAGATATTGCTGCAAATGTTGGAGTTTGCTCCACCTCTATCTGACCTGTTACCCAAACCTGAGAAAGGCCGGTCACGTGGTCATTAGGCAAAGTTAGGAAGGTCAGCAGAGCAATCAATAGATGGTAATTATTCAGCCCCTTCTGGATCGCTACCTTGTTGTGTGAACCTCAATGAAGCTGTGAACTATGCCATTAGGTCACCCAAGGTGAGCAGGTCATAGCAGAGAGGTCAGACAAATCGTGGTACAATGGAGAAGAAATTGGCAACTCACTCCGGTGTCTTTACCAAGAAAACCTTATGGATAAGCACGACCAGAGACATGATACATGTGTCCCTATGGACCAGAGCACACTAGGCCCGACTCAACGATTAAACAGCAACAAAAACAAGATTAATTATTTAGGACATCTTGCCACTGTATCACATCAGAAGGAAGGCCAAGCAACCATTCATTGAAAACACTTTTAAATGCATGAAGAACATGTGAGATTATGGTTCTCTAGTGTTTTATAATCTTTAATAAAGCTCTGCTGTAACACAGAGAACTGGGTCTAAGGAGTCTCATTGTAACAAGGATTGCTGGGTCTAAGGAATCTGGCTGTAACACAGAGAACTGGGTCTAAGGAGTCTGGCTGTAACACAGATAACTGGGTCTAAGGAGTCTGGCTGTAACACAGATAACTGGGTCTAAGGAGTCTGGCTGTAACACAGATAACTGGGTCTAAGGAGTCTGGCTGTAACACAGATAACTGGGTCTAAGGAGTCTGGCTGTAACACAGATAACTGGGTCTAAGGAGTCTGGCTGTAACAAAGAGAACTGGGTCTAAGGAGTCTGGCTGTAACACAGATAACTGGGTCTAAGGAGTCTGGCTGTAACACAGATAACTGGGTCTAAGGAGTCTGGCTGTAACACGGAGAACTGGGTCTAAGGAGTCTGACTAACACAGAGAACTGGGTCTAAGGAGTCTGACTAACACAGAGAACTGGGTCTAAGGAGTCTGACTAACACAGAGAACTGGGTCTAAGGAGTCTGACTAACACAGAGAACTGGGTCTAAGGAGTCTGACTAACACAGAGAACTGGGTCTAAGGAGTCTGACTAACACAGAGAACTGGGTCTAAGGAGTCTGACTAACACAGAGAACTGGGTCTAAGGAGTCTGGCTGTAACACAGATAACTGGGTCTAAGGAGTCTGGCTGTAACACAGATAACTGGGTCTAAGGAGTCTGGCTGTAACACAGATAACTGGGTCTAAGGAGTCTGGCTGTAACACGGAGAACTGGGTCTAAGGAGTCTGGCTGTAACACGGAGAACTGGGTCTAAGGAGTCTGACTAACACAGAGAACTGGGTCTAAGGAGTCTGACTAACACAGAGAACTGGGTCTAAGGAGTCTGACTAACACAGAGAACTGGGTCTAAAGAGTCTGACTAACACAGAGAACTGGGTCTAAGGAGTCTGACTAACACAGAAACTGGGTCGAAGGAGTCTGGCTGTAACACGGAGAACTTGGTTCTAAGGAGTCTGGCTGTAACACAGAGAACTGGGTCTAAGGAGTCTGGGTGTAGAACCACAAGCTCTGCAGATATTCCCTCCTTGTAGATCTCAAGCTCTACTCACCTAACAAGTGTGTATCCATGCTGGTAATGGCCGGGCTCCTTTGGCTGGCTTCACATAGAAGCTTCCTTGCTCCACACTATCTGGGTCAGTTGTACCTGAGACCATCAGAGGTCTTGTCCTGTCTGGAGGAAAATGAAAAATTAGAGGAGTCAGCAGAGAAATATAAAGCCCCAATAATAACACAGGATCCAGACAGAGCTGGTTTGTGCTCGTGTGGTTTCTATCTAGACTGTGTCATGGACAAGATTCACTAAGCTTTGCAGAGGCCGTGACACTGTTTAATTAAAACTGTCCAGCCAGTCCTGGCCTGCACTGTCCAGCTTAAATTTTGTGTCCAGTCCATGCGTGTCCGCCTGGGTTGTTTCTAGACACTCTGGTGTCCTGGGTGGGTGAGTGAGTGCCAGCTCATCTACACATCGTGCCTATCACATATATAGTTGTGAGCAAGCGAGTTGTTGCTAATGCTTGCAGGCTTGCATAGCGAGCCGCGGGCCTCGGGAAGTGAGGGCAGCGGGCGAGGGCCTCAGTTGCTGGCATGGAGCGCCGAAGGCGCTCCATGCCAGCAACTGCTACCCTCGCAAACTTTACGTCGCAACGCAAACAACACGACACACCAATTACGACCCTCGCAAACAACATACGACACATGTTAACACACATTACGACCTCGCAACACTCGGACGCAACTCGCGAACATTACAAAATTCAAAACATAATAAATACACACAGCACATACATAAAAAGCTTACCTACAGCAAGAGGGAGCATCCAGGACCTCAAAAAAGCAACTTACACCTTAATTTAACTCAAAATAAAACACTTTAGACACTAAAAAAATTGCTAAGGGACAGAAAAAATGGCCGCCGAACAAAACGAAAACGAGGCTACAGGTCTCTAAACACGGAAAACACCACAAGAAACTCGCAAAACACCACTAAGCACCTACGGATAATCCGCGAAGACGCATACCACAGATTACCCGCCATTTTACGCCAATGCGGAAGTACACCACTACGCTAAAGGTTTGGTCTCGCGCACGCACACTATTACACTGCACACATTCAGCACGCTTACACAGCAGCTCCACACCACTAATGCTGCAGCAACATCAAAACACATTGTCAGCTCTTCAACACAATGCTTCACAATAGGTAAAGTATATTCATTTATTAATGTATTATATATTTCATTATTATACACCAAACAGCATTAGCTACCTTACAATTTCGTTGTTGTCATTTTTTGACGGGCAATTCGCTAGTATTTTATAGTTTTGGGACATAAATAATTCAGATCCAGCACAAACCTAAAAAAATAAATATAAACCAGGAAATAGTTCTAATCTAAGCAGTAAAGGAGATATACATACAGCTGCGTAGTACATAAACATATACAGTACCAAACATATACAGTACCAAACATATACAGTACCCTCACACACATACAGACAATATATGATCCTAACACTTATACATATATACAGCCTTATATACTCTACTACAGCGTGACACATACACAGTCTCTGTACTGCAGCTTGGCACATCTATACAGAACATACTGAGCAGTCAAGCACACACAATGCGAGCCTCTCCCCCCTCTAACTTGCAGGCCTTGCGATGAGCTCCTTTGGCACTCATCGCGTGCCTCGTTGCAAGCCTCTCCCATGCCTCACAATAAACTGCTTTGCCGCACATAGCAGGTGTCATCCAACCTGCAACTTCCAGGACTTGCGATGAGAGCCATTGGCACTCATCTCAAGCCAGCAATGAGGCGCTCATTGCGAGCCTCTCCCCAATCTCTGACCCCTGTGTCTATTTCCCCTCTCCCTTGCATGTGTCTGTTTCCCCCTCTCTCCCTGCCCTTTGGTTTTTATCCCCTTATTACCCTCCCCTGTGTCTCTTTGCCCCTCTGTCACCCGTGTCTTTTTTCCGCCTCGCCCTACCCTGTGTCTCTCCCCCCCCGTCACCCCTGTGTCTCTTCCCCCCTTTCCCCCCTCTCCCTCCCCTGTGTCTCTCCCCCAGTCCCCCCTGTGTCTCTTTCCACCCTTTCCCCCCTCTCCCTCCTCTGTGTCTCCCCCCCGTCACCCCTTGTCTCTTTCCACCCTTTCCCCCCTCTCCCTCCCCTGTGTCTCTCCCCCCGTCACCCCTGTGTCTCTTTCCACCCTTTCCCCCTCTCCCTCCCCTGTGTCTCTCCCCCAGTCACCCCTGTGTCTCTTTCCACCCTTTCCCCCCTCTGTGTCTCCCCCCCCGTCACCCCTTGTCTCTTTCCACCCTTTCCCCCCTCTCCCTCCCCTGTGTCTCTCCCCCCGTCACCCCTGTGTCTCTTTCCACCCTTTCCCCCCTCTCCCTCCCCTGTGTCTCCCCCCCGTCACCCCTTGTCTCTTTCCACCCTTTCCCCCCTCTCCCTCGCCTGTGTTTCCCCCCACCGTCACCCCTGTGTCTCTTTCCACCCTTTCCCCCTCACCCTCCTCTGTTTCTCCCCCCCCCCCCCCCTCCAGTCACTCCTGTGTCTCTTCCCCCTTCTCTCTCCTCTGTGCTCTATGTGTCTGAAACCACTTTAGGGCTTGGGAAATAGATCAATTACCCAAGCCTGTAATTTTTAACATAGCGTGACCAACAAGTCGTAACTACCACAACTAAATATATGACTAGCGACTTGCCCGTCAAAAATAACGGGGCAAAAAAAATGTAATGCAGGTAATGCTGTTTGCCACATACATTAATTTTTTGGGTGGTCTGAGATCCTTCGGTGCTCATTGCGAGCCTCGCGCTGTGCACCTTTGGCGCTCTTTGCGAGACTGTTGTATCTGCTAGGCGCTTTTGCTGTTATTGTTTGGTCAGCGCTGATCTGCTTTTGCACTTATTGCAAGGCTTTGTGTGCTATGAGCAGCGTTGGCGCTTGTTGTGTGTATATGTATTTTTGTATGCTAATTAAATAAATAATTAATAAATTAATAAATGAATATACTTTACCTATTTGGAAGTAATATATACAGGAAGCATTGTGCTGAAGAGCTAACAATCTGTTTTGATGCTCCTGATAATGTAGATTTGCAGTGTTGTGGAGCTGAGGTGTAAGTGTCAGCAATGTGTGCAGTGTGTAGTGTAAATAGGCTGCGTGCGCGAGGGAAGCCGTTAGTGTAGCTGTGTAGTTCCGTATTGTGTAAGTCAGTGTTGTAAAACGGCGGTGAATGTGTATTTGGTACGCGGGTGTGGATGATTTAGCGTCCGTGCTAAAAGTGTATCTTGTACCTTGTACGGCTTTTCAAAAAAGTCGTATGTTCTTGGTGCTGTTTTGCGGCTTTAGGGTCCTGTAGCCTCGTTTTCTTCGGCGGCCATTTTTTTCTCTCGCTTAGGGGATTTTCGTGTGTCTAAAGTCAGTAAATTGGACTTAAATGGAGGTGTAACTTCACTTGTAGAGGTCCTAGGTGCCGCCGCGCCCCCCCCCCCCCCCCTTGCTGTGTGTAAGCATTTTATGTATATTTTTCTGTGTATTTATTGCGTTTTTAATGTTTTTAGGTGTGCGCGGTTCGGCCGTTAAAGTCGTATTTTGGCGAGGTCGTAATGTTTTTTTTCTAAGTCCGGGTTCATATTTTTTTGTGCAAGTCCGTATCTAGTGAGTGCATGTTATATATATTTTGTTAAAGTGCCGCTTTTGTGGGTTTTTGTAACCGCGTGTGAGGCGCCGTAGAGCCTCCACCTTCCGTAAATGTGGCCCCTTGCTTTGCGGACCAATCTGCGTCCTTCGATTCGCGAGGGATGCAGTTCTTGCGAGCTCGCTTCTCAAGATCACAAAGCATGACGACGATTCGTAGTTTGACAACTATTATATGTGATATACACATTTAATATATACAGACAGTATACACAGCACCATGACACTTATACATATATAAAGCTTATATATACAACACTTGCAAATATATAGTCAATATACTGCAGCTTAGCACACACACACACACATATATATATATATAGCAGCCTATCACTTATATATACAGTTTTTTAGATGTTCAGTTGTGTCCAACTCTCCGTGACCCTATGGACCACAGCACATCAGGCACATCTATCGGTATGTCTCTGGTTGTGCTTATCTATAACGTTTTCTTGGAAAAGTTATTAGAGTCAGTGTCGGTTCCTTCTCCAGTGGAAAGTAATTTGTCTGACCTCGCTGCTGACCTGCCCATCTTGAGTGACCCTACATGGTATAGCTCACAGCTTTATTGAAGTACACAGCCCCTTCACCACGACAAGGTTGAGATCTAGAAGGGGATGCATATAGTATATACAGCCCATAACTTATATATACACCCATACATCCAGTCACTCTCACCTGTCAGCCCTGCACAGCCGCCACTTTGTGTCAAAGTGAGGGGAGGGACCACAGGCTAGCCCAGCCAATCACAGCACAGGGACAGAGGTACCGGGAGCGCAGCAGAGGGGAGGGGTAAACTCAGCCAATCACAGGAACAGCAGCAGTCCAATGAATAGAAATCCAGCCGTGTCCTGCAGATGCAGTGTGGTCCATCAGCACCTTTGTACACAGGGCAAAGAATCTGAGGGTAAAAATAATACTGCATTTATGTCATTTCCACTTATCCGACCTGTTACTATAGTAACCAACTGCCTGGGATACCATAGAGCTCAGAGGCTGCCAGTACATGTAGAGCACGGAGAGGTGGATTTAGCAGCGGTTACTGACACCTGCTGGCCGATATCAGAACTACACTTATCATCCACATAGCATCTCAGCTATCATTATCTATCTTTCTCCTAGGCTGAGAGAAAACAGGAAGAAACAGATAAAGTGCAGATATTCCAATGGACCCTTCCTTGAAAGACAGTCCCTCTATCCCTCTCTGCCCCCGAAATGTCAATCTTTTCGAGGAAAGTCCTGCATTTTACTGGAAAATCATATGTCCAGCCCAGCCCAGGTGTCACTTCCTCTGGTTCCTCCTGTTTTCTCTCTCTCTCACTCGTGGGCCCTGGTGCTTTGCACCTAGTACACCAAAACTTCTAATAGTACATCATTAACTTTTCAAATGTTGGGTGCTATGAAAGTCGGACATGGTCCAGACCTAGCATGGTAGAGAAGGTCACTGGGATCTTTCCTGTTAGTTGGCCGCACACAGTGGTGGCCATCAGCCACTAGGTGGCGTGGTTGAGATTTTACTGAATTTCTTGTCACTGTAAAGCTCATTAACTGGCAGTACTCTAATCCCTAACCCTAAACCTAGATAATTCACTAAAATCTCGGCCGCACCACCTAGTGGCCGATGGCTGCCACTGTGTGCGTCCAGCTAACAGGAAAGGACCAATCACTGGTGTCAACCACCTCCTTTTTTCCGTTACTCAATAAACCACACAACCTTTGGGTAAATCAGGTCACCTCCACTTTTGTTAATTAATTGTCAACATGACAGTTATGGGATCCCAGCTCATGCTTGTAGCCCAGCATTGTCAAACTGCAGTCCTTGAGGGCAGCTACCACACCAGATTTTCATGATATCTTGTTTGGTGTTTGCTGACCAGTGGTATGGCCATTTTTATTTATATAGCTTGCCTTGCCCCGGCCCTCAAACCAACCTGATGGCAGCCGAAAAAAAACAAAAACGAGGCTCTAAAGACGCAAAACACCACCAAACACCTATGGATTTTCCCGAAAAAGACGTACGAGATCCGAAAACAAGGACGCAACCCGCGCGACCCCAAACACAATAAATACACACAACAAACACATAAAAAGCTTACCCACAGCAAGGGGGGGGGGGGGTGCCCAGGACCTCTGCAAGTGAAGTTACACCTCCTTTTAAGTCCAAATTACAGAGTTTAGACACCCGAAAATCACCTAAGCGAGAGAAAAATGGCCACCAAACAAAATGAAAACGAGGCAAAACACCACCAAACACCTACGGACTTTCCAAAAAAGTCGGCGACATCCAAAAACAAGGACGCAAAATCAGCCACAGCCGCATACCACACATTAGGCGCCATTTTAGAACAATAACTTTAAACAAATTCGGAAGTACACAGGTACACTAACGGATTTGCCTCGCACACGCACACTATTACACTGCACACATTCATGACACTTACACAGCAGCTCCACAGCACTGATGCTGCAGCAACATGGAAACAGATTGCCAGCTCTTCAGCACAATTCTTCCTGCATATATTACTTCACAATAGGTAAAGTATATTAATTTCTTATTTTATTAATTATTCATTGCCATCCCCAAAAAAAACACCAACGCTGCGCATAGCACACAAACAACCAACAGCCTCGCAATGAGCGCCGAAGGATCTTGGAACACCAACAAAATTAATGTCGCACACAAACAGCATTACCTGCCTTACAATCTTATTGCCGGAATTTTTTGACGGGCAAGTCACTAGTGATAAATATAAGACAGTAATATAATATGAGAAATAAGATATATTAGATATATAGCAACATATAGTAGGTATTAAAATATTCAGAAATAAATATTTTAACTTACCGTATATAATCGAGTATAAGCCGAGGCACCTATTTTACCACCTTATACTGGGGAAAATGAGTGACTTGAGTATAAGCCGAGGGTGGGAAATGTGCTGCACCCTGTGTCCCTCTTGTGCCCTCTATGTCCCCCTCTTGTGTGCCCTTTTCTGGTGTACCCCCTCTCTCTACTGTGTCTCTTCTCCCTCTCCCTTCCCTGTGTCTCTCCCCCCTCCCTTATCACCATCCTCAACCCCCCCTCATTCTCCCTCCTCATTCTCAACCTCCCTCCTCAACCTCCCTCCTCATCCTCAACCCCCTCCACAACCCCTCTCCTCATCCTCAACCCCCTCCTCAACCTCCCTCAACCTCAACCCCCCTCCTCATCCTTAACCCCCTCCTCAACCTCCCTCAACCTCAACCCCCTCCTCATCCTCAACCCCCCATCCTCAACCCCCATCCTCATCCCCATCCTAATCCTCAACCACCCTCCTCATCCTAAACCACCCTCCTCAGCCTAAAGCACCCTCCTCAGCCCCCCTCCTCAACCCCCCTCCTCATCCTCCCTCCTCATCCTCAACCTCCCTCCTCATCCTCAACCCCCATCCTCCCTCCTCATCCTCAACCTCCCTCCTCATCCTCAACCTCTCTCCTCAACCCCCCTCCTCATCCTCAACCCCCCATCCTCCCTCCTCATCCTCAACCTCCCTCCTCATCCTCAACCCCATCCTCATCCTCAACCCCCATCCTCCCTCCTCATCCTCAACCTCCCTCCTCATCCTCAACCTCTCTCCTCAACCCCCCTCCTCATCCTCAACCCCCCATCCTCCCTCCTCAACCTCCCTCCTCATCCTCAACCCCCCATACTCATCCTCAACCCCCCTCCTCATTCTAAACCCCCTCCTTAACCCCCTTCCTCAACCTCAACCCCCCTCCTCAACCTCAACCCCCCGATCCACAACCCCATCCTCAATCCACCATCCTCAATCCCTACCCTCCTCAACCCCCCATCCTCAACCCCCCTCCTCATCCTAAACCCCCCTCCTCAACCTCCCTCCTCAACCTCCCTCCTCAACCTCTCTCCTCAGCCCCCCTCCAAAACCTCTCTCCTCAGCCCCCCTCCTCAACCTCAACCCCCCTCCTCAACCTCAACCCCCCATCCTCATCCTAAACTCCCCATCCTCATCCTAAACCCCCATCCTCATCCTAAACCCTCCCCATCCTCATCCTAAACCCTCCCCATCCTCATCCTAAAACCCCCTCCTCACTTTACCCCTCGTCATCCTAAACCCCCCTCCTCACTTAACCCCTCTAATACCTTCCCCTCTCCCTTTCCCTTCACCGCCATCTGCAGCTGCTCCTCCGCTCCACCACGCTCCTTCCTGCCCCTTGACCCGGCCAATGCTAATGACGTGGCGCACATGTGACGTCACACCATTAGCATATACTGGGTCCCGACGCAGGATGGAGCTTGGAGGAGCGGAGGAGCAGCTGCAGATGGAGGTAAGTGAGGGGAAAGGGAGAGGGGGAGGTATTTAGAGGGGTAAAGTGAAGAGGGGGGTTTAGGATGAGGAGGGGTAAAGTTAGGAGGGGGGTTTAGAATGAGGAGGGGGGTTTAGGATGAGGAGGGAGGATGAGGAGGGGGAATGGAAAGAGACACGGGAGGTTAGAGAGACACGGGTGGGGTTAGAGAGACACAGGGGGATAGTGACTCGAGTATAAGCCGAGGGGGCCCATTTCAGCCTCGAGTATATACCGTATGTAGCCTACATTATGCTAATTGCTTCTATATTGTGTACATTTTGCAATGTTTATTTGAAATTGGTGCAACCTTCTATTCTTTCAATAAAAATTATTTAAACTTCACACCATGAAGAGCACTTATAGGGAGGTAAATGGCCCTTTAAGTCATTGAGCCCCAACAACTAATTGCTACAGTCACTACCACCTGATCCCATAACAGAAATTCAAGAATCCTACAAATGGTTTATTCCTTTAATCACAGTTTACTTTCGGCACTCTAAGCAGACCGAATAGGGTGTAGCTTACAGCCACACATCAGCTACATCAGGGGAGGGGGGCGACCACAAAAAGCCAGGTAGATTACTTGGAATTGTGGGCGGGTCTCCCATTAACCCCCCGCTGCAAGGGTTATTGTAGGGACACTGCAGGGGTCCTGATGGAGCCCCCCAGCATGGGGGTGTTAATGTTAGGTGCCGCAGGGGTACTTACAGTACCCCTGCGGCTTGGGGAAACCATTTGTGTGCCGCAGGCCCTTTAAGGAATGCGGTGGGGAATTTTAAATTTTGAAGTGCTGCAGGGTACCTTCCGGACCTTGCAGCAAGGGGTAAATGTAGGGACACTGCAGGGGTTCCCAATCAGGGATCCCTGCATTATAGGGTTAATGTGGGGACACTGCAGGGGTCCCAATCGGGGACCCCCAGCATTGGGGGGGGTAATTTTAGGTGCTGTGCGGGTACTTACAGTACCCCCGCGGCTTTGGGTAACCATTTGTGTGCTGCAGGCCCTTTAAGGACCAGAGGCAGGGAATTTAAATGTTTGAAGTGCTGCAGGCTCCCAATCGGGACCCCTATAGCAAGGATATATGTAAACTATATTGATTTTTCTTATAAATAAGAATGGATAAAAATGTAATACAAATTTATAAAACAAGTTAAAAAAAAGAGTGTCAATGTTGTTGGGGAGGACCGAGTGAATTATTTTCCATGGTCCTTTATGTTCTTGCAGTAGATAGAAATTCAACATATTTTGTAACATCATGCATTGTTTTGTATTATTATTTTCTATATTAACCAATGTCTATTGTTTATTATGAGTGGATCCACTGTTAGTTTCTAGTTATCTAGAATATCTTGGTTTAAGAAAAATCGGTTTTACATATATGAATGGTGATATGCATAATGTTCCCATGTATGTCTTAACCTTCTTGTCATAATCTAATGGTTTTGTAGGATAGTTCTTGACCACACATCTCTTAGTTTGGAATTATAAAGGATTAGGTTGACAGCTTCAGCTACGGGGAATGTCAAATTAGTTATTGTTACCAATATGTTCCAAATAATTCCAAGTGTGAACGATGATCCAAGCATTATAATAATTGACAGGAAAATCCAAGATCACAAGTAGCACCATTTTCCTGGCTGCTCTAACAAGTCCTTCAGTTTGAGGATTATGGAATCCAGACACGTTCTCATTCATTCTTCTGACATGACCCAAGAGGGAAGTAATGCTGAGTCCGATAAAGACAAGAGTGAGAATCAAGGGAAGGCAGCAACCCCAAAACATGTTAATGACCATGCATGGGAAATAAACTTGCACTTGAAAAGAATTCATGATTGAGTGGTCAGTCACATTGTGAGGATCTCCTAGCTGTGAGGTCAAGAACAGTGGAATAGTAACGGCAACTAAAGCAACTACTGACCCAAGCTGCCAATAATTAACAAGAGAAAAGACTCTCAACTTCAACTGATTGAAGAATCGGTGAGAAAACTTGACAAGACTTACACAATAACACAAGCTGAGCCAAGCGGTGTGCCAAAAACTTACATAGGACAAGAAGAAATAATTGACATACAAATATAAGCTCTAAGATAATATTTAATCCCACTACAGACTAAACAGCACTGAATGGCGATATTGGTGAGCACCATCACTGGAACGACTTAATAACAAACACCAAGGCCAGAATTAGATTTTCATTCCTTTAAATAGACAGCTACAATTGATGAACTTAGAGTGATTCCAGGTATCAATTCAACAATAATAATAATAATTATTAATATGGACAACTGAAGAGAAGCCATCATTCCTCAAATTATCCTTCTCATAATGATTTAAATCCTCAAGTCCTATGAAATATAATTTGGGAAATGCAAATAACACTGTATATGGTAACATTCTCCTTTTGTATATAGTGTCATATTTCTGCCATAGAATTCTTACATGATCGGGTGTGTAATCTGTTTTACTGGCCTTGCAATGCATTACAATTATATGTACATTTCAAAATAAGATAAAAAAATATATTTTGCAAAACATCTACATATTTTTCCTATTATCTTTACCAGTTGTTGGGAAAAAGATACAAATATCCTTACATTTTAGCGTATAGATATATATACAATTAGCACTCTTTCCAGTTAGTGTGATATTTGGCTGCGTTATAAGCATTAAACCAGTATTTTCCATTTTTATAAGACATAAGTTATGAAATAGTTAAGTCTACATGACCCATGACTTAGCAATTTCATTCAAGAGACAGAAACAGCTCTAGTCATAATAAAATATGTATTTTCAGTCACCCCCAAGGTCTTATAAGTGTTCTTTACTGCACACAAGTGTATCATATAAAGTAGATGTATGCACAGATTTTACCAAAGTATGTGTGATATTCTTATTGGATACCATATGTAAATAAAATGTCATTGGCTGTTAGTGCTTATGTCATGTTGCTAGATGGGGAAAATATGGATTATTTCATTGTCTCATGTATACAAATATAAAAGCTGGATATATTTCTGTCAGTAGTCAGCAGTCAGTGAGACAGTGGCAGCCATTTGGGGTGTGTTTTTGCTACTGATCCACGTTTTTTCTAAAAAAACTATAATAATGAGAAAATTACCAGAGGACTCTGTTTCTGTTAGCATTATTGGGTAATGAGTGCAAAGCAGTATGTGAGTAGGAGCTTTTTTCCTGATCACAGTGTATTGGAAAAAAAAATGAGATACTTAGTAATATGCAATTTAAAAGCAAGAGCAGAATGTACTGAAAAGTTATACATTATTTGCATGGGCTGGTATTAAATTCACAACCATCCCATATATAATTTTGAGCATGCGGGTCGTTACTAACGCTTGCGGGCTCGCGCAGCAACTGAGGCCAGCAACTGAGGCCCTCACGAAGCAATGAAGCGGAATGAAGCGGAGGCCGGAGCCCGTGACATGATGGGAACCCGCAAAAAAACGCCAATTGAATAGCAGAATAACTTACAGGCTCCATTTCTGAAGCCTGGATCTTAATTGAATGAGGCTTATTATATAGTTACATATAGCATGTATTAAAATAAACAGAAATGAATAACTCAACTTGATAACAATTCTTATTTTACATTTTACAATAAATATAACTAAAATATAAAAATATGAATCTAATATATATGATTAACAGCCCCATTAAATTAGAGCTTTTAAAATGTAGCCCGTAACTCCAGTTTTACGTGTTACGGCTATTAAATTAGCCCCGTAACGCAGCCTGCAGACGCAGACGCGAGAAAAGCCCACGTGTTGAGCAACGTTGAACTTTGCGCCCGTAAATCCTTTTGATCCGTCAAGCCCGTAACCGCCACTTGATCAATATAGCTATTAAATTGCCAAGAAGTTACACAGGAGCAAGCCCATAACATGCAAATGGAGCCCAAAGCCCAACGTGTGCTCAAGAGCACCCTCAATGTGGGTAAAGTCCAATATGTAGCACTTGTAATGCAAATGAAAACACAATACTGTACATTTATTAATATGGTAAGTGATGCTAGGTGTTAGAATTAGTAGCACAACATGCTCAAGCCCGCAATATCAAGCCCGTGTTATATCGATCCCTGCAATCAATGTGTTAATAAATATACTGTAACTCGCATGTGATAGAAGATCATATTTACAGCGTTATTTTTTTATTTATTATTTTTTTTAAGTTTTTATTTATCATTCTTCTTATACAAAAAGCCAAGAACATTGAAGTTTATACATTATTTCTGAAATATTATTTAAATGAAGTACTTCACTTTATCTAAAACTTTTTCTCCAGCAAAATGTATCGCTATTTGAATGTGAAATCTGAGAAATTCTTTTTGGGGTCAAATTCCATCTATTAATGGTTTTAAAGAAGGTCTCCCTGTATTTACGGATTTATTAATATTGCATCAATTTGGAATGTGGGTCCGATCGCAAACTGTAATTGAAGCCCGTAGGACTTTGATATCTAGCCTCCCCTTTTTCAGTGACATAACGCTAATAATCTTTTTTTCCATTGGCTCCGTCTAAACCCGTAACTACGGTCTACACTGGTTGATCATCTGCAAGGTCGTAAATCCATAGTTTTATGAATGAGCCACGATTTTCATCTCAAACCAGTAGCTAGCAGCCCCTTCCAATTTTATAGCAACATAACTCTGCCAAATTTCGAGCCTGCAGCCATTACGTGCTTCAAGTTGGACCTATGGGCTTCTAATTTAATGTGGCTATAAATCACATATATAGTTGTGAGCGTACGGGCCGTTGCTCACGCTTGCGGGCTCGCATAGCGAGCCCGTGGCCCTCGCAAAGCGAGGGCCACGGCCGAGGGCCTCGGTTGCTGGCATGGAGCTCAAAATTAATGTTAATACGGAGCACTTTGGCAATAGTTTGGCGTAGCGAGGCGAGCCGTTAAACCGTAGCCAAAAAATACAGCCGCAACTCGCGAACATGAAAAAAAATCCAAACACAATAAATACACACACCACATACATAAAAAGCTTACTGACAGCAAGAGGGAGCATCCACGACCTCAAAAAAACAAGTTACACCTTCATTTACCTCAAAATAAAAGAGTTTAGACACTAAAAAATTCTCTAAGCGACAGAAAAAATGGCGGACGAACAAAACGAAAACGAGGCTACAGCACTCTAACCACGAAAAACACTTACGGATAATCCACTAAGACGCATACCACACATTACGACATCGCAAAAAACAGACTCAACCCGTGGACAGGAAAAAAGCAAAAACACAATAAATACACACAACACATACATAAAAAGCTTACCTACAGCAAGAGGAAGCATCCAGGACCTCAAAAAAAATACTTACAGCTTCACTTAACTAAAAATAAAAGAGTTTAGACACTACAAAATTCTCTAAGCGAGAGAAAAAATGGCGGCCAAACAAAACGAAAACGAGGCTACAGCACAATAACCACATAAAACACTTACGGATAACCAGCTAAAACGCATACCACACATTACCCACCATTTTACGCTAATGCGGAAGTACACAACTACGCTAACGGTTTTGGCTCGCGCACGCACACTATTACACTGCACACGTTCATCACGCTTACACAGCACCTCCACACCACTAATGCTGCAGCAACATCAAACAAGGTTCACAGATCTTGAACACAATGCTTCAAAATAGGTAAAGTATATTCATTTATTAATTTTTATTATATATTTCAGTAGTACACACAAAACATTATTAGCTACCTTACAATTCCATATGTACAGTGGATATAAAAAGTCTACACACCCCTGTTAAAATGTCAGGTTTCTGTGCTGTAAAAAAATGAGACAAAGATAAATCATTTCAGAACTTTTTCCACCTTTAATGTGACCTATAAACTGTACAACTCAATTGAAAAACAAACTGAAATCTTTTAGGTGGAGGGAAGAAAAAATAAAATAAAAATAATGTAGTTGCATAAGTCTGCGGATGTAGCTGTGTTCAGAATTAAGCAATCACATTCCAAATCATGTTAAATAGGAGTCAGCATACACCTGCCATCATTTAAAGTGCCTCTGATTAACCCCAAATAAAGTTCAGGGGAAGAAAAAATATAAAAATAAAATAATATGGTTGCAAAAGTATACACACCCTTAAACTTATACTTTGTTGAAGCCCCTTGTGATTTTATTACAGCACTCAGTCTTTTTGGGTATGAGTCTATCAGCATGGCACATTTTGACTTGGCAAGATTTGCCCACTCTTCTTTGCAAAAACACTCCAAATCTGTCTGATTGCGAGGGCATCTCCTGTGCACAGCCATCTTCAGATCAACCCACAGATTTTCAATCGGTTTCAGGTCTGGGCTCTGGCTGGGCCATTCCAAAACTTTAATCTTCTTCTAGTGAAGCCATTCCTTTGTTGATTTGGATGTATGCTTTGGGTCGTTGTCATGCTGAAATATGAAGTTCCTCTTCATGTTCAGCTTTCTAGCAGAAGCCTGAAGGTTTTGTGCCAATATTGACTGGTATTTGGAACTGTTCATAATTCCCTCTATCTTAACTAAGGCCCCAGTTCCAGCTGAAGAAAAACAGCCCCAAAGCATGATGCTGCCACCACCATGCTTCACTGTGGGTATGGTGTTCTTTTGGTGATGTGCGGTGTTGTTTTTGCGCCAAACATATCTTTTGGAATTATGGCAAAAAAGTTCAACCTTGGTTTCATCAGACCATAACACCTTTTCCCACATGCTTTTGGGAGACTTGGCTTGGATGTTTTTCTTCGTAAGAAAAGGCTTTCGTCTTGCCACTCTACCCCATAGCCCAGACATATGAAGAATACGGGAGATTGTTGTCACATGTACCACACAGCCAGTACTTGACAGATATTCCTGCAGCTCCTTTAATGTTGCTGTAGGCCTCTTGGTAGCCTCCCAGACCAGTTTTCTTCTTGTCTTTTCATCAATTTTAGAGGGAGCTCCAGTTCTTGGTAATGTCACTGTTGTGCCATATTTACTCCACTTGATGATGACTGTCTCCACTGTGTTCCATGGTATATCTAATGCCTTGGAAATTATTTTGCACCCTTCTCCTGACTGATACCTTTAAACAATGAGATAACTTTGATGCTTTGGAAGCTCTCTGTGGACCATGGCTTTTGCTGTGGGATGCAAAAATTTCAGGAAAGACCAACTAGAGCAGCTAAACTTTATTTGGGGTTAATCAGAGGCACTTTAAATGATGGCAGGTGTATGCTGTCTCCTCTTTAACACGATTTGGAATGTGATTGCTTAATTCTGAACACAGCTACATCCCCAGTTATAAGAGGGTGTGCAGACTTATGCAACCACATTATTTTTATTTTTTATTTTTCTTCCCTCCCCCTAAAAGATTTCAGTTTGTTTTTCAATTGAGTTGTACAGTTTATTTGTGAAAAAGTAGCAAAGTTTGTATTGTAGGATAAATATTATAAAAAACATAATGATATGAATCTAATGCATAACTAATTAAATACATTATTATTATTATTACACTTTATTTGTAAAGCTCCAGGATTTTCTGTAGCGCTATTACAATGTAGAATAAAGTACAGAGATTCTAAACTAAGTATCAATACAAATACAAAACAATAGGGCAACAGATTGTTTTGTGGGATAAACATCTATAATTATTAAATTATATATACATTTATGATAAGAAAAATGGATAAAGATTAAATACAAATACAGATTTGTTTCACTGTCACATGTATAAAATATTAAAAAATATATAACAATTATAAACAAGTTACATTAAATGCATAATTATTATTATCACTTTTTATATATAAACTAATTATATTCTAAGTACCAATATAAATACATTACAATAAGGGAACTGATAGTTTGGTTGGATAGCGTTGAGGACCCTACTAATTACATAGAATTATATATAAAGAAAAAATTACAACAAATACAAATAAAAATGGATAAAAATTAATAAAAATACACATTTGTCTCATTGGTAAATTTATAAAATAAATAAAAGTATATAATTCATTATAAACATGTTACTACTTAGATTGAACATTATACTATGATTACTGAAAGTTTTTTTTTATAGTAATTGTAGTTTTTTCCAATAAAATTAAGTAGTAAATTGATAGTATATGTAAACAAAATCCTTATTTCTAATAAATAATAATGCAGAAAAATGTAATAAAAATGCACGTTCGTCTCATTGTCATATTTAGAAAAAAAGTAAAAAATAGTATCAGTGGTCTTGTAGAGGACGGAGGGACATTTTTTCCATTGTCCATTCCTAATAATTTCAATCACTTATGTACATGGTCTTACATATCTTGTAACATCATGCAAATTCTGAGATTTTTGTCTTGTATTATTATTGTCAGGAATTCTATATTAATCAATGATTATTATTTAGTTATGAGTGGATCCACTGGCAGTTTTTTTTCTTTCTTGGCTTCAGATATTGAGAATGCAACCCTGATATCTGCTGTATCAATTCATATCAGCAAAAACTGTTTTTACGTGTAAGTGGAGATATGCCATAATGTTTTCAAATATGTCTAATCCTTCTTGACATAATCTAATGGTTTTGAAGGTTAGATCTTGACAACACAGATCTTAGTTTGGAATTACCAAGGATTAGGATGACAGATTGAATTGAAGGGAATGTAAAATGAATTATCGCACAAAATATGTCCCAAATAATTCCAAGTTTGAATGATGATAAACCAGCTGGCATAATAGTTGACAGGTAAAATGTGAAATCCACAATCACAAGTAGCACCATTGTCCTGGCTGCTCTAACAAGTCCATCAGTTTGAGGATATTGGGAACCAGACACGTTCTCCTTCATTCTTCTGACATGTCCCACGAGGGAAGTAATGCTGAGTCCGATAGAGATAAGAGTGAGAAGAAAGGGAAGGCAGCAACCCAAAAACATGTTAATGACCATTTATGGGAAATACATTTGCATTTGAAAAGGATTCAACATTGAGTGGTCAGTCACATTGTGAGGATCTCCTAGCTGTATGGTCCAAAAGAGTGGAATAGTAACAGCAACTAAAGCAACTACTGACCCAAGCTGCCAATAATTAACAAGAGAAAAGACTTTCAACTTCAACTGATTGAAGAATCGGTGAGAAAACTTGACAAGACTTACACAATAACACAAGCTGAGCCAAGCGGTGTGCCAAAAACTTACATAGGACAAGTAGCAGTGAAGAATTAATTGAACTAAAAATACTTCTTTAACATTTTGAATGTAATCTCCAAGATAATATGGAATCCCATTACTGGCCAAGCAGCACTGAATGGCGATATTGGTGAGCCCCATCGCTAGAACGACTCGATCACAAACACCAAGGCCAGTGTTAGATTTCCATTCCTTCAAATATACAGCTACAATTGATGAATTTAGAGTTATTCCAGATATCGATAAAGCAATACAAATAATTGCTAGGAACATGTGTACAGGAGCCATCATTCCTCAAATTCTTCTTCTTCATTCAAAGTCATAATGATTCCATATCCTCAAGTTCTATGGAATATCATTTGGGAAATGCAAATCTCTCTGTATTTGGTGACACCCTATTTTGTTTATAGCGTCATATTTCGGCCATGGAATTCTTATATTACCTGGTGTGTAATCTGTTTTACTGACCCTGCAATCCATTATATATATAATTCCATCACTGGACCTCCGTGATTTTTCATGTTCTTATTATGTACAATTATAGGTTCATTACTCAGTTTCCAAAATAAGACAGAAAATGATATTCTTCAAACTCTACTAGTGTCACGGAAAAATAAATCAGATACTTAGTGATATGTAGTTTAATTGCAAGAGCAGAATGTACTGAACATTTATACAGTATTTGAATGGGCTGGGTATTATATTCACAACCATATCATATAAAGGGCAGTATTTAATTAACCCTTTCTTTTAGATACACTGCAAGACACATTATGCACATATCCTCACGCTTTCTTCTGTTCATGTCAAGTAATAACTCCACACATATCTATATATATAACAGAGATCATAGGCATTGTTTGTACCTCAATCTAACTAGAATTTGTTCCATACGTTTTTCTTTGAAGGCCTATAGTAAGTGTATATGTATATATATATATATATATATATATATATATATATATATATATACCTCTATATATTATGTGATGTGAGCTACTGAAAAACAAATAATATTATTGTAACCACAACAACAAAATTAGAGGTGCTCAATCTGAGAATGGACAATAACCTTTAAGGTTTAGAACTGTAGATGTAGCTTTACTGGCTCTTGAATTGTCTTTTGAACTTTTGATCCAGTCAGCATTCTAAGTGTCAGTGACAGAAATAGAACTTCTAATGAAAGCTTCTGCTTTCCATAAGCCACTAGGCAAACAGCAAAACCTTGCTAATCTTCTCTAAGCGGACTGTCATTTAAAGGAAACTTAAGTGTTGGTGTAACTTGTCCTATAAAGGTACAAAAGCCTCTTGTATATACCATATGTTCTTTTGAAGAACAAGACTTGGTGATAAACTTGATTAGAAAGTAAAAAAGCATAAATCACCTGAAGATATGTTTATCTAAAATGATTACCTCTCATAGTGGAGAAGGAAGATCATGTCCCATTGGTACATTGGGTCACCGATTTGGGGTCAACACGTCAGCCCATCTCAGCCTACACATCAATGTCCATGACAAGTAATATTACAAACCTCTCCTAGAGGAAGTCAAAGTCTTAAACCGGTCCAATTCTGGTCCAATATTTCAATTTTAATGATAGTTACAGAGTTTATTTTAACTCCATTCCCAGTGGATATCCACCTTCTTTTAGGTTGGTGAGATTCAAAATATTTGGAGATAGTACCACAATTTCAACTTCATCATGCCTTTATCTAATCGCACCTCTAACTGCATCATGCCTTTACCTACATTGCGCCTTTATCTACATCATGCCTCTATGTACATCATGCCTTTATCTACATCATGCCTCTATCTACATCATGCATTTATCTACATCATGCCTTTATCTACATCATGCCTTTATCAACATCATGCCTCTTTCTCCATCGTGCCTCTTTCTACATTGTGCCTTTATCTACATTGCGCCTTTATCTACAGTATGCCTTTATCTACATTGCGCCTTTATCTGAATCATGCCTTTATCTACATCATGCCTTTATCAACATCATGCCTTTATCTACATTGCGCATTTATCTACATTGTGCCTTTAGCTACATCGTTCCTCTATTTACATTGCTCCTTTATCTATATTGCACCTTTATCTGAATCATGCCTTTATCTACATTATGCCTTTATCTACATTATGCCTTTATCTACATTGTGCCTTTATCTACATTGTGCCTTTATCTACATTGCGCCTTTATCTACAGTATGCCTTTATCTACATTGCGCATTTATCTATATCGTGCCTCTATCTACATTTTGCCTCTATCTACATTGTGCCTTTATCTACATCGTTCCTCTATCTACATCGCTCCTTTATCTACATCGCGCCATTATCTGAATCGCACCTTTATCTGCATCATGCCTCTATCTACATTGCTCCTTTATTTACATTGTGCCTTTATCTACATTACGCCTTTATCTACACTGTGCCTCTATCTACATCGTGCCTTTCTCTACATTGCGCCTTTATCTACACCGCTCCATTATCTACATTGCACCTTTATCTACATCATGCCTCTATCTACATCGCGCTTCTATCTTCATTGCGCCTTTATCTACATTGTGCCTTTATCTACATTGTTAATCTGTTTACTTGGCTCCTTTATCTACATTGCGCCTTTATCTGAATTGTGCCTTTATCTATATCATGCCTCTATCTACATTGCGCCTTTATCTACATTGTGCCTTTATCTACATTGCGCCTTTATCTACATTGCGCCTTTATCTGCACCATGCCTCTATCTACATCGTGCCTTTACATACATTGTGCCTTTATCTACATCATGCCTTTATCTTCAACATCTATCTATATCGCGCCTTTATCTACATTGCGCCTTTATCTACATCGTGCCTCTATCTACATTGCGCCTTTATCTACATTGTACCTTTATCTGTATCATGCCTCTATGTACATCATGCCTTTATATACATTGTACCTTTATCTACATCATGCCTTTATCTACTTTGCGCCTTTATCTACATAGCACCTTTATCTACATCATGCCTCTATCTACATTGCGCTTCTATCTACATTGCGCCTTTATCTATATTGTGCCTTTAGCTACATTGCGCCTTCACCTACATTGTGCCTTTATCTAGATTGCACCTTTATCTACATCCTGCCTTTATCTATATTGCTCCTTTATCTACTTTGCACCTTTATCAGAATCATGCCTTTATCTACATTATGCCTTTATCTACATTGCGCATTTATCTACATTGTGCCTTTAGCTACATCGTTCCTCTATTTACATTGCTCCTTTATCTATATTGCACCTTTATCTGAATCGTGCCTTTATCTACATTATGCCTTTATCTACATTGTGTCTTTATCTACATTGCACCTTTATCTACATCTCGCCTTTATCAACATCATGCCTCTTTCTCCATCGTGCCTCTTTCTACATTGTGCCTTTATCTACATTGCGCCTTTATCTACAGTATGCCTTTATCTACATTGCGCCTTTATCTATATCGTGCCTCTATCTACATTTTGCCTCTATCTACATCGTGCCTTTATCTACATCGTTCCTCTATCTACATCGCTCCTTTATCTACATTGCACCATTATCTGAATCGCACCTTTATCTGCATCATGCCTCTATCTACATTGCTCCTTTATTTACATTGTGCCTTTATCTACATTACGCCTTTATCTACACTGTGCCTCTATCTACATCGTGCCTTTCTCTACATTGCGCCTTTATCTACACCGCTCCATTATCTACATTGCCCCTTTATCTACATCATGCCTCTATCTACATCGTGCTTCTATCTTCATTGCGCCTTTATCTACATTGTGCCTTTATCTACATTGTTAATCTGTTTACTTGGCTCCTTTATCTACATTGCGCCTTTATCTGAATTGTGCCTTTATCTATATCATGCCTCTATCTACATTGCGCCTTTATCTACATTGTGCCTTTATCTACATTGCGCCTTTATCTACATTGCGCCTTTATCTGCACCATGCCTCTATCTACATCGTGCCTTTACATACATTGTGCCTTTATCTACATCATGCCTTTATCTTCAACATCTATCTATATCGCGCCTTTATCTACATTGCGCCTTTATCTACATCGTGCCTCTATCTACATTGCGCCTTTATCTACATTGTACCTTTATCTGTATCATGCCTCTATCTACATCATGCCTTTATATACATTGTACCTTTATCTACATCATGCCTTTATCTACTTTGCGCCTTTATCTACATAGCACCTTTATCTACATCATGCCTCTATCTACATTGCGCTTCTATCTACATTGCGCCTTTATCTATATTGTGCCTTTAGCTACATTGCGCCTTCACCTACATTGTGCCTTTATCTAGATTGCACCTTTATCTACATCCTGCCTTTATCTATATTGCTCCTTTATCTACTTTGCACCTTTATCAGAATCATGCCTTTATCTACATTATGCCTTTATCTACATTGCGCATTTATCTACATTGTGCCTTTAGCTACATCGTTCCTCTATTTACATTGCTCCTTTATCTATATTGCACCTTTATCTGAATCGTGCCTTTATCTACATTATGCCTTTATCTACATTGTGTCTTTATCTACATTGCACCTTTATCTACATCTCGCCTTTATCAACATCATGCCTCTTTCTCCATCGTGCCTCTTTCTACATTGTGCCTTTATCTACATTGCGCCTTTATCTACAGTATGCCTTTATCTACATTGCGCCTTTATCTATATCGTGCCTCTATCTACATTTTGCCTCTATCTACATCGTGCCTTTATCTACATCGTTCCTCTATCTACATCGCTCCTTTATCTACATTGCACCATTATCTGAATCGCACCTTTATCTGCATCATGCCTCTATCTACATTGCTCCTTTATTTACATTGTGCCTTTATCTACATTACGCCTTTATCTACACTGTGCCTCTATCTACATCGTGCCTTTCTCTACATTGCGCCTTTATCTACACCGCTCCATTATCTACATTGCACCTTTATCTACATCATGCCTCTATCTACATCGTGCTTCTATCTTCATTGCGCCTTTATCTACATTGTGCCTTTATCTACATTGTTAATCTGTTTACTTGGCTCCTTTATCTACATTGCGCCTTTATCTGAATTGTGCCTTTATCTATATCATGCCTCTATCTACATTGCGCCTTTATCTACATTGTGCCTTTATCTACATTGCGCCTTTATCTACATTGCGCCTTTATCTGCACCATGCCTCTATCTACATCGTGCCTTTACATACATTGTGCCTTTATCTACATCATGCCTTTATCTTCAACATCTATCTATATCGCGCCTTTATCTACATTGCGCCTTTATCTACATCGTGCCTCTATCTACATTGCGCCTTTATCTACATTGTACCTTTATCTGTATCATGCCTCTATCTACATCATACCTTTATATACATTGTACCTTTATCTACATCATGCCTTTATCTACTTTGCGCCTTTATCTACATAGCACCTTTATCTACATCATGCCTCTATCTACATTGCGCTTCTATCTACATTGCGCCTTTATCTATATTGTGCCTTTAGCTACATTGCGCCTTCACCTACATTGTGCCTTTATCTAGATTGCACCTTTATCTACATCCTGCCTTTATCTATATTGCTCCTTTATCTACTTTGCACCTTTATCAGAATCATGCCTTTATCTACATTATGCCTTTATCTACATTGCGCATTTATCTACATTGTGCCTTTAGCTACATCGTTCCTCTATTTACATTGCTCCTTTATCTATATTGCACCTTTATCTGAATCGTGCCTTTATCTACATTATGCCTTTATCTACATTGTGTCTTTATCTACATTGCACCTTTATCTACATCTCGCCTTTATCAACATCATGCCTCTTTCTCCATCGTGCCTCTTTCTACATTGTGCCTTTATCTACATTGCGCCTTTATCTACAGTATGCCTTTATCTACATTGCGCCTTTATCTATATCGTGCCTCTATCTACATTTTGCCTCTATCTACATCGTGCCTTTATCTACATCGTTCCTCTATCTACATCGCTCCTTTATCTACATCGCACCATTATCTGAATCGCACCTTTATCTGCATCATGCCTCTATCTACATTGCTCCTTTATTTACATTGTGCCTTTATCTACATTACGCCTTTATCTACACTGTGCCTCTATCTACATCGTGCCTTTCTCTACATTGCGCCTTTATCTACACCGCTCCATTATCTACATTGCACCTTTATCTACATCATGCCTCTATCTACATCGCACTTCTATCTTCATTGCGCCTTTATCTACATTGTGCCTTTATCTACATTGTTAATCTATTTACTTGGCTCCTTTATCTACATTGCGCCTTTATCTGAATTGTGCCTTTATCTATATCATGCCTCTATCTACATTGCGCCTTTATCTACATCGTGCCTCTATCTACATCGTGCCTTTATCTACATTGCGCCTTTATCTACATTGCGCCTTTATCTGCACCATGCCTCTATCTACATTGTGCCTTTACATACATTGTGCCTTTATCTACATCATGCCTTTATCTTCAACGCGCCTTTTTCTACATCATGCCCCTATCTACATCGCGCTTCTATCTACATTGCGCCTTTATCTACATTGTGCCATTATCTACATCGTTAATTTATTTACATGGCTCTTTTATCTACCGTACATTGCGCCTTTATCTGAATTGCACCTTTATCTACATTATGCCTTTATCTAAATTGTGCCTTTATCTATATCATGCCTCTATCTACATCACGCCTTTATCTACATCTCACCTTTATCTATATCGCGCCTTTATCTACATTGCGCTTTTATCTACATCGTGCCTCTATCTACATTGCGCCTTTATCTACATTGCACCTTTATCTGCATCATGCCTCTATCTACATCATGCCTTTATATACATTGTGCCTTTATCTACATCATGCCTTTATCTACTTTGCGCCTTTATCTACATAGCACCTTTATCTACATCATGCCTCTATCTACATTGCGCTTCTATCTACATCGCGCCTTTATCTATATTGTGCCTTTATCTACATTGCGCCTTCACCTACATTGTGCCTTTATCTACATTACGCCTTTATCTACACTGTGCCTCTATCTACATCGTGCCTTTCTCTACATTGCGCCTTTATCTACACCGCTCCATTATCTACATCTATCTCCATTGAAAACATTTGTGGGCTTTGGGAAATTGAGCAATTGAATAGCAATCGTAACTCTTGCGGACAGGAAAGGTCAAAGGCTTTGGGAGGATGTAAGATACAAGTTTAACCATCACCATTTTTTCTAGGCTGTAACTTGTAACACATTTGGAGCCCACAAAAAAGACGCCTATTGAATAGAAAATTAACTTGTGGCCTTCATTACGGGCTACCGTATCGAGCAAGAGTTCAACTGAATAAGGCCCATAGTCTGTAGAGTTTGGAGATAAAAGGTTAGGAGCCTACATGGGCCTCATATCATATGATATCATAGTACTGACAGGGCAGGACTGGCAGCTCCAGAGCCGACATGGTCACTGGACAGGAATAAACTACAAATAAAAGCAAAATGTAATATCCTCTTACTTCCCACCGTTGGAAAACAGCAACCGGTGACTACAATGTCATATACAAGATGGCCCACGTGTGACCTTTATATACCACCTCTGCATATTAAAATTCAAATTTCCAACCTCGAGGGTGCTTAAAGGACCGCAAAGGTCCTTAAAAAACCTGCGATCACTAAAGAATTAACCCCTAACTACATACATTATTAGCCCTAACTACATACATTAATACCCCTGACTACATAAAATTAAACCCCTAAATACATACATTAATACTCCTAACTACATACATTAATACCCCTACATTCATACAATTAAACCCCTAAATACATACAGTAAACAACTAAATCTCACCTAAAACAACCCCCCACTAAACCTAGAATAGGGTAAATAAGATCACTTACCTTGCCCAAATGCCCCATCCAGCGACAATGTTTTTTTTGTCCTCGTCCTTAACATAAGGGCCCTTCATAGATGTCCACAGGTCCGGCACCCCTAGGATAAAAATAAACATTACAATTAATAACAAAATAAACACAACATATAATGAAATGCATTCCAAATAGTACACTTCCCTTTGCGCGATGCCCCAGTCCTTCTTGCAGTCTTCGCCATCAGGACCCCTTCAAAACAATCTGCCGATCTAAAAAAAACAACTAATGGAGCTCTTCCCTAGAGGAGCTCCCCGCCGCAAATGAAGCTTTTCTTGCCTGCTCCAGTAAATATTTGAAATGGTGCCTTTTGATTGGCTGGAAATGCTGTGTTTTAATTTTTCAGCCAATCAGAAGGCGCCAAGGTGAGCCAATCAAAATGGGATACACCCCTTTGTTGCATTCTGATTGGCTGAAGTAACTGTCAGTCAATTCTAATCCAATCAGAAGACAGTATTTCCTTCAGCCAATCAGAATGGGATACACCCCACGTGGTGTATCCCATTGTGTTTGGTTACAAGCATTTGCGTCTTCTGATGTAACTGTCAATCAGATTCCAGCCAATCAGAAGACGCAGATGCTTGGAGCTAATCACAATGGGATACACCACGGGATATGGGATATAGGGGTGTATCCCATTTTGATTGGCTCACCTTGGCGCCTTATTATTATTATTATTATTATTATTATTATTATCTTTATTTATAATGCGCTAACATATTCCGTAGCACTGTACAGGGGTTGAGTACATGGCAAAAAAAAAATGAACACCTTATAAAGAATGGAGGGCCCTGTTTTTGAGCTTAAAATCAGATGTACATAGTGCTCATTTCCAAGGGTTTAGGTGTGCTGCAAGAGAGTGACAAATGCAAGATGGCAATGTGAAAGCAATTTATTTAGTCAAGTGGAGGTGTCGATGTGTTGTACTGTAGAATGTGGGTATAAGTAATTTTAAGCTGTGGAGTGTGCAGTTGTACAATGCTGGAGGTGATAAGATTTTTTAAACAGGTGTGTTTTTATTAATTTTTTTAAGGTTTTGAGGCAGGAAGATAATCTAATGGAGCGAGGTAAGGAGTTCCAGATAGTAGGGGCAGCACGAGAAAGGTCTTGAAGACAAGAGTGAGAGGAGGTGATAAGAGAGGAGGAAAGGAGAAGGTCGTTAGCAGAGCGAAGGTGGCAGGTGGGAGAGTATTTTCAAACAAGAGCAGAGATTTAAGGGGGTGCACTGTTGTTGAGGGCTTTATGTGTTAGGGTCATGATTTAAAATGTGATTCTGGAAGCTATGGGAAGCCAGTGGAGTGATTGACAGGGAGGAGCTGCAGACACTGATCGTTTGGTATGGAAGATGATTCTAGAGGAGGTGTTCATTATGTATTGGAGGGGAGACAGACGAGAGATGCAGAGAATTGGGAAGCCAGTGTAGTCATTGACAGAGAGGAGCTGCAGACACTGATCGTTTGGTATGGAAGATGATTCTAGCGGAGGCGTTCATTATGTATTGAAGGGGAGACAGACGAGAGATGCAGAGAATTGGGAAGCCAGTGTAGTGATTGACAGAGAGGAGCTGCAGACACTGATCGTTTGGTATGGAAGATGAGATTAGCGGAGGTGTTCATTATGTATTGGAGGGGAGACAGACGAGAGATGCAGAGAATTGCAGTAGTCGAGTTGAGATATGTTGTGAGAGTGTATTCAAATCTTAGCTGTTTTTTATGTGAAACTGACAAGATTTTGTTATTGATTGAATATGAGGAATAAAAGAGAGGGCGGGATCCAGTAGAACCCCAAGACAACAGGCCTGGGAGGTGGTAGTGATGATGACATTGTCAACAGTGAGAGATATTTGAGGAGTGGAAGCTGTAGGAGAGGGTGAAACGATAAAGAGTTTCGTCTTAGACATGTTGAGTTTGAGTTGACGGGCAGACATCCAGCAGGATATGCTAGAGAGGCAGTTGGAAACTTAAGCTAAAAGAGCCATCTGCATAGAGATGATACTGAAATCCAAAGGATTTTATGAGGGTACCAAGAGAGGAGGCGTAGATGGAAAAGACAAGGGGGCCTAGGACAGAACCTTGGGCAATGCCAACAGACAGAGGGAGAGGTGAAGAAGAGGTGCCAGAGAAGGAGACACTAAATGCAAGATCTTCTTGATAGGATGTGAACCATGAAAGAGCTGTGTCCTGTATGCCAAAAGAGCGGAGAGTTTGTATTAGAAGAGGGTGGTCAACTAAAATAGAGAAGCTACCCTTTGATTTGGCGGTTAGCAAGTCATTGCTGACTTTTGTGAGGGCTGTTTTTGTAGAGTGTTGGGCCCGGAAGCCAGATTGGAAGGGTTCAAGAAGGGAATTGGAGGAAATAAACTGAGTGAGGCGATTGTAAACAAGCCGCTCAAGCAGTTTAGAAGCCAGGGGAAGTAGTGAGATAGGTCGATCGTTGAAGGCAGAAGCTGGGTCAGATGAGGGCTTCTTGAGAATGGGTGTAATTATGGCATGTTTTAAAGAGGATGGAAACTTGCCAGTGTTTAGGGAGAGGTTGAATAGATGTGTGAAAGCTGTGATAAGTGTGGTGGATAGCGGAGGGATTAGCTGTGATGGAATAGGATCATGTGGACATGTTGCAAGTTGAGAGGTTGACACCTTGGCACCTTCTGATTGGCTGAAAAATGATTGACAGCATTTTCAGCCAATCAGCAGCATTTCAAAAATTTACTGGAGCAGGCAAGAGAAGCTTCTGTTGGTTTTTTTATTTTTTTAGACCGGCAGATTTTTTGGGAGGGGTGAAGACTTTAAGAAGGATGGGTGCATCGCGCCAAGGTAAGTGTACTATTTAGAATGTATTTCATTATATGTTGTGTTTATTTTGTTATTAATTGTAATATCTTTTTTATCCTAGGGGTGCTGGACATGTGGACATCTAGGAAGGGCCCTTATGCTAGGGACGAAGGCAAGAATACCATTGTCGCTGAAGGGGCATTTGGGCAAAGTAAGTGGTCTTATTTACCCTATTCTAGGTTTAGTGAGGGGGGTTGTTTTAGGTGAGATTTAGGTTTTTTTCCTGTGTTTATTTAGGGGTTTAATTGTATGTAGTTAGAGGTATTAATGTATGTATTTAGGGATATTAATGTATGTAGTTAATGGTATTAATGTGTGTATTTAGGGGTTTAATTGTATATAGTTAGGGGTATTAATGTATGTAGTTTAAGGGTATTATTGTATGTAGTTAGGGGTTTATTTGTATGTAGTTAGGGGGTTTACTGTATGTATTTATGTTTTTTATTGCATGAAAAGTATGTTTTTATTTTATGTAGGTTTTTTATTTTATGTAACTTAGTTTTTTTTTATTTTTGATAATGTTCTTTTTTTATTTTCTGTAATGTTCTTTTTTATTTACAACAATGTCCTTTTTTTTATTTTGTGTAATTAGGTTTTTTTTTTTATTTTGTGTAATAAGTAGGGTAATAGGGGTTTTATTAGGGTGTTAGGTGTGTAGTGTAGGGGTTAACATGGTAGAGGGGGGTTGATGGGATAGGGTATGAGGGGGTTTATGGGAAGACGTTTACTGGGTACATTTGGGGTTAAATAGGCCCAGTTAAGGTTAAATAGGACTAGATGGGGTTCTAATGGGACTAGATAGGCTTACATAGGCCCAGTTAGGGTTAAATAGGACTAGGTGGGGTTAAATAGGACTAGATAGAGTTACATAGGCCCAGATAGGTTTGAATGGGACTAGATAGGGTTACATAGGAATAGACAGGATTAAATAGGTCTAGATGGGGTTAAGTGGTTAGTGATAGGGTTCATTAGGTATGGTGAGGGTTAAATAGGGTTAATTAGTTAGAGGGGGTTAATTAGTTAAAGATGGGTTAATGGAATGATATAGGGTAGGATAGTGGTTAATAATGTAAGGTAGGGGTTAATAGGGTAGGGGTTTATTGGGTACAGTTAGAGTTAATGGGGTATAGTTAGGGTTAATAGTGTAGAAAGGGGTTAATAGGGGTTAATAGTGTAGTGTTTAGGCTTGGTGTCATGAGGGTCCTAGAGGCACCCCCATGGCACTTATAGTGTTATTCTAGGGGCTAATAGGGAAATGGATATTCGTAGGGAAAGTATAAGAATGCACTATATACATAGTATGTATATAAAGCATGTCTGTATAAACCCTTATGGGACTGAGGAGGTTAACTAATGTCCCATAAGGGTCTGTATAGACCCATATGGGACTGATGGGGTTAATCAGTGTCCCATGAGGGTCTGTATAGACCCTTATGGGACTGAGGGGGTTAAGTAGTGTGCCATAAGGGTCTGAATAGACCCTTATTGGACTGAGGGGGTAATTAGAGGCTCATGGGGGTCTGTATAGACCCCCATGAGTAATGGGGTTAGTTTGAGATGCCTGGGGGGGTACTTATAGTACCCCGGCAGCAGGGGTTAATTTTTTAGTTATCGCGGGTCCTTTAAGGACCTTTACTGTCATTTAAGGACCCGGGATAGGGTTCAGATCGGTCCCCCACTGCACAGGTTAATATGGGGACACTGCGGGGGGCCCTATGGGTGACCTCCAGCACAGGGGGGTTAATTTTAGGTGCCGGGGGGTACTTGAAGTACCCCCACAGCATTGGTTAACTATTTAACTGCTGTGGGGGTCCCAATCGGGACCCCTGCAGCATGGGGTTAGATCTAGGGAGCAGGGGGAGGTTTAGGGGTCAGAGGTTGGTTCAGGTGCCGGATTGGGATCTTTTGTGCTGCTCGCGCATCGCACGTAAGGGCTTTACTATCTCTGGAGCACCCTTGGGGCTACGGCCTCCATTTGCGTGTTACATGATAGCTTGTGTGTGACTTCTTAGCAATGTACGAGTAAGATTGGATCGTAAGGGCTACATGGATGACAGATCAATGGGTTTTCGGGCTGCAACGTTACACGTTGCCTGTCTCTTAGGCATTTCTTGGCCAGCTTGCATTTTCAAACGCAAGTCGGCAGCGTGTCGGGTTATGAGGGTAATTTAATAGCAACGTAGGGCTACTTATGTCACTATGTGCTAAGAGTTTGATCTTCGCTCCAATTTAATAGGGCTAATAATGTTTAGATGCTGCTATATTTATACAAATATTATTTATAATGTAAGTTTTGACTACCTTGACCTAATGTCCATAAAGGGCCAAATTAATGTCCTAACAACAGGAGCTATCAGCCTTATTAAATTGCGATTCGGCAAATTTAAAAGGGCTCAATTTAAGCACATAGCATATTTTTTTACAGATTTTTTTAATTAGTGAGGACCTTGCTTTTTGATAGAAGTTCACTAACTAAAAACTCCTGCAAAAAAAATATGCTATGTGCTTAAATAGAGCCCTTTTAAATTTAAATTAAATCGCAATTTAATAAGGCTGTATATGTTTAATTAGATATTGATCGTTAACACAATTCCAGATAAATAATTTAGAAAAGCAATGTTTAATATTAAACTTACTTTCAACCATCAACTTGTAAACTTGAGCTACTTGTCTCCACCACATATGAGGGTTGGGAGCAACTCTGACTGGGAGGCAGTCCTGAATGCTCAGGAGGAGAACATTTTCATTGGCTGTAGGTTGTGTTGATTTCCTTTGTAAGGACACAATTTGTATCTGAGCATCCCTACCTGTGATTCCCTCATAAAGGGTGGAGACAAGTTGTTTAGAAGTCAATGTTTAAAATTAAGTTTAATATTGGATATTACTGTCAATATTGATTGAATAGGAATTTGATGTAAAAAAAAACATACGCTAATTAAAACAACTTGCTCCAGTTGTTAAACATTGTTGTTGTTTCATTGTGTCCAATTACCCATGACCCGATGGGCCACAGCATGCCAAGCACATCAGTCAGTCACTGCTACTTTGGGCTCCATCAAGCTCAGGTTAATGGGGTAGGCACCTTCTGACCTGAGGGGCTCATCTTCCGGAGCCAGATTGTTATGTCTTATGCTTATCCGTAAGGTTTTCCTGGCAAAGATTATGAGTGGATTTATCTGACCTCTCTGCTATTGCCTGCCCATCTTGGATGATCCTAAATGTTATAGCTCACAGCTTCATTGAGGTACACAATCCCCTTCACCACAAAAAGGTAGATCCAGAAGGCGAACTTAGCCATTACAGACAACTTTTAAGTTTCCCACCATGCTATGTGGGAACTATTAGATTACCCTTTTAAACAGAAGAATAAAGTGGAAAGCAATCCCCTCACCAACAAAGAGTTAAAGTTTATCACATGGGTATTATCTGTCAATCAGCCTTTCTGATCCTCCCCCTTGGTCATGACTACTGACCCTGATCTGTTGATGGTTTACTTTGTGCCAACACTGTTCCCAGAAGTCTCTTTTCTACCTGCAGACTTTAGATTAGATTGAATAGGTCGGTGCTACTGTGCATGTTCTTGTACGAGGCGCCATGTTTTATTACTGAATAACATGGGGATGGGAATAAAAATCTTCTCTCTCTCTGGCTGTATTGTGCTCGTTCAGAGTTGGACAGAACGTGGGAGAGTCCTCAGGCCACGTGGGAGGTTATTTACAAGATGAAAAAGAGCCCTTATCCACATATACGGGTGCTCAACCCACCCTGCTTTAAGAAGTGAATAACACACACACAAGAAAAAACATTGTAGGGCTATATAACTACAAATTATCCTTTTCTATAAAAATGATTAGTAAATTAGGAGACCAGGTAACAGTGGGCCCCAGTGCTGCACCAGCAGTAGCTTTACCGCTGGCACTGGTATTGAAATGGTAAACTGAGCAAAATATTTTTTTGGCAAATAAATGAGTTTATATGATTAAATAATTTGACTCTAATTCCCTTTATTATTGCTTTTATTCACTCTTGTTATGCAGTCACCGTCTCTTGTTTTAGCCACATAATATGTTTATAATATGTATATATGGATGACTGAATATTCTGCTATATGTAGGACTTTCTCACATTACCTCTAAATCCTCCAACTTCAAAGCATGACCTCTTGTTCTTGAATTTTTTCTTTTCTCAAAGACATCTCCCTCTTGAAGTTTATTAAATCCTTTGATGTATTTAAATGTATTCTATCACATCACCTTGGCTGGATAGGTATATATTTATAAAACAATATTTTTTCATTAGTATAGGGGACCTATCTAAATAGGCGTATATTTATATTAGTATGGGGGGACCCACCTGAATATGTGTTTATATTATTATGGGGGGGCCTACCTAAATATTTGTATATTTCTATTAGTATGTAGAGACCCCCCTCAATATGTATATATTATATAGCTATAGGGGACCCTGACTGAACATGTATTTTATTACTTTAGGGAACCCTGGCTAAACATATATATATTTACACAGAGAATTTAACAAGCACTTTCTCACCTTGATGAGCGGAGCTCACGTGAGAGGGCTGCCCCCCCCCCCCCTATAGGAAATACTGTATAGTAAATCAGGAGATAACATGAGACACTTAGTAAATTTCCCCCAGAGTCTTCCTCCACAATAGTTCTTAGACTGAATATTAAAATCTGAACTAATACAATCACTAATGTACTCCAGGCATTAATAACCACTGAGATAAGTTTCTACATTAAAATATATTGTGCTTTCAAATATTGTATTCAATGTATTTTTTTATTTTTTTAATTGTCAAGAAATACAACTGCACTAAAAATGTTATGTGGAAATGAGAAAAGTCAAAGAATAAGTTGCAAATCCAGCTGATTATACTGAACTCTTTTTGGGACATTTATACTTGTGTATGTGTGAATGTATATATATATATATATATATATATATATATATATATATATACTGTATACAGTGGATATAAAAAGTCTACACACCCCTGTTAAAATGTCAGGTTTCTGTGCTGTAAAAAAATGAGACAAAGATGAATAATTTCAGAACTTTTTCCACCTTTAATGTGACCTATAAACTGTACAACTCAATTGAAAAACAAACTGAAATCTTTTAGGTGGAGGGAAGAAAAAATAAAATAAAAATAATGTGGTTGCATAAGTCTGCGGATGTAGCTGTGTTCAGAATTAAGCAATCACATTCCAAATCATGTTAAATAGGAGTCAGCATACACCTGCCATCATTTAAAGTGCCTCTGATTAACCCCAAATAAAGTTCAGCTGCTCTAGTTGGTCTTTCCTGAAATTTTCTTAGTCGCATCCCACAGCAAAAGCCATGGTCCACAGAGAGCTTCCAAAGCATCAGAGGGATCTCATTGTTAAAAGATATCAGTCAGGAGAAGGGTACAAAAGAATTTCCAAGGCATTAGATATACCATGGAACACAGTGAAGACAGTCATCATCAAGTGGAGAAAATATGACACAACAGTGACATTACCAAGAACTGGAGCTCCCTCCAAAATTGAAGAAAAGACGAGAAGAAAACTGGTCTGGGAGGCTACCAAGAGGCCTACAGCAACATTAAAGGAGCTGCAGAAATATCTGGCCATTACTGGCTGTGTGGTACATGTGACAACAATCTCCTGTATTCTTCATATGTCTGGGCTATGGGGTAGAGTGGCAAGACAAAAGCCTTTTCTTACGAAGAAAAACATCCAAGCCAGGCTACATTTTGCAAAAACACATCTGAAGTCTCCCAAAAGCATGTGGGAAAAGGTGTTATGGTCTGATGAAACCAAGGTTGAACTTTTTGGCCATAATTCCAAAAGATATGTTTGGCGCAAAAACAACACTGCACATCAGCAAAAGAACACCATACCCACAGTGAAGCATGGTGGTGGCAGCATCATGCTTTGGGGCTGTTTTTCTTCAGCTGGAACTGGGGCCTTAGTTAAGATAGAGGGAATTATGAACAGTTCCAAATAACAGTCAATATTGGCACAAAACCTTCAGGCTTCTGCTAGAAAGCTGAACATGAAGAGGAACTTCATCTTTCAGCATGACAACGACCCAAAGCATACATCCAAATCAACAAAGGAATGGCTTCACCAGAAGAAGATTAAAGTTTTGGAAAGTTTTGGAATGGCCCAGCTAGAGCCCAGACCTGAATCCGATTGAAAATCTGTGGGGTGATCTGAAGAGGGCTGTGCACAGGAGATGCCCTCGCAATCAGACAGATTTGGAGTATTTTTGCAAAGAAGAGTGGACAAATCTTGCCAAGTCAAAATGTGCCATGCTGATAGACTCATACCCAAAAAGACTGAGTGCTGTAATAAAATCACAAGGTGCTTCAACAAAGTATTAGTTTAAGGGTGTGCATACTTATGCAACCATATTATTTTATTTTTATATTTTTTCTTCCCTCTACCTAAAAGATTTCAGTTTGTTTTTCAATTGAGTTGTACAGTTTATAGGTCACATTAAAGGTAGAAAAAGTTCTGAAATGATTTATCTTTGTCTAATTTTTTTACAGCTCAGAAACCTGACATTTTAACAGGGGTGTGTAGACATGTTATATCCACTGTATATATATATATATATATATATATATATATATATATATATATATATAGTAGACTCTCAGATATCCGGCACCCACAGGGATTGGTAAATGCCGGATAAATATATTTTCTGGTTCCTTAAGAGTTACTATTAAAACATGCCTAGATTAGCTGCACATAGGATGCTCTGCTAAGTATATTTGTCAGTGAGGGCTGTTCTAGCAGCAGCAGCTTTCACTCCTCACTTACACGCAGGTACGTTCGGCTGGAGGGTGCTGTGCTGAACCCAGGGAATGTAAACCCAGCACTGCCCTGGCTCAGTCACTCATGTCCGGGGAATGTAACCCCAACACTGCCCTGGCTCAGTCACTCATGCCTAGGGAATTTAACGCCAACACTGCACTGGTCTTAATCACTCATGCCCGGGGAATTTAACGCCAACACTGCCCTGGCTCAGTCACTCATGCCCGGGGAATTTAACGCCAACACTGCCCTGGCTCAATCACTCATGCTCGGGGAATGTAAACCCCAACAATGCCCTGGCTCAGTCACTCATGCCCGGGGAATTTAACGTCAACACTGCACTGGCTCAGTCACTCATGCCCGGGGAATTTAACGCCAACACTGCACTGGCTCAGTCACTCATGCCCAGGGTATTGTTACACCAACACTGCCCTGGCTCAGTCACTCATGCCTAGGAAATGTAACGCCAACACTGCACTGGCTCAGTCACTCATGCCCAGGGAATTTAACGCCAACACTGCCCTGGCTCAGTCACTCATGCCAAGGGAATGTAACGTCAACACTGCACTGGCTCAGTCACTCATGCCCAGGGAATTTAACGCCAACACTGCCCTGGCTCAGTCACTCATGCCCGGGGAATGAAACGCCAACACTGCACTGGCTCAGTCACTCATGCCTAGGGAATGTAACGCCAACACTGCACTGGCTCAGTCACTCATGCCCAGGGAATGTAACGCCAACACTGCCCTGGCTCAGTCACTCATGCCTAGGGAATGTAACGCCAACACTGCCCTGGCTCAGTCACTCATGACCGGGGATTGTAACCCCAACACTGCCCTTGCTCAGTCACTCATGCCCGGGGAATGTAACGCCAACACTGCCCTGGCTCAGTCACTCATGCCCAGGGAATGTAACCCCAACACTGCCCTGGCTCAGTCACTCATGGCCGGGGAATGTAACGCCAACACTGCCCTGGCTCAGTCACTCATGCCCGGGGAATGTAACCACAACACTGCCCTGGCTCAGTCACTTATGTCTGTCTTCTTCCAGGTAACATTGAATTGCAGAGACGTACAGTGGATGATATCTAGGTGCCTGTAAGCATTTTGTGGCATGACAACCTGGCACCTGGCATTTTTTGAGCCCTGTAAAATGTAATTTTTATTTAAAGTAAAGGATTCAATTTCTTTTCTGGTTGCTTGAGTTCTGGTTAACTGAGAGTCTACTGTATATGTATATATATATATATTTTTTTTTTTCTCTTAAGATTAAGCATAAGATTAAAAACATAATTAGAATAATCACTTTGTTGTATGGATTTGCCATCTATAACTTATTCAATCACAACTAATTTGCAGTATTTATAAAAAATGAATAAGTGTTATATATACACTTTGTACATACATGTAGTTAGGTATATAAAGCATATATATGTCTATCACAGGAATTTTCACTTTTATAGTATACACAATATTATGGGTGTGATTTAAATTTGAAAATGAAATGTTCTAAATATTCAGTCATTTTAGATAATTAATAAATGCCTGGAAGTAAATTGCTACCAGAAATATTGTTATAGTAATAATAATAATAATACTTTTACTCCATGGTAATATTCCCAATTTGTAGTAAAAAACACAGTTTTGAGCGGATTCTCCGCTCCCACCCTCGCCACTAATTCTAGTATCTCTGCCACCAACTCTAATTCCCAGCATCCGCACCTCCTGGGGATCCCCTCTTTTCTCCTTAGGACCTTAGTACACAATCTTTGGCACTATGAACTCTGGGTGACGCCATATATATTAGCTAATATAGGAAATTATAGAGTGACAAGTATTAAAAGGAATACCAGTGTCAGGTTGGAAGGACATTATCCCAACGGAAAAGGACATTCCATTGGGTAAACCAATACTGTAGGAACCCTGATACAGGGAACATAACAGGAAATAAACATTTGTAATAATAATAAATATAGTCTGTTCTCTAACGTATTACATTCAGTGGATTTTGTTAAACTTATTAGCTCCAGCTTTTCAGGTCACTCTTTAATGACTCTCCGCCTCCTGGAGGCCCAATATCAGTGTCCGGTGCATTTTCTTTCCATATAGAATATACCCCCTTGATGGTGCTAATCCACACCTGCTCTTATCCTTTCCTTATATAACTAGGGGGTGTAATGCCACTCTCTGTGCTCATAGGAACATGATGTTTTCTTTAATACATCATCATTTCAAGGGGAAAAAAGGCACAAATACAGGACCCAACTCATTCTTGTAGCCCAGCATTGTAAACCTCCAGTCCTAGAAAGCAGCAATCACATTAGATTTTTATGATATTGTGTTTGATGTTTGTGCATCAGTGGCATGGTCATTTTTATTTACATAGCTTGCCTTGCCCCGGCCTCATACACACCTGCTGCAGTCTCCGTTAAAGGACCACTGACGTACCATATTTATAGTATACTTGTGTGTAACGTTGCATGTCTGGAACTAATATTACTGTAACTTTTGTTTCTAACACAATTACTCACCAGGAAGACAAACTTTATGGATGCTAGATCTCCATTCAGTTCTATTTAAAGAGTGCCATTTTCAAGAGACAGTTAATAATAGGATTAGGTCCCGACATAAAACAACCTGCCCATCAGACTCCAACCAACAATTAGAGCTGTGAAGTTCCAAAATGGAAGCCTTCATACACAAGCAGAGTCTGACAAAATTAATAATTTATCTAACAATGCTTTTAGGCTCATGACTTACACAGCAGTAGGAATCCATGATGGTCTCCAAAATGATTTAGTGTTCTATGAAGTTTTAACGGTGTAGCTAGAATATTTATTTTTATATTTCTTTATTTGTGGACAGGTTAAGGTTTACTCTCCTTCTATCATGCCGTTCTTTGACTATAATTATTTCAAAGAGATAGGAATTTACATTAACTTGAATTATTTTCTTTTTTTACTTAACTCTGAGACATACTGCAGAAAGATTAAGAATAATCTGTATTGTTATTGTTTTATTGGAATATATATGAAAGTTGCAATTTAATGAGAAATGTAAGTCAATAATATTCTATGATAAATAAGATTATATGAAACATATAGGGCCTCATTCTATTATCGGCCGTAGGAGATGCGGGGCCGCAAGGACCGCCCGCAAGCTATTCGGCTATTCTATTCCCTTCCGGCCGGGGATTCCGGCAGGCTTGTGGCCGGCGCCTTGTTATCCCTTGCGACCGCACGCGCCGGAGGAAAGCCTTTGATCTTGAGCTATTCAATTGCTCCGGGAACCCTCTCTGCAAGGCTAAAACCGAGCCGCAGCTTACTTGCAGCAAAAAGGTCCCGCAGGCACACAATTAAGCACATAATAAAGCCATAATAAAGCCATCCTGCACTTTGAGGAGACGATAAAGTGATTGTAGGTGTTAGCATTCATAGCACAACATTCCCCTACACTCAAATCCGTAAATAATTTTTATTTTAATTCATGTCAAATATCCGTGGCCAAAGTCCCGAGGGCTTGGAGCACCTCAGACCCGCCCACGCTGCGGCCGGAAACTAAACAGTTAATGAAATATCGGATTTGGGCTGATGTGCAAGCTTGAGAGGGGGTTGCTATTAATCCTCATGTCCCCCATTATGATCCCTAGCACTTACAGAGCTTTACAGTGCCGTCTTGAATTTATATTTGCTTTTAAAGTTTTCAGACCTTGCGGCCGGTTGCAAGATATGCGGCCGGCCGTAAGGGGGATATCCTTGCGGCCTCGTCTATTTGAATTGCAAGGTAACGGGAGCCCCGCAAGGAATCGCAGCTTTTTGGCCGTTTTACGGACGATAATAGAATGAGGCCCATAGTATGCATTAAAATAAACAGAAATGAATAATTTAACTTGATAAAAATCCTTATTTAAATTTTTACAATAAATACAACTAAAATAAAAAAATACAAACCTAATATATGACTTTAAACTATAAAAATTATACTTAAGGAGAATTGACAGCAAATAAAATAGGACTAAACAAAAGGGTAAACAAATATTTTTTTCCCACTATTTAAAGATAATAATAATTAGATTAAATCTGAAATTGGTAAACTTTATACAGTAATGTACTTTGTATTCTAGCACAGGATTTATATATCGAGCTATTTGTTTCAACTGTATGGAGTAGTATGTCCACATTGAATGAAAATAATACTAATTTTGCTAATAAATATGTCTAATATTCATATTTCTAATACATAATATAAAGAGTCTTTGGTCTTGTTACCACTGAGTGCATTAGTTTCTATGATACATTTGCATTTGTGAATAAAGTAGCAAAGTTTATATCATGCGATAAATATAACAAAAACATAATAAAATAAATCTAATATATAACATATTAAATACATCGTCATCATTATTATTATCATTATTATTAATATTATTATTATCAGGGCCTCTACAGTATTATTTATAACACTTCAGCATTTTCTGTAGAGCTATTTAAAATGTAAAATAAAGTACAGTCGGTACAATTGGCAGAATGCAAAAGTATAAACCAATTCTAAGCTAAGTACCAATACAAATACAATAGAATAGGGCAACAGATAGTTTGGTGGGATAGAGTTGAGGACCCTACTAACTATATAAAATTGTATATAAAGATTTACCAAAAAAATTAAATAAAAATACACATTTGCTTTATTGTCAAATTTATAAAAGAAAATATATAATTAATATATAATTAATTATAAACATGATAGTATTTATATTACAATTTTGTAAGCTATGTTATTAATACATGAAACATTCTATACTATGTAATGTTTTCCACTCATTTTGAGTAGTAATTCTATAATCTATGTAAACTAAATGCATATTTCTAATAAATAAGATAGAGAATCAGGACTGAGTGAATTATTTTCCATGGTCCATTCCCAGGAAATTAATAATTACTTTCATTGTAGTTCATGTGTGTTCATGTAGTCGATATCAATCCAACATATCTTGTAACATCATGCAAATTCTGCGATTATTGGCTTGTATTATTATTTTAAGATATTTTGTATTACTCAATGATTATGATTTATTATTAATGGAAACACTGGCAGTTTTTAGTTATCAATCTTGGTATCAGATATTGAAAATGCAACCATGAAACCTGTGTAATGGCTGCTATACCAATTAATATCAGCCAATATTATGTTTTATACATGTGAATTGCGATCTACCATAATCTTCCCATATGCGACTTGTCTTTCTTGTCATATCTAATGGTTTTGAAGGTTAGTTCTTGACCACACAGTTCTTAGTTTGGAATTACCATGGATTAGGATGACAGATTGAGCTGAAGGGAATGTCAAATTACTTATAATACTGAATATGTACAAAATAGTTCCAAGTGTGAATGATGATCCAAACAACATAATAATGGACAGGAAAAAGGTGAAATCCACAATCACAAGTAGCATCATTGTCCTGGCTGCTCTAACACGTCCATCAGATTGAGGATATTGGAATCCAGATGCGTTCTCCGTTATTCTTCTGACATGTCCCAAGAGGGAAGTAATGCTGAGTCCGATAGAGATAAGAGTGAGAAGAAAGGGAAGGCAGCAACCCAAAAACATGTTAATGATCATGTATGGGAAATGCATTTGCACTCGAAAAGTATTCAAGGTTAAGTGGTTTGGGATATTGTGAGGATGTTCGACCTGTATGGTCCAAAACATTGGAATAGTAACAGCAACTAAAGCAACAACTGACCCAAGCTGCCAATAATTTACAATAGAAAAGTCTCTCAACTTCAACTGATTGAAGTAGACTTGACAAGACTTATACAATAAATCAAGCTGAGCCAAGCGGTGTGCCAAAAACTTACATAGGTCAAGAAGCAGAAAAAAATTACTTTACCTACATATACGTCTTTTTCAAATGGCATATAAACCCCTAGATAATATATAATCCCATCAAAGGCTAAGAAGCACTGAATTGCGATATTGGTGAATCCCATCGCTAGAACGACTCGGTCACAAACAGCAAGGCCAGTGTTAGATTTCCATTCCTTCAAATATACAGCTACAATTGATGAATTTAGAGTAATTCCAGGTATCAATGGAGCAATAAAAAGAATTAATATGAATATCGGTGCAGGAGCCATCATTCCTCAAATTCTTCTTCTTCATTCAAAGTCATAATGATTTCATGTCTTCGAGTTCTGTGGAATATCATTTGGGAAATGCAAATCTCACTGTATATGGTAACACCGTCTTTTGTTTATAGGTTCATATTTCTGCCATGGAATTCTTACATGACCTGCAGCCCATTAAATTCCCCCAACGAACGTGAGAACCTGTAGCCCGTAACGGAGCCTGCTAGACTTATGGCTATTAAATTGGCCTTGTACAGCTACCCTCAAATGATTTGCGGGTTACATGCGGAAAAACCCTACGGGCTGATGAAATCGGAACTCCGTTACTGCAAAGAATTTAATGTGTCAAGCTCGTAAATATTACATTCGCAAATCGCTATTATATTGCTATAAATCCACTTGTGTTCAAACCTGTAACCCTCAAATGGAGCCAAAAGCCTATGGGTACTAGAGAGGACACGGAAGGGGGTTAAAGTCCTATGCGTAGCACTGTAAATGCAAATATCAACACACTACTGTACTTAAAATTAAAGGTAAAGTGATGTTAGGTATCAAAATCAATAGCACAATATATTGAAGCTCGCAAATCTTCAATAAAAAATATTTTTTTGAATGTTTAATTTCCGTATTATATAGATCCCGGCAATCAATGTGTTAATACACATAATGGAACTTGCATGGACTAGAATATCATATTTACTGATTTATTAATATTGCATTATTTCTGGAATGTCGGTCCGATCGTAACTCGTAATTCAAACCCATTAGGGTTTGAAATCTAACCTCCATTTTTCAGTGACGTAATGATGGCAATCTCTTTTACTATTGGCTCTGTCTAAACCCGTAACTACAGGTTTGACTAAATAATCATGCAAAGTGCGCAAAAATGGTTTACGTGTTTCAACGTCAGCCACGTCTGTTGCGGGCTTGGCTTATTTAATAGCTCTGTAACTCAGCTGAATTTCAAGCCTGCAGGCTTTGTGGGTGTACCGGTGCAGCTACGGGCTTGGAAATTAATGTGGCCCCTGGTGTGTAATCTTTGTAATATATTTATATATATATATAGTTCCATCACTGGTCCTCCTTGAAGCTTCTTGTTCTATTTATGTACAATTAGAGGTAGATTTTTCCTTTTTTCCAATTAATAATATTATTTTTATTACTGTATTGGAAAAATAAATCAGATACTGTGATTTGGAATTAAATAGCAAGAGCAGAATGTACTGAAAATGTATTTGCATTGGCAGGGTATTACATTCACAACCAGCATATCCTCTTTCTTATATTATATTTCATGTAAAGTTCTGGTACATAATTAGACAAACTTTCTTTCCTACATGCCAAGTAATACCTCCAGACAAGCCAATACATATAAACAAAGGTCATAGGGATTGTTCATATTTGAATCTATCATTAGAATTTGTTTCTTTGATGAGCCATACTAAGTAGTATTATTATGATCCTTTATTTGTAATGCCCCTATTCTATTCCCCTATATCGCAGGTTACACCCTGTTTAAGAGCAAAGTAAATCTCCCTAACTATTCTATTCCCCCATGCCGGAACAATTGCAAGAGAACTACTACAAGAGACTGCGGCAAGACAAAGCCGAAAATGATGGCAAACTTCTCCACTGATTCTTGCACTGACAAAACATTACCAGTTACTCCAGTTATTCAATTGAGACTTTACGTATCTATCGCAAATCAGGGCAGACCCATAACTGGAGAAAGGTGAAGAAAGATTTACAGGTACTAAACATCACTCGCAAATGCTTTGAAAGCCATTGCTGACAGCCGCAGCAGCAGTTAAAGAGACAGTACAGCACTCAGAAACAATAGAAAATCATACATGTCCATCACGAATATATGCTGTAAAAATGCTATTTGCACATATTTGCAATGTAAACTATTTCATATCCATGTGTGACTCAGACAAATGGGAACTGAATATGTAGTGCTCATAGATGGATAAATCTGTTAAAGAGACTGCACTTTAACATATTATCTGTAATGGAGTTCTGAGATTTCTCAGGCAATTTATTAGAGTCACAGAAACACAAATGTAACAAATAAAAATTATATATATATACATTAGTATGTTTGACTCATGATACAATCAGCAAAAACACATGGACCACAGCTGATGCAATACTTACAAGAGTGATCAGCACCACAGCACAGTACTCACAGAGTTAAGCTATGTCACATCCATGGCAAGGTATGTCATCCACACAATAACCTGAGGTATCAGAAAATGGGGTGGGGGGGTGGATATGCCATTATGGGCAGCATGAGGCCTTAAACAGAGGACTGGCTGACATCAATGTTGGAAAAATGGTGGAGGTGAACGCCACATGGACATCACCAGATAGCATAGGCCAGGCACTGGTTCTTCACGTGGAGCATGTAAGGAACAGACTGTTATGGTCACACGGACATGGCCCAATAGGGACATATCATGACAAGGTGGATTACACTAATGTGATTAAGCTTTTCACAAAGGCCTACAAAAACAAAAGGAGGCTTTGGAGAGGGATATGCAGCACCAGGAATCTTACCTCCATCATGGAAATCATGGGTACACATGTCCTGGCAAGTCCCACACCATTGCTGTTGTTCAAGTGGCAACATGTACACCAATAATGATCATGTGATAATTAGCGATCGCATTCATGTATATATGAATCATTAATGTCAGATGTTTTACCAATCATTCAGTGGAATGGTGAGCCAATGTCAGTGTCACAATGTATATGTATCAAAGTATTAACTCCCAAAAAATAATTAAATATGTTGTTAATCCATGCTTTAGAAAATTGTGATGATAATATTTAAATAAGTGGACGAACACATAATGGATATATTAAGACATGTGATTACTTTTAAACCCCACTTGTGTCACTGGAATGTTCTGTATTCACCACATCCATGAAGACATGCCTAAACAGGATGATGACCAAATCCTAACACATAATAGTTAACTAATTTTTAAGTATGTTTGTGTCACAAATCAGTTTGCATCAGAAACATGGATAACAGTATCAGAATATCATCGCTTATTGTATACACAAAGCACAATCATAAACAGATCTTTTTTTTTTCTTTTTTTTTATAATTTGTATTATTTCTAAAACAAAACATACATAATATGCCAAAAAAAGGACACAAAATTACAACAATACATACTAAACATACAAGAGAAAATTTCTCAATGATCATAAAAATAAAAAATATATACCAAAAGGTATTTAAGACAGATCATAATAAGTCTGTAACACCACAATATATAATTATAATTCCTCCCTCATATATTCCTTATTAAATTATTTACAACAATCATGCCAAAAGTCAGAAGAAAGATTATGAAAAAATAATAGAATAACATTCCTAGAAATGCTCAAAGAGAGAAGATAAACTACAATTTTACCAGGTAAAAATATCCTAAAATATAAAACTATACTTTCTTTATTTTCGTCTCCAAGTATAAATCCCATATATACCATTGGGCCAGTATTCCCTTTCTTTGCCTCTGATCAGAAAAATCTTGATTTAACTGATCGAATTCCCTGTCTTTAGTAATTAATCTAATTTTTTCTGGAATTGAATGCAGCTTATTCAACTTCCAGTATTTACTTATCATCCCCTTAATCACCAACAAAATATGGGAAATTAGAAAATTACATTTAGGGAATTTTTCTGTAAGAAACAGATGCAGAATTAGAACTTCTTGGCTATATGGGATTTCCAATCCAGTTCATCTGAAAGCCAACCAATGCACTTTCTCCAAAATGCTCTTAGCTTGGTGAATTCGCACCAGACATGTGCAGTGTTAGTTCTTAACCCACATTCTTTTCAACATTATGTTATATCCTTTCGTAAGAATTTGTTTATAGATTCTGGCGTAAAATGCCACATATTGACAATTTTGAAAATATGATTCTAAATAAGAGGAGGATCTGGCAGATATTTTAACTATTTTTATAGCTTTTAGCCATTCTCCTATATCACTTGTAAAACCTACGTTTTTCTGCAAAGCTAACATTCCAGCAGTTTTACCGTTCTGTTCATTCAGTGATATAATCTTTTGACATTTTGACATTCTGTGGGCACTATTATTATTATAAGTTAGTAGCTCAAATGCTGTTAAAGGTTTCATATTATTTTTTAAAATCCTCTTTGTTTTAGAGAACTCTGAATAGACATGAATTATAGCCACAGTTTTTTGTTTAATTTATACTTATCTTGGACTCTCGACCAACCGAGCATTGCTCCCCCTTCATAAAAATAATTTATATAATTAATACCATTTTCTTTGTAAATCTCTATGCAAACTTTCTCTTGATTCAAACTCAATATTTCTATTGGGGTTCCTAACGAGGGGTATTCTGATAATTTAATATTGGTCTTAATTTTCATCCAGAACTTCAATAATGACTTAATGCTTCCAGGAAGGAACCTATTTTTCACCAAGTCAAACTTGGGAATCCATATTAATAGGTTAAGGGGAATGTTTTCCAAAAAATCCTCTTCCATTAATTTCCAGTTGGGATTTAAATCAGGTGTACTCCAGGCCATAATTTGAGATAAGTCAATGGCTGTGTAGATATTCATTATACATGGAGAAGCTAGACCTCCATCCTCCAGCCTTCTTTTGGTGACAATCATAGGAATTCTAGCTTTTTTTCCATGTAATATGAATGAGTCTATAATTTGAAACTTCGGGAGGAATTTCGGGTATAGATCTAAGAATATATGTCAGTTTAGGAATGATTAACATTTTACATTTTAACTACTGCAATTCTTGCGGACCATGAGAGATGAATGGGCCTCCAATCCAATAGGATAATATGAATAGCTCTATAAATATTTACCAAGTTATTGTTCAGAATATGTTTAACTCCAAAGGAGAGATGTATTCCCAAGTAAATTATTTCTTTGGCGTACCAGTTGTAAGGGTAGCTATCTTTTAATTTAGCTTTTAATTCTGGATCAATTCCCCTAGTAATAATACCTGTTTTTTGTCTGTTAACTTTAAAATATGATATTCTGCCAAATTTACTTAGCAATTTATTCAAATTTAATAATGATTTTCCTGGGTCTGTAAGGGTAACGATCATGTCGTCCAAATATATGATCGTTTTATATTCTCTGGTGTCGATATTCACACCCCTAATATCTTTTGACTTTCTTATTTTTTCTACCTATGTTTCAATAAAAAGAATAAACAGCAACGGAGACAGGAGACATCCCTGCCTGGTGCCGTTTGTAATAGGGAAATAGTCTGTCTCAAAATTTGTGCTGACAATTTTTGATTTTAGATTACTGTAAAGCACTTTTATTGCTTTACTAGCAAAATCTCCTAGTCCATACCTTTGGAGAACCATTTGTAGGAAGTCCCAGCTGACCCTGTCAAATGCTTTCTTAGTGTCCAAAGACAGGACCAGCATGGGACTTCCCTGTTTTACACCAAATGAGAGAAGATTTACAAGGCTTCTGATATTATCACTTCCCTGGCGTAATTTAACAAACCCAGCTTGATCTGGGTGTATAAGCCTAATTATTATTGGATCTAGTCTGTTTGTTAGTATTTTTGAGTAGGTTTTTAAATCATAATTTAAAAGAGATATTGCCTGTAACTCTTTCTATCGGTGGGGTCTTTACCCTCCTTTAGTATATTTATAATTTTGGCTTCAGTCAGTTCAGCTAAGGTATTTCCACTATTTTTTATTTCATTGAACATCTTTATGAATGGGACTTTTAATATGTACAAGAATGTTTGATAAAAAAGTTTATCTAGCCCGTCCACTCCCCGTGATTTGTAGTTTTTACTGCCTATTATCCCTTCTTCAAACACTTTTTCCATTATATTTTGATTTAATATAGCTAGCTCTTCCACTGAGATTTTGGGTAGATTAATATCACTTAAAAATTGTTCCATTTCTGATTTATGAAATTCAGTTTGCTGTTCCAAGTTATATAAATTAGAATAGTATTGATAGAAAATATTACTTGTTTCTTTGGGATGTTTATATAAAATGCTATCTTCTCCTCTAATCTCTTGAATAGAGCTAGATATTCTCTGTTTTTTCATTTTGTTTGCACTTTCCAGTCTTTGTTGTATTTATTCTGTTGCATATTCCACGTTAACCTATCCAATTTATATTGTTCAATCTTTTTTATCTGTAGGTTAATTTTTAAAATTTCTTTTATAGTTTCCATATTTGGAGATTTTTTATTTAACCTTTGTTGTTCTTCTAGTTCAATGTATAAAGTTCTAAGAGTTTTACCTCTAGCCCTTTTTAATTCTGTTGCCTTGGCTATTAATATGCCTCTTATATAGGCTTTCAATGACCACCATAGCTGAAGAAACGGAGTTTAGATTAAATTCTAAGTAATCTATAATCAACTTTTTAATCTCAGTTACTTTAATTTTATCTTTTAACAGGATTGGTTCCATTCTCCAGTTTCTATTTTTTATGTACTTTTCAGTAGATTTTAATACTAGGCCTAGCGGGGCATCATCAGATATAGCACTAGTGTGATTATTTATTTCTGTCATTTTATTTAATGTAGACATATCTCCCAAAATTAAATTTATTCTCGAGTAGGTGTTATATTTCTTCGAGAAACAAGCGTAATCTTTTTTCTGAGGGAACACTACTCTCCAAAGATCAAACAAATTAATGTATATCAAAAGCTCCCTTATCTTCATTGAACTGGATATTATAGATTTCTCTTAACTTTTCTTAGACCTACCAAATCTATCTTTCTCTGGATCCAACGCAACATGAAAGTCTCAACAGATTATCGTCAAGCCTTTCTTAAATGTATTTATCTTTCTGAGAATTTGTTTTATAAAACTCTCTTGTTTCTGGTTTGGCACATAGATATTAACTATTATATAAAATGTATTATTAATGTATCCCACCCAAATAATGTACCGACCGCCCTCATCTATTTTTTGGAATTCCTCTTTCACCACCAGGTCTTTACTAAACAAAGTAGAGATGCCTCTAGCTTTACTGCTAAAGGTCAAATCTATTCTGTGCACATAGTTCTTATTATTTAACAGTTGTGTATAATTTTATTTCAGATGCGTTTCTTGCAAGCATAAAATTGTTTGTTTTCAATTTAGCATATTCTGAAAAAGCGATTATCCTCTTTATTGGAGAGTTTATACAGTTGATATTATGAGAAACAATTCTTAATGACATCCATCTGTTTTAATTCTCTACTCTTCCTCCCTCTTATTTTCTCCCAACTTGTTCCTGACTTTCTATTCTCAAATACATTCACAATGTCTTTTATTCCTAAGGCTGTATTAGTTTTTCCATACAGCCTTTTAAACCAGGGCATTTTAGCCAATATTTAGAAATGGTTGACGTTAATCACTGGAAGTGATTCTAATGCCATCTAAACAAAATGATTTATCCATTATGTATTAAACATATTTCATATTTTCTCCCTTTCCTTTTACCTTTCTTTTCCTTTCTCTTTTCCCCTTCCTCTCTCTCTTTCCCCTTAATTCACTATCCTTTCTCACTACTCCCCTTTCTATCTTCGGCTTCCTCATTAACTATAATTAAACATATTTTATCCCATTCTAAGTTTATTTTAAGTGTTATGCTAACTCTATGTGTCTTTATTTGTGTATTTCTTTATACTTTCTTTTGCTTTTCCCCTACTCAAATTCTAAATACTACAGTGTAAGCCATTAGGCTTCTAATTATAATAAATCTTATACAAATACAATTTTCTCTTTTTTCTTTCTTTTCCTCCTTTTCCCTCTTTCCTTCCTTTTTACAAACATCCTAATGTGTGATAGAGAGGCTTAACCCTAATACTTAAAAATGTTCTAGTATTATCTTCTCTGTTTTATATTAGCCTCAATTGGCTTGTGAAAGAAAATAAAAAAAATTAAAAGAAAAAACATTAAGAGAGGGGCAGAAGAATTCCAATATTAACATAATCTTTAACCTTTATCCTATTGAAAGAGGGTGCTTGCTATTGCAAGATCTTTATACAAAGGTTTCTTATTATTTATACTTATTAAGATCACAAACAACATATAAGTGATGCATCACCATCCTGTATAAGTCAGTTATTAAAGCAGAAAAGAGGAATTCAGAGGAATTCATTAATAGTGCATCCACATAACCCATTAACTTTCTATGCCTCCTTAAAACAAGGGATAAAAGTAAGAAGATAGCGAAGTATGGAGAGCAGGGAGACAGAAAGGGGGATATGGAGCATGGGAATAACAATATTTCATACACAATATTTCCATATATTAAGCCAGCCAACTTCATATGTTGCCTTTATAAGGCTAATTTGTTTTCAACTTGAGGAAAATGTGGTACTAACAGCGAGAACAAATTTGTCAAGTACTCTCCCAGACCAATATCTGTAACAGATTCAGAGATGCCTCTAATATGGAGGTTATTCCTCCTAGCTATATCATCTAAATTAGAGATTTTATTGTTTAGAGCTATTATTTTCTCTTCTAGATCTTTATTCTCTTTTTGAAGAGTGTTGTAATCTAATATCAGTGTATCTGTTTTAACTTCTATTTGAAGTTCTGATATTTACCACTCATATCTTTTGCATTGTCCAGAATTAGATTTTTAATTTCTGTCATAAAGTTTGTTTGAAACTCTTGTAGTAAAATTTTCATCTTCACTACCGTGAGTGGTTCTTCATCTTGTATAATTTAATCTTTACAGACTTTCCAGACTCTGACTAAGATTTTGTTCCATGTCTGGAGAGTCGGGGAGAGGATTAACCATTTGGTTTTTCTTGGTTTTAGGTTAAAAAAAATGCACTAGACTTTTGAAGATTTTTTTTTATCTTTCCCTTTTGATCTTGCAGGCATAGTGATAGATGTCCTTATTAACCCCTACTCAAAAATAGCAAAAACTCTGGGACACACCCTATTTACCTCTTTCTTCAATTGTAATAAATCCAGCTTAAATAGTAGATTATTTCTCCAAAAGCAAGGGTTTGTCCCATACAGCTGTCTGGATATGTTATCTCAGACTCTCTGCTTTTTTTTATTGTAGCCACAATATTGTGTGTTCTCACACCATGCTTTGAAAATAAGCAGAAAGGGGAAAAGAAAAGGTATCCGCTATGCGGTACTTGCCTCTCACAGAGTGTCGCTTGTTTTGGTTGTCTCGCTTATAGCTGGAAGTAACTAATAGTCACTGGCTGGTGAAGGTATTTTCTGGCGTTTCTTTGAACCCCTCTCCTATACCTTCATCATTTTTTATAGACTTGCTTGGCTCAGATGTCCTTAGAGCAGTAGGCAGCAGCTCTCTCAAGCCTTACCATCTGGATGTTACTCAGGGAGAAGAAGGAGTCTGGCATCAACAGCCCGCTCCTGAATAATCACTCCATCCGCCATCAGCCGCCCTGACTTCTATTTCTGGTGCAGCCCCCCAACAGATATGTTTATGAGGTTTAGGAGGTTTCTGACTGTGCATTAATATCATGGGTGTGGTTTGAGCTGATCCAAGAGGACAAGAGACTGAAAAAAAAATGGCAAAATCTGCAGGGGTTAAGGTAATACTGTATTATAATAATGATTAATAGCATCTATTAGGGCCACATGTAGCCATTACACCACAGTAACTACAATCAGATGAATAAAATCCTTATCACTCAACACTCCATAAAACAGAAGTAACCAGTGATGCGCAGAGCACATACATCATGTCTTCATCTGTTCTATTACAAAGATGTATTAAATCATGGATTATGTAATCCAATTCAATTGCACACATACAGTCTGTTCAGAAAAGGTAAAATGAAAAAAAGGTGGTCATAAGCTAAAAAAGACAGAGGAGGAGAAATAAACAATATAAGAAAAACTGCATGTATAGTACAGTGCTAAATACTGTGACTGTAACAATACACCAACTTATCTGAACTTCTTCCACAAGCAGTGCAAATCATTTTATATCTGTTATGAGAAATCCCTTGCCATCACCATGAGCAATGATGTGGCATCTCACAAGGAATGGTTAGCTGTGACCATAGTCAGTGGGGCCAGAGTCTTATCACCATCTCTATAAGTTATTATCTAGCTCTACAGAATATCTTAGCACACTATAAATAAACGATAATAATAATAACATGGATATCCAATGTATACAGGTGTTATCAAATTATAACTGATTGTTAGGATATCATGATGTCTTATCACAAACCCATTAATACTGAGAGGAGACAAAGGTCATCAGCCATAATGTCTGTTACTTACATAAGTCAAAAGTATCTCTTCTCATATTAATGAAGGGATGACATGGTTAACTAACGAATGTTTTAATGCTATCTTGGAATAACAGGCCATCGTCATTGTTAGGTTCAAAACTGTGCGAGAGAAAAAAAAATCCATAAAGGCATATTACTTGGAGAGAGGAAAAATAATGAGACACCTAACCCGACTGTCCTTTAAATCATCCTCTCTATTTTACTGAAATTTGAATAAGCTTTTATGCAATTATACTTGCAGGGTCATCATTAATCATAAAGCAATTATTGGCCATTAAACCATTTCTGATACAAGTTGTAACAGCCTGCAGTCAGCAGAACATTTTGTGTTACATTTAGTTAAAAATGCGTGCATCTGTAATGTCCTTGATAACTTTTCTTAGTAGCAAGCAAGAAAAATGAACCATTTTTATGATTTTCTATCAGTGGCAAGCAAGAAAAGTTAACCCTTTGCATAATTTGTATATCATTTTCCCCCTGTTTATAATTATTATGATCTTTATTATAATGAAAATATGCAAAGTCAAAAACAAGATATCAGTTGAGAACAAGTGTCCAAGCACTCATGTCCTTCAGAGTTGTACAGCTTCTTGTATTTTTTGTACACCCTTCATGTAACGATCTCTTGTTACACAATGTCTTCTTGTTCTTCATCAGTTTGTTGATCATCTTGAACTCCGTCAGCACCCTCTGAGTCCTTGTTCATTTGGGCTGAGGTGTTCATACAAGTATTATTTCTTTGTGACCGTAACATCTATCCATCTCTGTATCAGTCCTCTTGCACATGGTACTATGCATCAACCATAGGTGACAAGGATGGTGATCATGATTCCCATTGAGGTTATTACTCATAATTCTTCTGGTACTCCTCATGGTACCCCAATAGAGTCAATGTAGACATGATCAATGAAGCTGCCCTGAGGGGTATATCTCTTATTTCGTATAAGCAGAGAGTTATGTTCTGTGTGTATGGTTGTTACTGTTGGTAACAAATAGAGAGGCATAACCAGGTGTACTGGAGCACAAGTGCCAGTCCACTCTGGGGGCAACATTAGTAGTATTTTATGGCATCCCTCCACAATACCACCATCTATCTGTTCTTCCGGTTATGTGGTTGACAAACCATTCTTTCTTGTAGTCCGGGGTCTCAGTGACACCATATGAGATTTCCTGCTTCTTTTCCTGTTGTTGATATCCTTGAAAAGCAGGTGTAATTTGATTCATATGGTGTGAACTGAGGGGGTTGCACCTTTTCTACTGGTGGGATTAAGTAGTGCATTGTGGTACAATTCTGGACTTTCCTTTCCTTAAAAAGTTGTAGTATGCACTACAGTCCAACTTTATCATTAGATTGATTTAATCGAAAAGGGACAGTAGCCAGTGCAGATCTTCCTGTTGAACAGGCAATGCAGACAGTAGCCAGTGCAGGTCTTCCTGTTGAACAGACAATGCCTTCCTGTTTAAGAGGCAATGCCTTACCAGCTTTATTTCCTCTAACTCCCTCCGGCTTTCGGCACTCCACTGAGACAGTTCTTACTAAAGTCACCAATGACCTGCTTACTGCCAAGTCAAAAGGTGACTTTTCGGTTCTCCTTCTTCTAGATCTCTCTGCTGCCTTTGACATAGTTGACCATCGCTTCTACTCCATATCCACTCCTCCCTCGGTATTCGAGACACTGCCCTCTCGTGGTTCTCATCATACCTAAAAAATCGATCATTCAGTATCTCCTTCTCTGACACCTCTTCTTCTCCTTACCCCCTGTCTGTTGGCGTACCCCAAGGATCAGTCCTAGGCCCCCTCCTCTTCTCCATTTACACATCCTCACTTGGTACCCTTATAAACTCTTTTGGGCTGCAGTATCATCTCTATGCAGATGACACCCAAATCTACCTCTCAGCACCAGAGCTATCCCCCTCTCTTCTAACACATGTCTCCAACTGCCTCTCAAACTTAACATGTCTAAGACTGAACTCCTTATCTTTCCTCCCTCTACCACAGTGTAAATTCCTCACATCTCTCTCACTGTCAACAATGACATCATCACACCCACCTCCCAAGCCCGTTGTCTTGGGGTTCTACTGGTCCCCGCTCTGTCTTTTATCCCTCACATACAATCACTAATTAAATCGTGTCTTCTCCATCTAAAAAACATCTCCAGAATTCGACACACAACTAAAATCCTAATACACTCTCTCATCATCTCTCGACTCGACTACTGCAACTCGCTTCTTGCTGGCCTACCCACCACCTGACTGTCTCCACTTCAATCCATTATGAATGCCTCTGCTAGACTCATCTTCCGTACATAACGTTCCATGTCGGCATCACCTCTCTGTCAATCACTCCACTGGCTTCCCTTAGCCTCCAGAATAAAATTGAAAATCATGATCCTAAACTTTTAAAGCCCTCAACAATAGCGCACCCCCATACATTTCTGGTCTCATCTCCAAATACTCCCCCACCCGCCCTCTTCGTTCTGCTAATGACCTTCTTCTTTCCACAACTCTTGTCATCTCCTCTCACTCTCGCCTTCAGGACTTTTCTCTGGAACTCCTTGCCTCGCTCCACCAAATTATCCTCCTGCCTCAAAACATTCAAAACCTCTCTAAAAACACATATCTTTAAAGAAGTGTATAACCTTCCACCCTTACACACTCTCACCTCTCTCTCCCTCCTTTTCCTCACACAATACCTTTAGGTTATAAATCTGCGAGTTTCAATCCCACAAGGTGCTTTAGGGAAAGCACCATGTACACTATGGATTTGAGGCTCAAAGACAGGGCCTTCCTTGCTTTGCTATGTTTAATTTGTATGTATCTTTGTCTTGAACTTATCTTATGTACAGCGCTACGGAATATGTTGGCGCGTTATAAATAAACGATCATCCTGGATCTCTGAAGGGGTGCCACAGTGTGTATGTGTGTGTCATTCTGAGGAACCTTTCTCACCTTTGCAAGGCCCCTCTATACTGTCTGCACACCACATTTTTTCCACTCGTTTGAGACGAGTGGCCCATTTTTGTAGCCAGACTTTATGTAACAGACAGGTGTTTCTCAGTTTAGCAGTTAGGTTCCCAGGAAGACATTGACAGAGGGACCCTCTTGCAGTGGGTCAGATGTATCCAGGTAGCTCGTTCTTCAATCTTCAAGGAGGTGGGTGTTGACAGCAGCACTTGGTACGATCCTTCCCACTTGGCAGATGCCCAAGTTTTTCTCTTGATTACTTTTACTAGGACCAACTCTCCCTGTTTCACCAAACAGGGTCCTCGCTGTTGCTGAGGGAGAGAGAGCGAGAGAGGTAATATCTTTATCATTTAACATTTTCCTCATATAATCTTCTAAATTCTCACTCATGTTCTCATCTTCTGTTAAAAATGGTCTAAATTCTGGCAATAAGAATGGTCTCCCATACAGAATTTTAAATGGCACTCTATGTAGTCTCCTTTTTCTGTTTAGATATATATACATATATATAGATAAATAATCCGAGTATTGCAGTATATAGTGATAGCTTTTTATTGGACAGACATATTTATAGTGTTATTGTCTTGTATTAAGTGTTACTGGCTTTCGTTAAGTGTTACTGCTTAGGGCTACTTTTACGTCCTTGGGCCTTGTTTTTGTTTTTTTTGCCTTTTTTCGGCAGCCATTTTTCTGCTCGCTTAGCCGATTTTCGATCGTGAAGAAACGCCAAATATGATTCAAATTAACTTGCAAGCTGGCTTACAGGCTCCCTGGCTCTCCCCCTGTGCTGTGCGTGTGAAAGTTAATTTAAAGCATAATTGCAGTTTTTTTCCTGGCCTTTCATGATCGTCCGTTAAAGTCGTAATTTTGCGAGGAGCACAGTGAATGTACGGGTTCAGTCGTAAGTCGTATGGGTCGTAAGTTCTGCATGCCTCAACTGCTCGCCTCGCTTCAGAAAGCTTGCAGTACAATGAGCTCCTTTGGCGTTGCTGCCCAAGCCCTGCATGCCTCAACTACTCTCCTTGCTTCGGAAAGCTTGCAGTGCAATGAGCGCCTTTGGAGCTGCAGCCCAAGTCCCACGTGCCTCAACTTTTTGCCGCAGTGCAATGAGAGCCTTTAGCGCTCATTGCAGCCTAAATCCCCAAGTCTCAACGGCTCACCTCGCTTTGCAAGGCTTGCAGTTGCGGCCCTATGGGACGCAAAGTGTGACCAACATCGTAAATGTTCTGGAAACTGACATGGTTCACATCCTATCTAAAAGATCGTACATTTAGCTTCTCCTTCTCTGGCACCTCTTCTTCACCTCTCCCTCTGTCTGTTGGCGTTCCCCAAGGTTCTGTCCTAGGCCCCCTTCTCTTCTCCATCTACACCTCCTCCCTTGGCACCCTCATAAAATCCTTTGGATTTCAGTATCATCTCTATGCAGATGATACTCAAATCTACCTCTCTGCACCCGATCTATCCCCCTCTCTTTTAGCTCAAGTTTCCAACTGCCTCTCTAGCATATCCTCCTGGATGTCTACCCGTCAACTCAAACTCAACATGTCTAAGACTGAACTCCTAATCTTTCCACCCTCTACTATAGCTTCCACTCCTCAAATATCTCTCACTGTTGACAACACCATCATCACTCCCACCTCCCAAGCCCGTTGTCTTGGGGTTCTACTGGATCCCGCCCTCTCTTTTATTCCTCACATCCAATCGATAACAAAATCTTGTCAGTTTCACCTAAAAAAACATCTCCAAAATTCGTCATTATCTTACACAAGACACAGCTAAAATTCTAATACACTCTCTCATCATATCTCGACTCGACTAATGCAATTCTCTTCTTGCTGGCCTCCCCATCTCTCGTCTGTCTCCCCTCCAATCCATAATGAACGCCTCCGCTAGACTCATCTTCAATACCAAATGCTCAGTGTCTGCAGCTCCTCTCTGTCAATCACTCCACTGGCTTCCCATAGCTTCCCGAATCAAATTTAAAATCATGACCCTAACACATAAAGCCCTCAACAACAGTGCACCCCCTTATATCTCTGCTCTTGTTTCAAAATACTCTCCCAAACGCCCCCTTCGTTCTGCTAACGACCTTCTTCTTTCCTCCTCTCTCATCACCTCCTCTCACTCCCGTCTTCAAGACTTTTCTCGTGCTGCCCCTACTATTTGGAACTCCTTGCCTCGCTCCATTAGATTATCTTCCTGCCTCAAAACCTTTACAAAATTACTAAAAACACACCTATTTAAAAAATCATATCACCTTCAGCCTTTATAATTACAACTGCACACTCCACAGCTTAATAACACTCCCACCCACAATCTACAGTACAACACACAGACCCCTCCAATTGATTAAACAAATTGCATTCACGTTGCCATTTTTGTATTTGTCACCCTCTTGTATCACACCTAAACCCTTAGATTGTAAGTTTGCGAGTTTTCAATTGCGTGTCCGTGTCTTGGAAACAAGCACTATGTGCATTTGATTATATGCTCAAAAACAGGGCCCTCCATTCTTTAAGGTGTTAAGTTTGTTTTTTGCCATGTACTAACCCCCTGTACAGCGCTACGGAATATGTTGGCGCGATATAAATAAAGATAATAATAATAATAATAACTATATATGTGATGGTTGTGAATTTAATACCCTGTATCTGTCATAATGTGCTGCAGGCCAATGGAGTACGGAGATGATATAACATAAAATCTCATAAACTTTTAAAATCACAATTGCACATTAGAAAAAATATTTCTTGCTTAAACTAGCAAAACCCTTCTGGATCGCTTCTGGGGTTTGTGTAATCAAAGAAGCTGTGTGCCCAAGCTGGGCAGGTCATAGCAGAGAGGTCAGACAAATTATAGTCTACTGGAGAAGCAACCGGCAACCCATTCCAGTATCTCTGCCATGAAAACCTTATGGATAAGCACAGGCAGACACAAGTTGTGCCTGGTGTGATGCCTTCTATAGGGTCACACAGAGTTAGACACAACTGAAATACCGAACACACAAAATATCAAAGTAGAAATACATTCTTGGCCATTGGTACTTTAAATAAAATCTCTTTGTTTCAGTACACTTCAGCATATGACCTAGGAATGGAGACAAAAAACTTATTTTATATCACAGATAAAGACAGCCCATAAAAATGTTTTCATGGGTAGGACTCTTGGTTAATATCCAGCATATATATATATATATATATATATATATATATATATATACATATATATATATATATATATATATATATATATATATATATATATATATATATATATATCCATATAAAACAATTATTAATACATATCTAAGATGTAACATATACTCGTGATCCAGAAATGATCAGATTCTGGACCATATTATTCATTACAACAATTTATCAAACTGTCTGTCAGTCAAAATGGGTAATTTATACACAGGAATATTATAATGGTATTAAAATATACTCATCACAGCATGAAACAGGATCCATAAACATCACAGATAATGTTGAGCTCACAAAAAATAATGTATGTGCATAGCCTTTCACAATACACAAATCTAGTATATTTTTGAAAAACCCTAAATATAATTGAACTGAAGGAATTAAAACAAAAATAAATATTTTATGGCAGCCAAACCTATAATTAGTTTCTCAAATTACCACTGACACCTATCGGGATAAATATAAAATGCTTTGCTATAAACTGAAAGGCTGCTTAACTTGCTTATCTAATCCTTTTCTCTGTATAACAACTTCAATATTATCAACCCTCAGCAAATATCTTTGTTATGTTCACAGCAATGGCAAAGCTACTGCTGGTGCAGCAGGTGCAAAGAACCTGAACCCACCACAGGGTAGGGCTCTCTGCTACTGACAGTAAATGACAAATCTTAATTTGTTAGATGAGCACGGTAAACAATTATTTTGTACAAAGGTGACCTGATCATAATAGGGGTTATCTGGTCATCTACTTATACTTAATATCATGAAAAAGAAACAAACATTTTCAAAAACTATATTTTCTCTTTTTTTTTAAGCCTATAATAATCTACACATTACATTTTATCTTTTTACCCCACTGTGTTTAGATGTAACCAAATTCTCTGAGATGCTAACTTAAATAATATACATCTATATATAAGAACATGTATTGAATACGATCTGGACATTGGTTTCATTAGGTGACCACCAATATTCAGTATATTATTCAGGGAAATCCCTATTTAGAGCCCTACAAAACATACACGGACATCCCCACACATAGACTGCTCCCCTCTCAGACAGTCAGATTGCAAGAATAAGCAAAACAGACAGGGAGAGAGGCAAACAAGCCCACCGCCATCAACATGGGACACATCCCCATCAGGTAACAGCACTCCCATGCCACCGCTCACATCCACCCACTTAACCCGACTACTCGACTGTCCAAAAAGAACCATCCATACACATGAACATAAAATAGCCATGTTTACCATATAGAAATATCCAGCAGTTAGTGCCATAAATACATTATATTAACAGACTTTTATTTCATGCCATTAAATCTAAACATGATTCTAAATTCAATACATTGGTTATTTCTGGTAATCTCACATCATTATACACATATATCAGATCCCTTATCATTAAATACTCATACAGGAAGGGTACAACCTGATTCATTGGTCAGTCTGTCGGTCCTCCAACACCCTCCTCCGCCTGGAACTTCCTTTGTCGACAGTGTCGTGCCCAGTGACCGGTTTTACCACTCACGAAACAAGCTCCTCTGGACTGGGAAAAGGTTTCTCTGCCTTGACCTTGTCCTCGTCCACCTCCATGTTTTGGGTTGTGTCCATCATCACCAGAAAAGAAAGCAGGAGTTATATGTTGTGCTTTTCTATCAACAGAAGTCATCAAATACACTTCCTATGTTTTACTATCTGCCTTTTTTCTGTTTCTGTTCTTTTGCTCGCTTACATTGCTCCTCTGCGTGTTTAGTATGTTCTATGGTGTCTCCAAGTGGGCATGTTTTGTAATTAATTTTTATGTTTTATCACAAAATCACAAATTTCTGAATGGCATCCTCTAAGGAAGGCAATATTTAGCTGCTGGGCATATGGTCCAACATCATCATATGGCTCAGGTCTAGCCACCCCACTGCGAGTGTCAAATATTATCCGTAACAGGTGGGGAATTCCCTCCACAGCTTTTCACACATCTGCATTTGTCCATGCTCGGTATACTAACATAGTGGGTAGCAATACAATTCCTTCTGCCCCTGTTTTGTCCTCCCCTAGGATTTGGGACCTCTATTAAAGGATACAATGATGTTGGCATTCCCTTACCTCTGTATTGATGACTTGGTGCCCTCCTGGACCTGGCAGGCTTCCCATCGTATGGTGATTGAGGAGGTGTATTTGGAATACGGTGAGGATATTTGCAGGCATCACCAAATTCGTCCTATGAGTGACCATCTGTCTAGGAGTCGGAGGGCGGTTGGTCGTTGTTTCTGCATATATACAAGCAAATCCTCCTCCTCTGAGGGAGACAGGTGATTAATGTTAATACACCCACCCCCCGTTAGGTACCGTTACCTCATTTTCCCCTCATCTGTTTCAGTATTTTCTACATTTTTAGATTTAATTTTAATTTGCTTTTCGCTATTTTTATCTTTGCTAATTTTTATTGGTGATTTTACATCTTGTTGCCCCATTTGTTCTTTTGTCCCATTTTACAGAGCGCTCAGTTTAAAAGACTCTTTTACCTCTCAGGTAAGTAAAATGTTTACGTATGGAGATCTTTATTTTAAAGTCTTTACCTTAGGATTATGACTCTTTTACATCTCAGGTAAGTAAACTCAACTCTGGTATCCTAATTTCCTAGATGGCAACTGCGGTCACTCACGTGTATACATCTCATCTCACGTGTATACACGTCATATATACATACCATGACATTTAATATACTCACATTTGCAGCAATACAACTTCCCAAATTCTAAATAATTTATCCATTGTATAAACAAAAACAAGCAGAATATACATACATATAAAGAAAAAGTTATTTTCTACAAACTTAAATTGTAATCACAGGAATGAAACATAATTTCTCTATAATAATAAGGGCTGCCTGTTTCTCTTTCCTTATTCATGCTTTGCAATCCATTCAAAAACAAACTATTATGATCCCATTTTGGGTCAATTCCACGTGCAAAATGTCCTTCTAAATCACTTACAAAAAAACATTCTGGGAACTATTTCCCATCAAGTTCTGTAATACTTACAATAATTTCCAACTAACCCACCTCTTCCCGAGACCTCTCCTCAAACATTTACTTCACGTACTAAAACCACCTAAAAATTCGACAACAATATTCCATAAACATGACAGTTATTTATCCAAACTACTTTAAGATATTGGCATAAACAGAATTCTTTTAACTATGAGATGCCACCTTAAAAATTCAGCCGGAGGGGGAATTCCTTCTCTGTCCGCTCTGAGCTTGTCTCTGTGTCTGTCACAAAACTCCCTGTTTTCCAACTCTCCCCTTAACTCTCTCTCTCTCTCTCTCTCTCTCTCTCTATATATATATATATATATATATATATATATATATATATATATATATATATATATAAAACATACTGCAGAAACACTAAGAATAATCTGTGTAGGTTTATAGTTTTATTGGAATATTTAATATAATACAATCATATATAGTTGTGAGCGTACGGGCTGTTGCTCACGCTTGCGGGCTCGCGGGCGAGGGCCTCAGTTGCGAGGGCAGCGGGCGAGGGCCTCAGTTGCTGGCATGGAGCACCAAAGGCGCTCCATGCCAGCAACTGCGCCCTCGCAAACTTTACGTCGCAACGCAAACAACACGACACACTCATTACGACCCTCGCAAACTTTTACTCGCAACGCAAACAACATACGACACATGTTAACACACATTATGACCTCGCAACACTCGGACGTAAAGTATATTCATTTATTAATGTATTATATATTTCATTATTACACACCAAACAGCATTAGCTCACTTACAATTTCATTGCCATCATTTTTTTGACGGGCAATTCGCTAGTACACTATAATGATTAATGTAAGGGAATAACATAATATGGTACATAAGATACATTATACATTTATAACAGTATGTATTGTGTTATTATGAATGGATCTCCTGGCAGTTTCTAGTTATCTTTCTTGGTTTCAAGAAAACACAACCCTGAATCCTCTGTATCAATTAATATCAAAATCATCTGTTTTACATATACGTAGTTGAGATATGCCATATATATACAGTGCCTTGCAAAAGTATTCACCCCCCTTGGCATTTTTCCTGTTTTGTTGCCTCAAAACCTGGAATTAACATTGATTGTTTGAGGATTTGCATCATTTAATTTACAGAACATGCCACAACTTTGAAGATGTTTTTTTTTCTTACTGTGAAGCAAACAAGAAATAGGACAAAATAACAGAAAAAGTCAATGTGCATAACTATTCACCCCCTAAAGTCAATACTTTGTAGAGCCACCTTTTGCGGCAATCACAGCTCCAAGTCGCTTTGGATAAGTCTCTATGAGCTTGTCACATCTTACCACTGGGATTTTTGCCCATTCCTCCTTGCAAAACTGCTCCAGCTCCTTCAAGTTGGATGGTTTGCGCTTGTGAACAGCAATATTTAAGTCTGACCACAGATTTTCTATAAGATTGAGGTCTGGGCTTTGACTCGGCCATTCCAACACATTTACACGTTTCCCCTTAAACCCCCCAAGTGTTGCTTTAGCTGTTTGTTTGTTATTGTCCTGCTGGAAGGTGAACCTCCGTCCTAGCCTCAAATCATGCACAGAGTGGTACAGGTTTTGCCCAAGAATATCCCTGTATTTTGCACCATCCATCTTTCCCTCAACTCTGATCAGTTTCCCAGTCTTGGCTGCTGAAAAACATGATGTTCTTTGGGTGATGTGATGTTTTGGGTTTGTGCCAGACATAGTGTTTTCTTTGATGGCCGAAAAGTACAATTTTAGTCTCATCAGACCAGAGCACCTTCCTCCATACCTTTTGGGAGTCTTCCACATGCCTTTTCGCAAACTCAAAACGTGCCATTTTGTTTTTTGCTGAAAGTAATGGCTTCCTTCTGGCCACTCTGCATAAAGCCCAACTCTATGGAGCATACGGCTTATTGTCGTCCTATGTACAGATACTCCAGTCTCTGCTGTGGATCTCTGCAGCTCCTCCAGGGTTACCTTAGGTCTCTGTGCTGCCTCTCTGATTAATGCCCTCCTTGCCCGGTCCGTGAGTTTTGGTGGGCGGCCATCTCTTGGCAGGTTTGCTGTTGTGCCATGTTCTTTCCATTTGGTTATGATAGATTTGATGGTGCTCCTGGGGATCATCAAAGATTTGGATATTTTCTTTATAACCTAAACCTGACTTGTACTTCTCAACAACATTGTCCCTTAATTGTTTGGAGAGTTCCTTGGTCTTCATGGCAGTGTTTGGTTAGTGGTGCCTCTTGTTAGTGTTGCAGCCTCTGGGGGCTTTAAAAAAAGGTGTGTATATGTAATGACAGATCATGTGACACTTAGACTGCACACAGGTGGACATCATTTCACTAATTATGTGACTTCTGAAGGTAATTGGTTGCACCAGAGCTTTTTATGGGCTTCATACCAAAGGGGGTGAATACATACGCACATGCCAATTTTCTGTTTTCTATTTCTAAAAAATAGTTTTATGTATATATGTTTCTCATTTCACTTCACCAACTTAGACTATTGTGTTCTGATCCATCACATGAAATTCAGATTTACGAAACATTGAACTTAAGGCTGCAATGTAATAAAATAGGTAAAAAGTCAAGGGGGTGAATATTTTTGCAAGGCACTGTATGTTCCCATATAAGTCTAAATATTCTTGTCATAATCTAATGGTTTTGAAGGTGATTTCTTGACCACACTTTTCTTAGTTTGGAATTACCAAGGATTAGGATAGCAGATTGAGCTGAAGGAAATGTCAAATTACTTATAATACAGAATATGTACAAAATAATTCCAAGTGTGAATGATGATCCAAACAACATAATAATGGACAAGAAAAAGGTAAAATCCACAATCACAAGTAGCATCATTGTCCTGGCTGCTCTAACAAGTCCATCAGATTGAGGATATTGGAATCCAGATGAGTTCTCTGTTCCTCTTCTGACATGTCCCAAGAGGGAAGTAATGCTGAGTCCGATAGAGATAAGAGTGAGAAGAAAGGGAAGGCAGCAACCCAAAAACATGTTAATGACCAGGTAAGGCAAATAAATTTGCATTTGAAAAGGATTCAACATTGAGTGGTCTGTCATATTGTGAGGATCTCCTAGCTCTATGGTCCAAAACAGTGGAATAGTAACAGCAACTAAAACAACTACTGACCCAAGCTGCCAATAATTAACAAGAGAAAAGACTCTCAACTTCAACTGATTGAAGAATCGGTGAGAAAACGTGACAAGACTTACACAATAACACAAGCTGAGCCAAGCGGTGTGCCAAAAACTTACATAGGACAAAAAGCAGAGAAGAAATAATTGAACTAAAAATACTTCTTTTCCATTTTGAATGTAGGCTCCAAGATAATATGGAATCCCATTACTGGCCAAGCAGCACTGAATGGCGATATTGGTGAGCCCCATTGCTAGAACGACTCGGTCACAAACAGCAAGGCCAGTGTTAGATTTCCATTCCTTCAAATATACAGCTACAATTGATGAATTTAGAGTGATTCCAGGTATCAATGGAGCAATAAAAATAACTAATATGAATATCGGTGCAGGAGCCATAATTCCTCAAATTCTTCTTCTTCATTCAAAGTCATAATGATTGCATATCCTCGAGTTCTATGGAATATCATTTGGGAAATGCAAATCTCACTGTATTTGGCAACACCCTATTTTGTTTATAGTGTCATATTTCTGCCATGAATTCTTACATGACCTGGTGTGTAATTTTGCAGTCCATTATCCTATATATAGTTTCATCACTGGTCCTCCTTAAAATGTATTGTTCTATTTATGTCAAATTATAGGTTCATTACTGAAATAGGATAGAAAAAGATATAAGTGATTCTTCGAAACATCTACATAACTTTGCTTTTTTTCCAATTAATAATATTATTTTTACCAGTGAATTGGAAAAAGAAATCAGATACTGTATATACTTGAGTATAAGCCAACCCGAGTATAAGCCGAGGCACCTATTTTACCACAAAATACTGGGTAAAATGAGTGACTCGAGTATAAGCCGAGGGTGGGAAATGTGTCCCCCCTCTCTCTCCCGTGTCTCTTCTCCCCTCTCCCGTCCCTGTGTCTCTTCCCCCCTCCCCTATCACCCTCCTCAACCCCCCTCCTCATCCTCAACCTCCCTCCTCATCCTCAACCTCCCTCCTCATCCTCAACCTCCCTCCTCATCCTCAACCCCCTCATCCTCAACCCCCTCCTCAACCTCAACCCCCCTCCATAACCTCAAGCTCCCTCCTCATCCTCAACCTCCCTCCTCATCCTCAACCCCCTCCTCAACCTCCCTCCTCATCCTCATCCTCCCTCCTCATCCTCAACCCCCTCCTCATCCTCCCTCCTCAACCCCCCCTCAACCTCACTCCTCAACCCCCCATCCTCATCCTCCCCCCTCAACCCCCATCCTCCCCCCTCAACCCTCCATCCTCATCCTCAACCCCCCAATCCTCAACCCCCTCCTCACCCCCCTCAACCGCAACCCCCCTCCTCAACATCAACCCCCTCCTCAACCTCCCATCCTCAACCCCCCTCCTCAACCCCCCCATCCTCATCCTCAACCCCCCATCCTCATCCCCCTACTCACCCCCCCTCAACCTTAACCCCCCTCCTCAACCTCAACCTCCCTCCTCCTCATCAACCCCCTCCTCACCCTCCCCTCAACCTCAACCCCCCTCCTCCTAATCAACCCCCTCCTCAACCCCCCATCCTCAATGTGCGGGCTTGATGTTGTGTTTTTAAATATTCCCTATCATTTACAGTGCTGCACTGATTTTATATTTGCATTTCAAGTGCTACAATTAGTAAGTAAGCCCTCTGCGACACCTCCTTGGTACAAGTAACCTGTGGTTGAAGTTTAGCCATTTACGGGCTTGACGGTAGGTTAAATCTAAGCAATTGAATAGCGATTAGGAATTTTTTGCAGCTGCAACTCTTGCGGCCATGAAAGATCAAAGGCTTTGAGGGAAGTAAGCTGCGATTGAACAAATCGCTAGGAATCGTAGCTCGCAGCACGTAACTCGATCGGAGCACGCAAACAAAAGTCAGTTGAATAGCAACGTAGCTTGCGAGCCGGGATCTCAAAAACCTAGCAATTGAATGAGGCCCAATGTCTCATTTCATCCCAAAGTGTGAGACAATTCTTCTTCCAATTACAGGCAATTAGCCATTTAATTGTTATAAATGTAACTTCTTTACTAGTGTATTGGAAAAATAAATCAGATACTTAGTGATTTGCAACTTTCTAGCAAGAGCAGAATGTACTGACAATATTTACAGTATTTGCATGGGCAGGGGATTAAATTCACAATCATATGATAAAAGAGGCAGTGTTTCATTTTATTAACCCTTGCTTATATATACACCACAAACACACATTATTCCCATATCCTATTCACTTCATGCCAAGTAATAGCTCCAAACAAGTCTATACATATAAACAGAGATCATAGTCATTGTTTGTACCTGAATCTATCTTTAGAATTTGTTTCATAAGCTTTTCTTTGAAGAGCCATAGTAAATATTATTTTTATCCTTTATTTGTAACGCACTAACATAGTCCGTAGTGCTATACAGGGGTTAAGTACAAAGCAAAATACAATATTAACACAATTTTCTAAATAATGGAGGGTCCTGTGCAAGAGCTTTGGGTTATGATTTTAAATCTTATTCTGGACGCTATGGGAAGTCAGTAGAGTGACCGACGGAGAGGTGCTGCAGACATGGAGTGCTGAGTATGGTAATGTATGGTTATGTGGTAGTCTAGGGGAGGCGTTCATTATGGATTAAAGTGGTGAGTTATGATGAGGGAATGGTTTCAAAGTTTAGTTGTTTATTGCGTAAGATAGTGACGTATTTTGGAGATGTTTTTGGTTTAAAATGACAAGGTTGTTAGTTAACTATATGTGAGGCATAAAACCGCGGGCAGGGTCCAACAGAACCCCAAGACAGCGGGTCTGTCAGGTGGGAGTGATGATGGCGTTGTCAATAGTGAGAAATAATTGAGAAGTGGAAGCTCTGGTAGATGATGAAAAGATTAGGAACACAGTATTTGATATGTTGAGTTTCAGTTGACGTGCAGACTTACAGGAGGATGTTCTAGAGCGGCATACAGCAACCCGTGCTAGATCTGGTGCTGAGAGGTAGATTTGGGTGTCATCTGTATATAGATGATACTGAAATCCAAAAGATGTTATTAGGGTACCAAGTGAGGATGTACTGTATAGATGGAGAAGACAAGAGAGGTATAGAGGGAAGATGACCATGTTGGAGATTGTGCAGAGATTGAAGAACAAGGCTTAGTAATAGATAAACTTAATTATTTAGTCAAAAAAGCAAAAGTGAGAAGCGCTGTTTTCCCCAAACAAAATAGTGCATAGTATGTCAGGAGATAACATGAGACGCACTTGATATGGTTAGTAAAATCGCCCCAGAGTCTTCTACCACCATAAATTTCACAATAATTCTCCACAATAATTCTTAGGCTGACTAAGGGGAACTAATACAATTACAAATGGTCTCCGCACAGACTGTTTATATAATCGCCATTGAGATAAGTTCATAAAATAAAGTGTCTTTAGGCAGCTGCAGGGAAGTCAATGCAGGGAGGCCAAGTGTCAAACCATATCCTGGATACCCTCTGTGGCAATACAGGAAAACTGTCCCATTCCGTGGTGAAAAAATCTAGGGTAATCCCAGGGCCCCACCCTCTCCAACCAAGCCAGTACAAACAGCTGGGTGGTGGTATTTACAACAGTCCATGGGCCCAGGGGATAACAAGTGGCCACCATTCTTCCCCTTCCCATGTCTGCTCCTTCCCCTGTCCAGTGTTTGAATCCCAAGTTACAGTATCTATTGGGTTTTCTGGCTTACCCAATTCAAGTGGTTCCAGGGAGATAACCAGTTCAAGTGACGGTCCATCAGGGGTTATCACCTCCCCACCCCCCAAAAGCCAGGGCCAATGTGCCCTCCTTCCCCCTCCTTTAGGGAAATTATTCTTCTGGGGCATCCAATAAAAAAATTGTTCCACTGAGGACTGTACCTGCTGCATCTGCCAGTCTGTACTTCTCCTGATGGCCTTTTCTGGTGACTCCACTCCTTGGGGCTGCACTGAGCTCACTGTCTCCCAGACTCTTTTTTCTAGAACCACCACCTGGGTACAGCTCTAACCTCCCTCTGGCTGTTTGGTCTCTGGATCCCTTTAGGTGGTACCTCCTGGCTCTCTCCATCTGAGACTGCCTGGTGTGTAGATACAAGTAGCCCTTGGGCACCAGCAGTAACTGCATCTTGTGCTGGCTGATAAGCAGGGCTGCTTGCTGTTTCAGCCCAGGGTCTGTGTCTGGCTCCTGGACAAAAGTTATTTAAGGAACCTCCCCACTATGTCTACAGTCCATTGGTAGGGTACAGTGCACATCTGGTTCTTCCCTGACTCCAGGAGCAGGGTAGATTTTCATCAGCTCTTCCTCTGGGCTCTTCCAATGCTGTGGTTAAGCCATCTCCACATGCCTCTAACTGAGCGAGGCTCAGCCCCCTAAAGTTAGGATCAGTTCTTCCTCTTCCCATTAAATCCACTGCATGAAGGCGTCCTTGTTCCTTTTAAAATCCCTGGGATCAGAAGTCTCCCAACAGTCCATACATTTCCCCTATGACTTGGAAAAATGTATCTGGGTCCCTGTAATCTAAGCAAGGTGGTTCTGTTCCATGCCTGACTGGCATGACCCCTCCCAACTGGGTGGCCACAACCACAAGGCCAAAGTAAGCTAGCTGCCTAGGAGCCTGTCTCAGGCCCAGCAGTTGACAGCTCTTGGCATACAAACACTTCTGTCTTTTTTCAGTCCCCAACCACAGTCTGGATCCTCATAAGCAATGCCCCAAAGTGCCTCTTGCAGCCCCAATGAAAAACAGGGCCCCACATGAGGTATCGCAACAGGTCCAACCAAAACAGCATATTGCTCCTCCAGGGCGACCTTCTCACATAGCAATTCCTCCAGCCATTCCATTAGCTTGTGACCTGGCCATAGTTCATCCATTTGTTTAGAATGTCAATAACTTGACAGTTCTTTCCAGGCACAAAATTATCTGTCTCTACTGGGAATAAGCATGCCCCATCCACAGGAGCTGGCTGGGGCCGTTGCATACCTCCTGTATGATCTGTATCCGGAAATCACTCTGCTGATCCATGGTTAAATCTGCAGGCATTATCTCCTTCCATCTTTGATACCATCTGGACATTTCTCCTCCTCTGTTGCAGACAGCCTCCATAGTCATTCAGCAGTGCTTGAGCACCTCTGGATGTAGCATGTGCCATGGTTGTGGATAAGGACTAGGGTGTCGGCCTTTGGTTATGGGGGCAAGAGTGTCAAGGGTGGAAGATAGAGTCATGTTGTATTGTGAGGTGGCTATTTCAGGGAAGATGGGGGGGGGGAGGATGAGAAGGGGTTGTAGTAAAGTGGAAATATATTGTGGGTCATGTGCTTGCAGGGTTCTGTAGGTTCTGCTGACCAGGAGTGAAGAAGGGCAGTGAGTGGAAGGTGTTGGTGAGGTTGCAGCTGATGGTTAGAAGCTGGTGGTCGGATAGAGGGAATTGGGTGATGAAAAGGTTGGAGGTTGTGCAGAGATTGGTAAAAATAAGGTCAAGGGAGTGTCCATCACTCTGAGTTGGGGATTCTGTCCATTGTGAGAGGCCAAGGCAAAAAGTACTCTGTAGGGAAGAATCAGTGGCAATGTTAAAATTGCCAAGAACTAGTGAAGTTAGAGGAGAGAACATGAGAGCCAGGCTGCTAAATGATCTAGAAATTGAGCGGATGGTCCAGGTGGGTGATAGATCACAGCTTCTCACTGGGAGATGGGTGAGAAGAGGAATATAGTGTTAACTTTAAAAGAAGAGAGATGGAAGTTTGTAACTTGGGATATGCAGTGAAAACATGCAGAGAGAGGAAAGTAATACACTCACACCTCCACCTTGCTTGTTCCCAAGTCTAGGAATGTGATTTAATTGCAAGCCTCCCTATGAGAGTGCCGCTGGAAGACGGAGTCAGATGGAGTGAGCCAGGTTTCAGTGATAGCCACTGGATTGAGGGAGCTGGAAATAAATAGGTCATGAATAAAACTGAATTTATTGAAAATAGACCTTGCATTCCAGAGAGTGCATGAGAAGGTCAAAGAAGATGGTTTGTGCTAAATGTTAATCTGTATTTATCTTTGTCTGAACCTAATTTTATGTACAGCACTACGGAATATGTTGGCGCGGTATAAATAAACTATAATTATTATAATAATGGAATGGAAATACAATTATGGGGGTTTTGGGTGTTTGCTACCCCAGGGGCTGCTCATGGCTGGGGAATATGAGTGAGGGGTCATGGGATATATCTCCAGCAGCCAGCAGAAGAAATAGTGAGTGTGACATGAGATAGTAGTGGGACTTACTGAAGCATTTCCGCTTTTAAGCCCTAGAAGAGAGAGGGGATAGTGACTGGAGGAAGGAGAGGAGCTCATGGGAGCATAAAAGAGAAGATGATAGTAGAGAAGGTGAGATGGTTACGTTGTTGGAGAGGTGAGGTGGAGAAACTGAGGAGAGGAGTCTGAGAAAGAAGCAGGAGGTTATACAGAAGAAGAAAGTATAAGGAAACATTATGGCACAGTATGCAAGTAAAAAGAAATAGAATGTATGAAAATAAAAGATACAGTTTGCTTGCCTAGATTTTCTTGTTAGGGGTGATATACAAGTTATGTTTGTTCAATACCTGTTAAGTCCTGTTTAGTTCATGTGTACAACCCAATCGCTGGTGGAAATGTATGAGGGAAGGTTGATCAGGGTGAACATAATAGGTGGGTTAGTAGTAGCAATATACAGTACTAGGTGATTTGTTAGCAGGTGTTGCTGACAGATCAGGTGCAGGTAATTTGGGTAACTCAAAATAAGACAAAACAGGGGCGGGTGGACGAGGGGCAGTGTGGGAGTGGTTCTAATAGCAGAGAGTGAGAGCGAGGGCCTGGAGTAAGATAGCTCCTGAAAAAGAGCACAAGAGTGAATAACAAAATGTTATTAATTAATAAGAAGGTAATACAACCAGGGATTTGGGGTAAGGAATGCAAAACAAAGGGCCATATTAAATTCCAAGCCCGTATCGGCGCCGGTACACCCACAAAGGCTGCAGGCTTGAAATCCGGCGGAGTTGCAGAGCTATTAAAATAGCCAAGCCCGCAACAGACGTGGCTGACATCCAAACCCATAAACCATTCTTGCGCACATTGATCAATTAGTCAAACCCATAGTTATGGGTTTAGACTGAGCCAATGGCAAATAAGATCATCATCATTTAGTCACTGAAAAATGGTGGTTAGATTTCAATCCTTTACGGGTCTGAATTACAAGTTACACGGACCCGCATTCCAGAAATAATGCAAAATTAATAAATCAGTAAATATGATATTCTAGCCGATGTGAGTTCCATTATGTATTAACACATTGATTGCCGGGATCAATATAACACGGAAAATAAACAGAAAAAAAAGGATTGTATATTGCAGATTTGCGAACTTGAGAATGTTGTGCTATTAATATCAATTCCCTTTAACTTAGGATATTAAAAATCTTCAAAAGTGCTGCTATTTATAAAAACTGTAATAAAATAATTATATATGGTGCAGTAAAACCTACCATATACATAGATCAAAAACTCTGAAAGCATATTATTACATAAAGTTAGGTATTATAATGATAAATATAGGACAAGTAACGGGGTCAATAAAAATATTGCCATAATGTATAGAATAGCAAGATCCCTATAATACGTAAGGCTATTGACATAATGTTTCCCTATAGAATAGAATATACCAATCAAATATAATGCTATTCAGTATTCCTCATATTGCTTATCCAGCTGTAATCCTAGGTTTACTGAATAATAAACACCCATATATATATATATACAAAATTATAGTGTAAAAAAAAAAAAAATTCTGCCATGGACATCATGATAATAGTAGTGTTCTGCAATATATTTAAGTTATTCCTCAAGCCACATAGTGGCATGGAATATCACCTAAGAAGTTGGGAAATAATATATTACAGAACAATAATTAAATAATTGATTAATAATTAACAACTAATTAATGAATAACTAATCCGCATATTGCAGATCAGAGGAGATCTTAAAAGGTTGAACTTGATGGACTGAAAGTCTTTTTTCAACCTTAATTACTTTGTAACTATCAGCAGCCAAAAAATCTGCTTAATGTATTACCCCATATCTCCCTCTATTGCCCCTTCTGACAAACATTCCAGACGCCCATCTACTCACTCAAATTCCTGCAGTTAACTAATTGTTGTCACAATAATATACATGGCAGAAAGTGTAAGAGTCCCATATTACAGTGGTACATGTGGGGTGCAGGGGAGACACAAAATCAGACATGACAAATATAAAAGAAAAATGTGTTAAATATAGATACTGGATGTCGTAATCCAAAAACAGGGAGTAAAACATACATTTCTGTAATTTCTGCTATTTATACTGAAGACCTCACCATGACTGTCCTGGTGCTGACAATCCTGGTCTGTAAGTACAATGATCTTCACATATGCATATGTGTCTGTGTGTGTATATATATATATATTTATATATATATATATATATATATAGTTACATAGTTACATTGTTACATAGTATTTGAGATTGAATAAAGACTGTTAGTCCAATAAGTTCAACCTTTTTAGATATCTTCTGATCCTTTTAATATGTGGACTATTTGTTAATAATTGTTAATTGATCCAAAGGAAGCAAACAGAAAAAAAAAAAACATTTAAAATTTGCCAATTGTCTCATAAGGGGAAAAAAAGCAAAATTCCTTCCTGACCGCAGAGACTGGCGATCAAATTTAGTTATCTAGGATAACCTTGAATGCCCTCTTTATTCAAAAATATATATAACCTCTTTTTAAAGTTATCTATTGAATCTGCTGTCACCCTACTGACCCTGGAGGTATTTAAATAATGTAATCATATCCCCTCGTAGACGCCTTTTTTCTAGGGAAAATAAGTTTCATTTGTTTAGTCTTCCTTCATAACTTAGCCCCTCCATTCCCCTTATTAGTTTTGTTGCCCTTCTCTGTACCTTTTCCGGCTCTAAAATGTCCTTTTTATGAAGTGGTGCCCAAAATTGTACTCCATATTCCAAATGAGGGCGTACTAGGGATTTGTACCCTTCTTAACAGGGCCCTCCAATGGTTACAGCAGAAAAAGGTGAAGGTTGTGGAGTGGCCATCACAGTCTCCTGTCCTTAATATCATCGAGCCACTCTGGGGAGATCTCAAACGTGCGGTTCATGAAAGACGACCAAAGACTTTGCATGACCTGGAGGCATTTTGCCAAGACGAATGGGCAGCCATACCACCTGCAAGAATTAGGGGCCTCATAGACAACAATTACAGAAGACCACACGCTGTCATTGATGCTAACGGGGGCAATACACAGTATTAAGAACTAAGGGGATGCAAACTTTTGATCAGGGTCATTTGGGTGATTTCCGTTTTCATTATGATTTAAAAAAGAGCCAAACAATTATGTTATAATAAATGGCTTCATATGATCACTATCCTTCAACAAAAGACATTATTTTAACTTATTTTATAATTATAATGACAAGTACTTTTTCAGTTTAATGTTATTTAAAAAAAATATTTCAGTAAATTTACATTGGATTATCTAATACTTATTTGTCAGTAGACCATACTGATCCCCAAGATATATATCTTGCCTTTGTCATATATAATGTGCTATACCACTCCTTGCCTCCCTTTACGTATCTTTACTTCAGACACCCTCCTACCAGTTGTCTATTTGCATGTTAATGTAGATCAGTAGTGATATTACTCCTCATTTAGTGATATTACTCCTCATGTAGTGTTATTACTCCTCATGTAGTGTTATTACTCCTCATGTAGTGTTATTACTCCTCATGTAGTGTTATTACTCCTCATGTAGTGTTATTACTCCTCATGTAGTGCTATTGCTCCTCATGTAGTGCTATTGCTCCTCATGTAGAGATATTGCTCCTCATGTAGTGATATTGCTCCTCATGTAGTGATATTACTCCTCATGTAGTGATATTACTCCTCATGTAGTGTTATTACTCCTCATGTAGTGTTATTACTCCTCATGTAGTGCTATTGCTCCTCATGTAGTGATATTACTCCTCATGTAGTGTTATTACTCCTCATGTAGTGATATTACTCCTCATGTAGTGATATTACTCCTCATGTAGAGATATTGCTCCTCATGTAGTGATATTACTCCTCATGTAGTGTTATTACTCCTCATGTAGTGATATTGCTTCTCATGTAGTGATATTGCTCCTCATGTAGTGTTATTACTCCTCATGTAGTGTTATTACTCCTCATGCAGTGATATTACTCCTCATGTAGTGATATTGCTTCTCATGTAGTGATATTACTCCTCATGTAGAGATATTGCTCCTCATGTAGTGATATTACTCCTCATGTAGTGATATTGCTCCTCATGTAGTGATATTGCTTTTCATGTAGTGATATTACTCCTCATGTAGTGATATTACTCCTCATGTAGTGTTATTACTCCTCATGTAGTGATATTACTCCTCATGTAGTGATATTACTCCTCATGTAGAGATATTGCTCCTCATGTAGTGATATTACTCCTCATGTAGTGTTATTACTCCTCATGTAGTGATATTGCTTCTCATGTAGTGATATTGCTCCTCATGTAGTGTTATTACTCCTCATGTAGTGTTATTACTCCTCATGCAGTGATATTACTCCTCATGTAGTGATATTGCTTCTCATGTAGTGATATTACTCCTCATGTAGAGATATTGCTCCTCATGTAGTGATATTACTCCTCATGTAGTGATATTGCTCCTCATGTAGTGATATTGCTTTTCATGTAGTGATATTACTCCTCATGTAGTGATATTACTCCTCATGTAGTGATATTGCTCCTCATGTAGTGACATTGCTCCTCATGTAGTGATATTGCTCCTCATGTAGTGATATTACTCCTCATGTAGAGATATTGCTCCTCATGTAGTGATATTGCTTCTCATGTAGTGATATTACTCATCATGTAGTGCTATTGCTCCTCATGTAGTGATATTACTCCTCATGTAGAGATATTACTCCTCATGTAGTGATATTGCTCCTCATGTAGTGATATTGCTTCTCATGTAGTGATATTACTCCTCATGTAGTGATATTACTCCTCATGTAGTGATATTGCTCCTCATGTAGTGATATTGCTCCTCATGTAGTGTTATTACTCCTCATGTAGTGTTATTACTCCTCATGTAGTGATATTGCTCCTCATGTAGTGATATTGCTTCTCATGTAGTGATATTACTCCTCATGTAGTGATATTGCTTCTCATGTAGTGATATTACTCCTCATGTAGTGATATTGCTTCTCATGTAGTGATATTGCTTCTCATGTAGTGATATTACTCCTCATGTAGTGATATTGCTTCTCATGTAGTGATATTGCTCCTCATGTAGTGATATTGCTTCTCATGTAGTGATATTGCTCCTCATGTAGTGATATTACTCCTCATGTAGTGATATTACTCCTCATGTAGTGATATTGCTTTTCATGTAGTGATATTGCTCCTCATGTAGTGATATTACTCCTCATGTAGTGATATTGCTCCTCATGTAGTGATATTACTCCTCATGTAGTGATATTGCTCCTCATGTAGTGTTATTACTCTTCATGTAGTGATATTGCTCCTCATGTAGTGATATTACTCCTCATGTAGCGATATTGCTCCTCATGTAGTGGTATTACTCCTCATGTAGTGATATTGCTTTTCATGAAGTGATATTGCTCCTCATGTAGTGATATTACTCCTCATGTAGTGATATTGCTCCTCATGTAGTGATATTACTCATCATGTAGTGATGTTACTCCTCATGTAGTGATATTGCTTCTCGTGTAGTGATATTGCTTTTCGTGTAGTGATATTGCTCCTCATGCAGTGATATTACTCCTCATGTAGTGATATTACTCCTCATGTAGTGTTATTGCTCCTCATGTAGTGATATTACTCCTCATGTAGTGATATTGCTCCTCATGTAGTGATATTACTCCTCATGTAGTGATATTGCTCCTGATGTAGTGATATTACTCCTCATATAGGGATATTACTCCTCATGTAGTGATATTGCTCCTCATGTAGTGCTATTGCTCCTGATGTAGTGCTATTGCTCCTCATGTAGTGCTATTGCTCCTCATGTAGTGTTATTACTCATGTAGTAATATTGCTCCTCATGTAGTGATATTACTCCTCATGTAGTGATATTGCTCCTGATGTAGTGATATTACTCCTCATGTAGTGATATTGCTCCTCATGTAGTGTTATTACTCCTCATGTAGTGTTATTACTCCTCATGTAGTGATATTACTCCTCATGTAGTGTTATTACTCCTCATGTAGTGATATTGCTTTTCATGTAGTGATATTACTCCTCATGTAGTGATATTGCTCCTCATGTAGTGATATTGCTCCTCATGTAGTGTTATTACTCCTCATGTAGTGTTATTACTCCTCATGTAGTGATATTGCTCCTCATGTAGTGATATTGCTCCTCATGTAGTGATATTACTCCTCATGTAGTGATATTGCTTCTCATGTAGTGATATTACTCCTCATGTAGTGATATTGCTTCTCATGTAGTGATATTGCTCCTCATGTAGTGATATTGCTTCTCATGTAGTGATATTACTCCTCATGTAGTGATATTACTCCTCATGTAGTGATATTGCTCCTCATGTAGTGATATTACTCCTCATGTAGTGTTATTACTCCTCATGTAGTGATATTGCTCCTCATGTAGTGATATTGCTTCTCATGTAGTGATATTGCTTCTCATGTAGTGATATTGCTCCTCATGTAGTGATATTGCTTCTCATGTAGTGATATTGCTCCTCATGTAGTGATATTGCTTCTCATGTAGTGATATTGCTTCTCATGTAGTGTTATTACTCCTCATGTAGTGATATTGCTCCTCATGTAGTGATATTGCTCCTCATGTAGTGATATTACTCCTCATGTAGTGATATTGCTTCTCATGTAGTGATATTACTCCTCATGTAGTGATATTGCTTCTCATGTAGTGATATTGCTCCTCATGTAGTGATATTGCTTCTCATGTAGTGATATTACTCCTCATGTAGTGATATTACTCCTCATGTAGTGATATTACTCCTCATGTAGTGATATTGCTCCTCATGTAGTGATATTACTCCTCATGTAGTGTTATTACTCCTCATGTAGTGATATTGCTCCTCATGTAGTGATATTGCTTCTCATGTAGTGATATTGCTTCTCATGTAGTGATATTGCTTCTCATGTAGTGATATTGCTCCTCATGTAGTGATATTGCTTCTCATGTAGTGATATTGCTCCTCATGTAGTGATATTGCTTCTCATGTAGTGATATTACTCCTCATGTAGTGATATTACTCCTCATGTAGTGATATTGCTTCTCATGTAGTGATATTGCTCCTCATGTAGTGATATTGCTTCTCATGTAGTGATATTGCTTCTCATGTAGTGATATTGCTCCTCATGTAGTGATATTGCTTCTCATGTAGTGATATTGCTCCTCATGTAGTGATATTGCCCCCATAAGATGTTTTTTTAGAGTCTCAAGCCTTTAGATGAATTCACATTTTTGTGAAATACATTTTGTGGTTTGTTTTGTGAGGAAGGAAACCAGCGATTGAGTAAGAGCGCGTGAGAGGACTGCAAGTAATTTAAAATATAAGGCTGCACTCAACATTCACGTTTTTTTAACATATTTTTTATTAAAAAGACCAATACCATACAAAAAGATATATCAGTACATATGTTTACACATAGTTACATATTTCCTCCATTTAAACATAAAAAGTTGGTACAAAATAATGAAATTATAACCCAGGCAATGCATGGTATACTTGGGTTCCTTGGCTTTCTTATCAATGAGAGGGAAGCAAATAAAGGGAAGGAATGCAAGAAGAGAAGGATAGAAGGATAGAAGAGGAATATGAACACAAGAATGAGAAAGGGAAGAAATGAAGAGACAGAGGATGACGGAAGTGATACCAGTACATTTTAAAATGTAGACAAGACATCTGGTTACATATAGAAACTAGTAAACAATAATTAATAGAGAAGTAGATGAGACTTAGTGTTGAGTGTTACTGTGTGATAAGGGAAGTAGGAGATTTCGTTTTTTGTTTTATTTATATACTAGCGACTTGCCTGTCAAAAATGACGGGGCAATAAAATTGTAAGGCAGGTAAAGCTGTTTGCCACAGACATTACTTTTTTGGGTGGTCTGAGATCCTTCGGCGCTCATTGCGAGGCTGTTGGTTGTTGTATTTTGTTTTGTGATAGGCGTTTTTGCTGTTATTGTTTGGTCGGCGCTGATGAGCTTTTTGCGCTTATTGCAAGGCTTTGTGTGCTATGAGCAGCATTGGCGCTTGTGAGGCGCACAGTAAATGGCTTTTGTGTTTATTGCGATAGTTTTTTTTTTTTGTGTATATGTGTTTTTGTATGCTAATTAAATGATTAATAAATTAATATACTTTACCTATTTTGAAGTAATATATGCAGGAAGCATTGTGCTGAAGAGCTGACAATCTGTTTTGCTGTTCCTGCAGCATATAATGTAGATTTGCAGTGTTAGTGACCTGAGGTGTAAGTGTGAGAAATGTGCGCAGTGTGTAGTGTAAATAGGCTGCGTGAGCGAGGGGAAGCTGTTAGTACAACAGTGTACTTCCGCATTGTGTAAGTTAGTGTTGTAAAATGGCGGTGAATGTGGTTGTGGTACGCGGGTGTGGATGATTTAGCGTCCTTGCTACGGATTTTTGAAAATCCCTCTGTGGTTGGTGGTGTTTTGCAGCTTTAGGGTCGTGTAGCCTCATTTTAGTTTTTTTCGGCAGCCATTTTTTCTCTGTTAGGTGATTTTCGTGTGTCTAAACTTGGGAATTTGCCCTTAAATTGAGGTGTAACTTCACTTGCAGAGGTCCTAGGTGCCCCCCCCCCCCCTCACTGTAGGTAAGCTTTGTATGTCTTTTTTGTGTGTATTTATTGTGTTTTTAATGTTTTAAGGTGCGCAGGGTTCGTCCGTTAAGGTCGTAATTTTGCGAGGCCGTAATGTCCCACGTCTCGTATTTTTTTTTTGGCTAAGTCTGTAAATTTTGCGTTGTAAGACCCGCGGTTGGTATTTTTTTGTGTAAATCCGTATGTATTGATTGCGTGTTGCTTGCGGCATTGCTTGAAGACCAGATAGGTTTTGGCACTTTAGGTGTAGCTGTCACATTTAAATTTCCCTCCAAGCCATCTCAATCGGACATACCAATGCATCATGCAAATTAGTAACTGTAACTAAGCCCCTAAACAACCTAATTGCCACCCCGCATCCTACCTGTCTTACAGACCACTTGTAGAGGCACGCAAATACGTCTGAAAATGGACCTCTCTAACATCTCAACCGAGCCTGATATGATGCTTTATTCCACATATCAAAGTCAACTAAATGTGGTAATTATGCCCCCCTAACACACTAAACATCACATAAACTTGGCGGGGGGGGGGGGGGGGGTCTTATTTATGGATCTTCTGTATTTACAGAATACCTGTGGGAATAATTTCTGTTAGAGGGAGCCTTTTCATAGCCAGATTCTGGAGAACATTTTGTAGTCATCTAGGAATTGATATCAAGTAAGCTTTTCTTCCAGAGACCAAAGGAGCATCTGAAAATCAAGGTTTGGAGCAATATCTCCATCTATATATTTCTGAATAATAAGATGATTGGGTTCCACTTCTTCCATTGCCAGATTTTAACCTAATTCTTTATATTAAGAATCGATCAAAATGTCCGCATTCAGAGCAGCTCTTGGCTACAAACCCATTATGTTGCCTCCGCTTCTAGATATATCTGAACTTCCTGCCGCTGATCAAAGGGTTCAGGAACTGCAAAAGTTTTGGTTACAAGAAAAAAAAAGAGAAGGTCCCCTGTAGCCAATTACAAAGTGGGAGTTATGATCTGGTTGTGCTCGGGGCTTTCTCTCTAGTGATGGTAGCTTGAGGTGTCTCATTTCTGCTACGACGTCCTAGTCTGTTTACAGGGCCAAGGTGAGTGAAAAAGCTAGAGAGATGGGAATAAGAAGTGGGGCGGGGCGGTATTTATAGGGTTAGGGAGAGACCCAGCATCTCCCACAAATCCAGGTTAATTAACTTGGCATTTATCAACTAAAAACCTAAAGTTATGTCAGCCTTCTCATAAACTTGGTCCTCACTACATTTGTCCTTATAACATTTCTGCCGGCATTAACCCTTCTACCTGCCAACTGGACTTTGGCCTCCATTCAATTGAGCAAATTGTAGTTACTGGAGCCCATAAAATAATTTGCTACTCAATTGGCGTCTTTTAGCTACCTGCAATCGGTTTGCGTGTTAGAAGCTCAAAATCCCTGTGGATGTCAAAATTGTAACTCTGACCCATCTGAGTCTTTGATCTTTCAACCCCGTAAATGTTACAATCGCAATTCAATTGCTACAATTCCTCAAACCCGCAATTGCCTTCAAACCCGTAAATGGCAAATGTAGCCAAAAATCCTACGAGTACCATATTGGACTCGCAAGGGGGTTGAACACCTGTTTGTAGCACTGTAAATGCAAATGAAAAATCAATACTGCACTTTAAAATATGGTAAAGCGATGAAAGACATTAGAATTAATTGCACAATAGTCTCAAGCTCACAAATCTGCAATAAAAAAAAATTTATTTTACGTTTTATTTCTGTGTTGCCTTAGGGGGTTCAGCTGCACCTCACTGACGAGGCCCAGAGAGGACGAAACGCGTCTGTGATTTGCTGTTTCTCCTGTTCAGGGTAGAATTGCCTGGTATTTTGAGGCTGGGTCACCCTTTTGAGTGAGACCAGACTGATATACTTCAGGATATTTCTCCCTGTGAAGGGCACAAGTGAGCTAAAAGAGGTTGCTCTCAGAGTGGGTTATCATGTCCATAGAACTAACCTATTAAGGTTAGTTCGTTCTCTGATGACCATCTCTTACTTATCTATTTTGTTTATTTCTGTGTTATATTAATCCCAGTAATCAAGAAGTTAATACAAATAGGCCACTCACATGGACTTGAACAGTATCGTCATTCATTTTTATTATTTTGTACATTGCTGGATTGCAAGTCTGATCGCATATCTGACTACTAAACGCTAAGGGCCTCATTCTATTAACGGCCGTAGGAGATGCGGGCCGCAAGGACCGGCCGCAAGCTATTCGGCTATTCTATTCCCCTCCGGCCGGGGATTCCGGCAGGCTTGCGGCCGGTGCCTTGCTATCCCTTGCGGCCGCACGCGCCGGAGGAAAGCCTTTGATCTAAAACGGCCGCAAGAGTTTCGGCCGCAAGAAAAGCCCGGTTGCTATTCAATTGCTCCGGGAACCCTCTCTGCAAGGCTAAAACCGAGCCGCAGCTTACTTGCAGCAAAAAGGTCCCACTAGCACCAATTAAGCACATTATAAAGCCGACATAAAGCCATCCTGCACTCTGAGGAGACTAAAAAGTGATTGTAGGTGTTAGCATTAATAGCACAACCTTCCCCTATACTCAAATCCGTAAATATTTTTTTTTTAAATTTATGTCAAATATCCATGTAAAAAGTCCAGAGGGCTTGGAGCACCTCAGCCCCTCCCACGCTGCGGCCGGAAAATAAACAGTTAATGTAAACTCGGATTTGGGCTGATGTGCAAGCTTGAGAGGGGGTTGCTATTAATCCTCATGTCCCCCAATATGATCCCTAGCATTTACAGAGCTTTACAGTGCTGTCTTGAATTTATTTTTGTGTTTAAAGATTTCTGAGCTTACGGCCGGTTGCAAGATATACGGCCGGCCGTAAGGGGATATCCTTGCGGGGCCGTTTAATAGAATTGCAGGGTAACGGAACCCCCGCAAGGAATCGCAGCCTTACGGCCGTTTTACGGCCAATAATAGAATGAGGCCCTAAGTGATTGATGTTTAACCTCCATGATGACGGTCTCATTTACTATTGGCTGTTTCTAAATCGTTAGTTACGGGCTTGCTTAATTGATCATGTTAATAGCCTGAAATGCTACTTACGGGTGCATGGTTTGCGGTTTTGGCTTTTGGCCATGTAGTTGCGGCCTTGTTCAATTGAATCGCTCTGTAACTGCTGCAAATTTCCTCAGTTACCTTCATACCAGCCATATGTCTGTGGGCTTGAAATCTGCAACAGTTACAGAGCGATTCAATTGAACAAGGCCGCAACTACATGGCCGAAAGTCTAAACCGTAACCCATGCAGTTGAATGGAGGCCTTAGCATTTTCCATGAAGATTAATGCACCATTCCATGCCAGTCTTCTCAAACCTCTAAACAAGAATCAGTATTTAGTAGTCCCTGCTCCTCCTCTTGATGTTAATGGAAAAGAAGAATGTGAGGTACATAGAACAGGATACAACGCTAAGTTGTACTAAGCACTTCATAATATAGTAAGAATTAATTTGTTGCTAGGATGAACATATTGCTTATTGAGAAACACCAGTGAACCCAATTGGCTGGTTGTGGCTCTGCCGCTGATATAAATTGTAATTTTATCCTTATAAGATAAAACAGAAAATATGTATAAACAGTAAAGGGGTAGTATAAGGCAAATAGGGAAGATGTAATGCTTTTAAAATAATGATCTAAACAATTATTAATGTAAAAAAGAAAAAGGGAAGATGGCGGATTTGAACAAAGGAAGTAAAGTACCATATTCTGTATGATAAGCAATGTGATTACAAAGCAGTAAAACTAAATATAGTCAGTATCTTGTTGGAAGACTTCAGAGGCAATACAAATAGTAACTAAAACCGACAATATCTAAGCCAATTTTGGTCAATTTAAAAAAAAAATCCACATAATTTCCACACTCTATCTGATGGCTCAGAGTGATCTTTTAAGATTGTCAACAAGACATATTATTCTTGTAGTTACCTCTTAAAAATGTTTTTGACAGAGAACTTGAGACAAAACATATGATTAAGAGAGTTCATGAGTAATTGCAAGTTTCCAGACATCCTGGATCTGTATAATGATATTAAAATGAAACTTAAAATAAACATGTTGAGGAGGGGGCAGCCAGTATATACTATTGTTTATAATATGCAATTAAGTAAAAAGAATCAGAGGTTCTCTTCTGAGAATGAACATTATCCTGGTCGGGTTGTCCTATCGGTCTGGTCACCTACTCACAGAGCGACCTCTTTTAGCCACTTGTGCCCTTCACAGGGACAAATATCCTGTAGTATCCGTCTGGTGTCACTCAAAACACCTACTCTAGTTAAACAGCAATATTTGAGGAACAGTCACATAGGAGAAGATGGCTATCAAGAAAGTGAGGAAAACTAAGGTGCTGATCTGAGAATGGACACCTAAGTTGATGAGCACCTCTGACTCTTTTTGTTTAGTTGCCCTCACCTTATTGATGGCCATCTTCTCCTATGAGACTGTTCCTCAAATATTGCTGTTTAACTACGGTTTCAGTGGTGGAGCTACAGCTGGTGCAGTAGATGTAGAGCACCAGGGCCTACAACAGGTTAAGAGATCTCGTGTACTACCAGGAAAGGAGGAATTTAAATGATTACATGTTATCACATATTATAATTGTCAAACAGCGATTCGTCTTCACGCATAGCGAGGCGAGCCTTTGAGGCACAGAAGTCTTCCGAGCTCGGAGCCAAAGCCGCTCATCGCCTGTGAGCCTCGCGAGGCAAGCAGTTGAGGCATTGAAAAACGCAGGACTCAGGCAGAAATTAGCGCCGAAGGCGCTCCTGCGAGCCTCGCAAAGCAAGGCGAGCAGTTGAGGCATGGGACTTAGCCTCCAAGCAGTTAGGATACGCGGGATTGCCTTAGGCTGCAGGCAGTTGAGGAACGCGGGACTTAGAAAAATGACGAGGTCGGAAAATTAAGAAGTTAACAGCCGAACTGCCGAACTGCGCAAGTCGAAAAACACAGCACAGGGGGACAGCCAGGACGTCTGGGAGTGAGGTTGCACGCCAATTTAAGCCAAATATGCAGAGTTTCAGCACGCGAAAATCGGCTAAGTAAGTAAAACAATGGCGGCCTGAAAAAGTGAAAACAAGGCTACACGACCCTTAACCGCGCAAAACAACGTCAGGCACGTACAACTTCTACAAAGGAACGTACGAGGTACAAAATACACTATTAGGAAGGACGGAAAATGTTAGCGAGCCGCGTAACACATAGACTATCGGCGCCATTTTACAACACTAACTTGCAACTAATAACATTACGAATCTAAAATGGCTCTTTACCCGACTCAACAAACAGTTTAGCCTCGCGCACGCAGCCTATTTACACTGCACACTTGCCACATTGCTGACACACCTCAGGTCAGCAACAGTCCAAATGTACATTGTATGCTGCAGAAAAACTACAGCGATTGTCAGCTCTTCAGCATACTGATTTCTGGATATATTAATTACAAATAGGCAAACTATATTCATTTAATAATTAATTAATTAATTAATTATTATTAATATATATATATATATATATATAGATAAAATACTCAAAATATTATATTTTACACTGCCATTACTTTATGAACACATTAATGCTTTGCACTTCCTAATACATTTATTCATTCCTAATTAATTATTAACGTACATTAATTTAATAATTAGTAATTAGTAATGGAAAATAAAAATGTATACTTTCCACTGCACTAAAAAAAAATGTTACACTGCACTTATATATCTGGATTAATGCTCATTGGCTGAAAGCGATAGGACTCTCAAAGCATATTTAACATATTTAAATCACTTTATTATGCTCTGAGACCTGAAAAATTGTCTAATTTACACTGCACAAAAATAATTGTATATTTAACACTATGTTTTGTCCCTCCTTGTCACCCTTCCATCTCTTTTTATCACCCTGTCACCTCCTACACCTTCCTTGACATCATTTCTTCTTTCTGCAATTGAAGACATTTATGATTAAAACATTAATCTTTATCTCTGCTCTGTCTTACAGTGACACTAATGGGAAACACCGGTGAGTCCTTTTTAATCATTCGTTATTTATGAGAAAATATTCTTTCTTTAAATACTTTAAATTTTAAGGCTTTAGTTTATGGATGCACATATCAAGAAACAAAGAACAAAAAAAAAGAAAGAAAAGCATTAACTCATGCATAAATAAATATATCAAAGCTGTGCTACAAATAGGCAGCCGCAAGGAAATGTACTCCACCCTTTGCTACAGTTGAAAAAAATGTCAGGAGCTCTAACCTAAACAGTATGCGAGATAAAGTTCTGCTTGTTTCCTTTACTCTTCTTCCTCCCCACTGACCCAATCTTGAGACCTTAAACTGATGGAGCCCGATTCAATTGAGAAATCGTAAGTTACCGGAGCCCGTAAGTGAGGCCGTAAGTTAATTTGCTATTCAATTTTGCGTCTTTTTGGGGGCTCCAATTGGTTTACAGGTTACGGCCTTGAAAACTTTGCAGTGGTTAAACCCATAACTTATAGCCTCCCGAAGCCTTTGATTTTTCACTTTCGCAAAATTACGATGGCTGAAATCACGAATTGCTATCCAATTGCTCCTATTCCCCAAGCCCGCAAATGTTTTCACCCCCGTAAATAGCATTGCACAACAAGCCCGCAAATCGGCTGTAAAAATATGTTTATCTTTATGTTTCATTTCGAGATTATATCGATCTCGGGAACCAATGAGTTAATACATATCAGGCCACCCACATGGACTAGAACTGTATTGGCATTCACTTTTATTATTTTAGGGTTTGCAAGTCCCATCGCATACCGGACCCCCGAACCTAACTGATTGACATGTAACCTCCATGTTTTACTGCCGTAATGATGGCAGTCTCATTTTCTATTGGCTGTTTCGAAATGGGAGGTTACGGTCTTGCCTAATTGATCATATTCCCGCCCTCAACTGCTACGAACCAGTGCATAATTTACGAATTCGAGTTTGGGCCTGTAACTTATGGGCTCCTTTAATTGAATAGCACTGGAGACAAACGGGAGCCCGCAGCAGGCCCGCAGACATACGGCTTGGTTTTACAAAATTGATGTCATGTGACCAATGGGTCACAAGGGAACTGTTGGCCTCCAGATCTCCAGAGGTCTCTTCACACCAATTTGTAACAATGTATCATGTTAACATGTAAGGGTTAACAAATCCCTTTTGACTGATCTTTGTCCCCATGTATTTATACGGTTACATTTCGGTCTATTAGTGTAGGTGACATTTTCTGATAAACTGTAGCTATACATAAACCCAGGAAGACGCATTTTATATTTAAGTATTTGTGGTAAGTTAAGATCTTCTGGATCTGGTAAAATGGCTTGTGTATCTCAATGAAGCTGTGAGCTATACCATGTAGGGTCACCCAAGATGGGCAGGTCATAGCAGAGGGGTCAGATAAATTGTGGTCCACAGAATCTTTGCCAAGAAAACCATATGCATTAGCATAGCCAGAAATTCTGACAGATGTACCTGGTGGGCTATGTCCATATGGTCAGCGAGAGTCGGACATGACTGAAGGACAGAACAACAACAACAAAAATCTTAAGATTAGGGCATAGCAAGGGGAAAGGATGAATAATAAAAGAGTGTAGGAGGTGCAAAATCTTAGTGGGCCTAAAACCTAAATACTACCATGATGCATTGCCAGATATATTTCATCATGCACTATCATTAAAACTATATATACCTAATAGTTTAGTCCATGGGTGTCCAAGTTCGGTCTTGTTGGGCTGCACACAGGCCTAGCAGTCATCCCGATTTCTGTGCACAGGTGAGTCAATTGGGATGACTGATGAAGCAATAGTCTCACCTGCATGAAGCAGGGATATCCACAAATCCAGGCCTGTGTGCGGCCAAGCAGGCCAGAGCTTGGGCACTCCTGGTTTAGTCCATTTTTACTTTCTTTTACTGCTCTAACCTGTACCTTATTTCTCTTTGTACAAGAGCCTGAATAATACAACAGATCTTGTTGCTTTCTTCTTAGCTGCTGCCAAGACTGAGTTGGCCCTCAACCCTCCATGGACCAAACTATTCCCTGGTGAATCTGTAACTCTGTCATGCAATGTACCCTCTACTGACCAAGGAAAGGAGCAATATGTGTGGTACAGAGATAATGAAAGGATGGCTGAGAGCAAAAGGGATTTTATTATTCAAAATGCTACAGAGAAAGATGGTGGCAATTACCAATGTAAGACCACTAATGGTGATTTAAGCAATGCTGTTAGACTGAATGTTACTTCTGGTAAGTTACCCAAATCCATAATGTGACTGTGTCTTGAACCAATTAGAATAAAAAATAACAAAAATGAAGAACAAAAACAACTAAACATTGGATTACAATGAACAATCTCAAGTGTCCTTCAATTATTTCCTGTAAACAGTGGATCTTATAGGTGGGCAAATTCTGTAAACATTTATAGAAAATGCAAATGAAATTAAAATATATTAAATAAACTCTTGCATACATTCAGCCAATAACCAGAGTAACATTTTTAATATTCTATTGACTTATATTTTTTCAGATTTCGTCATCTTGCAAGTACCCTATGCTATTACTGAAGGCGAAGATGTATCTCTGAGATGTCACAGCTGGCCCACATTTAAAGTTAGAAATACTATATTTTTTAAGGATGGCATAAACATACCTTACTCATCCAGTAACTCTTTTTATAATAAGACAAGCGTAGATATGAGTTTCAGTGGTACGTATAGATGTGACAAAGAATTCGAATTTCCATCTGCAACAGTGACACTCAGCAACGAGGCTTCCGTCTCCGTCCAAGGTAAGAACCTGAACTAGGTCTCTCATGTTGACCTTCAAGAAATATGTATTGCCTTCAAATATCCATGTTTTTCAGTTTTCTCTTAAAGAATTGGTTTTGACTATATTGTGACACCATGTAATGGAGTTTCAGATTTTGGCCCCTATTTAATTGTGGAAATCGCAATTACAGAAGCCCGTAATGTAGCCCGTAAAAGTTACTGATATTTAATTGGCTTTTTTTAGCTACTCGCAATCCATTTGTGAGTTACAGACTCAAAATCCCTGCAGTTGTCAAAAACGTAACGCCGTCCTATGTCCTCCTTTGATGTTTCAAGCCCGCAATTGTTACCAATGCTAAAGACGAAAATGTCTTATTTAATTCCAACAATTCAACAAGCATGCAATGGCCTTCAAACCTGTAAATGGCAAATGTGGCAAAAACTTTTACGAGTACTAGAGCTAGAGAGGACTCGCAAGTTGGTTAAACACTTATTCGTAACACTGCAAAAGCAAATAAACACACAATACTGTACTTAAAATACTGGGAAAATAATGAAAGACATTAGAATTAATTGCACAAAAGTCTCAAGCTCACAAATCTCCAATAAAAAAAAAAAATTAATGTTTTATTTCCTTGTTATATTGATCTCAGGAACCAAGGAGTTAATACATATCAGGCCACCCACATGGACTAGACCAGTTTCTTCATTATTTTTTAATGATTTCTACATTTCTGGATTGCTTCTAAACACTAATTGATTGAAGTTTAAACTCCTTTTTTTATTGACGTCATGATGACGGTCTCATTTACTAAATTGTAACTTACAGGCTTGCTTAATTGATCATGATCATGCCCTGAAATGCTACATACGGGTTCATAGTTTATGGTTTTAGCACTCAGCCTTGTAATTGGTCAAATAAATACCTTTGTAACTGTTGAACATTTCTAACCCGTAGACATACAATTACGGGCTTGGAATTAAATAGGGGCCATAATCTGTAAAATCTCTGCTAAATATAGAAACCAATAAGCATAAATACTTTTATCTAGGCATTAAAACATAGGGCATTATTACATGTCTCCTGTAGGAACTCCCGTTACTCTTATGTGTAGCTACCAAAGCTATCCCGAGAAAATTTATGTTGCTATTAAATGGCTTCCACAGTCTATTTCTTACAAGGCCTTACTAATACACATCCTTATGTGTTAGGTAAGGAGCTCCACATATGAAGTTGCGAGTCAAAGGCAATCAACCCCCATAGCAACCTCAGTCAAATTAAAGAACATCGGTAAAGACTGCAACATAGCTACGTGTCTCCCACTGAAATGTTGATGACCCATTGAGATTTAATTTTATTGAACATGAACATTGCAGTTTGAAGACATCAAATTAATTTATATTACTTTCACACATGGTATTAAATATCAGGGGGTACACAATGAATGATAAAACAGATTATTGTTGAGTTGTACATATAGTTATATGGCTGTTGGGTGTGTGTTACCCCCTGGGGTTCTGTATTAATCAGGTGTGACTTGTGTGTTAGTGTTAACTTGTTTGAGCAGGTATTTTTATTTGAAAGTGTGATTTATTTGATTGTTCTTTAGTATTATTGTACATGGCTGGGTTAACCTTTAGAAAGGCTTCTTGCTTGCAGGAAGATGAGTTTACATAGAAGGATTTGTCTCACTGTGAGCACCCCAGAGCCTTACAAGGATTATTAGTAAGCCCTTATGAGATCCATGTAATATCACTTCAGGTAAAATATCCTGTAGGAGCAGGGCACATTTCATAGTGGTCACTTGTAAGGGTTGATGCAAGAGAAATGTGATAGCTATGCAGGTCTCAATGTGGAAAGTTCACTTGCAAGATTTCTTATGGGAGTCATGTAATGCAGCCCTCTTATCTCAGTGCCCAGCATGCCAGTTCGGAGGCAAAATTCATGGAGAAACAGAATAGCAGCTTATAGCCGACTGGAACTTATTCCCTTTAGTTAGGATAGCCCAGAATACAAGATTAGAAGCACCCACCTTTGCTTAGTGCATTAGACAGACTCTCATTTTATTCTTTTTACACAGATATTTAACAAATACCCCCCAAAAACCTCCCCTGGTATAGTCTGGCCTTCTGTGTCCCACTGCTAATAACTTGTTTGATTTTTGCATCTGGTATTTTCTGCTGTTTCCAGATCCTAGGGCTTGGGAAAGGTGATCTGTTAGGTCATTTCAAACTTTACGACTATCTGAAGCCAGAGAGAGAGGATGTCTGGCTTCTCTCCTACATGCCAACATAAAGGGTGGGGGAATAGACTTCGTAATGTAATACTTAACATATCGTAAAAACTACTGTTAACTTCTATCAGCATCAGACAGAGAGACACACAGATTAAATAATGCTCCCAATTCTATATTAATTCTAGAAGTTTCTGTTTAAGGTATAAATCTCATCAGGGAGTAATTTTTATATTTGTCCTGTTTGCAATCTTTTGGTTTATCTGAGGGTCCATATATCCATAAACTCAAAAAAAAAACAAAGAACAGACACTTATATATCTTCAGAGTATCCTCATCCAGGATATTTTGTAATTAATATTATATATGGAATTAAATTATAAAATTATACAATTATTAAAAACAAAGCCACTTTTTATTTACATATTTAACAACGAAGATTTACATTTTATTTAAATATAATAATCAATTCCCACCTGTAAATGACTAATTAATTCCTCAATACTGTTCACAATATTAGTCTGTACTCCGCAATGTAATAAATGATCATCAATATAGATATTGAATCAATTGGCATATAAAAAATGCATATATTGATCAGCAATTTTAAATTAATTGAGTGTTACTTTAATAGTGAAAACATTTGCCCTTGTCTTATATGGTGGCAGCGGAGCCTACCACTTACTTCTTCTATACTTTCACCTGCCTAACTAAAAACTTCCCCTGTTCTAGTGGTAGAACTGTGGATCCACCATTTAACCCGTAAACTAAGAAACAAACTAAACTATACTATACATATAAAAAACCCAAAGAATAAGGTGCTAAGTGCCAATGTTGCATCTCTCATGAATAAAAATACGTGCCAATCGCTCTCAATTAGAGATGTCACGAATAGTTAGCCGGCGAACTGTTCCCGGCGAACATAGCATGTTCGCGATTGCGGCGAACTGCGAACATATGCGAGATTCGACCCGCCCCCTATACTTTATCATTGAGCAAACTTTGACCCTGCATGTCACAGTCAGCAGACACATTCCAGCCAATCAGCAGCATACACTCCCTTCCAGAGCCTTCTAACTCATGGACAGCAGCCATTTTGGAATCATAACTAACTTGCAGTCTCACTGAGAGGAGGCTGAGTGTAGGTGATACTGCATCAATAGGGAAAACCATAGCTAGGCTACAGTACACAGTGTGCAATACAGTCCTGAAGGACTCTTTTGATCTCTGCTGTAGGGACACCCCTGTGTCTCTTCCCCCCTTATCATCATCCTCCCCTCACCTTACCACCCAACCCTAACACCCCTCACACTTATCCATAACACCCACCAACCTAACACCTAACCCTAACACCCCTCACCCTTACCCTAACACCCCTCACACTTATCCCTAACACCCCTCACCCTAACACCTATCCCTAACACCCCTCACACTTATCCCTAACACCCCTCACCCTAACCCTAACACCCCTCACACTTAGCCCTAACACCCCTCACCCTAACACCTAACCCCCTCACCCTTATCCCTAACACCCCTTACCCTAACACCCATCACACTTATCCCTGTGTCTCTTCCCCCCATTATCATCAAGGGACGGGGGAGGATGATGAGGGGGGAAGAGACACAGGGGAGGATGATGAGGGAGGGGGGAAACAGACACAGGGGAGGATGATGAGGGAGGGGGTAAAGAGACACTGGGGAGGATGGTGAGGGAGGTGGGAGGATGATGAGGGAGGGGGGATGAGACACAGGGGAGGGTGATGAGGAAGGGGGGAAAGAGACACAGGGGAGGATGATGAGGGAGGGGGGGAAGACAAAGAGGAAGATGATGAGGGAGGGGGGAAAGAGACACAGGGGAGGATGATGAGGGAGGGGGGAAAGAGACACAGGGGAGGATGATGAGGGAGGGGGGAAAGAGACACAGGGGAGGATGATGAGGGTGGCGGTAAAGAGATACAGGGGAGGATGATGAGGGAGGTGGGAGGATGATGAGGGAGGGGGGATGAGACACAGGGGAGGATGATGATGGAGGAGGGAAGAGACACAGGGGAGGATGATGAGGGAGGGGGTAAAGAGATACAGGGGAGGATGATGAGGGAGGGGGGATGAGACACAGGGGAGGGTGATGAGGAAGGGGCCAAAGAGACACAGGGGAGGATGATGAGGGAGGGGGTAAAGAGATACAGGGGAGGATGATGAGGGAGGTGGGAGGATGTTGAGGGAGGGGGGATGAGACACAGGGGAGGATGATGATGGAGGGGGGAAGAGACACAGGGGAAGATGATGAGGAAGGGGGGAAGAGACACAGGGGAGGATGATGAGGGAGGGGGTAAAGAGATACAGGGGAGGATGATGAGGATGATATAACTTCTGCAAGTGCACAGTGCCACTCATATCTGTTGTCACAGTAGCTTGCACGCATAGTACCAATCTGTCAAAACCTGTAATGATGAATGAGGTCTAGAGTAGCCTGGTTCCCTTATCCTCTACAGGTTGAGACATAATGTTTGGGTGACTCCAGACCAACACATGAGTACAAGCAGCACACAAACTCAAAGCCGCCATCCTCCTCCTGGTCCAGCATCATCAGCCATATCAACCACTGCTGTCCTCCTTGCCCCCTCTCAACCATCCGCCACTCCGTCTCTCGCCTTGAGCAGTTCCTGCTCATTTGCCCATAGTCAGGTGCCTGGAAAGGACATGTTTGAGCGTAAGAAGCTAATGTCACAAATTGCCCCAAATTTGAAGTGATACGACCAACCAAGCATCTTTTCCCATCTCCCGGTCCCAAAAATCCAGGCCTTATACACGTGCCCTGATAGGTGACGTAACAAGTATTAAACTGATAAGAGTAGTACTTACAAACACGCCACTCCTATCTGGTGGCACCTTTGATTGCACGTGCCGTGCCTCAAAATTGAAGTGATACGACCAACAAAGCATCTTTTTCCATCTCCCGGTTCTAAAAATCCAGGCCTTATACCCGCCCCTTGATAGGTGCTGTAACAGGTATTAAACTGATAAGAGTAGTACTACTTAACACACCTTATAATAATGCAGAGAGAGGCAACGCAGTGAGAGGAGTCTGAAGAAGAGGAGTCAGAGGAGGAAGGTGGCTTTGAGGAGGTGGAAGACCAAACACAGCAGCCGTCCCAGGGGGCTTGTTGTCACCTTTCGGGGACCCTTGGTGGCTGGGTGGAGGAAGAGACCTTCAATGACATCAGTGAGGACAAGGAACGGGACATGGCTAGCTTGGTATCCAACCTTGTGCAAATCCCGTTGAAACAACTTTCCCATCACTATTGTGGCCAGAAAGAGTCCCTGTGGGTTTTAAAATCCGCCTGCCCATTGAAGTCTATGGCGGTTCGCCGATGTTCGCAGGTTCGCAAACATTTGCGGCGGTTCGCGTGCGCGGTTCGCGAACCGAAAATTTTATGTTCGCGACATCCCTACTCTCAATATAGATATATTGAACCTCTGAATATTATAGTAACCATTGATGCCATATATCTGTCTAAATTCTTACAGAAACTTTGGGTTAACCCATTGCTGTCACAATAACAAACATGGCGTTCAGAACACAACATGGCAATAACAGGAAAGTGTATCTCTGTTACCGGTAAAATAACATCATTACAGTGCAGTAATCACGGCTGCTACTAGCTTATTTATGAAATACACCCCTTCAACCAGTAATATTAAGCAAGTCACTAGCACAGAGCACATTCTGATCACACAAATACATTCTATAAATATTAGATATAAATGAAAGACAAATAGTTACCGTCCTCAGAACACATCTCATGCCCATTTTGATAGCATTCCTGGGCTAGGGTCCCAAACAATAGAGTCTGTGAATTCAGGGGACAGTTTTAGCCCATACAGGGCCCACTTTGTTGGGTTACTATAGTAAGGGCAGACAGTCTGTGAAACTCTATAAAGATCATATCAGTAAAACTTAGAAAGATTTTGGCTTAAGCTCTAGTTGTACATTAATACCGACTTTATCTTTACTGCTCAATGATTTAACTTCTATAAATACATACATGAATGTCCAGTGCGCAGGCACTGGGTCTGACGCAGCGCAGTGTGACCCAGAGGAGCCTGGGGTGCTCCTGATTGGCTGAGAGAGTGGAGGAGGGACTTTCATCCATCGCCAGGATTTTCCCTCCCTCCCCGCCCCAAGTTAGTTAAAGTTGGGTTGGTCTAAAAAATATATATATTTATATGTATATATATGTATATATAGTTATATTTTCCTTGTGTTAGAGGAGAGGAGTTGAGTAGGAAGTGTGTAATGTGGCACATTGTATCAAAATTTGCTTTCTTTTATTATTATTATTATTATTAACTTTTATTTGTATCGCACCAACATATTCCGTAGCGCTGTACAAGGGATAAGAACAGGAAAATACAATATTAACAAATTCCGCAAATGGAGGTCCCTGTTTTGTGCTTTAATATCTTTGCATTTTTCCAAAGCACCCTACAAGACATGATACTCGCTACTTACAATCTTTCTCGTTTTGTTTGATGTTGGCATCTCACGGCGGGAGGTGAGTTGCCCAGCCCACTGGCTTAAGTGGGCGTTGCCCTACCTCATGGGCGTGCTTGGAAAAGCACTGGGTGGCCCTGGGCGCGGGCCCAAGGCGTGAGGTTACTGTCCTGGTTGGGCTCCTCCTCCATTATGTTAATTAAGGAATGTATGTTAATTACAGTAATTATGTTTAAATTATGGATTATGTTAATCCATTGGTTAATAAAGCTGTGGCCTGTGTTACTCCCAAATTGGCGTCAGTCGTTATTTCACAAGCTAATGGATCTTGCTGGGGTCATGAAACATAACATTTTTTCTCCGTTTTACTTTGCAGCACCAATCAGGAACAATTCAAGTGAGTATGTGTTATTATTTCTGTTATTTCTTTTGTTGAAGTTGGTTAGGAAGAATAAAATCCTCTACTCTTACTACTCCATCACCATAAGTAATGATACCTGCAGCAACTGCCCTCCCTGGAAAATGATGTCCCACTGTTTCTTTCTCTGCTTTTTTACGGAGCGAAAAACAAGTATTTTAAAAAACGAAAAATAAACTATTATCTTTAGAATCACCCTACTTTTACAGATAAAATAAAATTCTGGTAATAGCTTATTATTATTATATATTTTATTTATATATTTGTTTTCTACCACCATGATTTTTTATAACATACAACCTTTCACAATGGCATGAACAGTAAAATGTGCCATATACATAAGTCCAGATATTATATTGTTGTTGTTGTTTAGTCAATCAGTTGTGCCGGCTTTCCGTGACCTTATGGACCAAAGCACACCAAACACATCTTGCTTCTGGTTGTGCTTATCCATAAGGTTTTCTTGGCAAAGATACTTGAGTGGGTTACCAGTTCCTTCTCCAGTGGACTGTGATTTGTTTGACCTCTTTGGTACGGCCTGCCCATCTTGGGTGACCCTACATGGTATAGCTCACAGATTCATTGTAGTACACAAGGCCCTTCACCATGACAAGGTAGAGATCCTGTAGAGGAGATATTGGGGACGGACCTAATAATTATCTACAGGCAACCAATTTATCTGAACAGAAGACAAATATATTTTTGAACAGGGACCTTTTTGGTATAAGTCTGCCAGTTGGACAAAAAAGATGGCTGGCCCTTTACTTAAATGATCACTGTGGTTATATATTTAGAATATACTATATTGAAGAACTACACTGGAAAATATGCAACATGATTTAGGAATGGAAAATAATAAATAATGTGTTGTGAGATCCGCCATTTTGTTTTGCTAGTAAGGTGGGATAAGACTCTGAATACAGTTTCTTATATACACATCGGGATCTATAACTATACACTGACAATGTGTATAATCACTTCTTAATTAAAGAAAGTACATAACATGAAATAGATACACAGGTATGTTATATACCTACTAAATCAAGGAACCTTCATTATCCCTTTAAACATGTCTTCGAAGCAGACCCATGATGTGCCAATATGATAACTATCTGCTCCAGCTGCTTTTCTCCACCTCCCTGTGCCTTATCAGGAGGCATGGCGTTTCGCATGAGGACCTTTAAACTACTTGCTATTTTTAATAGGCTTTGCCCAACAAATAAACATATGAACTTGTAAATGCGTTACAGTGGTCCTTTACGTAAGGGATGTTTTTCAAGATGGCTATTGTGTCTTTTGTATTATACAGAATAATGGCTGTCTTTTGTATTGACTATAGGAAAGCCTGAAATATCCTTTGACCCACCTTGGAACGTGATATTTACTGGTGAATCTGTAATGCTAATATGCACCGCGCCTGCTACGGAGCAAGGAGAGATAAAATATTTCTGGTTCAAGGATTCAAAATGGATAAACGAAGAGAACCTAAAGTACCTTAATATTGAGAATGCTGCGATAAATGACAGTGGACTTTACTATTGCTTGGCCGGTATCGCTGGATTCAGCAACATGTTTAAACTGGATGTTAGCAAAGGTGCGTTACTCAAATCCTCCAAGTAAAGCAGAGACGCTTTATCTTGATAACAGGCTGCCAGATGGTGGCGTGCCAAATATGTTGTATATGCATAGAAATGTCTGTACACAGTGATATTTCTGTCATGATACGGGACCAGCAGGACCGGTGCGCTCTGGAACTCCCACCGGTTGGAGCCCTGTATCGTGTGGGTATGACTATCCTTAGGACAGCAGGCAGAGTACAGATATTCTCTTATGAAAATAGTGTAACTATCTTATAGAATAGTTTCCTGAGCCAATGAAGTCCAGCTCTCACTAATTGTCAACGAAAAGTGACTTTATTGTAGATGGCTAAGCATTTTTATAGGGCACTTTACAAAAAGCCAGTCAGACATTAAACAGGTAACAAACAACATGTCCACATACCCAACTTAAGCCTCCCTCCCCCTTGAGTCTCCCTCCCATTGTCCACTAACTAAACAAGGCACCAGGTCCAGGATGCTGATATTAGCAGGGGGGATTCCCAGATGTGGCCACAGTGCCAGCAAGTCTTATCCCTTATCTTAACTTCCCACAGTATCTGTAGATTGTACATAGGCACATCTCAAGGTAAAAAGTAAGGGGGGACAGATTTTAGCATAGCCGGGGCTCCGCTGGATCCTAGCCACTGGGTCGGGTACCATGTCCATTGTCACAGACACATTGTGACATACCATACATATATATATAAACCTATGATTTTAGATATAAATGTAAAATGAGGTGCTGCAAGTGGGGCATGGGGAGGCACAAAAATCTGAATGGCTTAGGACAGCAAAACACCTAAATATTGTTACATTGTCAAGTGTCAGGCTGTAGCAAACAAAACACAAGGGAAGATGACATGCGGATAATATATTTGTCATGGATTTTGGTCAACTGCAACTAGGGGTGCCAATGGTGGCATCCCATATATAGTTGTGAGCATGCGAGTTGTTGCTAACGCTTGGGGGCTCGCATAGCGAGACGCGGCCCTCGCAAAGAGAAGCGAGGGCACTGGGCGAGGGCCTCAGTTGCTGGCATGGAGCGCCTAAGGCGCTCCATGCCAGCAACTGCGCCCCTCGCAAACTTCACGTCGCAACGCAAATAACACAACACACACATTACGACACTCGCAAACAACATACGACACACGTTAACACACATTATGGCCTCGCAACACTCGGACGCAACTCGCGAACATTACAAAAATTAAAAACACAATACATACACACAGCACATACATCAAAAGCTTACCTACAGCAACAGGAAGCAACCAGGACCTCAAAAATACAACTTACACCTTTAATTCACTCAAAATAAAAGAGTTTGCACAATAAAAACTTTGATAAGCGAGAGAAAAAATGGCCGCCGAACAAAACGAAAACAAGGCTACACACGCAAACACCATACGAGACACCACACATTACGACCTCGCAAACATCGGACGCAACACGCCGACATACAAACATTTCAAACACAATAAATACACACAACACACACATAAAAAGTTTACCTACAGCAAGAGGAACCATCCAGCACCTCAAAAAAACAACTTACACCTTCATTTAAATAGAAATAAAACACTTTAGACACTAATGAAATCGCTAAGCGAGAGAAAAAATGGCCGACGAAAAAAACTAAAACGAGGCTACAGCACTCTCAACACGCAAAACACCACAACACACTCGCAAAACACCACAAAGCACCTACTGATAATCCGCATAGAAGCATAACACAGATAACCCGCCATTTTACGCCAATGCGGAACTACACCACTACGCTAACGGTTTGGTCTCGCGCACGCACAGTATTACACTGCACACGTTTATCACGCTTACACAGCAGCTCCACACCACTAATGCTGCAGCAACATGAAAACAGATTGTCAGCTCTTCAACACAATGCTTCAAAATAGGTAAAGTATATTCATTAATTAATATATTATATATTTTAGTATTACACACCAAACAGCATTAGCTACCTTACGATTTGATTGCCGTAATTTTTTGATGGGCAATTCGCTAGTGATGGTAATATTAAGAAGAAGAACCATAATAATAACAATTCATTCTTATAGCTTTTCTCCCAGCAGGGATGTTCATGGCAGGGTGGGGGCAACTAGCCCCCTGTCAATGCCTATTAGCTACACTGAATACATAAATCTAACATAGATTCAAATTTAAGAATGTTTTAACTGTTTTTTCACTTTATAAAGCCTTTTTCCCAATGCTAGTTCTTCAAATGTTCTACCAATAAATATAAAATACCAAAAGGTCAGAAATAATCTCGAGGCTGTGCAGACATGTTACCAAGATGCTGCAATGGGTACGCAATAACACTCTTCAATGATTATACAGGAATTAAAAATAAATAGGGTTAATGAGAGATCCCATAAATGTATATTTAAACTTTGTATTACAAATGATTTAATTTTAGATGATGTCATCTTGCAAGTGCCTTACTCCATCATGGAAGGTGAAGACCTAACTCTGCGATGCCACAGCAGACATCAATATAAAGTGAAAAACACAGCATTTTATAAGGATGGTGAAATAATATATAGTTCCAACAGAAAGATGGTTTATGATATAAGAAGAGTTGATTACACTTTCAGTGGCTCATATAAATGTGAACAGGAAATTGAATATCCACCCTTCACTAGTAAGATCAGTGACCAGGAATATGTTTCGGTCAAAGGTAAGAATAGTATTTTTTTATTGGGGAAATCTATAAAATAAATAAGACAACCTTCAATTTTTTTTAATTATTATAAGATGGCACAACAACATCTCCATATTATGCAATTATGTTGTAGTGGGAGCCATTATTGCTGCTTCTGTCCAATTGGAAGAGGACATTGAGTTTGTGCAGGATTCAATGTCAGCCGTCAGTGCCAGAACTTTCAATAGAGCAATATAAATTGTATTAGTCTTTGATGTTGAGCAAGCAGCTAAACAGTCAAAGCTATGACTTTCAGTTCAGAATAATTGCTAATAGATGTTAGTAGATTAAATGCTGAATGTATTTGTTTCCTTTCTATAGCAGTTTATACTTTCATAACTGGTTAGTGGCTTTCAGACAGTGGCTAGCACCATTTTATTCTGAATTGCAAACCATTAACCATGTCATCAGTCTCAAAATACTATAAAAATATTCTTACAGGGACCACTTGTCACTGGAGTAGTGTCTGTTGTGGCTATATAGACCTATTCTGATGCAGCAGTCTCTATCACAGGTCTAGCATATAATGTTAGTGGCCAGTCTTGTTCTGTGGCCTTTTTTTGTTTTGTGTACCTGACTCTTTTCTTCCCCTGTGCTTTTTCCTTCACTATCTTCTAATCCATATTGGACTGCCATTTTCCAACTTGGTACTTGTCGACATCTGCTTCCCAGCTACTATGCCACATAACTTCATGTAACATTTGCAAATGTCTTTAAGTCCCAATTTTGGGCGAGTGGTAGGTCTTGTGCCAATGGCAAGGTCGCCATACATGATATCTTTAGGGTTCCTTACATTATGCATGTGGGGCACACGGCCTATCCATCTCAAGTGTCATTGGCTCAGCAAAGTGTACATGCTGGGCATGTTGACCTACATAAGTATTTCAGCAATAGAGATGCAAACATGTCATCTGATCTTGATAATTTGTCTAAGGTGGAATGCATTCAGGTGGCGTTGTGGCTGTTGTATGCTACGCATTTCTCATTGTCATACAGTAATATGATAAGGATGGTGTTCTTTGTCAGTGTGCCATTTTCCCAGATCCTTGTGGCAAGTGTAGGCATGGAATTGGATGACTTTCATACGTTTGTTGATTTATATATATATCAATTAAAATAAGTGTTCTGCGAGGTATGCTTGACGGCCTGTACTTTTTTATTGGACTTTCATTTCATTTCAAACATCAGTCTTTGTTTTCTTTAGCATTTTAGGACACGATTATTTGAAACAACACTTAAACTATATTTTATTAATTGTATAGTCTATGACTGCCAGAATATATTTCAAGATATCAGGCCCCAAGAATACCCTCGACAGCACAGGCCTAGCTGAAGGACTTAGTGGAATGAAGCACGTAGTGAAGAACCACTGAAGTTCAAGAAAAAATGCTCTTGTTTGTATGTAACAAACTAATAACATTAACAGCTGTGGACATAAAAACATGGACACCACATTTTTTTTGGTAACATCAGAATGTTGGAAGACTCTCTATATGTGTAAAATAATACATTTTGTGTTTGCTATATAACATCCTTAGAGTTGGATCATGAGTGGAAGGAGGGGTGAGGGAGGAGAGGGAGGCCAGAAAATTTTGTTAGATAACTGGATCTGACTGAAAACTACACCACACCCCTTCCCCTTGACTAGCTCAGAATTAGAATGCTTGCATCAAGAACACAGGCATTGCTCTCCAGAAATGTGACGCCCCTCTCATAAACACAACTTCCACCAGCGTCTCATGGATGCCTCGAGGGTCCAACAGAGGCAGCAATATTAATATTTTATCATTAAAAGCTAGCTTAATCGCACTAGTGAGTATTGCTTGTCAAAAGAACGGTTACAGTGAGGCTTATCAGCTTTCAAAAAAATCTTTGCTGCCTCGTATGACACGTATGTGCTTCTCCTTGCCTAGTCAGAGGCATGAATGACTTATCAGTGTCTCCTGTGAGCTGTTTCTCCTGCCACCCACTTTGGATCAGGGTCAAGGGATTGGTGAAGCAGAAGTAGAGATTGGTCAGTGCTTGTACCAGTTTTCCATACATGATTTTAATAAATGTTGTTGCCTATACTGTGATCGGCTTTGAAAGGACCTGATGTCATCTATATATGGTGCTCTGTGGACATCAAGCCTCTCCACAAAAAAATTAATTATTGCAGAGTTCAAGATATATTTTCCCACAAATAGGAGCTGTGATTGTTAGCGATTGCGGTGGGGATGGAATTAGCTTTATCCAATAATCTCTGGGAGCTCATGCAGATATGGACACCTTAGGCTACTGCTAAACTAGAAGTCTTTTTTTCCCCTTCATGATCTGCAATTCAAGAAAAAAATCACTTGTTTTTCAAGTATAAAATCTGTTTAGATCCATTTTGATTGTTACATAAAATCCTGAGAGCCGGATTATAGGGGAATGTGCTTGTAGTTTTTGGAGGAAAACCAGTTAAATCCTGTGCTAGCCTAGAAGAAACCCTCAAAATTGTTATTTTTGCCAGGTGCTGGCTGAGGGCAGAGAGGGATCAAGTTGATTTCCGAACACGGGACAAACAGCATAGAATTTCTAACTTTATCAAGGGTTTTGAGCAGTCTTGTAGGATCTGCTGATGTTTAGACAGTCAGATCCGACTCTCCATGACCCTTTTGACCACAGCACTCCAGGCAAAACTACCCCCTCAAACTTATGTTTGTTGCTTCAATGATCTCATCTATTTGTCTTCAGGTTTAAAGTGCCCTTCTTTGTGAACAATTTCAGGATCTAGGGTGCGATATAATAATATCATAGACAATGAAGGGGTGACAACTACCCTTTGCCAGAAGCATGTAATTTTCCAAATAAAGTAAGATCTCTCATTTTGCATTCAAAGGAAAAAAATTGGTAATATTTAAATGTATGCTTGTAAACACATTATATGGGGTTTTAGATCCCTTTTAAATGGTGAAAATAATATGTTGTCATTGTTTAGGAGAGAGCAGTAAGAGTGAGAAAAAATAGTAAGAAAAGTGTAGAAAGACGTGTGGGACACAGAAAGGGGAAAAAAATGTATGTATACAAATAGCCTGCACTTTAAGACACTTATCTATACATAACAAATATCCCATAAACAGACACACCATCTCCTTTTGGAATAAAGTGTTCTGTATCTGTTAAGCAAAAAAAGGAGGACATTTGTTAAAGAAATGATCATAAAATATCTGCAGCTCTATGAGTTAATTTTTGATAACTGTAGAGGAAAAATCCCTTTCCAGTGCACCTTCGACAGGCCTCACTCAAGCATAGTGTCGAGACCAGTAACATCAATCAAGTTTCTTTTATTTTCAAGCTTGGAGAACACAGCAAATCTCACATAAGGACATGTGTGTGGTCTATTCTCATTATTATTTGGATGCCTTCATATAGTTTTCTTAGCAGGTGGAGATAAAATTACATACATGGGGTGGGCTCTTAGGACTGATAAATAGAAATGGTTAGGACAGTCTCTGACTGTCACAGAAAATGTACAAAACTGAATACTGAACACAAAATGGATGCTATGCCTACTGTGGATATAGGATATAAATGAGTAAATGAATGCAAAATAAAATAATGTGGATACATAATAAAATACATATTAGTGGATACAAAATATTTTTGCCAACATAATGTATAACAGAACTGTTAGCAAGTGTATAAAATAGATATTCATTTGTTTGTTTTAAAGAAGTAGTAAAGGTTCTCTGGTGGGTTTGATTCCAGTCAGGGAACCAAGAGGTCACATCACCTTGAAGCTGAGCAGGGTTAGGCCTGATCATTACTTGGATGGGAGACCACCTAAGAATATCAGGAGCTGTATGCTGTGTTCCTCTTGAGAAGGAACTGGCATTCCACTCCAGTATATCTGCCATGAAAACCAAGTGGATCAGCATGACAATGGACATAAAGATGTGCCTGGTGTGTTTCTGTCTATAAGGTCACGGAGAATCAGAAATGACTGAACAACGAAAAAAAAAAAAAATAGGGGCCCTGCAGCAAATTCTCCATGAATAATCCAACATGAGAGCAGTACAAAACAGTAACAATGTGCAAAATTGAAATAAATGTATTCTCTGTGTACTTGAGATTTCTCAAATTCTTCTTTCAGGAACAAAGCAAGAAGACAACGGTTATAGAAATCAAAATATAATAAGACTGATATTGTCTGTGTGTATAGTCATCGCTGCTTTATGCATACTAATTCATCACATCAAAGGAGAGGGGATGAAGCCCCCAGGTGACATTAGTATCTCAAACCCACCATCACTCCCCTAACCATGGAGTCGCCCAATGGAACAAGACGCACCTGAAGACCACCAAAGAGATGAGTCAAATCGATGATGAATAAATCTTTGTAGCTTATTTTATTTTTATGAATGCATTGTTTTTTATCATTTTACTGTATGTATATATTTCTTGCAAAATAGACCCCAAAGTTAAAAGAAAAAGCAAACTAGTAACATGCAGATTCCCTCAGATGCAATATGGAATTAAAGTTATATTGTAAATATCTTAAATAGAATCAATCTTAGCTTTTATATATTTTTTTAATTACAAAATACTAATTGAACAATAGAATCTACATATATAAAATAATTAGAGATGATTAAAGTTGTACGTCAAAAATAGATAATAGGCAATATGTAAAAATAATTACTAGTAAATAAATTAATATTACTAACAAGCACATCCAATCACATATATAGTTGTCATAACTGCGGGTTGTCCAAAGCTGTTGCTAACGCTGCGGCCCCCGCAAAGCAAGGGACGCAGTTGCTGCGGGCTCGCGAATCGAAGGATCTCCTTGCCAGCAACTGAGGCCCTCGCGAAGCGAAGGCGCTCCGTGCCAGCAACTGCGGACCCCGCAAAATTTTACGGACTTACGAGACACAAATACGAGACGCGTAAAACCATTACGACCTCACAAAAATACGACCTTACCGGCCAAGAAATACACACAACAAACACACAAATACACACAACAAACACATAAAAAGCTTACCTACAACAAGGGGGGGCACACAGGACATCAAAAACTGAAGATACACCTCCATTTCACTCGAAATAGAAGAGTTTACACACCCGAAAATCCCCTAAGCAAGAGAAAAAATGGCCACCGAAAAAAACGAAAACGAGGCTACAGGACTCGAAAGACGCAAAACACCACCAAACACATACGGATTTTCAGAAAAACACACACACGATCCAAGAACAAGGACGCAAAATCAGCCACACACGCGGTATACACATTAGGCGCCATTTTACAACACTAACTTACACAATTCGGAAGTACACAGCTACCCTAATGGATTTGCCTCGCGCACGCAGCCTATTTACACTACACACTGCACACATTGCTGACACTTACACAGCAGCTCCACTGCCTTCAAAACACACCTTGGTATGCTGCAGCAACATCCAAACAGATTGCCAGCTCTTCAGCACAATGCTTCCTGCATATATTACTTCAAAATAGGTAAAGTATATTCATTTATTATTTTATTCATTATTTCATTAGCATTACCAAAAAAAAAAAACAATGCTCATAGCACACAAACAACCAACAGCCTTGCAATGAGCGCCAAAGGCGCTCAGCGCGAGGCTCGCAATGAGCGCTAAAGCATTTTGGAAGAACAACAAAATTAATCTCTCAACCAAACAACATTCCCTGCCTTACAATTTTATTGCCCCGTCATTTTTTGACAGGCAAGTCGCTAGTAAATAATAATTATTATTAAAACCCCTATCCAATAGTTTCAAAATCTTTGCAAATACATTTACATAGCCCTTTTCCTTAGTCTAGATGACATTTATTACATTTATTAGTTCTCTCTAGTTAGAGTTATTTTGTAATAAAGTTTATTAATTATATAGAATATAGTCAAAAATATGTTTTTTTCTAAGATAAATTTTAAGAATAAATACTTGTGAAAGTCCTCCACAAACTGATTTGCTTGAGCACATGAAGTGTTAATTCTGATTCTTGAATGTCAATCATAATTTTAATTCCACAAATAACAGTTGTGCAAAATTACTATGACTTGCACTGTTTTTTTTTCACGTCTTTGTTTTTCAAAATGTAAAAATTAATAGAAAAAGAAAGGAAAACTGTAAAAAGTGTGAATTATAATAACACAGCACGTGATAATAAATATAAACTGATTTCACACAAAGGCAATCTTAGGGCCTCGTTCAATTGCAATTTGGCCAATTGAATAGGGCTCTATAAAAGGAAAGGGCATATTTTTTACAGAAGTTTTTAGTTAGTGAAGACCTTGCTTTTGGATAGAAGTTCGCTAACTAAACACTTCTGTAAAAAGAAATGCTCTGTACTTATATAGAGTCCTATTTAATTGGCCAAATCGCAATTGAATGAGGCCCTTAGTCCAATAGTATTGATCAATTGGAATAATGAATAAGAAAAGTCTGCTTTGATTGGTGCCGTTAGAAAAGACTCAACAAATAAGATTTAACAGTAGCTTCTGGCACACCTACCTTTGGGCGCACCAGATGTGCGTGTTGTCAACTGCGCGCCATCGAAATCGAAAACCTCCTGAGAAATGGAGGCAGCGGCACCAACACACCAGAATACAGGGCGCCCGTGATAAGGGGGGAGATTGCTCTCAGAGGGAGGCCCAGACGCTGTAAGTAGCTGGGTTTGTGGATGGGCAGGGGGATGATTGTGGGGATAGTTAGAGGATGGATGTGTATGACAAGCCAAGCATATCTGCAAGCCATTAGTGGTTGTGGAGGTAGGTGTAAGACATAAAGCTTTTCATATTGAAAGAACATACACATCCATCCCATAACAATCCCCACGTCCATCCCCCTGCCCATCCGCCATCAATCCCCTGGCCATCCACAAACCCAACCACACATCCCCACACAAGTTCTTTACCTGTCAGTGAATGTAGAGGCCTGTGACTGGGGCGGGTGTTGATCTGGGACGCGCTTTGTCACTGCTACCATTTGTCAGGCACGCTGTTGTTGGTGTGCGCATTTGACTGCGCGCATATGGCTGCGGGCACGTTTTGTGCGTCCAAAAGTCATGCCACCATTGATCTATTGGAATAAGGAATAAGAACAGTCTGCTTTGATTGGTGCCGTTAGAAAAGACTCAACAAATAAGATTTAACAGTAGCTTCTTATATCTTTATGTAGCCTCACTGGCATGCATTTATGTTCCTAATATTAAGCAAAATGCAATCCATTGCCATTTTAGAAATATAGAGGGGCTGTGCAGAAAACATGGTGTATGCTCCATTCAAATGAATATATTCACTATATAAAGATACAAACAAAATAGAAAAAAAAATGATACAATTGTTTATTAGAACATAATAGAATATATGCAGTCAAAGAAATACGGCATGTGATATGAGCTAGCTTGGTGGGTATATAAGGTGGCATGTAGGCATTCTGCAAACATATCAACCATCTATCCCAGATGTCCGTAATTGCCTCACTACCATGCCGTCTAGCTGTCTGTGCTGCACACGGCAGTTATTAAGGATAATAATGTGACTGGAGTGTATGTATATATATATATATATATATATATATATATATATATATATATTTATATACAGTGCCTTGCAAAAGTATTCACCCCCCTTGACTTTTTACCTAAAAGAATCATTTATATTCTGCTTGATTTACTGATGCATATTTCAGGTAAATCTCCACACCATATAGAGCATTATTTAAGTACCTAAAAAAAAAGCTCCAAGAGTTTTCCCCTGCTTGAATAATTTCCTTCAGAGCTAATGCTGCTGACATCTTCTCCTTTCCTATTGCCACTAAAATAAATAATTACAGAAACTCATTCATGTACTTGTTCTGAAATATTATGCAAAAAAAACAAAACTTAATAGCATCAAGGGTGTGGCAAATCACACATGACACCAGTTGGGCCACATTGTTGTCAACAGCAAACCTTCTACACCTCCACTGGTGAAATCAGGAACAGAGGAAATAGTATAATGTGTGTAAAATAAACCCACGTAATCCAGGGATCCAGAAATACAGCACTAGACTTGTATGCTTGCCAACAACTGAACTAGTGCTATGGAATATCTTGGTGTGTTACAAATAAAGGATAATAATAATAAACACCACTTACAGGATGGCCGTACAGAAATCTATGGTGAGCTGTCGATCATCAATCAGAGGGAAGGTCCTAAACTGAGGGGTGGGACTGTCCACTTGTGGTGTCAGGTACGACTGCATACCCACTTCTGATGCCACACCAATCCATGCACATTTATCCTTATTTTCAGTAATTATAAGCATAATATAAAAATGTATTGCTCTCATTTATTTATTTTTTATTCACTTTCTTTTTTTAAGTGTTGGGGCCCCCTGTAGCCTGCTACCTATGATGAACCCTGCAACTGTGATTCCCCTGGGCCCCCACAACTGCCCCCCGTGCCCCTTACAACAAAATCAATCCCCCTGTCAGTAGTGGTCCAATCCAACAAAAGCGATCGTGCATGCACACAATAACAAAACATTTGGAGCTGCACCACATACAGCTTCTTGTGGCTTCGCAAGGGCTGGACTTGCGATGTGAAGTAAGAAAAAATTCTTAATACACACCAGTATGTGTTGTATATGAGTGTAGCAGGCTGGCAGTCTTCGTGTGAATGTGTTCTAGGTGAGGAATTAAATAAGATACTATTTATCATGTTCTGGACAAGCTTTCAAAAGGAGTTAACTTAGCACCACATTCACACAAGATAAAATAATATAGGAAACATGCAATAAATCGAGCTATTTATTCCAACTGATATATGCTACACTATTGTAAAATGTTGTATTGTGGTTTCTGCACGTTGAGGGGCCCAGTGCTCACACTGTATATATATACATATACAACTCAACACACAGCCATTAATGTCTAAACCGTTGGCAACAAAAGTGAGTACACCCCTAAGTGGAAATGTCCAAATTGGACCCAAAGTGTCTATATTTTGTGTGGCCACTATTATTTTCCAGCACTGCCTTAACCCTCATGGGTATGGAGTTCCCCAGAGCTTCACAGGTTGCCACTTGAGTCCTCTTCCACTCCTCCATGATGACATCACAGAGCTGGTGGATGTTAGAGACCTTGTGCTCCCCCACCTTCCGTCTGAGGATGCCCCACAGATGCTCAATAGGTTTTAGGTCTGGAGACATGCATGGCCAGTCCATCACCTTTACCTTCATCTTCTTTAGCAGGGCAGTGGTTGTCCTGGAGGTGTGTTTGGGGTCGTTATCATGTTGGAATACTGCCCTGTGGCCCAATCTTTGAAGGGAGAGGATCATGCTCTGCTCTCAGTACATGTCACAGTACATGTTGGCATTCATGGTTCCCTCAATGAACTGTAGCTCCCCAGTGCCAGCAGCACTCGTGCAGGCCCAGGCCATGGCACTCCCACCACCATGCTTGACTGTAGGCAAGATACACTTGCCTTTGTGCTCACGCTTGACACCATCTGAACCAAATAAGTTTATTGTGGTCTCATCAGACCAAAGGACATAGTTCCAGTAATCCATGTCCTTAGTCTGCTTGTTTTCAGCTGTCTTCCTTGTGCATCATCTTTAGAAGAGGGTTCCTTCTGGGAGACCAGTTTGATGCAGTGTGCGGCGTATGGTCTGAGCACTGACAGGCTGATCGCCCACCCCTTCAACCTCTGCAGCAATGCTGGCAGCACTCGTATGTCTATTTCCCAAAGACAACCTCTGAATATGACACTGAGCATGTGCACTCAACTTCTTTGGTCAACCATGGCGAGGCCTGTTCTGAGTGGAACCTGTCCTGTGAAACCGCAGTATGGGCTTGCCCACCGTGCTGCAGCTCAGTTTCAGGGTCTTGGCAATCTTCTTATAGCCTAGGCCATCTTTATGTAGAGCAACAATTCTTTTTTTTTCAGTTCCTCAGAGTTATTTCCCATGAGGTGCCATGTTGAACTTCCAGAGACCAGTATGAGAGAGTGTGAGAGCGGTAAAACCAAATTTAACACACCTGCTCCACATTCACACCTGAGACCTTGTAACACTAACGAGTCACATGACACCGGGAGGGAAAATGGCTAATTGAGCCCAATATGGACATTTCCACTTAGGGGTGTACTCCCTTTTGTTGCCAACGGTTTAGACATTAATGGCTGTGTGTTGAGTTATTTTGAGGGGACAGCACATTTACGCTATACAGGCTGTACACTTACTACCTCACATTGTAGCAGAGAGTCATTTCTTCAGTGTTGTCACATGAAAAAATATAATAAAATATGTACAAAAATGTGAGGGGTGTACTCACTTTTGTGAGATACTGTATATATCTCAGCCACCCTCCCCCTTTTCCTTCACAACATCTGCAGGCATCAATCTTGGAGACACATCCAGGGTCTCAGAAACTAGTATCCCATTCAGGAGCATACTGCGACCTCGTTGGCCACAGGCAGGTAGTGGCTCTGGGGTATCCCATCTAGGGAGGAGCTCAGGCAAGGGTAAAAAGCACTTCTCCTTAGGGTCAGTTTTCCAGGCAGGCACAGGGAAAAACAGAGCAGGATTTAGGATTAGGGTCTCTGGATGGAGACCCTTTCCTGGCTGAGGCTCACCCGGGGTAGCAGACTTCACTGTGGTCGGTAGCTCCTTATGTTGAGTATCTTCCAGGGCTGGCAAGGTTGGAATCTCCTCTTCAGCTAGAGTATGCTGTGTCAGGTCCTCTGGTACCGTGGACCGCTTGCCCATATCATTTAACCCAGCCTGAACTGAAGCAATCCCTGTCAGCCCTGCTGGTAACTATGCAGGGTTTGGGAGTGGAGCCTCAACTCTTTCCTTCCTCAGGGTCTCAGGGCCAGTGCCCTCACCTGAACCTGATCCGGCATCACACTCTCCATGACTGTCAGCCTTGGTGCCTAGACATCAGTGTTCTGTGTTTCAGTACAGTTAACAGTCCATGGGTACTTGGGCAGACTCTCAGGGCTTGCACCCTCCTCTGTCAACTGTTCAGTCTCCAGCTCCTCGCCACTGGTTAACAGCTGGAACTTTTCTGGTTGTTGGCCATCTCCCAGTGGCTGGTGCTGCTTAACACTGCTGCCTGGTCTTGCATCTACCAGGGTCTGAACTGTTCTCCCGGCCTCCCTATCCTGATGAGTTCCCAGCAGCCACTCTGATCTCGCCTGTTCTGTAGCGGTCAGATCTCTAGGTACCTTCTGGTTTTCTTCCTCCCCCTTATAGGGGTGTAGCCAACAGTCAATTTCCTCTGGCAGTGTATCCTCTGCTAGCTCAGCTGGGGAAGCATGGGGTAACTCCAAGTACTTGAGCCAGGTCCCACCTGGGCCCACCTCCTCAAGCAGTTTCTCATACTCTTTTTCCAACTCCATTTCTTTATGAATCAACGGTTTAAGCAACTTTTGTTCTTTTGTCCCTGGGTCTATTTCCACATCCTTTTGGTGTTGTGCCAATAGGATTTCCCAGCGCTCTGCAGTTCTAAGGCCACACTTTGGATCTCCCTGCAGCACATCCAGGAGCCTTTCCACCAGTCCAGGTCTGTAGAAGGAGGGCTCTTGTGATGCATAAGTTGGAAGCATTAGGTCCATATAGTTATGTTCCAAGTCAAGCTCCAACCACACCAGGTCCTCAGCCGTTCTGCTAGCCTCTCACCTGGTTGGAGCCCAAGGGAAGCCATCCGCTGATTTAGAAGAGCTGTCCACTTATCTTCTTCTATAGCAATCCGTTGCCTTTGCCTCTCCCGCATACTGGTGATCAGGCTCCTTATCGCCCTGATCACCTCTGCTCTGCAGGTCTCCATGTGGTCCATGACCCTCTCTATCCAGTGCTGGCCTTCCTTGGACTTGGACCTAGATTTTAAGGTTTGGAAAAATCTCTGTTTTTGCATCCCGGCACTGCCGACCAGTTGTGACAATCCAATGGTAGGGGCTATTACAGCCCAGGGCCATCTGCTATAGACTACAGGTTAACTACCCACAAGGACCATTTGTTTTTTTGGAAATCTCTTCACCAGCACCCTGATATCTGGCTTCTGTATCAGTCAGGGTCTCTCCATCAGGAATCAGCACTTCCAGTAGTCTCAGTAACCTTCCTGTGGTAGTGATTATGAAATGTTACAGGCAAGTTTGAGACAGGTTCAGTATCGCTGCCACCAGGAACAAAATAAGAGACACACAATTTTTTTATGTCTCTAGAAGTGAACTGATTTATTTTGAAAAGTCAGCAATATTTATAGCAGTTAGATACAGAGGGGATGTACATAATGTAACAATGAGAGCATGTGATAGACAATTACAGCAGAGGACCCCACATGGGGTCTAGCAGAAACTTCCTTAAAGCAATAGGCTTAACCTCCAATACACATCCTGCTGTTTCTAACACATATCAGATGTGATTAACTTTATCTGGCAAACAATGGGACAAAGCAGATTACAAATACAATGGAGGTGTTTACGTACATAATCCAGTGGCTGGACAGACAGACAAGGCCCAGGCCTAGGGCTGCACATTTTCCAGGGAAAGTAGGCTGTCTGAAGATGCAATACTGTGCATTAAAATATGTTTGTATATGCACAGAAATGTTTATATACACTGATATTTCTGACTGTAAGTGTATCTGACACTTTCTGACACACCATATATACATAAACACACATGAAAGTGGGGTATGGGGGTGCATAAATCTGATGGCCTAGGGCAGCATAAAAACTAAATACACCCATGGTTATAGGAGTTGCAGAAAAGCATTGCCCATTGAGGTTTGTCCACTGAAATACTTTAGAAATAGAAGTAACATTTTGTATTGTAGTTTTATTCTTATTGTGGTAAGTGTGTGATGTAAGATGATAGTACGATTCATTTAAAGCTGCAGTGTAATGCTTTAGCTACAGGAGCCAGGTGTTTTAATTAGGCATTGATCATTAAGGATATAATGTAAGGGTTACTGATAAAAAACTTCTACGGTGCATTTAAAAAAATAATCACCATTTTTAAGCTCTTTATCTCTCCTCCCATTGAAGTGGTAGCTGCTCAGAGGGGAGTACTCTCCAAACAGGCTTATATATTGTACATAGTATGATAGTGTGAGGTGACTAGAGAGTGTATTTGTGTACATTGCTGGCAGCTCATGTTACACCACTGCCTGATACTAATGTGTGTGAACAAAAAGAGTAGAGGTGCTCATCTGAGAACGAACAAGACCTTGGTAGGTTTGTTCTATACAGGGAGTGCAGAATTATTAGGCAAATGAGTATTTTGACCACATCATCCTCTTTATGCATGTTGTCTTACTCCAAGCTGTATAGGCTCGAAAGCCTACTACCAATTAAGCATATTAGGTGATGTGCATCTCTGTAATGAGAAGGGGTGTGGTCTAATGACATCAACACCCTATATCAGGTGTGCATAATTATTAGGCAACTTCCTTTCCTTTGGCAAAATGGGTCAAAAGAAGGTCTTGACAGGCTCAGAAAAGTCAAAAATAGTGAGATATCTTGCAGAGGGATGCAGCACTCTTAAAATTGCAAAGCTTCTGAAGCGTGATCATCGAACAATCAAGCGTTTCATTCAAAATAGTCAACAGGGTCGCAAGAAGCGTGTGGAAAAACCAAGGCGCAAAATAACTGCCCATGAACTGAGAAAAGTCAAGCGTGCAGCTGCCACGATGCCACTTGCCACCAGTTTGGCCATATTTCAGAGCTGCAACATCACTGGAGTGCCCAAAAGCACAAGGTGTGCAATACTCAGAGACATGGCCAAGGTAAGAAAGGCTGAAAGACGACCACCACTGAACAAGACACACAAGCTGAAACGTCAAGACTGGGCCAAGAAATATCTCAAGACCGATTTTTCTAAGGTTTTATGGACTGATGAAATGAGAGTGAGTCTTGATGGGCCAGATGGATGGACCCGTGGCTGGATTGGTAAAGGGCAGAGAGCTCCAGTCCGAATCAGACGCCAGCAAGGTGGAGGTGGAGTACTGGTTTGGGCTGGTATCATCAAAGATGAGCTTGTGGGGCCTTTTCGGTTGAGGATGGAGTCAAGCTCAACTCCCAGTCCTACTGCCAGTTCCTGGAAGACACCTTCTTCAAGCAGTGGTACAGGAAGAAGTCTGCATCCTTCAAGAAAAACATGATTTTCATGCAGGACAATGCTCCATCACACACGTCCAAGTACTCCACAGCATGGCTGCCAAGAAAGGGTATAAAAGAAGAAAATCTAATGACATGGCCTCCTTGTTCACCTGATCTGAACCCCATTGAGAACCTGTGGTCCATCATCAAATGTGAGATTTACAAGGAGGGAAAACAGTACACCTCTCTGAACAGTGTCTGGGAGGCTGTGGTTGCTGCTGCACGCAATGTTGATGGTGAACAGATCAAAACACTGACAGAATCCATGGATGGCAGGCTTTTGAGTGTCCTTGCAAAGAAAGGTGGCTATATTGGTCACTGATTTGTTTTTGTTTTGTTTTTGAATGTCAGAAATGTATATTTGTGAATGTTGAGATGTTATATTGGTTTCACTGGTAAAAATAAATAATTGAAATGGGTATATATTTGTTTTTTGTTAAGTTGCCTAATAATTATGCACAGTAATAGTCACCTGCACACACAGATATCCCCCTAAAATAGCTAAAACTAAAAACAAACTAAAAACTACTTCCAAAAATATTCAGCTTTGATATTAATGAGTTTTTTGGGTTCATTGAGAACATGGTTGTTGTTCAATAATAAAATTAATCCTCAAAAATACAACTTGCCTAATAATTCTGCACTCCCTGTAGGTCTGGTTACCTACTCTGACAGCAGCATATTTTAGCCCCTTCACAGAGAGAAATACCCTGTAGTATATCAGTCAGGTCTCACTCAAAAGAGTGACCCAGCCCCGAAATACCAGGCAATTCTGCCCTGAACAGGAGAAACAGCAAACCCCAGACGCGTTTCGGCCTCGGTGGGCCTCGCCAGTGAGGTGGAGCTAAACTCCCTGAGGCACAGTGAGCAAGGACTCCACGTGTGGCACCCCCTATCACCCATAAGGTGAGAAAATCTAAACAAAAAGAGTAGAGGTGCTTATCTGAAAACGAGCAATACCTTAGTCGGTTTTCTCTATAGGTCTGGTTACCTACTCAGAGAGCAACCTCTTTTAGCTCACTAATGTGTGTGATACAGAGTGGTCTCAGATTGGTACTTCCCCCTGGGTGGCTGCCACTCCAGAGACAATACATCATACAGAGGGTATAGTGATCTTGAGTTTATACAACTTGGAGTGATAGGGCTAGCATGATTTTTTTTAAATAATTAATTGTTTAAATGTGCATTTTTTTTTTCTCATTAAATCCCACCTAACTATTCTTTAGAGAGCCCTTTATAAGACACTAAAGGACTTGTGGTTATGGATGTCCAGGCTGCATATAGTAAACAAGGGATTAAAGGGACATGGAATATTCCTGGATGTTACTAGGAATTTAATGCATCTATATTTATTACTTGTACTTTATTTTATTAAGAAGTGCTTATAAGCTCTGTTTGTTTTTACTGCCTAAAATCAAACAAATAGTCCCTGAATGGGTCTGCTCACTGCAGTTTATGCAGGCACAGACTCACTAGGGCTGGGTAAGCAGTTTACTGTCATAGCCTATCATGGACTACATCTCAGCAGCATGTTGCATAGAGATGGTCACTGATTGTCAGTATGAGACAGCACAGCAAGTACAGCAGAGTTTGTGTCTTCATGAGCTGCAGAAGGCAGACCCATACAGGGACTATTTGTTTGATTTTAGGCAGAGCTTATAAGCACTTCTTAATAAAATAAAGTGCATAAAAGTAAATACAGATACAGGGATATTATATACCAAGTAACACCCAGAAACCTTCCATGTCACTATAATGTCTTCTCAGAATAGAAAAGTCCAGTGATTCTGTAATCTCGCCACTAGAGGGAGTATAGCCCATTGTAAAGTTTTGGACTGTGAAACTGTGACATAAGACGCGGGGTGAAGGGGGACGGTTGCAGGGTATCTATAGAGCTTGCCATATTTCAGAGGTGGGATTAATGAACCACTGCAGGTTGGGTAGCCATGGAAGTTTGATTTTAAGCTCAAAAACAAAACCACAACATTTTACAATGTTCCTTGTACTAACCCCTGTGCAGCGCTACGGAATATGTTGGAGTTACAAATAAAGGAAATAATAAACTACTGCTAGTATATATCTCATGGGTCAGGAATATGGTTCAAGTCTAAGCTATTATGGGACTGAGCTTATAAATGTGTGCGATAGTCTACTGGAGTGTAAAGGGGCACTAAAGTATTTTTTAAAGGGATATGGAAGGTTTCTGGATTCTACTAGTTATCCCTGTGTATCTATTACATTTTATGCACTTTATTAAGAAACTAGACAATTGCCCTTCAAAAAATTACAGCAATTTGTAGTATAATTTTTCATGTTTCCCTTCCCCCCTCTCCTGTGTCTCTTCACCTCCCTCCCTTCTATCTCTTCCCCTTTCTCTGTTTCTTCCCCCCCCTCGTGTCTCTTTCCCCTCCAGTACTCCCTCCCCCCAGTGTCTCTTTCCCCCTCTCCTTTCCCTGTGTCTTTTCCCCCCTCCTCCCTCCCATCAATGTGTCTCTTTCCTCCCCTCCTCTGTGTTTCTTCCCCCCCCTCCCTCCCCTGTGTCTCTTTCCCCTCCTGTCCTCCCTCCCTCCCCTGTGTCTCATTCCCCTCCACTCTTCCATGTGTCTCTTTCCCCCTTCTCCCTCCCTCCCCTGTGTCTCTTACCCTCATTCCTCCCCTGTGTCTCTTTCTCCCCTCCCCTTTGTCTCTTTCACTCCTCTCTCCCCTGTGTCTCTTTCCCCCTTCTCCCTTCCCTGTGTCTCTTTCCCCCTTCTCCATTCCCTGTGTCTCTTTCCCCCTCTCCATTTCCTGTGTCTCTTTCCCCTCCTCCTCTGTGTCTCTTTGACCCCCTCCTCCCTCCCCTGTGTCTCTCCCCCCCCTCCCTGTGTCTCTTTCCTCCCTCTTCCCCTGTGGTACTTTCCCCCTCTGTGTTTCTTCCCCCTCCTACCCTTCTGTGTCTCTTTTCCCTCATTTCCTCCCTCCCCTGTGTCTCTTTCCCCTCCTCCCTCCATTCCCTCCTCCCCCCACTCTTTCCAGTGTGCAATGCTATATGCAGTTTCCGTAGTGCGCATGCGCTAATGATGGGATAATATTCAATGTGTCTCCCCCCCCCTACCTCCCCTGTGTCTCTTTTCCCCTCCCTCCCCTATGTCTCCCCCCACTCCCTCCCCTGTGTCTCTTTCCTGCCTCTCCCTCCTCTGTGTCTCTTCCGTCCCTCCCTCCACTGTGTCTCTTTCCCCCTGTGTCTCTCCACTCCTCTCCCCACACTTGTCCCCCGTGTGTCCCCCAAGCACGCAAATACTCTCTCTCCATCCCTCCTGTGTCCTCTCCCTCATCCTTCCCTTTCCTCTGCAAGCCTCGCCTAAAATCAAACAAACAGTCCCTGCATGGTTCTGACCACTGCGGCATATGCAGACACAGAATTTGTAGGTCTGGATGTGCAGGTTTGTGTCCTAGGGACCATGTCTCAGCAGAATGTTGCAGAGAGATGGTCACTGATTTGTTAGTATGAGACACTGCACACGCAGCACTACAGAGTCTCTGTCTGCATACACTGCAGTGGGCAGACCGATACAGGGACTATTTGCATGATTCTGTGTCTCTTCCCCTCCCTCCCTCTTCTCTGTCTCTCCCCCTTCTCTGTTTCTTTCCCCCCTCCCCTGTGCCTCTTTCCCCTCCTCCCTCCCTTCCTTGTGTATCTCCCCTTCTGCCTTCCCTGTGTCTCTTCCCCCTCCTGTGTTTCTTTCCCCCTTCATCCTCCCTCCCCTGTGTCTCTTTCCCCTCCTTTCCTCCCTGCCTCCACTGTGTCACCCCCCCTCCCTTACCTGTGTCTCTTTCCCCCTCCTCCCTTCCCCGTATCTCTTTCCCCTCTCCTCTCCTGTGTCTCTCCCCCTTTGTGTTTCTTCCTCCCTCCTCCCTGCCGTATTTCTTTCCCCTTCTTTACTCCCTCCCCGTATCTCTTTCCCCTCTCCTCTCCTGTGTCCCCCCCCCTCTGTGTTTCTTCCCCCCTCCTCCCTCCCGTATTTCTTTCCCCTCCTTTCCTCCCTCCCCTGTCTCTTTCCCCTCTTCCCTGCACTCTGTCCAGAGCGCAATGCTATATACAGTTTCCATAAGGCCCCTCTCCTACCCCTGTGTTTCTCCCCCCACTCCCTCCCCTGTGTCTTTTCCCCCCCTCTCCCTCCCCTGTGTCTCTCACTCCACTCCCTCCCCTGTGTCTCTTCCCCCCTCCCCTATGTCTCTCCCCCCCACTCACCCCCCTGTGTCTCTTTCCTCCCTCTCCTGTATCTCTACCCCACCAGTGCCCACCCCCCCAGCACGCAATTTCTTTCTCTCCTTCCCTCCTGTGTCCTCTCCCTCCTCCCCTCTCCTCTTCTTTCCTCTTCAAGCCTCGCAATGAGTGCCTTCTGTGCTCATTGCGAGCCTCGCCATGTGCTACAAGCAAGTTTTGCCGTCCATTGCGGTCCTCGCAATGAGCTCTTTTGGCGCCCATTGCAAGGCCCGCAAAGACTGTCTTTGGCGCTCATTGCGAGCATTCTGCATGCTCTATGCGTATGCGCAACTAGCAACATTTGCCGCCCATTACGTGCTCATGCGCAACCTGCAAATGTGCGCGTGTTACACACAAACTCACAACATGACAACTATATTAGTGATGCTTTTAAACTCTGCCTAAAATCAAACAAACAGTCCCTGCATGGTTCCACTGCAGCATATGCAGACACAGAATTTGTAGGTCCGGATGTGCAGGGTCATGTCCTAGCCTATCAGGGACCATGTCTCAGCAGCATGTTGCAGAGAGATGGTCACTGATTTGTTAATATGAGACACTGCACACGCAGCACTACAGAGTCTGTGTCTGCATGCACTGCAGTGGGCAGACCGATATAGGAACTATTTGCATGATTTTAGGCAGTAAATCAGAGCTTATAAGAATTTCCTAATAAAATTGTACAAAAAAGTTAATTATACACAGGGATATGATATACCTAGTAACACCCAGGAACCTGCCATGTCCCTTTAAAGAAATAATTAAAGGTTATATACATAAAATATATAGTTTTAAAGAGCAGCATTTTTAAACATGCAAATTTGAATAAAAAATAAATGAATACAACCTCTAATATATTATTTTTATATGCAATTATGTTGCTGTGGGTACTTCGGTTTCTGGTAATCAACTTCCTGAGATGCGATGAGAGATTCACTGAACATAGAGACCGATTCAATTGAGTTATCGCAAGTTACTGGAGCCCGTAAGTGAGGCTATAAGTTAATTTACTATTCAATTGTCATCTTTTTGCGGGATCCAAACTGTTTACGTGTTACGCCCTTGAAAACTTTGCGGTGGTTAAACCCGTAACTTACAGTCTCCCGAAAGCCTTTGATCTTTCACTTCCGCAACAGTTATGATGGCTAAAATCACAAATCGCTATTCAATTGCCCAATTCCCCAAGCCCGCAAATGTTTTCACACCCGTAAACGGCAAATGAAGGAGAAAATCCTACAAGTGCTAGAGAGAACCCACCCGCAAGGGGGTTTAACCCCTGTCCGTAGCACTGTAAATACAAAAAAAAAATCAGCACTGCACTGTAAATGACGGGGAGAGCAATGATAGACATTATAATTAGTTGCACAACAGTCTCAAGCCCGCAAATCATCAATAAAATAAGATTTAATTTTAGGTTTCTTTTCAGGGGTTAAATCGATCTCGGGTATCAATGAGTTAATACATATCAGGCTACCCACGTGGACTAGAACAGTATTGGCATTCTTTTTGCTGGTTTGCGAGTCTGATCGCATATCAGATCCCCGTACCTAATTGATTGACATGTAACCTCCATGTTTTACTGCTGTAATAATGATGGTCTCATTTTCTATTGGCTGATTTGAAATGGGAGGTTACGGGCTTGCTTAGTTGATCATGTTCCAGCCCTGAACTGCTATGAACCAGTGCATGGTTTACAGAGTCGGCTTTGGGCCAGTAACTTGCGGGCTTGATCAATTGAATAGCATTGCAATCAGAGACCACCGGGAGCCCGCAGCACGCTGGCAGGCATATGGCCTGGATCCTGTGAGGTGCGGGCTTACAACTGAATCGGGCCCTTAGTGTAATTTTGGCATCCATATCTGACAAATGTTTCAGTAGAAGTTACAGAAAACGTATTAATTTTAAAAAAGGCACACCCTGCTGAAGGAGTAACAGACAGAACTAGTCAATAAAAGAAGATGGATGCCAGCAGGAATAATTTGCTATAAAAGATAAAAAAGCTAAATTTGTGTTTATTTATTTTTTATTTTTACTTTCTAAAAACATTTTCAAGTAATCAATGTTAATTATTCAAAAGCAAAATAGAAAATGATGTCTCTTCCTCCACTTATTCCTTATGTTCATCACTTATCACAAGAAATGTTGTTTCCCCCATAATGCCTCTGTCTTTCTCTGTCAGATTGAATGCATATATCATGTGATTCAGGAGGCAAGTAGCATTTGCCAGAGACAGTGTAAGACAACTGAAAAGTAAGCTATCAAGCATTTTATTACGATGTATTTATAAAGATAAATAGTATCTTTAGATGACTCTAAAGGCAAAGATCCTTTTCCAGTGTCCCTTTAAGGCGTCATTTGTATAGTCTTTCGGCATTGCTGAATGTTAAAAAACAGGGCACACTACTGCCATCTATGGGCTAAAACGTGTAAACATATTTTATTTAAACAGGCTCTGCCACCCCAACAGGAAGTTAAAAACTAGCTATACATTGTACTAGCAGTTTTTCCATACAGTAAATCATTTCAGTAATATTTAGAATTGATTAAATGACTCCTGCATGCTACTGTGCAGCTTAGAGTGCTTCATAAGGGGGAGAGAGGGGCCTTAACTGCATTGGGGGTCTTTAGTGTGGCCACTACAGGGGCAAACAATCAGACTATATTCCTAATTATCACACCACAGCAGCTAATTAATATGTGTGAGCCTCTTATTTTCATATACATACAGCAACATCAACATGGAATTTCCCAGGACTGATTCACTTTTGAAAAATGGATAACACAACCTATAGCCAGTTTTTCATGCTCTTTAAGAATAATCTATTCTGTTTGTCATGTATATAATAAACTAACAACATTAGCAGCTCTGGAAGGCAATTGAATGAGGCTCTATATCTGGCTTAAGAATAATGAAAGTACCTACAGTAAAGTACCTTAGTATCAATAGATCTACTGTACAGTGGGGTTTACCAATGCCAGATCGGTAACAGTGGACTGAGCAATAAAGTTATACTCAGTGTGTTAAACAGTAGGTAACCGTATCTAAAGATACATATGTCTTATATGTTTGTACAATAGAAATGATTAATGCATATTGTGAATGCATACAGCTTTCATGTGGGAGAATCTTGAAGTGAAGTGCTGTAAATGTACAGGGCTAAAAAGTGAATATAATCTTTCTTTGGGCTCATAAATTTGCAACTTTTCCAATGTCCACAACTGTAAGAATTGTTCAGTGCTTTCAACCAGGACTTGCTGTGTATTAACAAGTCTTTTAGATGTCTTCTCTTGCGGTAAGTAATGGATATGTTTGAGGGAACACGTTTTTCCAGATCATTGTGATTTTATCAGTGTTTTTCATAGATAGACCTTACTACTTGCCATGTTACCATATGTTTATATGCAACAAGTCTTGTTGTCTTCAGGATCATTTACATTTGATGTTATATTTATATTTAGTTTATTCAGAATCTTAATTTGTTCACTATTGAGGGCTCCTTTGTATGCCAACTTAAGGCAGGGGTTAGGGTGACCTATTTATTTGAATCTTGTTACCCTAACCATGACAGACTTGCCACAATGTAACCAAAATGCCCCGTGCAACTAAGATGACAAATTGTTTACCATTATCTATAGTGTCCTCAATATTTCCCCCTCTACTACAATATATGTATAGGAGTAACTTGCCGTCATAAATGACGAAGAAATTGAAACACAAATTACGGTCTTTAAGAAAAAAAAGGTTCTGTTCAGTGGGCTGTGCACAGGTCTGTATTAGTGGTGTACATCAAATAGTATCCCGTCATTTTTGACGGGCAAGTTACCAGTATATATATACCAGTATATATATATATATATATATATATATATATATAGAGAGAGAGAGAGAGAGAGAGAGAGAGAGAAACATTGGTGAACAGAAGATTGCCAAATGAACAGCACCACAGAGAAAATGGCAGAAAACCTTGCAAAAAAAATCGCTGCAAATGATGTCAACATATCTGCAAAGAGGACATAGCCACGCACAACAACAAGACCTATAACATCAGAGGATCGCATTCATGTACATCATCCAATGTAGTGTACATTATACAATGTACTGTATGTGAGAGGAGCTGCTACAGTGGGTAAACCAGCCGGAAACTACATCTACGGATGAATCTACACAGAAGCTCCATCAAAAAGCACAATGAGGACAGTTATCCAGTGGGACACCATTTTCACAAAATAACCACTCCATACAAAATCTGAAAATAAAAATACTCAGAGGTCTTTTTAAAAACACACAAGAAAGAAAAGGCCATTGAAATGAAAATGAAAACACACTTTAATACGAAAAACACAGGACCTAATGTGAACATGGAATTCCTGTCGCATTATCTAGAATTCTTTTAATTTTACATCACGGATATGTTTTGTGTTTTTTTTTTAGTTTTTTAGTTTTCTCTGGTTTATTTCTGAGCCGTCTCTTACAGTTTTATGGTACCTCAAACTCTCAAGATGTACAAATATTTACGACCCTGTTTATTTACTTTGACCTACACTAATACAGACCTGCGCACAGCACACCGGTCAGAACATTTTTTTTTTGTTAAGAACTGTAATTTGTCTATATAAGAGACATTTGTAGCTCAAAGCCAGCTTATGAAAAATACAAACAGACTCAGAGGAGTAAAACCAAACAGAAGCAGCAAAACAGGTTATCAGATGTGCCGAGGACCAAACTTCTGCTCTGTTTTTGTAACTCACAATGGGGAGGTGAGTTTCCATTGATGGGAGCTGCAGTAAGTAATAAGGCAATTAACATAGGTCTTTTTTCAGGAAATTTGTTTTTTATTGGCATTATCAAAGATAAAAATAAACAATTTGTTGGGTCCAGACAATGTATTGTACTATAGCTGAACATTTTAATGAGTCATTATTGTCAGGAGTAGATACAAGTGAATGGAGAATTGCTAATGTAGTACTGCTACACAAAGGGTAGATACCAGTAACTACAGGCCAGAAGGTTTTACATCAGTAACATGCAAACTAATGGAAAAACTTTTGAAAGAAAAAATTATTTAAAATGTAAAATCGAACATTGTACAAGATCATAGGATTCAGTGCTCGGAGATCATATGAGACTAAACTAGTTGACTTTTTTGATTATCTATCCACAGGTATAGACCAAGGTGGAGCAGCAGATGTTGTGTATCTAGATATTAGTAAAACATATGACAATAAAATAATACTTAAACTTCATAGTGTGGGACTAGATCCAAACCATAGTGCAGTGAATAAATAATGGCATACAGTCAGAGGAAGGGAAGGCCACCTGTGGAGTGCCACAGCAATCAGAGATGGGACCTCTTTTGTTTAATATATTTATATATATTTTTTTATTACTAGTGGGCTAATAATACATAAAAATATGCACTTAGAATGTGTGGTTTTACCAGTTGTCATATCTGTTCCTATGTATATAATGTAAAGGTAATGTTCGTTCATATCGCATATCTATATATTTAACACACACACATATATATATATATATATATATACCGTATTTATCGGCGTATAACACGCACCAGCGTATAACACGCACCTCATTTTAAGAAGGAAATTTCAGGGAAAAAAAAAAAATTCAAATAAAGAAGCAAAATCCTCCACCTCAACCTCCCTCCTCATCCTCAACCCCCTCCTCAACCTCCCTCCTCAACCCCCTCCTCAAACCCCCCATCCTCAACCCCCTCCTCAAACCCCCTCCTCCACCCCCCATCCTCAAACCCCCTCCTCCACCCCCCATCCTCATCTTCCTTCCTCAACCCCCCTATCCTCAACCCCCTCCTCAACCCCTCTCCTCAACCTCCCTCATCCTCAACCCCTCTCCTCATCCTCAACCCCCCTCCTCATCCTCAACCTCCCTCCTCATCCTCAACCCCCTCCTCAACCTCCCTCCTCATCCTCCCTCCTCAAACCCCCCCTCAACCCCCCTCCTCAACCCCCCCATCCTCATCCTCCTTCCTCAACCCCCCTCAACCTCAACCCCCCTCCTCAACCTCCCTCCTCATCCTCAACCCCCCTCCTCATCCTCAACCTCCCTCCTCATCCTCAACCCCCTCCTCAACCTCCCTCCTCAACCCCCCCATCCTCAACCTCCCTCCTCAAACCCCCTCCTCACCCCCCCATCCTCAAACCCCCTCCTCACCCCCCCATCCTCAAACCCCCTCAACCCCCATCCTCATCTTCCTTCCTCAACCCAACTATCCTCAACCCCCTCCTCAACCCCCATCCTCAACCCCCCCATCCTCATCCTCCTTCCTCAACCCCCCTATCATCAACCCCCTCCTCAACCTCAACCCCCCTCCTCAATCTCCCTCATCATTCTAAACCCCCCTACGCATTCTAAACCCCCCTCCTCAACCGAAACCCCCTAAATACCTCCCTCTCACTTACTTGCTTCTGCTCCGGCCTCAGCTCCGCTCCTTGACCCGGCGCGCATGTGACGTCACACAGGTCAAGGAGCAGAGCGGAGGCCGGAGCAGAAGCAGGTAAGTGAGTGGGAGGTATTTAGGGGGGTTTAGGTTGAGGAGGGGGGTTTAGGTTGAGGAGGGGGGTTAGAATGAGGAGGGAGGGTTAGAATGCGGAGGGAGGTTGAGGATGAGGAGGGGGGAGGGAATATCGGCGAATATCACGCACCTATCATTTGCTCCCTATTTTCAGGGAGAAAAAGTGTGTGTTATACGCCGATAAATACGGTATATATACTAGGAAATTGCCCTTCAAAAGTGACGGGAGTAAAATTGTAAGGCTAGCAATGCTGTTTGCCACATAATGCAAGGCTATGTGCCCTATGAGGACCTTCCCCGCTCATTGCGAGCCTCTCCCCTGTGTAGTTTATAGGGCTTGCACTTGAGTGTCACTGTCTTGAGTTGTGTTACTGCATTTGGCTAAATGTTAGTGGCTTGTGTTAAATGTTAGTGTCTTGGATTAAGTGTAACTGGCTTTGGTTAAGTGTTACTGCTTTGGGCTATTTTTTACGTCCTTCGGGCTAGTTTTACGTCCTTTGCCTCGTTTTTATTGTTTTGCATTTTTTCACCAGCCATTTTTTTTCTCGCTTAGGCGATTTACGATTGTGAGAAAACGACAAATATGCTTCAAATTAACTTGCAACCTGACTCACAGGCTCCCTGCCTCTCCCCCTGTGGTGTGTGTAAGTTAATTTGAGGCATATTTGTTGTTCGGCCGTTAAAATCGTAATTTTGCAAGGCGCACAGTGCATGTATGGCTTTTGGTCCTAAGTCGTATGGGTCATAATTCCTGCATGCCTCAACTGCTTGCTTCGCTTTGCAAAGCTCGCAGTTGCGGCAAAGTCCCACGTGCCTAGAGATGAACGCTTGAGGCGCTCATCGCAAGCCCTGCAATGAGTTCCTTCGGCGTTCATTGCAGCCTAAGTCCAGCATGCCTCAACTGCTTGCCTCGCTTTGCAAGGCTCGTAGTTCAATGAGCTCATTGCAACCTAAGTCCCGAGTGGTCGACGGCTCGCCTTGGGTCGTAACAGCGTGACCGACATCGTAACATGACGCATACTGACAACTATTATAGTGATATATAAGAGACATATAGGGGTGTAAGGGTTATATTTTAGGCAGGTACAAGGTGTATATAACAAATATCCCACCACACATGACTAAGGTTCCATTGATTTACTAAATATACAGAATTACACTTTATAAATATTTATTCTGTTTGAGGACATCCCCTAAAATGGCCAAAATAAATCACTATATAGACTGAAATATATATATATTCAATATTTTAATAAATAAAATTGTCAATATATGAATGTGACTGGTTGTCTTTTCTTAATTCTATCATCAAAAGCTTGCAGTCTTATACTTTTACATTTAGGAGTATACCGCTGCGTGTTTATGTGCCATTGTTAATCAACAATTGACAAAGAAAATGCAAAGTGATGTTGTTTACATGTAAACAGAGATGTCAGTGTTTGTGGCCCCTCCTGTTTCAGTAGATACCATTTGTTTGTAGATCACTGATGAAAAAGCCACAACCAAAATGGAAAAATGAAGAGGTTTTAATTGATATCTCAATAACTTGCTTCGCTCTCCGCTTATTTACAATATATTCAGCAAAACACCAACATGTCAGACTGTGCACCTACAGTAAAGATCATCAGGTGTAATGATATGTGCATTATATGACTTGAGGTGGATATGGACCAGACGTCCATAGAATAATGGGAATAATGGAGAGGTAAATACACAAGCTGGAAGACGGTCATGTGGTCCATCCAAAAAACATAACAAAAAACGTAAGCGCTAGAAACTATAAAGTAATCTAAAATGCAAAAAAGTATCTGTTCAAATATTATATTATATATATATATATATATATATAGACAGAGAGAGAGAGAGGGAGAGAGAGAGAGAGGGACAGAGAGAGAGAGAGGGACAGAGAGAGAGGGAGAGAGAGAGTTAGATTGTAATCCATCTACAGAGAGAAAGAGTGAGGGGGAGAGAGGGAGAGCGAGATATATATAGAGTGAGAGGGAGAAAGGGAGAGAGAGATGGAGGAGAGGGGGGGGGGGGATAGAAAGAGAGTGAGAGGAGTGAGAGGCAGAGAGAAAAGAGAGATATAGACAAAGAGAGAGAGAGATGGAGGACAGAAGGGGATAGAAAGAGAGCAAGAGGAGTGAGAGGCAGCGAGAGAAAGAGACAGAGAGAGAGAGATGGAGGAGAGAGGGGGATAGAAAGAGAGTGAGAGGCAGAGAGAGAAAGAGATATAGAGAGAGAGAGATGGAGGAGAGAGGGGGTAGAAAGAGAGTAAGAGGAGTGAGAGGCAGAGAGAGAAAGAGACAGAGAGAGAGATGGAGGAGAGAGGGGGATAGAAAGAGAGTGAGAGGAGTGAGAGGCAGAGAGAGAAAGAGACAGAGAGAGAGATGGAGGAGAGAGGGGGATAGAAAGAGAGTGAGAGGCAGAGAGAGAAAGAGACAGAGAGAGAGATGGAGGAGAGAGGGGGATAGAAAGAGAGTGAGAGGCAGAGAGAGAAAGAGACAGAGAGATGGAGGAGAGAGGGGGATAGAAAGAGAGTGAGAGGAGTGAGAGGCAGAGAGAGAAAGAGACAGAGAGAGAGATGGAGGAGAGAGGGGGATAGAAAGAGAGTGAGAGGCAGAGAGAGAAAGAGACAGAGAGAGAGATGGAGGAGAGAGGGGGATAGAAAGAGAGTGAGAGGCAGAGAGAGAAAGAGACAGAGAGATGGAGGAGAGAGGGGGATAGAAAGAGAGTGAGAGGAGTGAGAGGCAGAGAGAGAAAGAGACAGAGAGAGAGATGGAGGAGAGAGGGGGATAGAAAGAGAGTGAGAGGCAGAGAGAGAAAGAGACAGAGAGATGGAGGAGAGAGGGGGATAGAAAGAGAGTGAGAGGCAGAGAGAGAAAGAGACAGAGAGATGGAGGAGAGAGGGGGTAGAAAGAGAGTAAGAGGAGTGAGAGGCAGAGAGAGAAAGAGACAGAGAGAGAGATGGAGGAGAGAGGGGGATAGAAAGAGAGTGAGAGGCAGAGAGAGAAAGAGACAGAGAGAGAGATGGAGGAGAGAGGGGGATAGAAAGAGAGTGAGAGGCAGAGAGAGAAAGAGACAGAGAGATGGAGGAGAGAGGGGGATAGAAAGAGAGTGAGAGGAGTGAGAGGCAGAGAGAGAAAGAGACAGAGAGAGAGATGGAGGAGAGAGGGGGATAGAAAGAGAGTGAGAGGCAGAGAGAGAAAGAGACAGAGAGATGGAGGAGAGAGGGGGATAGAAAGAGAGTGAGAGGCAGAGAGAGAAAGAGACAGAGAGATGGAGGAGAGAGGGGGATAGAAAGAGAGTAAGAGGAGTGAGAGGCAGAGAGAGAAAGAGACAGAGAGAGAGATGGAGGAGAGAGGGGGATAGAAAGAGAGTGAGAGGCAGAGAGAGAAAGAGACAGAGAGAGAGATGGAGGAGAGAGGGGGATAGAAAGAGAGTGAGAGGAGTGAGAGGCAGAGAGAGAAAGAGACAGAGAGAGAGATGGAGGAGAGAGGGGGATAGAAAGAGAGTGAGAGGCAGAGAGAGAAAGAGACAGAGAGATGGAGGAGAGAGGGGGATAGAAAGAGAGTAAGAGGAGTGAGAGGCAGAGAGAGAAAGAGACAGAGAGAGAGATGGAGGAGAGAGGGGGATAGAAAGAGAGTGAGAGGCAGAGAGAGAAAGAGACAGAGAGAGAGATGGAGGAGAGAGGGGGATAGAAAGAGAGTGAGAGGAGTGAGAGGCAGACATTGAAAGAGACAGACAGAGAGAGAGATGGAGGAGAGAGGGGGGATAGAAAGAGAGTGAGAGGCTGAGAGAGAAATAGATATAGACAGATATAGACAGAGAGAGATGGAGGAGAGAGGGGGATAGAAAGAGAGCAAGAGGAGTGAGAGGCAGAGAGAGAAAGAGAGATATAGACAAAAAAGAGAGAGAGATGGAGGAGAGAGGGGGATAGAAAGAGAGTGAGAGGAGTGAGAGGCAGAGAGAGAAAGAGACAGAGAGAGAGATGGAGGAGAGAGGGGGATATAAAGAGAGTGAGAGGAGTGAGAGGCAGAGAGAGAAAGAGACAGAGAGAGAGATGGAGGAGAGAGGGGGATATAAAGAGAGTGAGAGGAGTGAGAGGCAGAGTGTGAAAGAGAGAGAGAGATGGAGGAGAGAGGGGGATAGAAAGAGAGTGAGAGGAGTGAGAGGCAGAGAGAGAAAGAGACAGAGAGAGAGATGGAGGAGAGAGGGGGGGTAGAAAGAGAGTGAGAGGCAGAGAGAGAAAAAGATATAGACAGAGAGAGATGGAGGAGAGAGGGGGATAGAAAGAGAGTGAGAGGAGTGAGTGGCAGAGAGAGAAAGAGACAGAGAGAGAGAGATGGAGGAGAGAGGGGGATAGAAGGAGAGTGAGAGGCAGAGAGACAAAGAGACAAAGAGAGAAAGATGGAGGAGAGAGGGGGGATAGAAAGAGAGTGAGAGGCAGAGAGAGAAAGAGATATAGACAGAGAGAGATGGAGGAGAGAGGGGGATAGAAAGAGAGCAAGAGGAGTGAGAGGCAGAGAGAGAAAGAGACAGAGAGAGAGAGATGGAGGAGAGAGGGGGATAGAAAGAGAGTGAGAGGCAGAGAGAGAAAGAGACAAAGAGAGAGAGATGGAGGAGAGAGGGGGGATAGAAAGAGAGCAAGAGGAGTGAGAGGCAGAGAGAGAAAGAGACAGAGAGAGAGAGATGGAGGAGAGAGGGGGATAGAAAGAGAGTGAGAGGCAGAGAGAGAAAGAGACAAAGAGAGAGAGATGGAGGAGAGAGGGGGGATAGAAAGAGAGTGAGAGGCAGAGAGAGAGAGATATAGACAAAAAGAGAGAGAGAGAGATGGAGGAGAGAGGGGGATAGAAAGAGAGTGAGAGGCAGAGAGAGAGAGATATAGACAAAAAGAGAGAGAGAGAGATGGAGGAGAGAGGGGGATAGAAAGAGAGTGAGAGGCAGAGAGAGAGAGATATAGACAAAAAGAGAGAGAGAGAGATGGAGGAGAGAGGGGGATAGAAAGAGAGTGAGAGGCAGAGAGAGAGAGATATAGACAAAAAGAGAGAGAGAGAGATGGAGGAGAGAGGGGGATAGAAAGAGAGTGAGAGGCAGAGAGAGAGAGAGATATAGACAAAAAGAGAGAGAGAGAGATGGAGGAGAGAGGGGGATAGAAAGAGAGTGAGAGGCAGAGAGAGAGAGAGATATAGACAAAGAGAGAGAGATGGAGGAGAGAGGGGGATAGAAAGAGATTGAGAGGCAGAGAGAGATATAGACAAAAAAGAGAGAGAGAGATGGAGGAGAGAGGGGATAGAAAGAGAGTGAGAGGCAGAGAGAGAGAGAGATATAGACAAAAAGAGAGAGAGATGGAGGAGAGAGGGGGATAGAAAGAGAGTGAGAGGCAGAGAGAGAAAGAGAGATATAGACATAGAGAGAGAGAGATGGAGGAGAAAGGAAGAGAGAGATGATAAAGACAGGGGAGAGAAAGAGAGAGGGGAGAGAGAGAGAGAAAGAGAGAGAGATGGAGGAGAGTGAGAGAAAAGGAGAGGGGCGAGAGAAAGAGAGAGGGAGAGAGATATAGACAAAAAAAGAGAGAGAGAGAGATGGAGAAGAGAGGGGGAAAGAAAGAGAGTGAGAGGCAGAGAGAGAAAGAGAGATATAGACAAAAAAAGAGAGAGAGAGAGATGGAGAAGAGAGGGGGAAAGAAAGAGAGTGAGAGGCAGAGAGAGAAAGAGAGATATAGACAAAAAAGAGAGAGAGGGGGATAGAAAGAGAGTGAGAGGCAGAGAGAGAAAGAGAGAGAAAGAGAGATATAGACAGAGAGAGAGATGGAGGAGAGAGCAAAAGAGAGAGGTGGAGGAGAAAGGAAGAGAGAGATGATAGAGACAGGGGAGAGAAAGAGAGAGGGGACAGAGAGAGAGAGAAAGATGGAGGAGAGTGAGAGGAAAGGAGAGGGGGCGAGAGAAAGAGAGAGGGAGAGAGAGAAAGGGAGAAAGAGAGAGAGAGAAAGGGAGAGAGAGGTGTAGAAGAGAGAGAGGGAGTGAGGCAGAGAAAGAAAGAGAGAGACAAGAGGGATGGAGGAGAGAGGGGGAAAGAAAGAGAGTGAGAGGCAGAGAGAGAAAGAGAGATATAGACATAGAGAGAGAGAGATGGAGGAGAGAGCAAGTGAGAGAGAGGCGGAGGAGAAAGGAAGAGAGAGATGATAAAGACAGGGGAGAGAAAGAGAGAGGGTAGAGAGAGAGAAAGAAAGAGAGAGACAAGAGGGATGGAGGAGAGAGGGGGAAAGAAAGAGAGTGAGAGGCAGAGAGAGAAAGAGAGATATAGACATAGAGAGAGAGAGATGGAGGAGAGAGCAAGTGAGAGAGAGGCGGAGGAGAAAGGAAGAGAGAGATGATAAAGACAGGGGAGAGAAAGAGAGAGGGGAGAGAGAGAGAAAGAAAGAGAGAGACAAGAGGGATGGAGGAGAGAGGAAGAAAGAGAAAGATAGGCGAGACAGATAGAGAGAGACAGAGATAAAGATAGGAGGGGGAGAGTTAGATTGTAATTCATCCACAGTGAGTATAGCACCCTCGTCACTGGAGGTAGTATCTCCTCTATATTGAGTATAGTAATTCCTCTAGGCTGAGTTTATGTTCCCGTACACTGGGTACAGTGATGCTTACATACTGGGGATACTAATGCACCTACACTGGGTATATTAGTTTGCAGGACAACTCACTTTTTCATCTTAAATGGCCACCGTAGTGTTATATTTAATATATACTCACATAAAAATGAACTTTACAATATACTACAATATAATCTACTACGCATCGATTGCCATTTAATGTGATATATTTTACTTGTTTCTCAATAAAGCTCATTAAAAATAAACAAAATATGTAGAATATTACAACAATACAACCTCTACTTTTCCCTTTTATACTCAGTTATGCTGCTAAGGAATCTACTATTTTGGTTTCTGCTGTTCAATTTTGGTTTCTGCTGCCCAACAGGAATGTGGCATCTAAACTGTTTGTGCGTTCAGTAGGAGTAATGGAAGGCTTGCTGGTTTACCAGAAAAAAACCTCTTGAAAAAAGTAACAGACAGAACCATCTGAGAAAAGAAAATGGAAACCTGTTGTTAAAAATTGCATATAAAAGTTAATTATATTAGTTTCTAAAATAATTTTGCATTTTATTTATTTAAAATACAGTGGTCTTTTAACCCCCTCTCTGCACTTGTAATGTCTGAAAAACAGCAGGCATTGAGTTTATATATCCAGTATGCCACTTTAATATTAATATAACATTACAATCTTTATTCAGAACTATTAATAAATGTACATACAAACTTACAACCCTCTGGAGTATCTTTGGTAAAGTGGTAGAACCTGAATCTCAGGATTTAATAGTAAAGGGACCCCCACCCACCATAGACAATCCTACGTTGGGGGTCCGGAGAGTTTCAGTTCACACCATTGATCCCTGATAAGGTACAATACCAAGGGCCAAATTAATAGACAAAGCCAATTGTGAGTGGTGATCCATAGATAGACCAAAGCAGAGCGAGCCGGGCCTCACCGTGTTTACACAACAAGGGTCCCCTTCAAGTCACCTTCAGCAAACACAGCACCAAGATGTGTGAGCAAGAACTGGTTCTGACAACAGATCCACACCCACTCACCCACCCACTACTCACAGTACTACTATAAAATAATGTTATAGTGGGCAGAGAGGGACAGGAGCACTGGGACCAGGAGGACGAGAGCCGAGAGTGAGCAAGAGACAACGTGAGTCCCTCTATACTGTACACTGGTGTATTCAGTCCTATATACTTCATGTAGTAATGACGCCACACTGGGTAAAGTTAGAGTTATTAGAGTATCAGGAGCAAAGTCATTAATTTACTCTGGATAAAATAATTGGGCATTGTAATTCATTAATAATATTATGAGTACACTGGAGATAGTAATTCACCTACAATGGGTATAGTAATTCTCCTTCATTGGTATAGTAACTCCCCTATATTGGGTATAGTAACTCTCCTATATTGGTATAGTAACTCCCCTATATTGGGTATAGTAACTCCCCTATATTGGTATAGTAACTCCCCTATATTGGGTATAGTAACTCCCCTATATTGGGTATAGTAACTCCCCTATATTGGGTATAGTAATTCTCCTTCATTGGTATAGTAACTCCCCTATATTGGGTATAGTAACTCCCCTATATTGGGTATAGTAACTCCCCTATATTGGGTATAGTAATTCTCCTTCATTGGTATAGTAACTCCCCTATATTGGGTATAGTAACTCCCCTATATTGGGTATAGTAACTCCCCTATATTGGGTATAGTAATTCTCCTTCATTGGTATAGTAACTCCCCTATATTGGGTATAGTAATTCTCCTTCATTGGTATAGTAACTCCCCTATATTGGGTATAGTAACTCCCCTATATTGGTATAGTAACTCCCCTATATTGGGTATAGTAACTCCCCTATATTGGGTATAGTAATTCTCCTTCATTGGTATAGTAACTCCCCTATATTGGTATAGTAACTCTCCTATATTGGGTATAGTAATTCTCCTTCATTGGTATAGTAACTCCCCTATATTGGGTATAGTAATTCTCCTTCATTGGTATAGTAACTCCCCTATATTGGGTATAGTAACTCCCCTATATTGGTATAGTAACTCCCCTATATTGGGTATAGTAATTCTCCTTCATTAGTATAGTAACTCCCCTATATTGGTATAGTAACTCCCCTATATTGGTATAGTAACTCCCCTATATTGGTATAGTAATTCTCCTTCATTAGTATAGTAACTCCCCTATATTGGTATAGTAATTCTCCTTCATTGGTATAGTAACTCCCCTATATTGGTATAGTAACTCCCCTATATTGGTATAGTAACTCCCCTATATTGGTATAGTAACTCCCCTATATTGGGTATAGTAATTCTCCTTCATTAGTATAGTAACTCCCCTATATTGGTATAGTAACTCCCCTATATTGGTATAGTAACTCCCCTATATTGGTATAGTAATTCTCCTTCATTAGTATAGTAACTCCCCTATATTGGTATAGTAATTCTCCTTCATTGGTATAGTAACTCCCCTATATTGGTATAGTAACTCCCCTATATTGGTATAGTAACTCCCCTATATTGGTATAGTAACTCCCCTATATTGGGTATAGTAATTCTCCTTCATTAGTATAGTAACTCCCCTATATTGGTATAGTAACTCCCCTATATTGGTATAGTAACTCCCCTATATTGGGTATAGTAACTCCCCTATATTGGGTATAGTAATCCTCCTTCATTGTTATAGTAACTCCCCTATATTGGGTATAGTAAGTCCCCTATATTGGGTATAGTAACTCCCCTATATTGGTATAGTAATTATCTTTCATTGTTATAGTAACTCCCCTTTATTGGTATAGTAACTCCCCTATATACCTAGACATAGTACTTATTTTGTACCTGACCAAGTAATCCCTCTACATAGTAACATTTCCTCGACACGTGATATAATAATTGCTGTACAGTAGTCATTTGTTTCCCTATAGTGGGTATATATATATTACTGTACCTTGGATATAGTAATATAGTAATAGTGATACTACTCAGTGTGAGGTACATTAGAGGTTTTATTGGAGGTAGATGAATAATATGTGATATACAGAAGTGCATTAAAATAAATTCTATTATGGGTCCAGACGTCTTCTAGGACACATAATACTATGATACATAGAGAAAAACTAAATGATGTTCTGGGGCCCACTCAGCACATGCTCCTTGTCTTATTCTGCCATACAAAAGCCATACATTTATTAAAGGGCCACATTGGCCAAGGCCAGAATCCAAGGTCTATATTTTTCCACGGAGCCTCATGTTCATGCCTGGTAAAGGGGCTGCGCAGAATAACACAGGGAATGTAATGGCCTCAACAGTGAAAAGAAAGTAGTGGTCAACCATTACTGTACATAGGGGTCATCAGGGTATAACGTATTGAGGTTTGTGGATATTATGGGGTTGAGTTACTAATATATAACCCCTTAGCCCTATAACATTTGTAGATATTCGAGGGCTAAGTCACTAATATATTATGGTTTCTGAGTATTATGGGGTAGGGATACTAATATGTTAAGGTCTGTGGGTAATATGGGGTGAGTTACTCATATATTAGGGTTTGTGGATGTTATGAGGTTGACTTACTAATATTTTAAGTTTGATGGATACTATAGGTCTAAGTCACTAATATATTACGGTTTCTGAGTATTATGGGGTAGGGATACTAATATATTAAGCTTTGTGGATGTTATGGGGCTGTGTTACTATCATATTATATTGTATATTTCTGGATATTATAGGATTGAGTTGAGCTTTGAGAATAATACCTGGGTTATCTGTGGATGTATCTATTTTAGGTTTTCAGTGCAAGGACAGTTTCTGTTTTTAGTCATAACAAGGAACCTGCGGGACAGGATCTGTATTTACAATATACAGACTGGGGAAACAAACTAAAAGCTTCCATAAATACTGAGAGGGGGTGATCTGAGGTCCTGTATTTATATAGAAACAAATCCAAATAACTACACACTCAATATATACAACTAGTAAATTCCCGTCAAAAATGACAGTATCATTTAAAATTTTTCTCTTAAACCCCCCACGCTCCCTCCCTTGTGTCTCCCCCCTTCCCTCCCCTGTCTCTTCCCCCTTGCCTCCCCCCCTCTCCTGTGCCTCTCCCATTCTTCCCTCTCCTGTGTCTCTTCCCCCCCTGTGTCTCTACCGCCCTCTCCCCTCCTCTGATTCTCTCCCCCTCCCTCTCCTGTGTCTCTCCCGTCCTTCCCACCCCTGTTTCTCTTCCCCCCCTCTCCCCTCCCCTGTGTCTCTTCCCCCCTCTCCCCTCTACTGGTTCTCTCCCCCCTCTCCCCTCCATCTCTTTCCCCCATCCCATCCCCTGTGTCTCTCCCCCCATTTCTCTTCCTGTCTCTCCCCCCTCCCCTGTGTCTTTCCCCCCTGTGTCTTCCTCCCCCTCTCCCTTGTGTCTTCCTCCCCTTCCCCTGTGTCTTCCTCCCCCTCTTCCCTGTGTCTTCCTCCCTCTTCCCCTGTATCATCCTATCCCTCTCCCCTGTGTCTTCCTCCCCTTCTCCTGTGTCTTCCTCCCCCTCTCCCCTGAGTCTTCCTCCCCTGTATCTTCCTATCCCCTCTCCCCTGTGTCTTCCTCCCCCCTCCCCTGTATCTTCCTACCCCTCTCCCCTGTGTCTTCCTCCCCCCTCCCCTGTATCTTCCTACCCCTCTCCCCTGCGTCTTCCTCCCCTGTATGTTCCTATCCCCTCTCCCCTGTGTCTTCCTCCCCCTCCCCTGTATCTTCCTACCCCTCTCCCCTGTGTCTTCCTCCCCCTCCCCTGTATCTTCCTACCCCTCTCCCCTGTGTCTTCCTCCCCCTCCCCTGTATCTTCCTACCCCTCTCCCCTGTGTCTTCCTCCCCCTCCCCTGTATCTTCCTATCCCCTCTCCCCTGTGTTTTCCTCCCACCTCCCCTGTGTATTCCTCTGCAGCTCGCTGCGTCCGTACAGAGCTGCGCAGACGCGCAACTCTGTACGAACTTAGGAAGTACTGGTAAGTGTGTACTCTCCCATGGAGCATTACACACTTAACACAATTATTATGGTTGATTATATGCAAATATAGATACAATATATACACAATTATAATATATCTTTAGCCACACATTTAATTTGACATGGATGTATATTAATATGTGTGAATAAAATGTACACATGTAAATATAAACTGTAGGAATACAGATACGCTATAATGGACTTATGCTTTTTATTAAGTAAAAATAAATAAATCCTTTAATTTACAATCTATTATATATAAACCTGATTTGTTTAACCTGGCTTGTCAGCTAGACATTAATGTCCCAGTTCAGCCTAATGTAAGAGTGTACTCATTGGTATAATCACTTTCAATAGAACTGAATGGAAATCTTACATGCATGCAGTGTCCCATCCCGGGTTACCGACAAGTTTAACATATTTGGTGCCCACAGTATAAATCAATTAATACATTAAATGCTGATTTGTTCTAGTTTAACATTATCAATAATAATTACTCAGAATAGTGTCCTATAGACATGAGTTATGTTTGTGGTCAGTAACCTAATTTGTGGCTTCTACGTGTAATGTCCCTCACCCAGGCTTGGGTATCAGAGTAACAGAGCACACATCTGGCAAGTGAAGGGTGAAAATGTTGTAATTGTGCAAGTGTTTTGTACAAAACAAACCCCCTGTGTGATCTGAGCTAGGTCAGAGACGACACTGGTTCAGGGTCACCCAAACCACACGTGTCCAGTGCGCTCAGGCTCAAAACCTAAAATAATAAAGGCCAGTGAGATGAATAGCAATGCAGATTAAACAGGATCCGTCTAAAAACAACTCCTGGACCTTAAGTGAAATATACAATAACACAGTTTCTCATACAAGCATAGTATACACTAACTCATAATAGCACAACCTGCCCAGTCATGCAGTCAACATAAGTCCCAATAAATGTGGTAGGCCATTTATTGGGTTGAGTATGGTAGGCCAGTTATTGGCTTGTGTATGGTAGGCCAGTTATTGGCTTGAGTATGGTAGGCCAGTTATTGGCTTGAGTATGGTAGGCCAGTTATTGGCTTGCGTATGGTAGGCCAGTTATTAGCTTGCGTATGGTAGGGCAGTTATTACCTTGCGTATGGAAGGCCAGTTATTGGCTTGCGTATGGTAGGCCAGTTATTGGCTTGAGTATGGTAGGCCAGTTATTGGCTTGAGTATGGTAGGCCAGTTATTGGCTTGAGTATGGTAGGCCAGTTATTGGCTTGAGTATGGTAGGCCAGTTATTGGCTTGAGAATGGTAGGCCGATGAAGGTGTTGAGTTCTTGAAATTAATTGGAAGTCCCAGAATACTGTATGTCCTGGATGCTGTCGGCCTCTACGTTTTTTGAGGGTACCTAAGATTCACCCATGAGTACACAATATATGATTATGGTTAGTTCATAAATCTTGTGCTCTTGAATGAAATTGGTTATTTTAGTTTTGTGACCCTTTCATTTGTCTGGACCTCTATATGGAATATACTCCTATAATACAATGACCTCCTGAATTGGATGGATCAGTGATTTGTGTGGGCTCTTGAAATTGATTAATTATGAATGAGTTTATCAATTGCTAAAAATAAGGCTCTTGTCTATAATTCGATAAAAAGTTTTTTTGGAGAGTTTTAACACATATGTTCGAAGAGGTAGAAGCTAATGAGAGGAAGTGTATACACACTATATATATTTATATTAAACTGTCCGGCTAGAGGCACTGTACTTGATAAAGCTCATAATCTTTTCTTTTGTGTAGGAATTAAAAAACATGGATTTTTCAAAATTACCCAAGATTGAAGATGAGGAGAAGGAGAGCATGCTGGGATTTGTCCATGGAGTATCTGGACCTGGTAACGTATTAATATTAATAAACATTGTGATATGTTATAAACACTATACATTCTGTGTAACAGAATAAACAGCCATAACTATAATGGATTATTAGAAAATGAATTAATCCTACATACTGAGTGAGCAGACATTGCGGTTCCAGCTGAGGAAGAGCACACAATGAGTTGGTCTGGATTAGTTGACCGTATGCTTTATCTTACAGTGGTGACAGCCTCACAGATGGCCGGAGCTGCTATGTATGAGTTGGTTCGTGTCGGACACTCGGAGCTCGTTGGAGAAATCATCCGTCTGGAGGGTGACCTGGCCACCATTCAGGTGTATGAAGAGACCTGTATCCTTTGCAATGATGAGAGATTAGTCATAAGATACCTCCTATGGACTTGAGTAATAACAAGACATGTCAGTATGCTACTTATAAACATTTAGGTAGTAATATATTTAATGACTTACCATAAGCCCCATATACTGGCATTACTCCAACCCTATATGCAGACCCTAAACCTACAGGCTTAACACTATACAGTGGGATAGTGCACACAAGCATGACAATAGCCCTATATACAGGCCTGTCCCTAACTCTATAGACATGATGTACCCGAAATAAATATGTACAAGCCCAATGTTATGTACAGGCCTAACCCTAACAAACTGTACAGGGTTAGCACTAACCCATTACATCGGCCCAAACCTATGCTCATTAATCTAACCATTTATCCCTAACCCTAACCATAATTATAGGATTATATTTTACTGTATCAGGCCTAACACAACACATTGTCACGATAATCCAAATTCTCATATACTACAAAAATTTCCTGAGCTCTGTATCTTCAGCTGGAGTTTCAGTGGGAGATCCTGTTTTAAGGACTGGAAAACCACTGTCTGTGGAGCTCGGACCTGGAATTATGGGAAACATCTTTGATGGGATTCAGCGTCCTCTGAAAGACATCTCAGACCTGACAAAAAGTATTTACATTCCTCGGGGGATCAACATCACTGCCTTGTCCCGCGATCTGAAGTGGGATTTTGTTCCAGATAAAAACATCCGGGTAAGGAAAGATGGGCAAACATGTGTAAAATGCCCCAAATCAGTCTCCAGTAAGCAAGGTAATGGGGTAGATGGTGATGGACTGTAGAGAACATTGCAACTGGACTTTCACAAGGGTTTAACAAGTATCTCACCTTAGTGATTACAATAGATCAGATGTTATTCATAACAAATATGCAATAAGATAGTAGGATATTCATATTACGATGTAGATATTACCAGTAGAAAATACATATAAATAATTTGTGATTTTCTTTGTGAACTTACATATTTTAAAGGCCATTTCATAAACTCTCAACTTTGTTCTAGGCTGGAAGCCATGTCACTGGTGGAGACATCTATGGTGTTGTACAAGAGAATACCCTTATCAAGCACAAGATTATGGTGCCGCCTCGCAGCTGTGGGACAGTGTCCTATATTGCTCCTCCTGGAAATTATGACATTTCAGTAAGTAACAGAACATAGAAATCTAGTATACACAAAGAAATAATGTGTAACCTCATCATACCAAAATGCAGGGTTCATCCTTACATGTTCCATGTCATGTGTTCCAAACCTCACACGCCTCTTTGTCGGATATACAGAGCATTTCAACCATGTTCCTAACTCTCCTAACCTCACAGGTCCTTCTTCACATCTACGTAACCATCTAAACTTCACATGTACAGAATTATCCAAACCTCACGGGTCCCTCTTTACATGTACAGAATTATCCAACCCTCACAGGTCCCTCTTTACGTGTACATAACACTGCAAACCTCACAGGTCTCACTTCACATGTACATAACTATCTAAACCTCACATGTCCCTCTTCACATGTACATAACTATCCAAACCTCACATGTCCCTCTTCTCATGTACATAACTATCCAAAACCCCACAGGTCCCTTTTCACATGTACATAACTATCCAAACCCCACAGGTCCCTCTTCACATGTACATAACTATCCAAACCCCACAGGTCCCTCTTCACATGTACATAACTATCCAAACCTCACAGGTCTCTTTTCACATGTATAAACCTCTCCAGACCTCACAGGTCCCTCTTCACATGTAGATACCTCTCCAAAACTCACAGGTCCCTCTTTACATGTACATAACTATCCAAACCTCACAGGTCTCTTTTCACATGTATAAACCTCTCCAGACCTCACAGGTCCCTCTTCACATGTAGATACCTCTCCAAAACTCACAGGTCCCTCTTTACATGTACATAACTATCCAAACCTCACATGTCCCTCTTCACATGTACATAACTATCCAAACCTCACATGTGCCTCTTCACATGTACATAACTATCCAAACCTCACATGTCCCTCTTCTCATGTACATAACTATCCAAACCTCACATGTCCCACTTCACATGTACATTACTATCCAAACCTCACATGTCCCTCTTCCCATGTACATAACTATCCAAACCTCACAGGTCCCTCCTCACATGTACATAACTATCCAAACCTCACATGTCCCTCTTCATATACATAACTACCTTTTATGTTTTTTTTAATCATAACATATTAAACATTCTGTACATTATTAATTTAAATATGAACTACTGTGATGTTGTTTGGTAAAAGTTATCATACATTTGATACAAAATTCTAATATACATATATTATTATGTATAATCTTTATACTCGAAGAATAAAACAATCCATCTGAACTACAATAAGAATATTGTTTATATTGTGAATGGTTTATTGAACCTACAAACTAATGATAAAACCCATTAACAATCCACTGATTCTTTCCATAGGACGTGGTGATGGAGTTAGATTTTGAAGGGGTAAAGGAGAAGCTCAGCATGGTTCAGGTCTGGCCTGTCAGACAGATTCGCCCAACTTCTGAAAAACTACCAGCCAATTACCCACTGTTGACTGGACAGAGAGTGCTGGATGCCCTTTTCCCGTAAGTGCGGTGTGCCTTTAGGACCAACCCAATGGATTCCTGTCAAGGGAAATACAAATCACTAGGCTGATAGACCCAGATGATTATCTGCCATGTGAAGGGCAATGTTTCCATGTTTATTACCCCAGTCAATTGATAATATGAATATGCATCCAGCAAACTCATTAGACTTTAAGTTTATTTATTCTTGTGATATACAGAGATGCGATATTTAATTTATTTTGTTCCATTCTTAAATTTTATAGGTGTGTCCAAGGTGGTACCACTGCCATCCCAGGAGCTTTTGGATGTGGGAAGACTGTAATCTCCCAAGCTCTGTCAAAATACTCTAACAGTGATATAATTGTATACGTTGGATGTGGGGAGCGTGGGAATGAAATGTCAGAAGTATTGAGAGATTTCCCAGAGGTAGGTGGACTATACACTGTGAAAATAAACTCGATGAAATTCAGAGGTATTTGGTCATTCTACTTGATTATTTAAATCCAAATTCCTGATTTGGATTTAATATGATATAGCATTTTATGTTTGGACATTGCTAATTGCCCATAAAAGGTTGGAAATACCACTGGATAGCTGTTGGATGATTGGTGTATGATGTTATATTGTGCAAGTTTGATGCAATATCTAATTATATTGTTCCACAGCTTACAATGGAAGTTGATGGAAAGACAGTGTCAATCATGAAAAGAACAACATTGGTTGCAAATACATCAAACATGCCTGTAGCAGCCAGAGAAGCATCTATCTACACTGGTGAGTCTTTCCTTGGTATCACACACCTCACTAATTTAGGTTAGATTACCTGTCTACATTGGAATCTGGCATCTGGTTAATTAATCTATACTGGTAGATAGGTTATGTATCCATAGAGGTAAATTCTAACTTGGAATTTGACACTTCACATATTGGATATATGTTATCTGCAAAGATGGTTAGCGCCATCTTGAATCTGACACCTCACTAACCATTGGGTACATTATCTGTCTGTACCAATGGGCCATTTCTTGATGTTTGACACCTTTTTAGAAAATGATTAGTTATCTAACTATACTGGTAAATCCTGTATTGCAATCAGAGAAACCATCTGCAAATGAGTTATATCTATCTATACCAGCGAGTCCTAACTTGGAATCTGATGTCTCACTAACCAAGGATGAGTTGTCTAAGACAATGATTTCCACCTTTAACACTACTAACCAACCATCTATTTTTTCTGGTGAGTTATCTTTAGGTATACTGAATGTCTGTTCCATGAACACCTCCTAAATCTGACACCATCAGTAAATGGGAAACATTTTGCTACTGGGACATGTGCAACAAGTGGAATCACAATATTTTGGTGGATCATGGGTGTGGAGATCCACATTCAACACATTTTGTGATTCAATGTACTTCTCTGCTCCAGGTTGTTGAGTTGATGAAACATCTGGTATGCTTACAAATGTCTTTTTCTCCTGTCACCTAGGGATCACCCTGTCTGAGTATTTCCGCGACATGGGCTACAATGTTAGTATGATGGCTGACTCAACTTCTAGATGGGCTGAGGCCTTGAGAGAAATTTCTGGACGTCTTGCAGAAATGCCTGCTGGTAAGCTAATATAAGTTAGAAATCAATAGAAGACAGGACCAGAAGGAAATCCTGAGATGCATATAATTGGATTTGTAAAATAAATGTATAATTAACATTACTACTAGATGACATGTGATAATACTGTATATTACAAAACATTTCCTTTAATATGAATCCCTGTCACATTTCAGATAGTGGATATCCAGCTTACCTTGGTGCTCGGCTTGCTTCTTTTTATGAACGTGCTGGGCGGGTTAGATGTCTCGGTAGCCCTACCAGAGAAGGAAGTGTCAGCATTGTTGGAGCGTAAGTTCAAATATTCTGCACACATCTACTTGGATCTTGTTATTAAAACACGTCTTCTTTTGCTAATGACCACTTCTGTTCTCCATTCATAGTGTGTCCCCTCCTGGAGGAGATTTCTCTGATCCTGTGACATCAGCCACTTTGGGTATTGTACAGGTGAGTTGACTGCAAGATGATATAATGCCTACATGGCCCATTTGCTCTACTAACTTTGCAAAGCAGACTGTATTGGAGCTAACACGCTCTATTGAACTTTGTGAGGATTCAATTACCAACTGGATTTGTATTTAATCACACATATCTTGATATTATCATGTAGGTCTTCTGGGGACTTGACAAGAAGCTCGCTCAGAGGAAACATTTCCCATCCGTTAACTGGCTTATCAGCTACAGCAAGTACATGAGGGCTTTGGATGAATATTATGAGCGTAACTTCAGTGAACTTGTGCCCCTCAGAACAAAAGCCAAGGAAATTCTGCAAGAGGAAGAGGATTTGGCAGAAATTGTCCAGCTGGTGGGAAAGGTGAGTTCACCGGAATGGTTGAATAACATGTAATTGTTGTGTGTTGACCATCACTCCTTAGTGGTTTCAGATTTTCCACAATCTACTCTGTATAGTTCACAGTTCATCATGAGTTTAGCTTTAAGAAGCATTTCTCTCCGGTAATGTACAATATGCATTACTGTACAATACACATTACTTCTAGTATCTGCACTCATTGATGTGTTTCCTCAAACTGGTTCATGAAATATCCATTTTCCCACAGGCATCTCTCGCAGAAACAGATAAGATCACATTGGAAGTGGCAAAACTGCTAAAAGATGACTTTCTCCAACAGAACGGATATTCATCGTATGACAGGTAATAGTGTGAAGCCGCTAAAATATTGTTACTGTAGAGTTTGTTATTACTCAAGGCAAACTATTAAAACACCTCATACAAAGTCAAAAAAAGTTGTTTATAAAAAGCAGTCTACAGAAAGCCAAGGAGCGTGCAGATACCAAGAAGTCACCCGGTGGCATTTGAGGAAAGAAGAAAGCAACTAATTTTTTTCCAATATAACAGTTGTATAATTTAATATAAAAATAGGGTTGGATAAATGCTAAGCTTGAAAGGGCAGGATTATGTTAATTAACATCAACTAGGTAAAATAATCTGTTTGCAGCTTTTCACGATCATTTTTTCCCAAATGTGATCATTCTCAGTGTGGCTTTTTCCTTCCTTCCTCTGGATCAATTCACAATAACATACGGATCAGAGAGATCTCAGGCTGAATAGATGGCGTTCCAACTTTGTCTACTATGGTGCAATATTACTATCTTACAAGACAATTAGTTAACTTTCTTGCCAGTTGTGTACTTAGAGATCTTCTTCTCCCAAATACAAATACTGAACAATATAATCTTACTTCACAGACAGAGAAGTCGTTGTTGCAATCTTATTGGGATATCATCCATTGAAGTCTTGTATCCATGTCTAGTTTATACCCAGGATATAAAGTTGTTGCATATTCTCTTGGCAGGTTCTGTCCATTCTACAAGACAGTGGGGATGATGCAGAATATGATGGCATTTTATGATATGGCGCGCCATGCAGTGGAAGCCACATCACAGTCAGATCACAAGATCACCTGGGCTTTGATCCGGGAGAACCTTGGAGACATTCTGTACAAGTTGAGCTCCATGAAATTCAAGGTGAGCCTGCCAAAAACCACCAAAGTACATATCATAAACCAGTAGAAAGATACTGACGTGAAATATGACAATGTCTAATGCCTCGGTCCAAGGGATATGTACTTGGATATACCACTAGTAATGGATTGGTTTATTTCCCCACATCACTTGTGTTTTCCCATATAATCACTTACTAGAAGTTTCGCCTCACACTGGGATTATCACTTCTTACACTTGGCTACTGGGGCTATCGTCTCTCACATTTTGCTACAAAGCCTCACACTTGGTTAATGGCATTATGGTTTTTACATATTGTGTTACATTTTGTTAAGATCATTATCTTTGTTGGGTAAATCTCTAACAAAACATTTCTTCTCCCTTATTAAAGGACCCAGTAAAAGACGGAGAAGCAAAAATTAAAGCCGATTATGCCCAGCTGTATGAAGAGATGCAGAATGCATTCAGGAGCCTAGAGGACTGAGCCATATTCCTGTCTGCCATTTTGTGTAGCAGCTACAGGAGTTGTGGGACAGAGAGCCTTAAATATACAACTGATTACAAGGCGGGGGGTTACACAACCCACTATTTTATATGTAAATAATGTTTTATTTAAGCTATAGTTTTAAGTATTTCAGTGAAAAAAGAAATAAAACTACCTGGAATTGAAAAAGAAGTCTTATTATTATGACTATTTTCCTTTAAATCTTAAGAATATTGCTTCTACAGACCTTAAACGTTAACATCGGTTTGTCATTTCCCACATGCAGCCTATATATGGTCCTAGTACACACAGCACAAATCCACTACTCAAATTATTACTATTATCCTGATCCCACATTACTCTCACATAAAGTATAATCCCTTCCCATACCTTCCTGCTCTACTGTACAACTCTTCACAATCCTTATAGCATTAACCTTTCCAATCGCATATTTTGTAGTGATAATAGAAATATATATATATATATATAACTATATACATTATATTAGTGGTTCTCAACATTTATGGAGCCAAGCACAGGAGAGTCATCATCCTAAACTTTCCAACTTTGAGATCTATTATTAACAGAAACCAGACTCAGAGGCGCTCAGAGAACGAACTAACCGTAATAGGCTAGTTATACGGACATGATAACCCACTCTGAGAGCGACCTCTTTTAGCCGCTTGTGTCCTTCACAGGGAGAAATATCCCGTAGTATATCAGTCAGACATAGTGATCCATCCCCAAAATACCAGGCAATTCTAGCCTAAACAGGAGTCGATGTATGGAGTCTTTTTTTGTTTAATGACATTTAGGGCTTAGTCTTGGTAGATAAGTCTAGTGGATGAGTTTATTATGGACTGGAGTGGAGAGAGATGGGTGATAGGGAGGCCAGCAAGCAGAGAGTTGCAGTAGTTGTGGAGAGATATGATGAGAGAGTGTATATAATAATGCTGCATAGTAATAATATAAAGATAGTTATATGCAGTGTTTCAAATAGTACACTGTTTATATAAAGTTACTGCACAGTGACAACATGAATATTACTATATACATATACATATCACATATAGTGCCTCTTCACAGTGATATACTGTATACAAAGGGATCCTGCACAGTGATACTAGAGATAACACAACTATACAGTTATATATCGTCTATAACATAGTATGCTGTATATATAGTGATCATGCACAGAGATAACACAACTATACAGTGATATATTGTCTATAACATATTCTACTGTATATATTGTGATCATGCACACAGATAACACAACTATTAATTTATACATTGTCTATAACATATCATACATGGGCCTGCTTTTAACTAATGAGCTGGTCAACATGTTGTTCCATATTTGTCACTGCTAGCCGTAGCAAGTGATGCAAGTGTTCATCAGTTAGTCTGGATCTGGTTGGCGATTTTCATTCGGGAAAAAGTCTGTTCACAGACATAGGTGCTGCCAAAGATGGTTGAAATTTTGAGTGCATGATTCCTGAGATTAAGATATGTCTCAGAGGGGAGGGATGCATAGAAATTAGTAAGGCTACTTGATTTGAATGCGTCTTTCAGAGAGTCACAATTCTGTAGTTCGGCCAATTCCAATTGGTAAATCGGATCAACAATTTCAATGTCAACAGAAAATGGGTTCCGGAAAAGCTGTATGTCCTGTTCATGGAGATGAAGCTCTTTAAATCTAATTTGAAACTCCTTTTGCAACATTTCTAGTAAATCCACGTGTTTTGTTTGGGAATACCACTACTGTTTTTTCTGCCAACAGGTTTTGAGTTGTGGGGAGATGGCAGAAGTTTTTCCTCCTTCACTTGTTTGATGAGGAGGTCAAATTTGACTTTAAATGCTTTCACATGTGAATGCATATCCCAGATGAGCTTCCCCTTTCCTTGAAGTTGAACATTGAAACTGTTGAGAAGCTCTGTTACATCTGCCAGAAAGGCAAGGTGCCATTTCCATTCTGCATCTTTGAGCTCTGGCACTTCTTTGCTTTTCGAAAGCATAAAAGCAGAAACCTGTGGAAGAAAGTTGTTTCAAAACTCTCCCTCGACTCAGCCAACAGACTTCTGTGTGGTACTGAATATCTACATAGGCAACATTTAGCTCAGACAGAAACTGCAGAAGCACAGTGTTTGTTGGTGGATGAGACAGTGTATGGCTATTGGATGTGAATGGTTGTGTTTGTCTATCTCTTTGTTAATGCGTGCAACCACTCCTTTCATAGACCCCACCATGCTAGGAGCTCCAACAGTTGTCACACTGGCTAGTTTAGCCCAGTCCAGCTCCAAATCATCATTCATAGCTTGGCAAACTTTTTTCATAGATATCCTCTCCTGTTGTTGTTTGTCCCATGAATGTAAATTAGAAGTTTTGCAGAATCACGAACATCATTGCTTTCGTCGAGTGCCAATGAAAAATAGCAACGTTTTTTAGAGGAGTTTTGCAAATGCAGATACAAATTTTCCCCCATTTCTTCAATCCTTTGTGTAATTGTAGGTCCTGAAAGACTCACTGTACTAAATAAATCAGCCTTCCCTGGACACATCTCTTTGGCAACAGAAAGAAGGCATTCTTCAAAAAAATTCTCCCTTTACGAATGGTCTGCCAGTGCGTGCTATGAGCTTGGCAACTTGAAAACTTGCTCGCAATGATGATATAATTCAGCTGCTTTTGTTTCGCAAAAGTATTTTGCCGAGTTGTCAATCCATTTTTCAGTTTTAATATTTTATCTTTTCTCACTTGTCCGATCAAACAATAATATTTATCTTTATGTTGAGTTTCGTAGTGTCGACGCAAATTGTACTCCTTGAACACAGACATTAAATTCTGGCATATCAGACAAACAGCTCTTTCTTTGTACTGCGTGAAAAAGTAATCGTAAGTCCACTGTTCTTTGAATACCTTGCACTCAGAGTCAATTTTTTTTACATAATGATTTCTTAGGGATTGAAATTGCTATTAGTAAAATACCAATAAATACAGAGCTACAAAAACAATATACCAGCAATAATGACTAAACTAAACTAAAAAATGTCAGCGCTCAGCAATAGCGCAAATGGTCAGTGCTCAGCAGTAGCGCAAATGGTCAGCATTCAGCAGTAACGCAAATGGTTAGCGCTAAGTAGTAGGTGAAGAGGGTGCTAATAAGCCATCCCATATTGTTATTATTTTAAATGTGATGGATCTATTTCCAGAATATATCTTGCAATGTAAGTGATAATAATGATGATGCACATTAAATACCTGCTCGCTCTGTTATATATGCCAGATATGCACATTAAACACCTGCTCTCTCTGATATACAATTCATTTCTGTGGAAAATATCCTCCCCTATGTGAATGGCGCTGGTTTTGCTACCAATTTCGGCGCCTGTGCACTAAAACCCCCGGCTACAGAGGCTGTGTCCTATTGTGGTAAGACAGGAGCGGGTTCTGCAAATGCTGGGCGGGCCGGTTCAGGACCCTGGTGGGCTGGATCTGGCCTGTGGGCCGTAGTTTGAGGACCCCTGGTCTATAACATATTATACTGTATATATAGTGACCATGCACAGAGATAACACAACTATACAGTTATACATTGTCTATAACATAGTATGCTCTATATATAGTGATCATGCACTGAGATAACACAACTATACAGTTATACATTGTTTATAATATAGTATGCTGTATATATAGTGATCATGCACAGAGATAACACAACTGTACAGTTATACATCCTCTATAACATATTATACTGTATATATAGTGATCATGCACAGAGATAAGATAAAACTTTACACTATATATAACATATTACATGTACATTTATTGCTTCTGAACAGTGACAAGCCCTTCACACATACACCCTCTTCTTCTCTTTGTTTTGGATTTATTTGTAGGGTTGAGGCTGTAGTACAATGCAGGCCCTAATCCCACCGCTCAGCTCTCTGCCAGGTCACTAATCCCTGTAACAATCACACAAAACACGGCTGCACCTCCCTGCATCAGCAGAACAGGCTGCTGTGTGGGGCTGGCCTGATCCAGGCTCTCCGAGATGGTTCCATGTGTCTATCCCATTGTCCCAGCCAGTGGGGTGAGGGAAGGGGGAAATCTATATAAACCTCAGGTCCCAGCCATAGACATCCCGTATGCTCCTGCTGTATAAATATCCTTGGCCATCATACAGATTGTTCCCCAGCTGGATACCACACCTTTCTCTTTATAGCAGTGCCCAGGCATGGCTTTTATGATTACTGAGCAATAAGGTAAGTCTTAAGCCTTGTGATTTCCAACTCAGGACTCCTCTGTGGACCTGGACCCTAACTGGAACTGCTCCTCACTAGTCTACAAATACCAGATATAGCATTATACAAAGTATTATGGGACAGAGCGGATGTTCCATATATGAGAAAATGCAAAAATATGCATAAAACAAGAACTTATTATGCATTATGCATATCATTGTACCTTCCTCAGGCTTACTTATTTAGCCTGTTATCTCATTCTTATGGGTGATTATTAGCAATAATTGCTAACTATTCCCTGGGGAACTGACTTTTATTGAGAAGAATGAGCAGGTGAAGATCATAGAGAATAACTAGGCTACCTACATGTTATTTACTCCATGGGGTCTACACAAATGTATTCTTCTCAGTATAATATGGGCTTAGGCAGAAAACAATACAGCTAGACCCAGTGGTGGAGCTAATGATGGAGGGCCCCAGTGCAAGATACTTTTGGGCCACCTCTTCCAACTTTAGTATATGAGGTAAATGCCTGTTGGGTCAATAAAACATCCAAAATATATGTAAATATATATAGGTGGTCAGATCACCACTGGATAAAAATAACTATCTGACCCTATCCCCTAATAAAGTAAGTGAAAATCTCACTCAAAATGCGGGCCCTGGGGCTTTGAACCTGTTGCAACAGCAGTTCCCCCACCACTGCCTAGTCACCCATGGGTTATTAGCAATAACTGGCTATAGAAATTAAAGACTGTGTTTGGTGGCTGGGTCAAAAAGGCTGATTGACATGTAAAAACAATGACTTCAGTGAATGTAGTTTTAAATTATACTATATTTGGAGCCTCCACTATGTTATTTAAGTTATAGAAAAAGTTGGTGAAAGATCTGGGCCTAATACAGACAGTGTATGGTGAATTAAAAAACAAAATCTAATACAAAACACAGGCTACTCGTGATCTGCTTATTGGTGCCCTCTTGAGGTATTGAAATACTATTACAGTTATGGTCCCAAGTTCTATTAAATTAATGTTTTTTTTAGTACTTCATGCTATAATAATTAGGTAGAATGGAGTGGAGAGTTAACTAAACTGGAAGTACAGACAATCTCCATGCACAGAAATGATCCGGGTTGATAATTCCAAAGAAAATGTGTTGGGAACCATTTACTGTAAAGGTCCTTCTTTCATGACTTACAATTATAAAAGAACTTTAAAAAGTTGATGTTTTGTTGGAAGATTAAACTGAAAACTGCTGAGTTTCCCACCATCCTTGGGTTGTAGCTGCTGTTCAGACTTCCATATTGTAGCAGGGTGTGTGGAAATGTGCTGCATACTTTGCTAAAATTTGTAAAAGATGGGTGGGGCTCTAACCCAAAACTCAAGGGAGGATGACAACTATTTCCAGTAAATGTTTTCTCACTAAAGAATAAATATTTTTAATAGCAACACATTTAAAGTTGTTTCTACTTTACCATTTAAGATTGTAGAAGCTGGTACATTACAGCGGCTTTTTGAAATTTGTCATTGTTTGGAAAAGTCAACTATTTGCAGATATTTAAAAGTCACAAGAAGTAGAAGAACAGTACTATTAGAGAAGGTGAGTAAGTCCCTCATACCCTGGAGTTACAGAGACTGACTAGCTCCTACACAATACTGTATTGTATTCATTATATCAATATGTGTGCTCCATGTACTTAGAGATAATTGTCAAATGAGAAGGTCCCTTCATATCAAAATATTCTACCCTGGAGCTGGAGAGGTAGAGTAGGTCCCCTCTAGAGACAGAGAGGATAAGGAAGTACCCACACGCCCAGATGTGTTACAATGGCTGAATAAGTTCCCTTATACCAAGATGTGACCACTCTGAAATTGGAGAGGCAGAGTAGGAACGCTTATATCAAGACTTGCCTTTTCTGGAGCAAGAGATTGAAAATATATACTTTTATACCAAGATGTCTTCTCTTGAGAATTAAAACAACTGACACACCAAGATGTGTCTTCATTGCAGCTAGAGTAGGTCCCTTGTATCCAGAGGTGTTCATTTTGGGTCTAGAGAGACCTTTCATACCACTCAATGTCCATTATGTAGTAGGACAATTTATAATAAGATGTTTGTTCTCTTGGAACTACACATGCTGAGTAGGGCTCCTAACACCAAAATGAGTCAATTTGGGGAATAAATAGACTGAGCAGGACTCCTTATACCAAGATGTGCCCAACCTGAAGATAAAGCTATTCCATGATGTGTATATGCTGAAGCTAACAAGGAACAACATAACTCGTGTTTCCAAAGAGTACCCACTCTGGAACTACACTGCAGATACACCAGACTTATTAAAATATTGAGTAGGATGCTTTATTAAAAAGGAAAAAAGAGATCTTCCCTGTGCTAGCAATATGTCTAACTGGCTCCCACTTATATTTTAGGTTGATGTATATTCTAATACAGTAATAATTTCTGCCCTTGTAAAGGAAAACAAGTTTGTGAACTGCAAGGATCCAGGGTCGATTGGAGATGTACACCTTGATGGGCGGAGGTCTGCTCTGTGCAGTGTCGGGCTTGGTTCTCCTCATTGTTGCAACAGCCACTGACTTTTGGATGCAATATCGTTATTCAGGCAACTTGAGCAACCAGGGACTATGGAGGTTCTGCGTGGCAGGGAAATGCCATGCCCACACTATCACTGTTGGTAAGAATGAGGACTTGGAGGATGCAAAGTGATAGCAGAAAGGAAAGAGGCCAGTGTAACTATAAGATATACGATCAATGCTGCTAAATCTAATCACTACTTACAAAGACAATACTAGTGATACTACTAATATAAAATAAATACTGCTACACTTAGTTACATAGACATAGATAAGATAAATCCTGCTAAATCCAGACTAGTTCCATAGACATGGGGTATACGTCACAATTTGCTAAACACTATATTGTGATGTATGGCCCCTATTAAATTCCAACAGTCACAGAGCGATTAAATTGAACAAGCCCGCAACGACATTGCTGAAAGCCAAAACTGTAAACCGTAAGTAGCATTTCAGGGCATGATCATAATCAATTATGCAAGCCCGTAACTACTGATTTAGAAACAGCCAATAGTAATTGAGACCATCATCATGACGTCAGTAAAACATGGAGGTTAAACCACAATCAATTAGTGTTTAGAAGTCTGATTTGCGATCGGACTCGCAATTTAGAAATCTTGTAATCTAAAAAAATCAATAAATCTACCATTCTAGTCCATGCAAGCTCAATGAAATCTTTTAACCCATTGATTGCTGGGATCAATATAACACCGAAATTACACATCCCAAAAAATTATTTTTGCTTGCAGATTTGCGAGCTTGAGCAATTAATTCTAATGTCTTTCATCACTTTCCCCATCAGAATCAAGATGACAATTTGATCAAACAGAATAGAGTGAAATATCTGGGTGGGGGGAGGCACATGTGAGGAATGGAGCGGAGGAGAAGGTGTGTGCATCCACAAGTACATACACAACCTGGGTGTGAAAATGCAGATGAGCTGACTATAAAATTACACGTTGTAGTGATCTAACAGGGCTCAGCACGTAGCTTAGTTTATCTACATACGCGTCACTAGCAATCCGTACTTCATCTTTAAAGATGCTCAATCACTGTATAAGGGCCGTTTGTACTGTATACAAAGACATTTATACAGTGGTTCAAATGCTACCAAACTTCCAGTTGTTTTAAGTTTATTTCTTAATAGCTCTCAGTGTAGGTAGCCTCTTATGGATACCAGCGTCTGTAAAGTTCCAAGTTGGCAATATTTGACCTTGCATGGTAGACAGAGGTCACTGGAGTCCTCCACCAATCATGTTCCCCATTTATTCTTTACCTTCCACACAATAAAGAATATCATATTTTGGATAATTTATAATATCCCTATCAGCCTTGGCTTGATTCTAATGATGTGGAGGGTAGCAGCACCTGAAAGGTAAGTGAGACTGGAATCTGGGGCAGCTCTATACAATACCACCAAGCTCCTCCCCCACTCTCTCCTCCTTGCTCCCCCGCCCTGCTGCAGTCATGCCCCCTTCCGTCAATCCTTTCTCTAGGGGTCACTTCATTTTATGATTGCCCCGTAGGATGTGTCTATAAGTGGGGGCAAAGTTTTGTAGGTAGCATTCAGTCAATTCCCCATCTTTTTCAATAGTTAAGAGATTTTTAGTTATGTGGACAATAAGATACCATAAACAGTTCAAAATAAAATAAATTATGAGACCTTTTTAGAGATCAAGTGAAAATAATGTCTCATGAGATGCATTATCTACTGAAATAAACAGAGTTACCAAAATATGGCAGAAAACATGTAAAAAACTTAAGAGATGTCTATCCATCCATTTATGGTTCTAGCTGTGTACGGTTCTAGCACTTGCTAATCCAATGCCTTTATATTTCTCTCAGCATTCTGGGATGCCACGCGGGCTTTCATGCTGCTGTCCATACTCTCCTGCTTTGCTGGCATAATTTTGGGACTTACAGCTTTTTCCAGTGGTGCCAAATCAGCTAGAACTCGCTCTGCTGGGGTCACGTTGTTAGTCGCAGGCAAGTACCAACAACAGCTTATGTATTCATAATATAACTGTACTAAAGTTTCTACATATATTATCAATTCTAAATTCAGCTGTACTATACCAAATACTTCGTATGTATCCAATTTACATCTGTAAAGTGAAACTTTATATAGATCTTAGACAAAGAATAACAAGGAACAAAGGTGTCTTTTTTCCACCAGATGTCACCAGATATTAACTATCTACTCCTTAGAATTTAAAAAAGTAATCTGTTTTAAGCATCACTCTTTAAAAACATAGGATGGAATAAAATACATTTCAACAGAAATGAATATGGTCGAAGGCAAAGGAACGAGATATAGAGTTTTGAGAGGACAAAGAAAATTGGAAGTGAGTTGGAGAGAAGGGGCAGTTGGACAGCAGATATGTGGAGTAGTTTGGAGAAAGTGTTGAAAGTGAAAGTTGGAATAGATTATAATGTTAGCCACTGGCTGCACTGGGTCCCTCCTTAGGGGGTCCACCACTCATATTAGCGATTGCTATTGTAGGGACTTCCTGGACAAGGATTTATGAGGGAGCAAAGTTGTATAGGGGTTTGTACTTAGGGGGTGTAATCCACTAGAAGATCCAGAAGTATCCACAGAAGGAAGCAATATTTAGACATAGCAGATAGAAATTTTGATGATCAGATGGCAGGAAGTGAGAAATAGGAAAAAAAAAAAAAAAAAAAATTTATAGAGATTATTTGTGTGGTTGACAGAAATAGTAAATTAGAAAAAAGATTTGTAATATATTAATTGTAAAAAAAAAAGACATTTTGTACAAAATAGTATAGATAAATAACTCATACCGGGCGATGAGTTTGGTAAGAAATAATGAGGAATCTTAATTATTGATAACTTGTTATACCTCATTATTTAAATTAACATATGATTTTGTTTCAAAGGGTTAATTATGATAAACTCTTCTTAGTTACAGTGATAATCATGGCTAAAAATTATTTAGATTTCTTTTTATACTGATTTTATTTTAACAGTTATAACATGATCTCTTATTAATTACTGTTTATACAGACGGGATTAAAAATAAAGTTTAATTTTTATTAAGTATCTATAAATGTTATGAGTATGATATTTTGATAAAAAAATAAGAAAGACAGGTTAGGAGATTGACAAAAAGTTGTAGATATGATAAAATACATTAATACAATATTAAAAAGGTGTATGTTTGTTGCATAGAGAAGGCTGAATTACTGGATGCATAAAGTGTCAGGTGTAATGTGTGAAAGTACAAAAACTCAAGAATACAAAAAAAAAATAGAGAAAAATGTGCAAATCATCAAATATATGTTTAAATGTGTAAGTTAATGTGGGTTAGTGTGGAATAGTTTGATATTTCTAAATGTTTTGCTGTCTTTTTATTATTTAGGCAATATAATGTCTTGTGGCTTTACAAAAAGTTACATTTGTATGGAAAGGGGGCACCTGATAATTTCAATTCACTCACTTGAAGGAAACAATAATTACAGATGGGATAATCAGGTTATCAAACTCACTATTAAGGAGGAAGTGGTGGTAGATTAATATTTTAATGAACTTGATAGATAACAATATACTAATTATCACACTGCTTCTCAGGAAAGGGATTTCTTTTCTTGTAGTTGGATCGATACTAACAAAACATGGATCAGAGGAACACTAAATGGAGGGATTTAAGATAACTTTTCTGTTTTATATACATGTTTTAACAAGGTTACTGAATAATTGTATCATTCTCAATGTAATTGTCATATAACATTTATACTTCACTTAAAGGTATATGCAAGTTTCCTGGGTTTCAATGCTTGGTATGAAACAGTCAATGATTATCAGAAAAATATGTGTTATAGGCAGGAAAGTAAAATCCAGCTTTGCACACCTACAGGAAGCTTACACTGAGAGACAGCCAACTATGTTAGACCTTTCTGGTAGAGAGACTTTACAGCACAGCAAGGAACCCCAGAGCTTGATACAAATGTATCAGCTGCGTGAGCCTCCTTCTAATTGGCAAAACAAATTATGAATGCTATGCTAATTTAGCCTGGGTTTAAGGGGTGTTAACTCTAATTTTTAACTGTTAGAAATTACAAGACATTTTGCTAACTTCAAGGTAAGTGTTTTTTCATGCCAAAAATATTTTTAAACACTACTGATTCTTCTCTATCAGATGCACTCATAATCTAGGAAACTTAGATATGCCTTTAGGAGTAACAGATTGTCAACTTCTGGAGCTTCCCTCCTTCTTCCTATTCACTCTCATGAGTGCTGCCATTTTTCATCTCTGTGGCCTAAGGCCACACCCACATGTAACATATTCACATTAAATAGCAATTAATGTATAATTGCATTAAAGACAAATATTTAGAGAGAGCTTGTATTTTGTGGTACTTTCAGGACCTTAAGGAATGTGCCTATAAGTGCAGCTGACTTCTGAATATGCCAACAATTATAAAACTGTGAAAAAGAGCTTCAAATGAAAATGTTTTTAAACATTTTCTCAAGTCCACAAAGCTGCTGCACATATCACATTTCTAATTGTGACAAGTAAAGATACGTAAATGACTGTGAGAATAGATGGCTGGTTTTGTGATTTTATCCCACGTTCCTATGTGCTCTGTGAATTGAGCTTTTCATACCGCACAAGCTTTCCAAGGTCTCCATACAAATGGGGTCTTGTCAGTGTGATAAGCCTTCGCCAAATTAAACACTTAAACTACATAAATCATGTGAAAGGAATCTGTCATCAACGTAACCTGGAAAAATAGATGCTTTTGTTGTAAATATAAAAAAACTGCAACACTTTTAATTAAGATGACAATTTGATTTCACCGAAACACTACCTGGAATAGATAAGTAAATAATGCCTGTAATACATAACCTGAAAACAAGTTTATATATGGTAGTTACAGCAGGTGAGAATCTTTCACACATGCTAAATAAAAATATAATTATATATTTTTTATATTTTACAGAAACATTTTTTACTTAATTTGGGTACATTAAGAAAACATATATTTATATAATAGATAGAAAATCATGTTTACCTTTTATAAACCCCATAGTAAACAAGCATATTAGTTACAGATACAATAAAAAGCAGGTTCTCTTGTTTTTATGGTTCTTCTTCCCCCACTCCCCTGATTTTCTTATCCTATTATTTGTGTTGTATGCTCTGGTTAACTTGTTTTTCTAGCTCTCTTAACACCTGGTTCATTAATCTTCACTCAGTCTACATTTTTTCGTATTTCCTTGTTCTCCTCAACAGACCCCTTTCCCTCTACTTATTTGTACCTTTTTCTTATCCTTCTGATTTAACTTTCCTTGTCTTTCTCTTATCCACATTTTATCTTTTTTTAGTTATCATATTTTTGCTTATCCCCTGGTTATCCTATTAGCAGCCTTATTCTCATGTCCTCATTGTCATCTTACCCCAAAATGTTATAACCTGGTTCTCTCACTTGTGTATTATATAATGTTACTGGTTCTGTTGTGTCCCCATCCCCTTCTTCTGATAAGCCCAGGTTCTCTGGTTCCAAAATGCTCTCATTCTCTAAGTTCTTTAAAAGACTTGTCCTCCTGGTTCCTGATTCTGGTGTGTCCCCATCCCCTTCTTCTGATAAGCCCAGATTATCTGGTTCCAAAATGCTCTCATTCTCTAAGTTCTTTAAAAGACTTGTCCTCCTGGTTCCTGATTCTGGTGTGTCCCCATGCCCTTCTTCTGATAAGCCCAGGTTCTCTGGTTCCAAAATGCTCTCATTCTCTAAGTTCTTTAAAAGACTTGTCCTCCTGGTTCCTGATTCTGTTGTGTCCCCATCCCCTTCTTCTGGTAAGCCCAGGTTCTCTGGTTCCAAAATTCTCTAATTCTCTAAGTTCTTTAAAAGACTTGTCCTCCTGGTTCCTGATTCTGTCTTGTCCCCATCCCCTTCTTCTTGTATGACCAGGTTCTTTGGTTACAAGGTTCTTCCCGTTTCTAAGTTCTTTTAAAGACTTGTCATGCTGGTTATTGATTCTGTTGTACCCCCACACCCTTCTTCTTGTATATCTAGGTTCCCCAGCTCTCAGGTACTCTAATTTTCTAAGTTATTTTAAAGCCTTGTTCTCTTGGTTACTGGTTATGTTGTACCTCCATCCATTTCTTCTTGTATATCTAGATTCTCTGGTTCCAAAGTTCTCTTATTCTCCAAGTTCTTTTAAAGACTTGTCCTCTTGGTTACTTATTCTGTGATACCACCATCTCCTTCTTCTTGTGTGCCAAGGTTCACTGGTACAAAAGTTCTCTCATTGTCTAATTTCCTTTAAAGACTTGTTCAACTGCTTAATTATTCTGTTGTACCCCTATACCCTTCTACTTATAAGTGCATTTTCTCCAGCTCCCAGGTTCTCTCATTTCTTTTAAAGTCTTGTTGCTGATTCTTTTGACACCCTTCTTCTTGTATATCTGGGTTCCCATGTTCTCTCATTCTCTTTCCCATGTATCCCCTGTTCTTTTATCCCTGCATCTCTTTCCCTTTGTTTGCCTTGGTCCCCTTATATTCATATCTGTCTAGTTCAGTTATCCATCTTGTGTTGCAGGGTGTGCGGATTTAACTACTCTACATCAGAGAGCACCACACAATATGGATTTTCCATTTCTCTTTGTCCTATAGATCAGAAAACAGGGTTTGAAAGCTCCTGAGAGGGTATTTATTCTAGTTCTCCAGTTTAGATTCCAGTTTTAGAGATCAATGTCTTATTTTTTCAGGTTTCTTTGCTCTCCTGGCTCTGTCTGTTTATACTGGGGTGACAGTTAATTTCTTTGGAAAGAGATATGCAGATTGGCGCTTCTCCTGGTCGTACATCTTGGGCTGGATCGGCATCATTCTCACAGTGTCCGCAGGTAAATGTGCACATTTTGTGTCATTTGGAATAAACTCATTGTGATTCATATACACTTGCTGTGCTCCAGTGATTATGTCAAATTATGATTTAGATTCCATCTGTGACACATTAAGATGAAATATAAATTGGTGCAACAAGGGCCCAAATTAGCAAGTCTGAAAAGAGATGATAATTTACAAACCGATCCTGGAACAAACCCATCTGGTGGAGCCATGTGTCTGACTTTAGAAAGACTGGATCTTCATAGATACTGTGCAGAGAATCCCAAACCCCATAGACTTATTTCCAAATATTAAATATTGCAGGTCCATAAAAGATGCAAGAAACTAATTACATTTGGAGCTCTATAAGTTCCAAACATAAAAACATTCTTAGAGAAAAACATATTTTTTAAAAACTCTACTTACGTATATAAGTTGACATTGAGTCTAGGTTCATCATGTCTTGATAGCTGTTTTTTTAATTATCAGTAAAGGGAGAGGTGGGGCAAGAGGGAAGAGGGAGAGGTAAGGAGAATCTGACACCTAACATTTTGCCCCGCAGCTTCCAACAATAAAAGCAAGCCCTGCTCCTCCAGAAATATAACTCCCTCTCACACACGTTACCTCCACAAGTATCATGGATGTCTGAAATTTTCTAAGGAAAGTTATATTTCTAATTAAAATCTAACTTTCTGACTATTTATTATATTGCTTTTTTACTTATTTATTTATTACCCTGCCTAATTATACTATGAACCACACACCCATACCCACACACACACACACCCATGAAACGATCACACACTTGGCCAAGACTCCCTAGCTGGAAATGGGGCAAGCACAGCACCAAATACTGGAAATAAGTCCAGACACACAATACAACACTATAGTATCTCACAAGAACAATCATTGTTTTGCTATTTTCCCACACTCACAGTAATCACAAACTCCTCATTGTTACCTCATTCCTTACAGTTTCCTTATATGAGACTGTGAGATCCTATGTTTGGCATCTAATCAATACCATGCTATTCTTATCTTCTATTTTCCTCTATCCAGGTATTTTCCACCTTTGTGCCTATACAAGAAACAGTTCCCAAGATGCAGCCAATGTGTCCAGTGGATGACCCTCATTCTGTGTTCCTATCTCCAATCTCTCAAGCAACCTCTTCCTTCTTCTCTGTAGTTTGTACCAGTAGTAGCCGACGTAGTACCACTCATACACATGGGATGGGCACTTCCAGTTGTGTGCTATACAGATCTCTATTTATGATGTGTATACCTTGGAAGCCTATAGTGGTTCCTCAGACACCTGAAGCAGGTACACAATGTCTGTTAGAACTTTTATATTGACCAATATATGGTCCCACATAATTAAATTAAAAGAAGAAACATTGCTGCTTTTATATTGCTGTACAAACCTGCTGTGGCAACCAACTTCCTTCTTTCATTTTGCCACTTGGATGGTAGTAAGGTAACGGGCTGATATGTAAATAATATGAATGTGATAATAAAACATATATTCAACTTCTCATATTTTTTATATCACTTTTTACGTAATGCACTGAAGTTGCTGCACCTACATAAAAGAGCAATATGATCGTCATAAGGTCGAACAGATTTACATTCTAGACAACTTTTAATTATCAATATGGAAACAGGCACATGGCCAAAATGTCTTTACAAGATGCCATACTTGACAAGGACATTCATCTCACAGCAAATACAGTAAAAACTTAAAGATCTCAAACATTTGATACCATTGTAAGCGAATAAAGAAATTTTATTGATGCCCATAAATGCTGGAATATCCACTGAAAGCCTGTGAAAAAACCCTCTTTTTTTTAGTGACTTTCAAGACATTAATACAGTAGACTCTCAGTTAACCAAAACTCAAGCAACCAGAAGTCTCAAGCAACCAGAATAAAATTGAACACTGTACTTTAAATAAAAATGTAAATTTTTAGGTCTCAACAAATGCCAGGAGCCAGGTTGTCATGCCACATAATGCTTACAGGCACCTAGATATCATCCACTGTACGTCTCTGCAATTCAGTGTTACCTGGAAGCAGACAGACATGAGTGACTGAGCCAGGGCAGTGTTGGCATCACATTCCCCGGGCATGAGTGACTGTGCCAGTGCAGTGTTGGGGTTACATTCCACGGGCATGAGTGACTAGCCAGGGTAGTGTTGGTGTTACATTCCCCGGGCATGAGTGACTGAGCCAGGGCAGTGTTGGGGTTACATTCCCGGGCATGAGTGACTGAGCTAGGGCAGTGTTGGGGTTACATTCCCAGGGCATGAGTGACTGAGCCAGGGCAGTGTTGGTGTTACATTCCCTGGGCATGAGTGACTGAGCCAGTGTAGTGTTGGGGTTACATTCCCCGGGCATGAGTGACTGAGCCAGGGCAGTGTTGGTGTTACATTCCCCGGGTATGAGTGACTGAGCCAGTGTAGTGTTGGGGTTACATTCCCGGGCATGAATGACTGAGCCAGTGTAGTGTTGGTGTTACATTCCCCGGGCATGAGTGACTGAGCCAGGGCAGTGTTGGTGTTACATTCCCTGGGCATGAGTGACTGAGCCAGTGCAGTGTTGGGGTTACATTCCCTGGGCATTAGTGACTGAGCCAGGGCAGTGTTGGCATTACATTCCCTGGGCATGAGTGCCTGTGCCAGTGTAGTGTTGGGGTAACATTCCCCGGGCATGAGTGACTGAGCCAGTTTAGTGTTGGTGTTACATTCCCCGGGCATGAGTGACTGAGCCAGTTTAGTGTTGGTGTTACATTCCCCGGGCATGAGTGACTGAGCCAGTTTAGTGTTGGTGTTACATTCCCCGGGCATGAGTGACTGAGCCAGTTTAGTGTTGGTGTTACATTCCCCGGGCATGAGTGACTGAGCCAGGGAAGTGTTGGTGTTACATTCCCGGGCATGAGTGACTGAGCCAGTGCAGTGTTGGGGTTACATTCCCTGGGCATTAGTGACTGAGCCAGGGCAGTGTTGGCATTACATTCCCCGGGCATGAGTGACTGAGCCAGTGCAGTGTTGGTGTTACATTCCCCGGGCATGAGTGACTGAGCCAGTGCAGTGTTGGGGTTACATTCCCGGGCATGAGTGACTGAGCCAGGGCAGTGTTGGCGTTACATTCCCCCGGGCATGAGTGACTGAGCCAGTGTAGTGTTGGGGTTACATTCCCCGTGCATGAGTGACTGAGCCAGGGCAGTGTTGGTGTTACATTCCCCGGGCATGAGTGAGTGAGCCAGTGCAGTGTTGGGGTTACATTCCCGGGCATGAGTGACTGAGCCAGTGTAGTGTTGGGGTTACATTCCCCGTGCATGAGTGACTAAGCCAGGGCAGTGTTGGTGTTACATTCCCCGGGCATGACTGAGTGAGCCAGTGCAGTGTTGGGGTTACATTCCCGGGCATGAGTGACTGAGCCAGTGTAGTGTTAATGTTACATTCCCCGGGCATGAGTGACTGAGCCAGGGAAGTGTTGGTGTTACATTCCCGGGCATGAGTGACTGAGCCAGTGCAGTGTTGGGGTTACATTCCCTGGGCATTAGTGACTGAGCCAGGGCAGTGTTGGCATTACATTCCCTGGGCATGAGTGACTGAGCCAGTTTAGTGTTGGTGTTACATTCCCCGGGCATGAGTGACTGAGCCAGTTTAGTGTTGGTGTTACATTCCCCGGGCATGAGTAACTGAGCCAGTTTAGTGTTGGTGTTACATTCCCCGGGCATGAGTGACTGAGCCAGTTTAGTGTTGGTGTTACATTCCCCGGGCATGAGTGACTGAGCCAAGCAGTGTTGGCGTTACATTCCCCAGGCATGAGTGACTGAGCCAGGGCAGTGTTGGCGTTACATTCCCCGAGCATGAGTGACTGAGCCAGTGCAGTGTTGGTGTTACATTCCCCGGGCATGAGTGACTGAGCCAGTGTAGTGTTGGCGTTACATTCCCTGGGCATGAGTGACTGAGCCAGTGTAGTGTTGGGGTTACATTACCCGGGCATGAGTGACTGAGCTAGGGCAGTGTGGGTGTTACATTCCCCGGGCATGAGTGACTGAGCAAGGGTAGTGTTGGAGTTACATTACCCCGGGCATGAGTGAGTGAGCCAGTGTAGTGTTGGCGTTACATTCCCTGGGCATGAGTGACTGAGCCAGTGCAGTGTTGGTGTTACATTCCCCGGTAATGAGTGACTGAGCCAGGGTAGTGTTGGCGTTACATTCCCCGGTAATGAGTGACTGAGCCAGTGCAGTGTTGGGGTTACATTCTCCGGGCATGAGTGACTGAGCCAGTGCAATGTTGGGGTTACATTCCCGGGCATGAGTGACTGAGCCAGTGCAGTGTTGGGGTTACATTCCCGGGCATGAGTGACTGAGCCAGTGTAGTGTTGGGGTTACATTCCCCGTGCATGAGTGACTGAGCCAGGGCAGTGTTGGTATTACATTCCCCGGGCATGAGTGAGTGAGCCAGTGCAGTGTTGGGGTTACATTCCCGGGCATGAGTGACTGAGCCAGGGCAGTGTTGGCGTTACATTCCCCCGGGCATGAGTGACTGTGCCAGTGTAGTGTTGGGGTTACATTCCCCGTGCATGAGTGACTGAGCCAGGGCAGTGTTGGTGTTACATTCCCCGGGCATGAGTGACTGAGCCAGTGCAGTGTTGGGGTTACATTCCCGGGCATGAGTGACTGAGCCAGGGCAGTGTTGGCATTACATTTCCCCAGGCATGAGTGACTGAGCCAGTGTAGTGTTGGGGTTACATTCCCCGTGCATGAGTGACTGAGCCAGGGAAGTGTTGGTGTTACATTCCCCGGGCATGAGTGACTGAGCCAGTGCAGTGTTGGTGTTACATTCCCCGGGCATGATTGACTGAGCCAGGGCAGTGTTGGGGTTACATTCCCCGGGAATGAGTGACTGAGCCAGTGGAGTGTTGGGGTTACATTCCCCGGGCATGAGTGACTGAGCCAGTGCAGTGTTGGGGTTACATTCGCCGGCATGAGTGACTGAGCCAGTGCAGTGTTGGTGTTACATTCCCCGGGCATGAGTGACTGAGCCAGCGCAGTGTTGGGGTTACATTCCCCGGGAATGAGTGACTGAGCCAGTGGAGTGTTGGGGTTACATTCCCCGGGCATGAGTGACTGAGCCAGTGCAGTGTTGGGGTTACATTCCCCGGGCATGAGTAACTGAGCCAGTGCAGTGTTGGGGTTACATTCCCCGGGCATGAGTGAGTGAGCCAATGCAGTGTTGGCGTTTCATAACCTGGGCATGTGTGACCGAGCTAGGGCAGTGTTGGCGTTATATTTCCCGGGCATGAGTGACTGAGCCAGTGCAGTGTTGGGGTTACATTCCCACGGTTTAGCACCGCATCCTCCAGCCGAACGCACCTGTGTGTAAGTGAGGAGTGAAAGCTGCTGCTGCTAGAACAGCACTCTCTGACAAAGATACTTAGCAGAGCATCCTATGTGCAGCTAATCAAGGCATGTTTTAATAGTAACTCTCAAGCAACCAGAAACTACATTTATCCGGCATCTACCAATCCTCATGGGTGCAGGTTAACTGAGAGTCTGCTGTAGTGCTTTATTAGTGACTATTAGTGATTTGTAATTATTTTCCTAATGCCTGGCTAGTGATTTACTACTTCATAAGTGGTGTATTATTGCATTACCATTGCTTTAAAAGAACCTTATAAGTTAAGTTTATAGGACCCTATCCTATTAGCTGCTTGCAAATGCCTCAAACTCACTAATTTGGCTGCCGGTGTCTTTTTTGTGTAAATGTTTAGCTGTAAGCCCTGCCTTTTTAGGTCTGATTTCAGGGGGTGTGATCATATGGTCTTACAATATTTAAGCAAGCCCGTAATTTACTTCTTAGACACAGCCAATAGTAACTGAGACGTCATCATGATGTCAGTAAAACATGGAAGTTAGACATAATCTGCAATCGGACGCAACACAGTAATTAGTGTCAATAAGTAATATTTACTGATCGGGCTCACAATCTAGCATTAGAGCATCTGTTCTAGTCCATATGGGGTTCATTATATGTATTAACCCCTTGAGTCCCGGGATCGATATTACTCAGAAATAACATTTAAAAATAATATTTTTTAATTGCATATTTGTGGGTTTGAGACTGTTATGCAATTAATTCTAATGTCTTTCCATGCCTTACCATGCTTTAAAGTACAGTAGTGTTTCACAGTAGTGTTTAATTGCTGTTACAGCTCTAAAAAAAAGTGTTTGAAAAGGCCCTTGTAAGTCCTATTTAGTACTCAGAATATTTTTGACAGAAACTTGATACTTTTTTCAATTTCGGGTCAGACTTTATTTGTGATCTGGCGCTACGGGTCTAATAGAATATCCATGTTGTGTAACTTTAATTATGTAGAGCTTGTAATATTCCAGCTGTGCTAAAACCAATGGAGTTCTAAGCTAGAGTTTACAGCTTTAGCTGGCCTGTAGTGATTGTGGGCAGGAAATCGTAATTGGATTGCGAGGAGCTAATAGAATATGTGGCAGTTTTCAGAGTGGTTTTAAGTGTGTATACATGTACGAATTGGGCAATCTAATAGGGTCCATAGTGTTTTTATCAGTGCTTTGATAGTGAGTTACTAAAGTTGTATTTGTTGTTTGTTAGTTGCTGACTAGTGCTCTAGTACTGCTTTACAAGTGAATTATTAATGTTTTACCAGTTATTTACAAGTTTTTTTAACACATGTGCATCTTATTACTTTACTAGTTATTTGTGTTTTTCTTGCATTTTGTAGTGAATTACTAGGGCTAGTCCTATGGTTTATTGTTGCATTATTAGTCTTTTTTGTTACTTTTGTTTTTGCTTTGTTACCGTGTACAAGAGAAGTTTTAGGAAATTACAATCTTAATTAAAAAGTGAAACCCAGTAGAGGTAACCCCTACGAGACAGCTCCACGACTGATATGTTTGGTGCTCCCAGGCAGAAATCAGATCACTTGTGACTCAGAGAGAGCCAGACAGAAACAAACAGTAGTAACGTCATTACTCACAGAGGAGAACCCTAAACCCTCTGTCTGCTCGCTCTCACACATTCCTGGCAGTTTGTGACAGTTACTTGCCCCCCTCCCTGCTCCCCACCTTAGCCCTGGGGCTCCAGTCTCATCTATGTCTTTTTTGTGGTATTTTGGGGGATTTATTCATCTATAATTACAATGTTAAAATATCTTGTATGAAATCAAGATAAAGAGTGAGGTCAACGCAACTTTTAAATAACTCTCTTTTTTTACAGATATAAAAAAAAATAAACAACAACGCTTAACGTCAAAAAATTGCTGTTACAGTTCGAAAATATTTTTAACAAACAAATTTCCAAATAACAACTACAAATATTTATTTAAATAAAAAGTGCATTTAGTGTTATCTTAGATAATTAGAAAGGGAGTATTTATCCAGGGAGGAGTCCGATCGCCAGTATCTGGGGTCAGGAAGGAATTTTATATTTTTTTCCCCTTTTGAGACAATTGGCAAAGTTTCACTGGGGTTTATTTCTCTGTTTACCTTCCCCTGGATCAATTAACAATTAATCGGCATATTGCAGATAAGCGGAGATCTAAAAAGGTTGAACTTGATGGACTAAAAGTCTTTTTTCAACCTCAATTACTATGTAAATAACAGAGTAATGGACAAGTGTGTTGGATCTAATGTGTAATACTTGAGAATTATGCAATTCTGGGGTGAAACTCAAAAGTAACACAGGCATTAAGGCACTGGGATGAATTTATAATAAGAGCTACGTTAATAAAGGAGAGGTAATGCAGCATTATAAGTAGCGAGTTTTCAATCTTGTAGAGTGCTTTGGAAAAAAGCACTTCCTGCAAAGATTCTAAGCTCAAAACAGGGCCCTCCATTTTTCTGCAGTTTGTTAACATTGTATTCTTCCTTGTCCTTATCCCCTGTACAGCGCTACGGAATATGTTGGCGCAATACAAATAAAGATTAATAAAATAAATAATAGCAAGAAAGACAAGTGGGATCCTTGGCTGTATAGGAAGAGATATTAGCCTCACAAAAATAAGATGTTATAACAAGATAATTAATATTAAGATCTCTCCTAGAATAGGATTATGGTGATCAAATCTCTAAAAGGACACAAACATACTAGAAACCATTCAAGAGACTAATATTGCTGTTGTTTAATCGTTTAGTCATGTCCCACTCTCTGTGACCTTATAGACCACAGCAGTCCAGGCATATCTGCCATTGTGTCTCTGGTTGTGCTTATCCATGCGGTTATCTTGGCAAAGATACTGGAGTGGGTTTCAAGTTACTTCTCCAGTGGACTGCAATTTGTCTGACGGTGCCATCTTAGCTGACCATACATGGTATAGCTCCCTACTTCGTTGAAGTACACAAGCTCCTTCACTGTGACAAGGCAGTGATCCAGAGGGTGAGACTAATATGGTGCATGGTAAAAACAATCAATGGGTGAAAACCAAAGTGGAAACAAAGGGATGCCTGGAAAGACAACAAGTGTCTTGAAAAGGTTTATGTGAGTAACACCTGTGTATAGACAATACAAAACATGAAAGAGAATGTGTTAAGGGTCAAGAAGAGAGAAAAAAAGATGATCTGGAGAAAAGACCATAAAAATGAGAGTGAGAGAGAGAGAGGCAGAGTGAGGGAATACTTGAGAAAGAGCAGACGAGGATCCGAGTCTAGAAAGCAAAATGAAACAGCACTTTTAAGGATTTATTGTAGGACAAAAAAATGGATGCTTTAAATAATCTCATGGATAGAAGGAGCACTGTTCATTAATGCTCAGGTTAATAAAACATATAAAGAAAAATATTATTATACATAGTCTAGACTATCTAGAAAATGCATATATTTATATTTTATGATTAATTAATCTTTGAAATTGGCCTACTCATTATTGTCTGACATCAATAGTGCATTAGTATTGTGTTATAGACTGAACTAGCTCAGATAATGGTGGCCAACAAAGAATAATAATAAATAATTCTAACAAATGAAAACTTTTTTAGACTCAAACACAATCTAGTAAACAAAAGACAGAATATAGAGAGTTGATTGTGAGAAAAAAGAAAAGTTCAAGTAGCAACAGGTTGAAGTCCTGTGAGCAACCACCAATGCCACCATTACTGGTGTGGGTACTAGGAGCCACAGCACTATGCCCTACTGTCAAAGGCTAAAACACCAAGGGATGGATGATATTAAGATGTGAGGGTGAATTGACAAATGCACATTCACACAGATAATCCTTTTATTCAGTTTTATCTCAGAAAAGTAAAAGCTTTTCCAGAAAGGAAGTTAAATGCTCGATTTACACCTAACTAAACCCATTTGTGTTGGGACAAGATTTCCACTGACAGGATCTTTTGTTTTTCAAACACTATTGTGGTTTCAAAAAAATGCTTTGCTGTAACAGTTTATCTTTGTATCTAATGTCACACCTGATTACGGTTAAAGCTCCATTTTGAGCCTCCATTGTGGGTAAATGCTAACACCCCAACCCCCCCACACAAACCCACACTGTCATGGTTGTGAGCAAAGGGCAAGAGGCTTCATTATTATACTCACAACCAACAATACATTGAGAAGTAAGAACATATGTACAAGGAACGATTATTTAATGCAGTATGTATGCTATATAAAGGGTTTTGGAACATTAATATCATATTTTTTAATTTACAAATGGGTTTATCACAGAAATGGTCAGAGTGCAAATGATATTGGTCACATTTCAGGGTTGTTTGGTCATTTGATGAGCGTTTCATCTATGACGTCACAACATCTCTTGGAACATCTCTTGGAACCCATAGTGGCTGTGATCACTACTGGTTCAAGTCTATACATAACATCAAGTTTTGTATATTGGGACATTCCAGGCCCGATTCAATTGCAAGCCCGCACCTCACAGGATCCAGGCCGTATGTCTGTGGGTGTGCTGCAGGCTCCTGTTCGTCTCCGATTCTGGAGCCATTCAATTGATCAAGCCCGCCAGTTACTGGCCCAAAGCCGACTCCATAAACCATGCACTGGTTTGTAGCAGTTCAGGGTGGAAACATGATCAATTCAGCAAGACCGTAACGTAACCTCCCATTTCGAATATGCCAATAGAAAATGAGACCATCATTATTACGGAAGTAAAACATGGAGGTTACATGTCAATTAATTAGGTTCGGGGGTCCGACATGTGATCAGAGCCGCAAAACCACAAAATACAGAATTATAAAAATGAATGCCAACACTGTTCTAGTCCATATGGGTTGCCTGATATGTATTAACTCATTGATTCCAGAGATTGTCCATATGGGTTGCCTGATATGTATTAACTCATTGATTCCCGAGATTGTTATAACCCCCGAAATGAAACATAAAAATAAATGTTTACTGACGATTTGCGAGCTTGAGACTGTTGTGCAATTAATTAAATTCTAGCTCAAAATCCCAAGATAGAAAAACGCTCCCATTGCATCTAAGAATTTGGGTGGGTACATGCAAATAAACTTGTGTTTCACTGTTTAATCCAATAACCATTTACTAAATTAATGGGATGGATTAGCATCTGGCCTACACTGATGAGATGCAAAAGAATAAAAAGGTGCCATCTGTCAGAAGATTAGCTATCGCATGCCTATCCAACTTGGTCTATGCTCAAGAGCTGTATTATAACGGTAGGGACATACTATGTTAAAGTCGTTATTGGATAAAACTCATTCACACATAGAGTGATCTCACTTTCATATCCCCACCCAGATTATGGATATTCCTGTACTAGTAGCTTATATGGTGCGTAATATCTAAGGCCTCGCCCGGGGCTCAAATTTGGATTGAGACAGCCCTGACTTTAAGAAACTTGGTAATCATCTCGACTTCCAAGTCTCACTAACAAGAAACTATAAGTATCTGACAACTCAATCACTCACAAAATATTAATCAATTCGAAAACATCAAGTAAGCTCCACTTTTGACTCACAGCACAGTAAACACAATCGTTCGCTCTCTTATCATTTAATATGTTCTAACTGGCTTTAAAATCAATCCAACTGCAATCACTATAATTCAACATTAAAGGATCACTGTACAAATAATATAAAATAATAATAACAATTTATATAAATTTGGACTCATTTATAATACTTCCCTAGGTATTGTGTTAGCCAAAGTCTTGGATAAACAGCTTAGTCTTAAGCTTCTTTTTGAAAATGTCCAATGATGGGTAGTCTTGATCTGATGGGGAGAGAGTTCCACAGAACTGGAGCTGCCTAACTTAAAGGTATAGTACCAAATGATTCCAAGTGAACTCCTGGTACATATAACTGAGATGCATTTATTGAGCAAGAAGCATAGGATCGGCTATAATGAGCCAAGAATTATTTCACGTAGCTTGGGCCCCGACCATTTAGAGCTTTGAAGGTCGGCAATCCAACAATGAAATACACTTGCCAATTCTTAGCTAACAAGTACTGAGAATTAAGAATGTGTATTATGTGACTGGAGTGGGATTTGTTTGCTAGCATCCTTGCCAAAGTATTCTGTAACATCTGCAAGCGGTGTAATTGCTTATCTTGAAGTCTCAGTAATAGTGCATTCTAGTAGTCAAGCAAGGAAGTTACAAAGGCCAGGACAAGTGTGACTATAACCTCAAGTGCTTAATCCATGCTATATTTTTAGAGGTGGAATAAGGAGGTCTTAATTACTGCGGATAATATTTAAATGTTAATACCAAGATTTTACAGTTGTTCTGGTTGATGTATCCTCAATATTCCAGGCCAGTCATCAGATTAAGTTTTCATTTTATAAGATAATGCCCTCCCACTAAGAGCACCTCTGTCCTATCAGGGTTTAGCTTCATCCACTCTAGGAGATCCACAAGACAATAATTGATCAGTAATACTTGACCATTTGTGCTTGGTTTACATGATAGACACGTGTGCATCATCAGCATAGCAATGGTAACCTAGCCCAAGTTGTCTCATTATATCACCCATTGGAATCCTGTGCCCAATAAATAACGGAGATATACGGTCCCTGTGAGTCCACGTCAGTGATGCAGGTGCAGAGGAATTTGCCCTTGAGAACACTTTCTGGGTTTGGGGACCAACCAATAGGATGGATTTAAGCTAGTTCAGTGTTGTACCATCCAGTCTACAGCATCAGTGCCTGTTGATGCTTAGACACATAGGGCCTCATTCTAATTGGAGCCGCCAAATCCCCGCAACTCTGCGATTCCTTGCGATGGGCTTACGGCCCCACATATCGCTACATCTACGTTGGTATTTACATGTACGTCGCAAGGAGGTCCCTGTACGGGCGATCGCAAACCATGTAATTGACCGTAGGCACTTCCGTGCTTGAACAGGACGTAACTCGCGTTTTCAAGGCCGCAATCTCGGAGAAATGTAAATGCAAATATAAATTCAAAACAGCACTGTAAAACACTAAATACACAATGGGTGACATGAGGATTAAAGGGACAACATTCTCAAGCAGGCACATCGCCATAATACAATACTTGATTTCAAGTTTAATTTCTGTCCAAAGTCCGACGGGCTTGAATACCGAGTTAAGGGTATGGCGGTTATTCAAGGCTGTTGGACTTCGGACATAAATTAACGTAAAATCAAGTATTGTATTGTGGACATGTGCCTAGCGATTTGAATAGCAATTTGGGCTTTCTTGTGGCCGCAACTCTCGCGGACGCGTAAGATCAATGGCTTTGACATAAGTAAGCTGCGATTGAGCAAATCACAAGGGATCGCAGCACAACGGCCGTCGCAAATAGAATAGCTAAGTAGCTTGCGGTCTCCCGTTGCGGCTAACTTTATCAGAATATTTGGTTCCACTGATCGTCTCTCATTTCCCCCAGTTGGGCCATACCCACTGTACCCAATTTAAATTTAAAGGTGTTGACCCTGTTTAAGCTAGAGAGGAGCATGGTAATAACATTTTGTTAAGAAGGGAACGATTCTGGTAACCCATCTTATCAGTCACTGCAAAATGCATTTGTGGCCCTTTGACCTTTTCTTCTTTTTCTCTGTTTTCAACATCTTAACAGAAGGACAAAGTTAACATTTACATTTTAGATGATATGTTAATAACATATAAAAGTCCATGAAATACTGATTTACTACGTTCCCACTAAATTAAATAATGTAGTAAGTAGTCATTTTGTTTTATTACACAATTTAACAATGTGATTTAAATTAAGATTACTTTTTCCCTGACAATGGGTGTATGACCTGGAGGTATCAGCAGATGTGATGATGGAAATATTAGCTTGTTTGCGCTTCGATTCACTGCTTTAGCATCAGAGGTTAAGGTTACCTGTGTGCCCCCTCCTAATCAAACCCACCTGTACTAATCAGACTTACCTGTACTCCTCTAATAAGTTTAGACTATCTCCCCAGATATGATCTACCTGTCCTCACTATCCCATTAGGTCAGACTAAATAGTCTCATTACATCTGAACACCCGTCTCTCTAGATCGCACCATTTACCTATCTAGTTCAGTACATCAGATTTGATTTCTTGATCAGTAACATTCACACAGGGGAGGGAGGAGTGGGGAAAGAGACACAGGGGAGGGAGGACTGGGGAAAGAGACACAGGGGAGGGAGGGAAAGAGACATAGGGGACAGGGGGAGAGAGACACAGCGGGGGAAAGAGGCACAGGGGAGGCAGGAGGGGAGAAAGAGACACATGGGAGGGAGAGGGGGGAATAGGCACAGGGGAGGGAGGAGTGGGGAAAGAGACACATGGGAGGGAGAGGGGGGAATAGACACATGGGAGGGAGGAGGGGGGAAAGAGACATAGGGGAAAGGGGAGAGAGACACAGCGGGGGAAAGAGGCACAGGGGAGGGAGGAGGGGAGAAAGAGACACATGGGAGGGAGAGGGGGGTAAGAGACATAGGGGAAAGGGGGAGAGAGACACATGGGAGGGAGAGGGGGAAATAGGCACAGGGGAGGGAGGAGGGAAGAAAGAGACACACGGGAGGGAGGGAGGAGTGGGGGGAGAGACATAGGGGAAAGGGGGAGAGAGACACAGCGATGGAAAGGGGGAAAGATGCACAGGGGAGGGAGGAGGGGAGAAAGAGACACATGGGAGGGAGAGGGGGGAAGAGACATGGTGGGGAGGGGGGGGGAAGAGACACAGGGGAGGGAGAGGGGGGAAAGAGACACAGGGAAGGGAGTGGGGGTGGTAAAGAGACACATGTAATATTATACCATCATTTATGACGGGTAAACGACTAGTATTAGTATTATTTTTTATTATTATTAACATTTATTTGTAACGCGTCAACATATTCCGTATCGCTGTACATGGGATACAAGGAAGAATAAAATGGTAACAAACTGCAAACAATGGAGTGCCCTTAGTATACTTGTTCCCATGATCAACCCACCTTTAGCCCAGATCAGACTGTTTCCGAAATCAGAGCTATCACACCCTTTAGATCAAACCCATTGGTCCCACCACACTTACCACCAGACACAATAATATTTTCCCCCAGCAAAACCTAAAATCAATCCCACTGCCCAGATTAGATTTAACTGTTCACCCAAGTCAGATTTGCCAGTCTCTAGATTAGATTCATCTATCCCACCACATCAGACCCATCTGCCATACCAGATTAGACTCGCTTATCACCCAGATCTGACCCAGATCTAATAAATCTCAGTTCCCTCAGATCAGATTAACCAGTTATTTCCCAGTATCAGTCCCACATGTTCTTCCAAATAAGACCAGACCCCCAAGTCATACCCACCTGTCTGTCCTCCCCAGATCTAACTCTCCTTTCACTTCAGACAAGAACTGCCCTACAAAGATTAGACACACATGTCCACAGAAGACACTCATGTTTCCCAAGATCAGGACCAACTGTCCCCCACATAAGTTCCACCTGTCTCACCAGATGAAATATGCCTGTCCATGAGACAAGACAAACATGTTCCCCCTAGATAATATCCTCCTTTTTGACATACAAGACCCACCCACCTCCCACAGACCAGAATTAGGCCTCTAGATCAGACCACTTTGTCCATCCAAAATGAGATTTGCCTTTCCCCTCCAGATCAGATACAACTGAACCACCCAGATCAAATCCACCTGTAAGCCAGATCATACGTAAAAAAAAAAACCTTACACCCCAAAACCAAAACTACCTGTCCCCTACTTCAAATCATCCAGCCCAAATAAGGTCACACCTCTGTTCCCTTCAAATCAGACCAAACCCCCCTGCAGACATTGACACATATCTTCTACCGCCTGCCCCACGCCCCTAAATCTGTCCCTACTAGCAAGATAAACAAATATAAATATGCATTAAATAAATCCTACCCTTAGATGGTAATCATATCTGACAGTATTATTCTGCAATAATTCCATGCCATTTTTTTCAGAAGTCTCTTATAATAAATATAAAGTCTGATATTTTGAGAATATTCTTTTTGTATTTGTTCTAGTAAATGGAACATTAGGATTTCGGTGCCTTTTTCCCAGTTTAGTGATTCAAAATTCCAGGTGTATTAGTACAAAACGAGCAGAAAAACTTGTCTGTAAAACGCAGTCACTCTGGAACTTTAGCTGCAGCAAAACCTCTGAAAAACACAAAAAAATCCTGCAGCTAGAGCAGGTATTAGAGCTGTCACCGCCCGTCACTCCTCCCACAGATACACCTGTTTTGACCTGACCGTAGATGCCTGCAGCAAACTAAAACAGGTTGGTTTGCTTTCCAATCCAGTAATCATTTTGTTTCAGCCGAGGGAGGCGAGTGTGAGTGTGTGAGTGAGAGAGAGAGAGGCAAGGAAAAAACAAGGGGGTGAGAGACAGAATAGGAAAGGGTGAGATAGAGGAAAAGAGGGAAGAAAGACAAAGAAAGGCATAAAAAACAAAACAGAAATAGAGAAGTGGACAGGGAAAACTAAGCATATTAAACAAGGATTCTCAATCAATCAATTCCACACCCTACTCCCTGAGAGCCAGCAAGGGTCACGAAGCTTGGGAGTCTTGTATCAGTTGGAAGACGAGTGGACGCAGATCTGACACACATTGGGCTTTGACACATGCTGAATTCCAGTACATTTTGAGAGTACGAAACAAATCGAGGTATATCTTAAGAGCCCAGCACACCTTGGAGGTCCAGTTCACTTTGTGAGACAAGCACACCTTGGAGTCAGAAGACGTTAATAGTTCAGCAACTTGAGGATCCAGTATACATTGGGGAGCTGGCACTCCCTTGGACTTTGAACATCTTCCTGGCTTATTGAAAGTGTGACCAAATCGGCAAACACAATGCACTGGGTTGTCCCGGATTCCCGGCGTTCTGAGGGCATGTTCTGGCACAGACATGTGGTTGTGAGGACGCTGTTTGTCGTCCTGCTCTGCTGCAGAGGTAACATTGCTTTATTTTGTTTTAATAAAGGGAATTAGGAACATGAAACTGTAAATGCATCCAAACTATACAAAACTAATTTAGGAAGATGCACGGAAATGCACTTGCTCACAACCTCATTGGTCTGTAAATGTTCACTAAACAAAGTGGTCAAGTCAAAAACTCCATAGAAACATAGATTGTGATAGCAGTTAAGAACCAACAAACTCACCCTGTCTGCACATTACCTACTTACAAAGCTTAGTTTAATTAATCCTCAAGACAGACTTATGCATATCTCAGGCCCGACTATCATGATTTGAAGTTGGATGGAGGAAGATTTAGGCGTACTACTTTACATAAATGGTGGTAGATAAGTGGAACAGCCTTCCAGTGGATGTGTTAGGCACAAATAAAGGAATAAATGTAAGACTAACATGATGATTAATTAGGACAAGCTTTGGCAGACTAGTTGGGACTTATTGTTTTTTTTACCCTTTTTGTGAATGATACTTCTCTCGTGAACACTGTTATTAAATGTATTGAAGGTCTCTATCACATCACCCTCTCCTTCTCTTCTCCAAGCTATACATAGTAAGGTCATGACACCTGTACCACCTTAGCCTCCTTAATTTGAACTGTTTCTTATTGTTAATGTCCTTTTGGAGATACGGATTCCAGAACTGGACGCAGTATTTAAGTGGAGGTCTGACTACATTACGAGTTTACTTTATAATCAGCGAGGCTCGATGTCTATTTATGTGACAACCATACCCCTTGTTACATCATTGTAGTGGTGTGTGTCCTGAGCTATACAGTACACATACAGTACATGGGCATCTGTAATATAACTTCTTCACTGTCGGTGTGAGATATTAAGAATCAGTGGTGGTTCATTTTGGGAGCCATTGTAGAGTGATAGCATTACAGGTATCTTTGTATTGGTAATTGAGGGAGTCAATGTGTGAGTTCCTTGTGTTATTTTGGGTCATTAAAGGGTTAATGCAGGATTTGTTGCAGTGTGGAAGTTATTGACAATGTCTATACAAGGGGCCTTGAGGTGATAAATGACCATTGCATTTAGGGGAGATCATTGTGTGGGTGTTTGCTATTGTTATGTTCAGGGTTATTGAGGGTACATTGTGGCAGTCATTACATGGGCAAAGGTGGATACCATTGTTGAGGTTATTGGATCAATCTGCTGATGGTAGTTATTGCCGGATCCAAGTGGGAGTCATTATAGGTTTTATGTGGGAGTCATTACAAGAACAAATGTGGATACCATTGTTGATGTTATTGGATGGATCAATCTGCTGATGGTAGTTATTGCCGGATCCAAGTGGGAGTCATTATAGGTTTTATGTGGGAGTCATTACACGGGCAAATGTGGATACCACTGTTGAGGTTATTGGATGGATCAATCTGCTGATGGTAGTTATTGCCGGATCCAAGTGGGAGTCATTATAGGTTTTATGTGGGAGTCATTACACGGGCAAATGTGGATACCACCGTTAAGGTTCTTAGATGGATCAATCTGCTGATGGTAGTTATTGCCGGATCCAAGTGGGAGTCATTATAGGTTTTATGTGGGAGTCATTACACGGGCAAATGTGGATACCACTGTTGAGGTTATTGGATGGATCAATCTGCTGATGGTAGTTATTGCCGGATCCAAGTGGGAGTCATTATAGGTTTTATGTGGGAGTCATTACACGGGCAAATGTGGATACCACTGTTGAGGTTATTGGATGGATCAATCTGCTGATGGTAGTTATTGCCGGATCCAAGTGGGAGTCATTACAGGTTTTATGTGGGAGTCATTAAAGGATCCATGAAGTGGGAGCATGTATAGGGTCCAGTTGGGAGTCATTATCATTATAGGGTCTAAGGAGGATCTATGTGGAGTCAACATTCACGTACAGTGGGTATCATTAGAAAGTCCAAAATGTAGTCATTCTAGGGACTTAATGGGAAACTTTACAGCTGTACATGTAGGAGTCATTACAAGGGTCAACGGTAGTCTTTACAGGATTCATGTGGACCGATTACAGGCTTAATGTGGAGTAATTACAGGGTCCATATGGAATCATAACAGGGTCCATGCGAAGTCATTACACTAGTCTATGTGGAATCATTACAGGATTATATCTTTATGGGGTCCATGTGACATCATTACAGGGGTTCATGTAGGAGTCATGAAAGGGCCCAAGCAGGGGTTATTATAGGGTCCAAGTGGAAGTCATTATAGGATCCATTGTGATTACAAAGTGATTAGAGTGGTCCATGTGGGAGTCCATGTATATTTTGTGAAGCTGATTTTCCTTAACTAACCATTACTCGATATGAATAAGGATGCTGTCAGCCCTGGAGCTCGCAATTTGGTTATTTCATTAATCATTCAAAACACGTAGCACAGAAATATATTTGCTGTGGGAGGTGACTCAAGGAACCACGTTACACAAACGCTATAAATGTACAGTAGGGTCCAATCTGGCATCTCAAGGCGCATTATGCAACTGTCACTCCCTTTTAATGTCAGATAATGCTCTGATTCACCGTCCCACACACCCTGCGTTTGAAGTCTGCCCCCAATCTGGTCCCTTTCAGGTTTATTTCTGTTCTTCTCATTCTCACTCATTATTTCTGTTTTTATTCTAAATTACTTCCTAGCAGATTAACAACAACTCTTACGCACAGACTGTCTGTAAAACAGGTACAGGCCCCGCCCCCCAGGATACAGACAGATACAGACCCTTCCCCCAGGTTACAGACATAAACAACCCTATTAAATTCGAAGCCCGTAAGTGCAACGTGAGACCCGCAGCGGGCTTGAAATGTGGCCGTGTTACAGAGCTATTAATTTCGAGCAGGGCACGAGTTACGGGCTTGAGACGCAAACTCGTAAACCATTTGTTGAACGTTTGATGAGCAGCCGTGAATGTGATCAATTAGTCAAACCCGTAGTTACGGGTTTAGATAGAGACAATGGCAACAGAGACCGTCATAATTACGTCACTGAAAAATGGAGGTGGGATTTCAAAGTCTTAGAGTTACGATCGGACCCACGTTCCTTAAATAATGTAATATTGATAAAGCCGTAAATATGATATTCTACTCCAATCGAGTTCCATTATATGTATTAACACATTGATATAACACGGAAATGAAACTGAAAATAAAGTATTTTTGCAGATTTGCGGGCTTCAGACTGTTGTGCTATTAATATTAATACCTAACATCACTTTCCCTTTTCATATAAGTTCAGTAGTGTGTGTATATTTGCATCTAAAGTGCTACAGATTAGACTTTACTCTACTTACAGGTCGTCTCTGGTACCTGTTGGCTTCTTGGCTTCATTTGTGGGTTACGGGGTTGAAAGCCAGTGAATTTGTTGCAATTTAATAGCTAAATTGGAACGTAGCAGTTACGGGCTTGACAGATCAAAGGATTTGCGGCCGCGAAGTTCCACGTTCCACGTCCCGTAGGCTTTTTTCGCTCATAACCCACAGATTGGCAATGATTAGAATTATTTTATTAAACCCACTCTCATCCTCCCAGTATACAGAGAGGAACAGATCAAGCACACAGATAGGTATACACCCACCCATTAGTATATAGACAGGTACAGACTCCTACTCTCAACATACAGCAAGATACAGACCATTTCCCTTACAATACAAATAAGTGTAACCCCAGGTGACAGGTGACGTCCCCTACAAGTACAGACCTTTAACCCAACATACCACAAGGTACTGACCACACTCCTAGTATACAGACCAATACAAATGCCTCCCGCAGTATACAAACAACTACATACCCCTCAGTACACAGATAATGTAGAGACCCTTCACTCGCAGTCAGGTGGAGAGATTTCAACCATGTAATACCACTCTCCTACTCGTATAGGTACAACCCCCTACCCACAGTATACAACACAGAGACAACACCATGTTTCATATAGCACCCCCAGTACAGATATATGTCCATAAACATGTGCATATTACCCTGCAGAACACATGCCACATTCATACAATAGCCACAGTATACATTCATGTACCACTATGCATAAATAGTCAGAAACCAGTATGGTAAGAATATATAGAAATATATGTATATAATATACATAAAACTAAAATGTTAGGCTCTCTGGATCCAGTAATTTGTCAAGCCCTGACGTAGAAGTGTGTCATCAGAGTTTATCAGGTGCATTTACTTTCACAGAACATAAGAGGTCCAGCCTTACCTTGTGCATGTGTGACAAACTCAGCATGTCACGTTTAGACACAAAGGCCTCCATTCAATTGCAAATGTGCAACAGTTACAGAGAGATTTAATTGATCAAGCCCGCACTTTATGGGCCGAAAGCCTAAACCATGCAATCGTATGTAGCATTTCAGAGCATGATCAATTAAGCAAGGCCGTAACTACCGATTTAGAAACAGCCAATAGTAAATGAGACCGTCATCATGACATCAGTAAAACATGGAGGTTAAATCACAATCAATTAGTGTTTAGAGGTCCCATATGCGATCAGACTCGCAATCCAGCAATGTACAAAATAATAAAAATTAATGTAGGAAATGTTCTAGTCCATGTGGGTGGCCTGATATATATTAACTCCTTGATTACAGAGATTGATATACCACGGATAGTAAACATTAAAAAAGTATTTTTTTATTGCAGATTTGCGAGCTTGAGTTTGTTGTGCAATTAATTGTAATGTCTTTCATTGCTTTACCTGTCTTCTAAAGTGCAGTATTGATTTTTCATTTGCATTTATAGTGCTACGATCAGGTGTTTAACCCCCTTGCGAGTCTTATCCGGTACTCAAATAAATAGCGATTTTCAATTGTAACATTTACGGGCTTGAAAGATCAAAGGCTTAGATCGGTTGGAGTTACGATTTTGACAACCGCAGGGATTTTGAGCTTCTAACCCGCAAACCAATTGCAGTTCGCTAAAAGATGCCAATTGAGTAGCAAATTATTTTACGGGCTACATTATGGGCTCCAGTAACTACAATTTGCTCAATTGAATGGAGACCAAAGTGCATAACTACATATCACCAACGCTAATGACCACATGAACTGGTTATCCAGTAAAACCTTTCATTGAAATAGTTTCCCATATACCTCTATCGAAGATGATCTGGATAAAAATGAACTTGCTCACAGCTTAACTCTAATATAACTCAATCTTACCTGTGCTCATAGCTGGTATTTTGTACCACATTGTGAACCATATTACATTGACTATCGTTATAAGAAAAGGAGTTGCAATAGGAAGTGATCATATTCTGTAAAGCCTCTAATGATTGAATATGTCTAATATCAAAGGGATATGGAGGGTTTCCTGTTTTTAATATCAAAATATGTGTCTCTGTAGTACTAGATGAACTTTCCAATCACAGATTGTCATTGGCCAATACATCTAGAGCGGGGGTCTACAACCTTTTTAATACCTACCGCCCACTATTGATAGTAAAATTTCCCACTGGTGCCGCAATGACTCAATTTCCCCACTCTCATATATGGTTACATAAACCACATGACCCTAGCTATGTAGCGCCTGTGCTTACTAGATAGTGATCCGGTACCGACTGCTTTCCCTAGGCTCTCTCACCAGCTGCCAACCAGCCAAGCATAGTGCTACGGGTCTCCAGCGTGTGGTGTCACTCATCAGCGACGCCACATGGCGATTGCCTACCATGAAACCTTGAATCGCCCACTAGTGCCAGTTTGACTACCACTGATCGAGACCAATAGAGACACTGTGTGCATGAGTTGCTGGGGGCAGACCTCTCTATTGACTATGTCGAAGGTTTCAGTGAGTAATAACAGAACTTTTAAGCCCTTGTTAATAAAATTATGTTTCGATCTGCAAAAAAAAATCAATTAAATAGTTTATTTTAATACTAAAAACAGAGAACCTTCCATATCCATTAACTGCTACATTTACCAGTTCCATTATGGACAATATAAAAGCTGTCCCAGTGTATTAGGCCAGCTACCTGGAGGCATTTATATCTGCACAAATTATTACATGTGTATTTACGTATATGCTGTATTATTGTGCGAGTAATATTTTTATATGTTTGTGTCTGGGTTAATATGTGTGAAATATTATTGTGCGTGTGTGTGTGTAATATGTGTAGGTGTTTATATAATATTATTATATGGGTGTGTGATATTATATGTAGCATATTGTGTGAGATATCAATATGTGCGTGTAATATTTGGATAAGGTGTATTGTGTTTTTGTAATATTATTGTGCGTGTTTTATGTATATTTGGGTCACTTTGTATTTTTATGTATATCTTAGCGCTTTATTTATAGGAATGTTAAACACTACTCAAGGAACACATGACTCCTCTGAATCATTGTGTGCTACTCTGAGACACAATAAGTAATAGAGTGGCAAAATGACAGTGACTGGACACACACGTGATGCCGGCTCGCATCCCTACCATCACGCACACATCAGAGTTACTGCCGCTTGTATTGCGTATGATTTGTCTATATAATCACAGTTATTTCCTTGTAAAGGACACCAGCCCTTGTTTTCTGTAATTATAAGTTTAGGATCTGTGTGTGTGGGTCATTTATAGACACATGTATCAACCTCTTCTAATTCTGCTAGATAGTTATCCCATTATCCACAACCCATTCAATGGCATAGTGTTTCTCATGGTACCACCAAGCCTTTTACCATCAAAACACTGAGGATGATGGCATATCTCCCAATGAAATGTACTTTTTGAATGGAAATTTTGTGTTCTATATGTATTATCGCCCTGGATTTCACAGGCTGGACGGTAACCAACCTTTCCACATTTCAAAAAAGGTTAATAGCCACTCCATATAATCACTTGACCACCTCTCTCCCTATACAACATGAGCTCAATGCTCTACATTTTGTTGTTGCTGCTGCTTAGTCATTCAGTCGTGCCCGGCTCTCCATGACCACATGGACAACAGCACGCTAGGTACATCAGTCAGCCACTGCCCCTCTGAGCTCCATCAAGCTCATGTTCATTGCTTCAATGACCTCATCTATCCATCTCTGCCTGTCTCCCCATTCTTTGTGTGTCTTAAATATTCTCTAGACAATCCTGTCTTCTCATGATATGGCCAAAATATTAGAGCTTTAGCCTCATGATCAAACCCTCCAGTGAAAGGTTTGTCTTGATTCCCTGTAGTATTGATTAATTGGATCTTCTTGCAGTCTAAGGGACTCTAAGCAATTTTTTCCAACAACACAATTCAAAGATGTCAGTCTTCTTCACATGTAATCCGGGATTGACCTCCTGTCAGGAGGGGCCAAGACTGATATATCTAACTATGAGAAGGTTGGGAATGGCCTCATATGCTTGGAAAAGGCATGGATTGACACCCCTAACTGTGAGGTTGAAGCTGGCATTGACAGAATAAAAAGTGAGTCATATACCTGAGCATGTATATCACTTAATAGTGATCCAAAACAAAGATGCCAGATGTGAGGATAAGATTGCCATTCCTATACAAAGGGAAGGTGGTACTGACCTCCCTTAGCATGAGGAAGTAGTTAAGATTCATAACCACTGAGGAGGTAGTTAAGACCTTCATAAGCACTGTTTGTAAGTAGGCTGGGAGTGACCTCTCTTGTGAAGAAGAGGGCAGAATTATTCTGTCTATGAGGATGCTGGCACCAACCACACTGGCAGTAAAGAGGCTGACCTCCATGGCTTTGAGGAGAATGCTAGGACTGACCATCCTCATTGTGAGGAGAAAGCTAGGACTGACCATCCTCATTGTGAGGAGGAGGCTGGGACTGACCATCCTCATTGTGAGGAGAATGCTAGGACTGACCATCCTCATTGTGAGGAGAATGCTAGGACTGACCATCCTCATTGTGAGGAGAAAGCTAGGACTGACCATCCTCATTGTGAGGAGGAGGCTGGGACTGACCATCCTCATTGTGAGGAGGAGGCTGGGACTGACAATCCTCATTGTGAGGAGGAGGCTGGGACTGACCTCCCTGGTTGTGATGGGGCTTGAATTGACCTACATGGCTGTAAGGAGGAGGCTGTGAGATCATACCCAGACTAGTCCAGGCACATTGCTGTGACGTTTTGGGCGGGTGTGATTAGGAGACATTAATAAGGTGTTGTATTAGAGTTGTTTGCAGTCACACAATATTATTATTATACCCTCTATTTATAAAGTGTAGAAGAGAGCTCAGTAGGTTAACAGACATGCTCCTGCTCTGGTTTCTGTGTCTTTTATTTCCTTATGCCTGAAATAAACAAATAGGAGTGAATCAAACATTCAGTGTCGAGAGCAAACATTGAACAAAGCCTACCTGAATGTCTCGCATGGCTGATCTTATTGACTCGGTGCCTTATACCTGGTGTGACCTGACTGTGCCCTCTGAATTGCACCAACTTGCGGCGGGTACAAATACAGGAGCGGAAATCTCTTACTGATCTGAGCCAACTCATATGTAGGACCAATCCCTACGATACCATCTTGAAATCGTGCTTTATAAGGACCTCCTGTCGAGCCAGAGAGGTGGTGACATCTACTGACACTTTTAGTGCCCAAGATAAGATTTCTTCATTTAGAAGTTGTTATTTTACAAACAAAAATCACTCAAGTACTTGTGAAATCTCTAGATTGATCACTAAGACATATTTCATCATAACCTGGCTCAAGCTCAAAGACATAAAACCAGAGCTCTGCAGGATCCCACTGGAGGAAAAAGAGCTGACGCTTTGTGTAAACTTCTTTAAACAAAATAAGATGTTTAATGCCCTTACAAAGCAGACCAACACAATGCTGGAGATAAACACTAGACCTGAGAATTTTAAGGAGTTGCTTAGTGCTACATTCTTTCAACCTCTTTTCAAGTTTATCTAGTTTTTCGGCTCTCACCTGCCCCTAAAGCCTCTACTTTTCTTGTTATGTCCACGTGACATTACCTCTCCCCCGATACACCCCCCATCCTCTGAGAAGCTTATTTACACAAGGCCCCAGAGACTCTGATCTCCTGATTTTTTTTTTAAGGTTTCTTTCTTGTGCCCAAATTGCATCCAAAATGGCATCCAGAGGACTATAGGACAACATGGTGTCCTCGGTAGGATTTTCTTGAGTAGGTAATAGTATCAGAGGTAGGAAAGCGTTACTATGAGAGTATCGTAATATGGAGCACACACGCCTATTTGTGGGTGACTCAAGCACAAGTCTTCTTTTGAATGATTGAAGTTTGAGTCTCACCGGTGACGGCAGGACATTATGGTCTTTTATCCACCCAGTCACAGGTGCCTGTGACATCACACAGTCTTAGTAGCCTACTTAATAACTACGGCACACAAAGAAACATCTCCTGCAGGACCCAACATTACTATTCAAATGGCTTTTCTAGAGAAGAGAGGGATTTGGCTTCGGGCTTCATTAGACCCTGGCTCTATTTTCCTGGCTCCCCTCCTACATTTCCTTCAGTGGTGGATCAAGTGAAGGGTGAGCCAGGTTGGAAAATAATTTGGGGCCCCCATTGCAACTTCTCTATCCATCCGTTGGGGTCAATGAAAGAGCCAAAAATATGTGTAGCTTATCAGATCACCCCGATGGCGACCAGATCAGCCATCCTCATGTAATTCGTTCATATTCATAATTCACTGCCAATAGCAAAGGGCCCTTAATGTTGTCGGCCTGATGCTTTGCACCTGCTGCACCAGCAGTATCTCCACCACTGCTTCCCTTATTCAAATATGCTGACCATGCACAGTAAGAGTTATAAAAAAACACATCCTTTACATATGTACCTTTTTATACCAAATTACTGCAGGGATCCATTTTCTTGTATCTGATTCTGTCTGTTCATTTCTGAGAAGGGTCCTTGTAAACTAATAACCATTCCACTAGATGTAAAGAAAGCACTGACAGATGTAGATGCCACATTCCTGTGATGTTGATAGAAACTTCTTATGCGATCAAAGTCTCCTCCTACCTCAGGAAATAGATCCTACAACAGCTTAACTGCATATAAGAGGTAATAAATTAGAAGCTGTATTGTTTCATTTAAGAACAGCTTCCCCTTTAACAATGCTCAGGCACAACATATAATACATTGCATTAATACAGAAAAACTATATATTTACTACAATTTCTAATACAAATATTCAGCAAATACTTATTACATTAAAGGACTACCATAGTCAGTATTTTAAAATAGTTGCTTTTGAAGAACTGTGCGTGAGTTTGCGTCGCTCAGTCGTGTCCAACTTTCTGTGACCTCATGGACCGCAACACACCATGCTGATCTACTTGGTATTCATGGCAGATATACTAGAGTGGGTTGCCAGTTCCTTCTCCAGTGAGACATAGCATACAGCTCCTGGTATTCCTAGGTGGTCTCCCATCCGAGTACTGACCAGGCTAATCCCTGCATGGCTTCAGGGTGGTGTGACTTCTTGGTTCCCTGACTAGAATCAAACCAAGGTTGCAGTGGGGCAAGCATTGAATTCTAACCACTGGGACACCAGGAAACCATTTACACGAACTACAATTGTAAATAAGCAACGCAACAAAAATAATAATAACAACTCAAATTTACTACTTCTTTGTGCAATTATGCTGCTGTGGTATGTACCATTTTAGATTACAGTGATCTACTTCCTGAGGTGAGAAGAGCTTTGATAACAAAGGAAGTGTGTATCTGCTCAGTGGGATGGTGGCAGATACATCTTCCAGTGCTCTCATTAGTTCTAATAGAAAACTCATTAGTTTACAAAGGCACAACCTATTGAGACAGTAACTGCAAAAAGCAGGCTTAGTATGTAAAATGGAAGTAATAGCTAATAAGCGTGAAAAATATAAAGGCTGCGTTAATTTTTTTTTTTTTTTTTGCTTTCTAACAACTTTTTGCACAGTATCAAGTTTTGTTATTCATCCTTTAATTTGTATTATAATAGGAAACCAGCTCTTCACTATCTTTCTATGAGAATAACATTATGGTGATCAAGGATAGTGTTTGGTAGACAATGAGCCGGTGACACCGCTCTAGTCCTCACCTCCAATGGAGAACTGAATGTGGCAGAGTTTAGATAACTTACTTAAGTACTGTAATTGTTGCTGTCTCCCAACATGGGGTTGTTCTGAGATAGAAGAAGGGTGTAAGAGATTGTGAATTGAGATTTAGTGTTCTGGGTTGGAGATAAGGGTGGTGAAGGTTTGAAGCTGAGGGTGATGGTGTCGGAAACCAGAGTAAATGATATTTTTAGAATCTGATAATTATGGGAAATATGGGTAACCCAATTCTGATACAGGTGTTTCTGGGCTATGGGAGCACTGCAAGATCTCAGGCTCCGCAGGATGTTTCCACCCTTCTAGTCTGGCTGGGTCTTGCATGGCTCCCACCTACATTCATTTCATGATGGATCCACCCTAATTGCTCACACTGCTTTGTTATTCAGAATTCAGGCTCTGATATAAGGTTGTAGTCTGGGCGTTCTCACCCAGCCCAGCAACACCCTTTTCCTATTGTTTGGGATGTTATGTTTACTGATACACAATTAAAGCTCTAGTTCCAGTGCACTGCTGAAAGAGACTGGAAAACCCAGTGTTTTCAATTGCATTTTTCAGGACCATCATGTTGCCTTTGGTGTCTTATCTCTGAGTTATTGTTCTTGGCACACCGATATTTGGGCGCACCAGATGTGCGTACTGTCATCTGCGCGCAGTCAAAAGTGCACACCAACAACGGCGCGCCTGAGAAATGGAAGCAGTGACACCATTGCGCCCCAATACAGGGCGCCCACGTTAAGGGGGGAGATTGCTCTCAGAGGGGGGCCCAGATGCTATTAGTAGCTGGGTTTGTGGATGGGCAGGGGATAGATGTGCGGATGGGCAGGGGGATGATTGTGGGGATAGTTAGGGGATGGATGTGTATGACAAGTCAAGCATATCTTTAAGCCATTAGTGGCTGCGGAGGAAGGTGTAACACATAAAGCTTTTCATATTGAAAGAACATACACATCCATCCCAAAACTATCCCCACATCCATCCCCCTGCCCATCGGCACATCTATCACCTAGCCATCCACAAACCCAACCACACATCCCCACACAAGTTCTTTACGTGTTAGTGAATGTAGAGTCTGTGACTCGGGCGGGTGTTGACGTGGGACGTGCTGGTGTCGCTGCTACCATTTGTTAGGCTCGCTGTGGTTGGTGTGCGCATTTGACTGCGCGCAGATGACGGCGCGCACGTCTCCTGTGCCCAAAAGTCATGCCACCATTGTTCTCATTCATTAATTAACAATGTCATATAATGATGAAGTTCTAAATTCTTTAGGGCCAAGGATCTATACATTGAATTAAAATGAGAAGCTCCATCCGCAAACTAAGCCAGTGATGTCCAACTTCCTTTATGTAGAGGACCAGATTGCTTTAGACCAACATGCTGGTGGGCCAAATGGAAAATACAATTTACGGTGGCAATATCAGGAAAATCATATAGCAACCATTTTCTGGCATATACTTGAAGAACATTAGCACTCCATCTATTACATCTACCTTCACTGCAAATAATAATCCACATGCACTCCCTTCCCCCAATAATGGCAAGCATGTGCCTTCCATGGTATTTTGTTGTCCAGCCCTACTGGCTCTCGGTGACCATATGGATGTAGCACACCAGACTCATCTGTCTGTGTTTCTGGTTGTACTAATCCATAAGGTTTTCATGGCATCTTTGGTGACTCTACATGTTATAACTCACAGCTCCATTGAAGTACACAAGCCCCTTCACAACGACAAGGTAGCAAACCAGAAGGGGTATACCCTCTGCATATTCTCAATTGTGCATGCGATATAAGATCACACTTGCAGCATTAGTGCTGAGAATACTCATTAGCACTGAAGGGAATTTTTTCTTTAGCTGTAAATTACATTAGCATGTGAAGTGAACAGCTACTCAAACTGAGAATAACATTAGCATACCAATATAAGTGCTACTCAAGTTCATAGCACACAATGAAATCTGTGTCCTGCACCGCTGGGGCTCCAAGAATAATCTTATGTGGGAGAAACAGTACAGCTTCAAAGGTTAGATAAGGTAACATAAAGTATCTCTTAATTCTCTTAATGTAAGTAAACAAAAAAAAAACCTTTGCACCCCACCATATTGGCTAAAACATTGAGCAGTGTTGTACAAAACTGTATGAGCAAATTCTTGTCAGAAGATAACCAGCACAATAAAAATAAAGTCTTGTCTGAATTCCTATCTAATCTATTAATATACAGTTTTAACGTCAATGTTAAAAGCCACACGTGCGCTAGAATAAAAAAAATCTGTCGTTGTTTTTTCCAAGCTGTGTGACATATTAACAATTGGGTTTCTTTGCAAGTTTCCATAGCTCAGTATGGAAAAGTCCCTGGTAATGATTTGCATGGTGTACATACAAGTGTGGGAACTGTACAGCAATGCAACAATTGTTCTTCTAAGGGAAGGTGACATGATGGATTTTGGCAGTGATAGTCACATTTACATGTGTGAATATATATATATATATATATATATATATATATATATAAATAAATAGTATATTTGTGTTCACATTTGAACATCTAAAACAAGTAAAAAAAAACTGTTTCCTGCTCAGAATTCCAAGAAATATAGTTATTACACTGCATCCTGGGTAAGATATATACTGGTTAAGATCTACACGAACATTAGAATATATAGAAATAACACACCCACATGGGACAGCAGGCAGGCATCATAAATAATATACTAGATCAGATCAAGTTTGTCAGTTGTGTGGATCTAAACACAAGATCAGAGGCCAGAGATAAGAGGAAAAAAATGTTTTGTCTCCATGGTCCATTACCTTGGAAATTAGTTAAAGCTCTAAATAGCAACACATATTAATGAGTTAAAAAATGAGCAATAAAAAAGGAGAAATATGTATATGCATGCGTGTGATTGCACAAAAAAATATTGTATTATTATAGTATTATTGAGGGTATTTTGTGGTCAATGTTTTGCTTTCTTCTTGAGCGATTTTCCAAACCCATCATGTGCTTTAATATGCCCTGGTTACACCCCGCAAAGCTGGCCAGGTTATAGTCACCTAGAATTCCTAAACTGATATATTTTATGAAGCTGAACAACTAGTTCCCATTTGTTTCGATCTCCCTCTCAGACTCCATAACGTTAGATTGTACGACCAGACCTTATCATAGCATTAGATGTACTATCCTATTAAATATACACTTAACATAACCCCCATCATATCAATCCCTCTATACACACTACAGGATCATCCATAGGTGAACAGTTTATGACTTTTTCCACAGATATAGCTCTGCACTTCACATTCAGTTTTATGATATCTTTCCTGCAGCAAGTATGTATACTATATATATATATATATATATATACACACACACAATATATAGATGTATGTAATGTATGTGCATATATATGTGTCTATACCACTATACACCATTTCACCTGTCTACAGTTTTTATCTCTGGTTGAGATTTACAACTTCTCCAGTGTCTTAATGTTTCACTTTTAAGTTACCTTTAACCACCAATTAAAGTTTTATTCTAAAGTGAAACTGAAGTATAATATTTACTGGATACTCTTTTAAAGATCCTCACTTAAAGGTATATGCAAGTGAGCTGGATTATTAATCCATCTGATGGAGGAGAATTAGTAGTGTATGAAAAAAAATGTTTGCATGAAAAAATATCAAAATAGACATTTAAACATTTACCCTAAAGGTTGCTGAATTTCTTTCATATGCAAACTGTTTTTTATCAATGTTGACACCTTCTGAAAATCCTATACATAATACATTGTATTTTTTTGGTCTGTGAATTGAGCTGCAGCTTTCCTTTAGATTTCTGTAATACCCTGAACAAGGTTTGTGTCCCCAGCCCCAGCGAATTGCCCCTGTGATATCTCCCAGCCCCAGTGAATTGCCCCATTTCCTCCCCAAGCCCCAGTGAATTGCCCCTGAGATCTCTCCCAGCCCAGTCAATTGACCCTGTGATATCTCCCAGCCCCAGTGAATTGCATGGACTCACTCAGAGACACATGCACAGAAAACGTTGCAGGACCATAAATCATGCATAAATGCTCATTCGCCTAAAAGACGATTAATAATAGGAAGAAGAAGCTGAAATGTTTGATTTCAGTACACTTAGAATTTGTCAAAATGTATCAAGGAGAGGATGTATGTCTAAAGAACAACAGTGTAACCTAACCGCTCAAGCATTTTTACTTGAATGTCGATTTATGGTCCGTAAAGGGCCCAGTGTAGCAGGGTAGCATTGCTAATTGGCTGCAAAGCTGGGCATGCTCACAAACACTGGGGACATTTTTACAAAAATGAACCCTCTAGCTCAATCCTGGGGGTGTAAACATCACCTGCAACAGTTTTTTTTAATGCAAAGCTAAAAAAAAATAGTGCATGCAAGTAGATTTAAGCATACACTACTAATTCCCCTCTATCGGATGCATTTATAAGCCAGCTCACTTGCACATACCTTTAAGGATCAAACTGTTTGTAGAACGTAACAAAAAATACAGGCTATAATATTTAACTGCTTTACTTTACTGGTGGCAGACATGATGATTAGCTACCTGAGAGATTTTCGACACAGATACATTTTCTATTCAATTATACTGAAAGGCTGCAGTTGTTTTATGAAACTTGGTCAGGTCCTACAATCTAATGTTACAGTGTCACCGGACAATCTCAAAACAAATGGGAATTGGTTGTTCAGTTTCATAAAATATATCAGTTTAGGAATTATCTTGTTGTTGTTTAGTCATTCAGTCCTGTCCGACTCTACGGACCACAGCACTCCAGGCACATCTGTCAGAAACTGCCCCTCTGAGCTCCATAAAGCTCATGGTCATTGCTTCAATTACCTAATCTATCCATCTTTGCCTCTGCTGTCCTCTTCTCCGTGTGCCTTCAATCTTTCCCAGCATCAGAGTCTTCTCTAGGGAATCCTGTCTTCTCATGATATGGACAAAATATTTGAGCTTCAGCCTCATGATCAAACCTTCCAGGGAAAGGTTTATCTTCATTTCCTGTAGTATTGATTGATTGGATCTTCTTGCAGTCCAAGGAACTCTAAGCTGTTTTCTCCAACACCACAATTTAAAGGTGTAAATTCTACGGCGCTCAGACTTCTTTATGGTCCAGCTCTCACATCCGTATGTGGAATTAACAATAAATTGGATCATCTTTCCAGGTGACTATTAACAAATGCAAAGAAAGCAATAGTAAACAAAAATTGTATATAACTGTTAATAGATAAAAGAAAATAAATGTTCATGTTTCAAAAAGGTTAGACAATTGATATTGTCTCACTTTCTCAATATATTTGAGCATTCATATCACTGGATAACACACCATACATTTAGTAATACATTCAGCTTTAGGGCGGCGGTGAGGCCTGTAGTTACAGCTGCACCTTGTGCACAATCTCCTTCACATGGAGAGAGGAGTCAAATAACAAAGCATCTAAATACAGCGGTTGTGGGGTTGCAATTAACTTTATTGCAGCCTTCGGGCATTTGACATTTTTTCTTTTTTTCCTTCTCACTTTTATTGCACCTCGCCTGGCGTGCAAGCGTGGCTTTTATTTGCTCACATCTATCCTTTGGCAGATCTGTTTGCACGGAGGGGTGATCCTGATTCGCTTGAGGATCTGAGTGGTTGACTAGTGCCGTATTGAGCTTTGCTGACGTTCACTTGCAGTTGAGACACAATGGGCTTTGTAGAGTTGTTAGTTTGCATAATTTATGAAGCCATTGCAGTGTATTTTTAGTCATATCAGTATATCAGTCCTACTATTTGTGTTTGGTAAATAAGGACACTTTATTTTCTTTTTATTCATTCCAGTCTCAGTCCAAGACATTCCAATGCAATTTGTCAACAATTATGTCCACCTTCATATTTCAAAGCTGCCTCAGGAAACTGCATTGGAACCAGTAGAGTGCCTCAGGAATCTGTATTGGAATAAGTGGAGCACCTCAAAGATCTGTAGTCGACCAGTGCGGAACTTTATGGATCTGTATTAGGACCAGTGCAGTGCACTGGTGTTTTACATTGGAACCAATGGAGTACCACTGGTATTTCTAATGGGACCAGTGGAGTACCTCAGGAAACGGTACTGGGTATAATTGATACAAGTTGACGTGTTTATCACAATCTGACATCAATGTCATCAGTTGACGTGAAAGACATCACTTGGTTTGTTTATAACTTTGATGTGAATATCACAAGGTTATGATACTGGGACAAGTTGATGCGATTGTCACAAGTTGATGAATCTGCCATTAGCTGACATGATCGTCATTAATGTATGTGATTGTCATAAGGTCATTTAGGACCATTTAAATGTGCTTGCCCCTTGTTACTCCTTTCTATGTCCATACTCAGATTAGTACATACATAGATATAGGAGCACAAGTGCATCTGCGTTTTCGGGTATACTTCTTCTATGCATACTTTTCTGTGCATATGCACTGCACTTTCAATGTGATGTTGCCTGTAAAAATGGTCTTGTCCTACATATGGGTCTTGTTTGCCTAGGCAGAAATACACCATTGGCAACTGCCATTGGTTGATGTGTTTGATACAAGTTGACTTAATTGTTATGAACTGACATGATTGCACCAAGTTGATATGATTGTGATCAGTTGATGCAATTGCGGTCAGTTGGCATGATTGTCAGAGGTTGACATGAATGTCACAATTGATATAGATATAATAAGATGATGTGTTTGGTACAAGTTAATCTGATTGTCATCTGTTGACAGGATTGGCAGCAGTTGACTCAACAAATGACCCAAACTTTGAGTTCCTGAGCTCAAACCAGTTAACAACATTTGATACTTTCAGCCCAAGTGATCACCCCATTAAAGCTAATATTTTATTGTTTTTTTCTTGATGATTTTTGCTGTTTTTTCCCATTGTTATTTTACTATTCAGAATCAAAGCGTTAACTTGGGGAAGAGCTTCTGAAGAGTGTTGCTTTGGAAGAAACTTTAGAAATGAAAGATGCCGTATAAATACCTGTTGTTGCTGTTATTACCGTATAGATTTTTGCCACCAGACCATATACAAGAATTCAAAGAATGGCAGAATGACATACTCCGCCGCCCTCCCTCAGTTTATGCAGCTCTTTGAGACTCTGTGTTCCAAAATATGAACTAATCCACATAATCTTCATTTGATATGACAACCAAGTCTGGTTTCTGAATATTGTTATTGATCTTGCAAGTATGGCACTTCTACATTCTCATGACCATAAAATGCAACGTCTTCATGACTTCTTAGTAACAAAGTAATAATGATAAGTATAAGCTTGACAAATGTTCCATATGACTGAGTACTATTGAAGGACATGGTGCTTAAATTAAAGTCCAATATTCAATTTTCAAGGCGTCATCCAATTCCACAAAATAAATAATCAGATTTAGGACATATTATAATGCAGCTATAAACAGTCGCATATCATAGGTACAAAAAGATGATTTTAGTTGTTTTTTTTTACTTTCTAAAACATTTCTACCTTTTCAATTTCAGTTATTAAAAATATGGGACTTGGGTAACCCTCTTCCATCTGGCACCTATAAACACTGTATCACACTGTATCCACTATAATAGTTATCAGTTGTGAGATGCGTCCTGCACAGGCGTTACTCACAAGCTGATTGACGAACATATGAGGAGAGTCGCGCCAATGCGCATGTGCGGCACCACCACGTAACAGAGAGAAGTGGGAGAGAGACAGAGGGGGAGAAAGGGAGGGAGAGAGACAGGAGGCAGAGAGAGAGGGAGAGGAGGCAGAGAGAAAGGGAGGCAGAGAGAAAGGGAGGCAGAGAGAAAGGGAGGCAGAGAGAAAGGGAGGCAGAGAGAAAAGGAGGCAGAGAGAAAAGGAGGCAGAGAGAAAAGGAGGCAGAGAGAAAAGGAGGCAGAGAGAAAAGGAGGCAGAGAGAAAGGGAGGGGTAGAGGGAGAGAGGGAGGGAGAGAGGGAGGGAGGGAGAGAGAGGGAGGGAGAGAGGGAGGGAGAGAGAGAGGGAGAGAAAGGGAGGGAGGGAGGGAAAGGAAGAGTGAGAAAGGTAGAGAGAGAAATGGAGAGAGAGAGAAATGAAGAGGAAAAGAGGAGAGGGAGAGAGACAGAGTACACAGAGCGCAGAGAGAGTCAGAGGGTGCACATAGAGAGGGAGGGCACAGATAGAGAGAGGGCACAGAGAGAGAGAGGGCGCACAGAGAGAGAGGGTGCACAGAGAGAGAGAGAGACACAGAGGGCGCACAGAGAGAGACAGAGGGCGCACAGAGAGAGACAGAGGGCGCACAGAGAGAGAGAGGGCGCACAGAGAGAGAGGGAGCACAGAGAGAGAGAGGGCACACACAGAGAGAGAGGGCACACAGAGAGAGAGAGGGCACACAGAGAGAGAGAGAGGGCACAGAGAGAGAGAGTGTGAACAGAGAGAGAGAGAGACAGAGGGTGCACAGAGAGAGAGACAGAGGGCACACAGAGAGAGAAAGCACAGACCATTGAACATAACATGTAATAGTGTCATTTACTAGTTACATTAATAATTTACACAAACGGAGAGCAGTCACAGCTGCGGGGACCATGCAACAATGAGCTGTACAATTTGCAATAAACCCATGAATAAGGTGTCTGTCATTCTCTGAGCTATATAGGGAGTGGATAAATAATTATATACAGAGGAACCTTTCATTAATATACCACACAGTGCTACATAATAAGTGACATTAAGTCACTAAGATACATAAATATATACAAACCATATAAATATAAGAATTAAGGACAATGTGTCATGGAGAAGGTATTTTTAATCTTCTAATCTTTCATTGGCCTTGTTTTACAAATTAATAACTCTATATTCTGCCTCTAGATCTAGTTGTATTTCATCAGAATTCAGTACTAGAACTACCCATCTGGTTTTCATTTGACTAAAACAGTATTAGTTGACAAGTATTGGAAAACAAACTAAAATTAAGATGTTACTGTCCTTGAGGAAACTAAGATTGAAAACAGGATTCTACAGGTTAAAGTAGCCAAAAAGACCAAACTAAACCCATGGAAATCTATTGTGTACTCCCTGGTTTATCAAGTCAAGGTTGTGATCGAACTAATGCCATATACCTTGGGGTTATGCTAATATTAGATGTCCTTTTCCATACAGTGGGATTATTTCAAGCTTTCAGATGATACATGTGATAATACAAAGAGGAGAAACAACTGACCAGATATACCAAATATCAGTGTTGTTAACTTTTGGAGATCCTTTACATTGGTATATTATACTGTCGAGAACTTGTTCTAAGATTTGACATATTCGTGAACAAGTCACATTTCAGTACATATAGCTCATTGTCTTGCTCATAGATTTTGGGACAATGATTTACTATACTATGAAAAACCTTGATAGATGGGTTTGTGGAAGATTACGACAATGCACCACACACCTGGTAGAAAGGAAACGAAGGGTTAAAAACACATTGCAGAAATCTGGATATTCGAGTCAGACATCTCCCTCCTCACGCAAGTTTGCTTTAGACTGATGGGAACGAGGAGAGAGTTTCTCTGTGAGTGATGACAGCTGACACCATCGAGCAGCAATAAATAATGTATTTACATTGAACACACTATACACATGTTCTGGTGCACGTCTAGTGATACAGTAATAACAATACATAGCTCTCTGTACACAGCCAGACAATAGTATCTCAGATGTTCAGTATTGAACACCTCAGATCCCTCCCCTCTCCCTCTAAAATAAAACTCTTTCTATCTTTCACTTGCTTCCTGACCCTTGCTATTCCTTATTTGTTACTCTTCCCCAGTTCTCTGCCTTTTAAATCCCTTTAGATTGTAAGTAGCGAGTTTTCAGTCTTGTAGGGTGCTTTGGGATAAAGCACTTTCTGCTAAGATTCTAAGCTCAAAACAGGGCCCTTCAACTGTTGAATTTGTTAAACTTGTATTTCCTCTGTTCTTATCCCCTGTACAGTGCTGCGGAATATGTTGGCGCGATACAAATAAAAGATAATAAAGATAAAAAGATCATTGAAACCAATGATCTCTCATACAACATGAGGACTGGGCATGTTTGGGGTTTTACACTTTGCATTACTAACAACATATGTACAGTGGTACTGCAACATGTGACTAATAAAATATATCTAGATTGGGTATACCTATTACCCTAGAATGGATTATTCCATTGATCCTGTGTAGGGAGTTATTCTATTGAATTATATTACCCTTTGAAGCAGGTTTTTCCACACAACTGTATTGCCCCTGGAAGGGTTTACTACAGCAATCAATACTTGCAAATGATTATTAGTACCAATGTAGACGACTAGTTCATCTAGTTATTTTGCCACTGGGGTGGATTATAGTTGTATTGGAGAGGGATGTCCCTTTTATAGGCTTACTCCATCCTGCTGTATTACCGTGCAGATGGTTATTGTGCCTTGTTGATCTAATAGTAATATTCAGTAGGCAATTCAGTAGCATTGTGTTTGTGGGCATCGCCTTGCGTCTGGCGCCTCTCATTGATTTGGTTGTCCTTCTGGAATGACAAGTTGTTGACCACAGAATGAGGAAGTTGATTTACAGAGGAAGAGCATAACATTCCATAGGAAACTCTAGTCTGTGTTTATATAGCACAAGCTTGTGTTGTTATCTTTGTGCCTCAACTGGTGACTAGCGACGTACTAGAACCAATCCAAAGTGACTTGGTTATGCACCGCTCAGACATAAACAACCCAACAGTGAGAGAGTTTATTTATGGTTTTACCAATGATTTTACACTACTCATGAAATGGCACACAACATAGACTAGACATTTTTCTATATAAAAACAGATACTGGCTTTAAAATGTTTTGTTTTCTACAGAGAATAAAGTATATTTTTGCGGTTGACTATATCTTATCTCCAATATCTTTTTCTTCCAACTTTAGCTACCTCTATATCTTAGCTACTTCTCCTTTTCCTAATGATCATCCCAAGGGATGTATCGCTCACGGAAGTCTCCTCAAACATTACTAAATTATGCAATAGCTCTAATTAGGCAATATAGTAACAAGGAATAACACATTTGTGCCATTTCTATGTATTCCTTTCCACTCACTTTATAATGATGTGTCTGAATAATCAGAAGTATAATTGTCATACATTTATCAAGTATAAATCCAATAATATCATCCATTATGTAAACTCATGAAGTATAATATGGGTTTTAACACACAGGTTAAAAAGTACTTAAAGGTCTACTCAAGTTTCATATTTATAGTATGTTCTTAAGAAAAATATTTTGATAAAGTTTCAAATGAATTAACACAGACTTTAAAGGGCCGCTAAATATTTCAGTGGAATATATGACGTATTTTTGGCTTATTTGCTTTATTTTGACACTCATATTGCTCAGTATAGGGATAGTCATTTTGTTAGAAGTAATATAATTAAATAGAAGAGCAACCCCATTAGGATACGCCTCACACTCAAGCTACACGCAGACTAAGAGTCTGAATTTTACGAACCCATGATGCAAGTAGAGCCAGCTAAATATAAGATTTTCTCCATAATGATGTTATGAGTATGGCCTACACGGCAGTGGTGCTTTAAGGTCCCTCATGGCAACATCTTACAAATTGTGTATTATGGCCAGGATTTCTTCTAGTAATGTGCAGAGCCAGTAGAATGACTTGCAGAGTGTCGTAGTACAAGGGCACTAGTGTAAGGTGTATGAGCCTAGTAGAGGCATCTATGATTCATATGGGTCTAAGATTAAGGCCAGTACGATGGTCTGGTACTAGAGAAATTGGAGTTATGAAGTAGTAAAGGAGATTGCCGGCGATAGTGAAAAGAAGGACATTAAGAGCTTAGTTTCCGTGATACTGGGTTGGAAGTAATGGGAGGACATCCAGAGAAAGCAGTGGAAACAGATTAAGAGGAGATACACTTTGTAGACTGAAAAGAAACAAAAACATGCCCAGGACTGCCCATTGTGGTACCTCAGCAGTATGTGGGAGTCGGGTGCCAAAAGAATAAGGAACTAAGAGTGTGGTAATAGAGATAGAAAATGAAAAAAAAGAGAACGTTGCAAGGAGTGGAGGAATTCTGAGAGAAAAGGATGGTTGACCATGTAAAAAGTAGTGTATAAGTCCATGCAAATGAATACATATAAAGTAACTTATACTTAGTTGCCATTATCATGAAGAGCAGACCTAACGAGCTTAGGGAAGATATCCAAGAGGGTGGCTAATATCTGATACAAAAAGTATTGTTGGGTCAGCTCCAAGTGTATAATTATGTTGGGGTGCCATTTTAAAAATTGCCCAATTTTCCTTAAAGGACCACTTTGGCTTGGTATGCCGCCTTAAGCGCGCATGCTGAAGTTGCGCCGACTTATGGGCACAGACAATTGGGCTCTACAGAAATGAGCGCTGCTGCGCTCCTACCATCTTCCCTTCTCTCTCTCACTGTCTACTAGAGACATCCATTAAACCCTATAATAAAACCCCTACACTGCCTATATTAAACCCCCTACACTAAATAATACTAAACTACTACACTACCTACACTAATCCCTCTGTCCCTTGCCTGTACCCCAGCCTGTTCTCTCTTCCTTCTTCTACCCGCTTGTTGTCTCCTCTCTGTCTCCCTCATCCCATCCACATATTTTACTTACCCCATCCCAGGGGCAATGAATGACATCTGCATGTTACATCTGTGTATTACTGCTATTCACCAGGCCCAGGGGATGGGGTAAGTAAAACATTATTATAGGGGTTTAAGGGATGTCCCTAATAGACAGTGACAGAGAGAAGGGAAGCTGGTATTGCGCAGGAGCGCTTCTAGTGTAGCGCTCATTTCTGTAGAGCCCAATTGTCTGCTCCCATAAGTCGGCGCAACTTCAGTCGTGCTACCCTTTAGTTTGGGAAGAACTTTAAATGTTTTTCAATGTTGTATAAAATTAACTTCATCATCAAGTATGTAAGTTGTGGACAGAAAATATATTAGTAGACTCTGCTTGTCCCTGAAGGATGTCATGTTTGTGTCTTCCACACTCACTGCTGCCTTGAAGACTAAGTGGGACTGTTATAATAATGTTTGTTATTCTATTAAAGAAAGGAAGGATGAAGTAGGGAGGAGGGATGGGGACTTTTTCATTGATTGGTGGATTTTGATCAGGTTTCATCTTGCACGCATACTTGAAAGCCTTGCTTGCCCGGCTCTATAACTGACCCCTCATGTCTTAAAAAGAAAGCAGGACTATCATGGAAGCTTCAACGCACTAGCAAAAATGGAGATTTTCTCTGACAATACTTTTATGCCCATGACTTACATTTCTGCTAGGGTGGTCAGCTTGTTGCATTCTTCACGAAGTTTTTGCTAATCTGCAGTGGCCCTTTAAGCTTACTTGCACCTACATTTGAACTAGGACAGCATTCTCGAAACCAGAATTCCAGTAATTCCGTGACACATTAGTCTTACTTAATAGGTGCCTTTTTGCAAAGAAGCAAATAAAACTGTGGTAGGTCCTGATTAAATTAGTCAGATTAACAGATCATATAACTACATATAATAGTGTATCACTATTTTATGAGTGAGGATTCACCATACTTAGAGCCTAAATATTTGCACTGATATATAATCAGCATCCCTATGATTCATTAGACATGAAGCCAAACTATTTATGGCATGAGTCTGTGCTGTAATAAGTCCAGTCCTCGGTAATAATAGGACCTCATTAGAGCGGCCTTTCAGCTGTCCCTCCCAGACTGAGCCCAACACATCTAAATTCTGTAGACAATGTGTCTGCTTGATGTAACTGGTAACTTGGTAGTTATGGGGGTGGGAAGATGTCTTACCTAGGACATTGATTAGAGCAAAGTAACAGCAAAGTCCATAAAATAATTTTTAGAATCTTGTTTTTATCATTCTCTGCTTAAGCCTAGGGGCTTCCATGTTTGAATGCAAAGCATTCTGGCCTTCAATTCCATTTTATCCTATTAAGTGAAAAATCATTGTGTGAGTATAGCAACAACAAAAAATAGGTATATAGGACGGATGCAATAAATGTAATACTCCTCAGGCATTCAAGAATTCCTTACCTATAACTTCAGGTTAAAGTTTACTCCACTTTTCTACTACCCTTTTTATAAAGTCGTCCCCCTGCTGATTACCGAAGTACCTTCCCATTCAAATTATGGCCTTTTGTTCCAGTATTGTTGTTTTTCTCACTAATTCCATACCTCATGAGCTTTAATAAATTCTTTCATATATTTCAAGGGTAGAGTTACAATAATGGTTCCTAAAGCTGTGATGTCACGTATTATTATGTAATTACGTGGGTGGAGAGCGTTTATCTCCAAACAAAGCAGGCACAAGCAGCCTTTATATGTTTTGTTCAGGTTGTTGTTCTTTGCTGCGTGTCAGGATTTTACAGTAGTTAATTTCACTTTTTCTAATAATCTCAGTGGTTTATTAACAGCATTAATGTCTGCACGACATGGTATCTCATCTAGATGAGTACAAAGTTATTGGCTTTGAGCATTGCGCGGGTTCTTGGATATGTGCAAATGGTGGGTTATTGGCTAAGTAAAATGTGTATGGTTGTGGTTTTGTGCAGTGAGTTTGTTCTTGGCTATGTGTAATGTTTGGGTTCTTGGCTATGTGCAATTGGTTGGTTCTTGGCTTTGTGTAGTTAGTTGGTTCTTGGATATGTGCAATTGGTGGGTTCTTGGCTTTGGGCAATTGATGGGTTCTTGGCTTTGTGTAGTTTGAGGGTTCTTGGCTATGTGCAATTGGTGGGTTCTTGGCTATGTGCAGTTGGAGGGTTCTTGGCTATTTGCAATTGGTGGGTTTTTGGCTTTGTGCAATTGATGGGTTCTTGGCTATTTGCAATTGGTGGGTTTTTGGCTTTGTGCAATTGATGGGTTCTTGGCTTTGTGCAGTTAGTTGGTTCTTGGCTTTGTGCAGTTAGCTGGTTCTTGGCTTTGTGCAGTTAGTTGGTTCTTGGCTTTGTGTAGTTAGTTGGTTTTTGGCTATGTGCAGTTGGAGGGTTCTTGGCTCTGTGCAATTGGTGGGTTCTTGGCTATGTGCAATTGGTGGGTTATTGGCTTTGTGTAGTTAGTTGGTTCTTTGCTATGTGCAGTTGGAGGGTTCTTGGCTATGAGCAATTGGTGGGTTCTTGGCATTGTGCAGTTAGTTGGTTCTTGGCTTTGTGTAGTTAGTTGGTTCTTGGCTATGTGCAGTTGGAGGGTTCTTGGCTCTATGCAATTGGTGGGTTATTGGCTTTGTGCAATTGATGGGTTCTTGGCTTTGTGCAGTTAGTTGGTTTTTGGCTTTGTGCAGTTAGTTGGTTCTTGGCTATGTGCAGTTGGAGGGTTCTTGGCTTTGTGCAGTGAATTGATTCTTGGCTATGTGTAATTGGTGGGTTCTTAGATGAGTGTAGTAAGCGGGTTCTTGACTATGAGCAATCAGTCAGTTGCTGTCTTTGTGCAATGAATGAGTTTGTGGCTATGTGTAATCAGTGGGTTCTAGGTCTTGTGCACTGAGTAGGTTTGCTGTAAGTCATAGTATATTTATTTTTTTCTTATATTTCAATGGTTTCTTAACAGAAGTGATTTCTGCACTGCATGATACTCTCATCCAGCTGGGTGCAGAGTACATATTTTTGGCTGTGTGCAGTGAGCAGGTTCTAAGCTCTGTGCAGTGAGCAGGTTCTTGACTATGTGCAGCAGATGGGTTATTGGCTATGTTTAATCAGTAGGCTATTGGCTGTGTGCAGTGAGCATGTTTCTGATTTTGAGTAGTAAGCATGTTCTTTGCTGTGTGCAATTGGTGGCTTCTTGGCTGAGTGTAGTTGTTGTGCAATTGGTGGCATATTTGCTGTGTGCAATTGGTGGCTTCTTGGTTGTGTGCACGGAGCAAGTTCTTGGCTGCATACAATTGGTGGCTTCTTGGTTGAGTGCGTCGAGCACGTTCTTTCTTGTGTGCAATTGGTGGCTTCTTGGTTGTGTGCACAGAGCAGGTTCTCGGCTGCGTACAATTGATAGCTTCTTGATTGTGTGGCACTGAGCAGTTTCTTAGCTGCATACAATTGATAGTTTCTTGGTTGTGTGCATGGAGCACGTTCTCGGCTGAGTACAATTGATAGCTTCTTGGTTGTGTGCACAGAGCAGATTCTCGGCTGCGTACAATTGATAGCTTCTTGGTTGTGTGCACAGAGCAGGTTCTCGGCTGCGTACAATTGATAGCTTCTTGGTTGTGTGCACAGAGCAGGTTCTCGGCTGCGTACAATTGATAGCTTCTTGGTTGTGTGCATGGAGCACGTTCTCGGCTGAGTACAATTGATAGCTTCTTGATTGTGTGGCACTAAGCAGTTTCTTAGCTGCGTACAATTGATAGCTTCTTGGTTGTGTGCACTGTGCAAGTTCTTGGCTGCATACAATTGGTGGCTTCTTGGTTGAGTGCGTCGAGCAGGTTCTTTCTTGGTGGCTTCTTGGTTGCATGCAATCACTGAGTTCTTGACAGTGTGCACTAACCAGGTCTTTGTTGTGTGCAACTGATGACTTCTTGGTTGTGTGCACTGAGCAGGTTCTTGTGTGCAGTCACTGACACTGTGCAGGAAGTGGGTTCTTGGCTATCTCTGTTGGTTTTTTGCTGTATGCAATCGGTGGCTTCTTGGGTTCTTGACAGTGTGCATTGAGCAGGCTCTTGGCTATTTCTGTGGGTTTCTGCATGCAACGAGTGGTTTCTTAGCTGTCTGGAATCCGTGGATTAGTGGATGTCTGATCTGAACAGCTTCTTTGTTTATAATCAGTAGGTTCTTGTTTGTGTCCATTTTTAAGCATATTAATTCAAAGGCCATTTCTTAAACATTGTGACCTGCACAGGCCAGATTACTCTGCAACTTGCAAGATGGACGTCTTGCTGTCAGGATAAATCTATTACACTACCACTGTAGTTTGGGAAAAACTTTGCATGTATATAATAAATTAGCATCATTAATAGCTACGTAAGCAAAGAGCATAAAAGTCATGTTAGAGAACTGTTATATTCCACGGATTGATTGTGGCCTGGGGGGATTCCATCTTGGATTGATAGTCTTCCTGTAGTTTGAGGGGAAGGTGATACTAATGATCTTACAATTTTATTCAGTCCTATTATCAAGTGGCTATGTAAAGTGGCAATCTTTCAACAGAACTAAATACAGATCTTATCTGAATCCAGGGTTCCTCCCAGATTTCTAATCTTTTTATGAACAAAGGCAAAGTGTCTACGGTAATTAAAGCTAAATTGAATACAATGATTAAATAATAGCTACGGCTACACCTATATAGATAGTGTAAATCATAATAAAGTAGCCTTATCATTTTATTTTATTCGCATATTATTCTAAGAAAATATGTTCATTTCCTGAGAGTCAGTGGAAGAAGGGGTGGGGAGGAGGTAGAGCTTTAGGCCAGGAGTACTTGTTAGTTAGATTTGACTGAAATTGACACTAGCCCCTCCCCCTCAGCCCTAGAAGCAGACAGCTTGCATCAATAAGTGCAAGCCTTGATCTCCAGAAAAGTAAATGCCCCTCACACAAACCTCAAAAACGTGTACTGCATGTATTCAGGGTCCAGAAGGGGCTTCATTTGTTTGCTTTATTATTATTCCCCCACATTACATATGTTTTCATAGTACAATTGTCATCTAAGACAGCAGTCTCTGCATATCTGTGTGATTAATGCCTGATTGGTTCATTGCTAGTTTAGTTCGGGTGACTGTGCAGCATTTTTCCTGTAGTTTCACAATCTATTTATTCAGTTTTCTGGTGAGGACACACAATGAAGTGCTGACTAAACTCTGAGTCTCCGTGTTACGGGCCCCCTTTGTCACACTTTGTCAGTTTTTTGGCTGTGATACTACAGGATAACAAGCTACTGCAAGATCCCAGGGCATTGCCATACATGGTATCTGGACTGTCTTGTTTAACCTGTTTGAGGTTCCTGTCAACATCTTAAGCTTGATTTGGCTGATTAGAAAACAAGAATGTGACCTGTACCCTGGGCGCACCCTTCCTGTCAAGCAGTGAGGAATGCCACCTTGCACACCAGGACCATCTTGGGGGGTTCAGACACTGTGCCCTGAAATGTGGTGCTTTTCAAAAGAACATTGGGGAGGTTAATAGGGTCAGGGGTTAAATAGAGGCACTGTCCCTCCAAAGGACACACACACAGGAGGTACACACATGAGTGGAGAGAGAAGGGAGTGGGATCTTATAATGTACATATATATAGTGTATGACTATACTGATGTAAATATGTACAGTGTATGATACTAATTTACATATTTACAGTGTGTGACTATATTGATTTACATATGTACAGTATCTGATTACAGTGATTTATATATGTCTGTATATATATATATATTTGTGTATATATACAGTTGTTCAGTCGTGTCCGACTCTATGTGACCCTATGCACAGCAGCACGCCAGCCCCATCATTATACTGATGTACATATTTGTATTACATATTATAGGGGTGGACCAGAAAGATTTCCTAGAGTGACCCGGGATGTCTTTAGGAGCCAGGGATGGAGCCCATTTATAGAGATACATTATATTTTCAGACAATATTTAGGAACAAGCAGTGAGCATATTAGGAGCTCTTGGGATCCACCTATCAGGATACAAATATTGTAAACTTCACATACAATTTCCTGGATCAGTTTGGTTCTGAACAACAGCATCTGATTACTCTACTAACAGACGCGGCGCAGCAAATCCGACAGCAGCGGCGCAGCAAAAATACAGCAAAGTATTAAAATAAAGACAGGATTTGGAGAACGATTTCTGTCCGTATCAGTGTATTTGCTCTGAATCTGGTAATAGGTTAAACAAATGAAGCTGTGTAATGTATTGCTGGCCCCGTGCCAGACAGAGTTAAAGGGATACGGAAGGTTCCTGGACGTTACTAGGTATATAAAAGCCCTGTGTATATCTTTACTTTTATGTATTTTATTGAGAAGTGGTTATAAGCTTTGTTTTTTTCTGACTAAAATCATATAAGTTGTACATGTTTGAGTTTACAGTGTTTCAAATTAGCCTGTCAGTCACCTCTCTCAAGCAGCATAGAATATCCCTGTGTATTACAAGCTCTGTTTTTAGTTTCCGGTTGGTTTCTCCCCTCTGTAGCTCATGAAGACAGTATACTTCTAAATACAGGGAATTGCATTGTCTCATAGTAACCCATCAGTGGCAACATTCTATAACATGCTGCTTGAGAGAGGCCACTGACAGGCTAATTAGAAACACTGCGCTTAAAACTCTGTGTATTCACGAGCTACAGAGGGCAAATCCAAACAGGTACATATTGAATGACATAGGCAGAAAAACAGAGCCCTTCTAAAGTAAATAGATATGCAGGGATGTTATATTCCTAATAAGGTCCAAGTCCATTTAAAGATATCAGAGCAGGTGAGCAAGCACTTCTATGTGCCATATGTGGTGAGTGTGACATGTGACTTGACCTCTTATATGAGGAGTTTCGGCCCAAACTGATCTCTGCTGGTCAGATCCTCCACATGTCTGTACCTGCACACCTGGGGCTGTCCCCTGTGGATAAACCCCGGATCACAGCTGTGGATTTCTTCATCCCAAGATATATTATGTATGAACACCCTACTTAGTTATGCTCTTACTCAGCCCTCAAGACCAAACCCGGCTCCCAGCAGGCTCTGCAAGGATTAATACATCATCATCAGCATAAATGATATATTAGATTTCTGATCATAAATCTTCATAACTCTGTAGTCTAAACCTCACCTGTAGTATTACAGTCCCAAGAAAATGTTATATTAGGGCTAGCTCACATTGCTGTGGATACTTGCACCAATACTTGTTCACAAAAAAATCTCCATTGATGTGTTTGGAGATGTTTTGTGTGATAAAAGTTAACAAATGCAACTAAAAATCAGCCGCACGCAGATGTTGCACGCAAAGGCGTAGGAACGTAAAAAAATCTGTGGGGGATACAGTATATATATATATATATATATATATATATATATATATATATATATATATATATATATATATATAGTAAATAAATAGTACATCTGTGTTCACATTTGAATGTCTAAAACAAGTAAAAAAACCTGCCTCCAGCTCAGAATTCCGAGAAATACAGTTATTACACTGCATTCTGGGAAGCTGAGCTGGGACATGTGCCCACAAATGCTTCACTCTTCAATATATATATATATATATATATATACCGTATATATATATATATACCGTATATATATATATATATATATATATATATATATATATAATATCTAAATATATATATATGTTATATCTAAATAAATATATATATATATATATATATATATATATATATATATATATATATATATATATATATATATATATACAAAAAAAATATATATAAATATATAAAAAAAAGTAAAAAAAAAAAAAAAAAAAATATATATATATATATATATATATATATATATCCTTCTCCCTATCCTCCTCACCTCCCCCCTGGCACCATTGTAGCCCTGATTATTTTATGAAGATGGACTAAATGTTTAAATAATAAAACTAAATAAATATACAAGTATTCTTCACTCTTGTTACAATTTTCTTTTTTTTTTTAAATAACTATTTTACATAATTTTTCAATTGTATTTTAAATAAACAAAGAAGCAACACAGATACCCCATACTGACATAATCTAAAGAACACAAAGTAAAGTAAAAAAGATCAGTCTATGTAGGGGTATGAACCCAGGACCTCCTCCACCACAGACTGTAACATTACCAACTGTGCTTTCAGTTTAGTTGCTACACTAGCTGCTAGAATATACTCAACTAGTTACAAATTACTTAGCCACTGTCTGATTCAAAGCTTCTACATCTGATACTAATTTATATTCATTATCTACCGCGCAGTGCAGAGCTTACTGATTCAGGCAGAGGCAACAGACTGGAATAGCCTGACTTCAATAGATTATAACTCCATGAATTCTTTATTAATTGTAAAAATTAAAACATTACTTTTTCCACATGCATTTTTATCTTCTATATAATGGTGTAGAGGACATATGGGGGCTAGGGTGGTCCTTTAATATAGTGATATCTAGAGAGGACTAAGCATATCCGATAAACAAAATGTACCATAATTGAATTCAGTCAACAAGCAAGAATTCCTTGGCTTGGTCTCGTATGGTTCCCGAGATCTTTAATTTCTTTCTCTTCATATTGTAGGATACCTGACCGGGATTGTACAGATGGACAAGAGCATTACTACAGTATTGGGAGTGGACGTGACCCTTCCCTGCTACTATCAGGCGCAGCAAGGGGAGAAGGTAGCACAAGTGGTCTGGTCAAAGAAAGTCTCGAATGGGCCCAATGTCCAGATAGCCATTCTGAATACGGAGTACGGAGCATATGTTTCTGACGCATATGAAGGAAGAGTAAAGGAGAAATCTCCATTAAACTCAGCAGATGGAACCATCATCCTGAAGAACGCGGTGCAGGCCGATGAAGGCCAGTACCAATGTATAGTCAACACATTCCCAGCAGGGAACTTCGAGGCTGATCTGGTACTGAAGGTTCTAGGTAAGTGACATCATAAGAGGCTCAATACTAAGAGTGTACACAACAAACAGCTTTCTTGGCTGATAGATGATCCATAAAGACTTAGAGATCTCTGTTTAACCCAACAACATTCTTTAAGTGGTTGAAGCTTATATATATCTCTAACACCATTATTATGGTTATATCCCTTAATGTTGTTGATCAGTCATGTCCAACTCTCCAAGACCCTATGTACCACAGCAATTCCCTTCATATTGGAACATTAACCCCTTGCTCTACTAAGATTACGAGAACCACAACAAGCTGCAGATAATTGTTTCATACTAACCAATCAGTGACCATCTCTCAGCAATGTGGCACCTAATAGGCTAGGGCACTACTCTGCACCCCCCAGCCCTACAGAGTTTGTCTGCATATGCTGCAGTGGGCAGACCCATACAGGGACTATGTGTTTGATTTTAGACTTATAAACCCTTCTTCACAAAATAAAGTACATAGAAGTAAATAGATACACAGAAATATTATATACCCAATAACACCCAGAAACCTCCTGTATCCCATTTACATCAGTTTTCTGTATGTTCCTTCCATGACACCATAAACATCTGCAATTCATAGGCAACATCTCTTATATTTTCCTTCGTTATCAGTTGCGTCGGTAATTAACAGAAACACACATTCTGCAGTAACAGAAAATTTTCATACGTTTCTGACACAATCAACTGTCTGCAAGTACAAACACATCTCTATGAAACGAAATCCCAGGAATTCATCACCTTAAATTAACTGTGGAATATTTTTTAGCCAAAACATTTTTCCATAACAGTTCTACAATTTCTGTTGCTTAATTTCCATGTTGGGCTACATCTAATTAAAACTAAAATCTAAAACGTCTATATTGTTCTGAATATATATTATCATATATAATAGTTGTCAAACTGCGAGACGTTGTCACGCTTTACGAGGTGCGTGCGAGTTAGGCGAGCCGTTAACGCATAGGACTTAGCCGATGAGCGCCAAAGGCGCTCATCGCTGCGAGCCTCGAGAAGCGAGGCGAGCCGTTAAACTGTAGCAGCTAGCCGATGCGAGGTGAGCCGTTAAAATACGAGACGCGGGACTTAGGAAAAAAAATACGAGACAGGGGACTTAGAAAAAAAAAGATGCGAGACACAAAAATCTACGAGATTAGCGGCCAAACCCCGAGAAGCAAAAAACCAGAAAAACACACTAAATACAACCCCAAAAATTACAAAAACATCACAGACAGCATGGGGCAACAAGCCAGGACGTCTGAGTGAAGTGGAACGCGAATTTAACTCGATTTAGACGATTCTCGCCACTCGAAAATCGCCTAAGCAAGGAAAAAAATGGCCGCCGAAAAAAATTAAAACAAGGCTACACGACCCCGGACCGCGCAAAACACTGCAAAACGCGTAGCACTTTACACATCACACGACGACCTACAAGATACACTGTTACAAAAGCCGGAAAATGCTCACGAGACGCGTACCACATTAATAACATTACGACTATACAATGGCGCTTTACACAATAAACCAGCGGCTTTCCCTCGCGCACGCAGCCTATTTGTACTGCACACTTGGAACATTCATTACACTGTATAAGCAGAGCACCAACACTCACAATGTATATTGTATGCAGACGCAAACTACAAACAGATTGTAAAGTATATTAATTGACTTAAGAAATCATTCATTATTCCTTAATTACATATACATAGAAATATATATCTCTCTCAGAGGACCAAAAGTACACGTCAGGAGAGGCTCGCAATGAGCACCGAAGGTCCTCACGCTACAAAACGCTTTCAATTATGTCTCAAACAGCATTCCCATGACTTCAAATTTTATTGCCCCATCCTTTTTGAGAGAGAGAGTATAGTGTATAGTAAATAGTAAATAAATAGTACATTTGTGATTCCATTTAAATGTTTAAAAATAAGAAAAATCTATTTCGTGCTCTGGTTTCCAAGAAATACAGTTATTGCAATGCACTTTGGGAAACTGGGTGGGGACATGCAAATGAGTACACAATGTATTTTCACTTAGATCCAAAACCCACTTTATACATGGCTCCTTTTAGGCATATGCTCGCTGTATTACACAGGCTTGATTGTGCCTCATTGTGGACTCATTTGCAAGTCCCCACCCACTTTCCCAGGGTGCAGTGCAATAACTGTATTTATGGGAAACCTGAGCAGGAAATAGTTTTTAAAATTATTAATATTATGATGATTATATAAATATATATATTGTAAGTCCCTACTTCCAGTTTCATACATACACTGACTCCGATTACTAGACGAGTACATCAATAAATCAGACAAGAAAAGTCCAGCGCCATCAGCATATGTAAGCAGACTGTAATCCTAATTAATTCAGCAAATTAGCTAATTAATGTATGCAAATCGCTAATTTTGCATACAAATACAGCAACAACAACATGGAATTTCCTATGACTGACTATAATTGAAAAACATGGATAACACAACATATAGCCAGTTTTCATGCTTGATTTTAGGGTGACAGAGCCCCTTTAACTTACACTTATTTTTCCAGCCTACTCTGGAACCGATTAATATGACAAGTAGAGAAATGACTGTAATAACTATTCTCCCACAGCGGTCTGGTTTATCACATGTATCTCTGGTTATGGGGTTTACCATAATTGATGTAACTGCTAAATATTTATAAATGATACAACATCATTGCATTTTTATTAGCTCTATATCCCTTTTTTGCAATATACAAATTTCAGCAATCACAACATTAATATGGCATTCATCATATATGTTTAGTAGTTCAGTCATGTCCTACTATCTGTAACCCAATTCATCACATCGATTCCTTTTAATAGTTAAAAAAAGGAAAATGACTACTTAAGGGGATATTTTAGGTTCCTGCATTATATAGGGTATGAAATATCCCTGTGTATCTATTTACTTTTATGCACTTTATTTTATTAAGAAGTGCTTATAAGCTCTGGTTTTACTGCCTAAAATGAAACAAATAGTCCTTGTATGGGTCTGCCCTCTGCAGCGTATGCAGACACAGATTCTGTATGGCTGGATGTGCAATGTCATATCCTAGCCTATCAGGGGCCACGTCTCAGCAGAATGTATGAGACAACACAGCACAGCAAGTACAGCAGAGTCTGCATCTGCATACACTGCAGTGGGCAGACTGATACAGGGACTATTTGTTTAATTTTAAGCAGGAAATAAAGAGCTTATAAGCGCTTCATAATTATATAAAGTACATAAAATAATTGCACAGAGATATTATATACCCAGTAACATTCAGGAACCTTCCATATCCCTTTTAATCTCACACAAACAATGAATGGTCTTCTCCATATCCCTCCATACTTGTGTAAGGGGCTTTTCAGTCAATGACACCAAGGATTACAGAAGCCGTCCGTCCTGTTGAGATAAATACTTGCGAGATACTCCTTGTAGCAGGTTTTGTTAATCCTCTGTGCAGGCCACTCCCTACTGAATGCACACTGCTTGTTTCCATTATATCAATGACTGGATGGCGTAGTCATCTATTCTATATATTCTCATAGATTACCAATAGATCTGTACATTTATCCAGTGGTGGAGCTAGTGAATGGAGGGCCCTGGTGCAAAAGAATTGGGGGCCCCTGTTGCAACATCCCTATTCACCTCATAGTGGTCAATAACTAATTATTTAGCACCGGGGCCCTCCATTCATTGCTGCCATCCTCATCTAGGAATATGGACATTTCATGGATCATGAGAGCATCTGATAGAGGAGAAACAGTAGTGAATGAAAATATTTTTTGCCAAAATGCCAAAATAACTTAATAAACTTAATAAACTTAACCTAAAGTTTGCAAAACACCCTTTAAAATCCAAGCTAAATTAGCATAAAATTAATAATTAGTTGCGGCCAATCAGAAGCAGGTACAGCAATGTGGCATATGGGAATTCAGTCTCTGCAGCAAAGCATAATGGGATTAGTAGCCTTTGTTTCCACCATACAGAGATGCAGCAACTGCATTTGCCTGGAAGTATAGGATTAAAAATCATACCTGAATGCAGTTTTTCTATTGGTTAGTACAAGGTGCTTATGTAGGCAGATCTGGGGGCGTGGCAACCATGTTTTTGTATTAAATAAATCTGTATGTAATGTGTGTCTCTAATATACAAAGTTGTGTTAGATTAGAAAGAGTTACACACAGAGAAACTTTCATATACCTTTAAGATTCCAGTAGCAGAGGGCCCCCTGTTTTGGGGTGCTGGTGCTTTGCACCTTTATTAATGTCAGAGTACCATTAGATACCATGGTTGGCACAGCGTGACCTTGTACAGCTGCTATTACCCTCATACCGCAGATCTGTCATGTGTACCAAGAAAAGTTTAACACACAACACGAAACAAAACACTTAAATCTTCTGGCACAAAAAGTAAGGTGTGTCCAATATGGGTAAACTGCGGAGCTCTGGGACAGGCTGAGTCAGCACCTCCATAATGTGATCTGCGTGATATTCATTCTTTCTCACAATATTTACAGACTGATAGGTATCTGTTATGTCTGTCCAAGTGTGATGAAATTAAAACAATTGTGTGTTTCTCTAAAAAAATCTTAAAAGACCACCGTGGTCATTGCAAAGAACTACGATGAAAAATATGCAACATGTTTTTAGGATATAAAAAAAAAAAACAGCTTCTAATTTATTACCGTTTATGTGTAATTACGCTGCTGTGGAATTGGCCGTATTCCGCAGATCAACTTCCTGTAGTGGGAGGAGACTATGAATACACAGGAAGTTTATATCTGCATAATGGGAATGTGGCAGTTAGATCTGTCAGTAGTCTCAGCAGGACAAAGCAAAGCTTTTAGATTACAAAAACACTTTCTAATGTAAATGGAGGGAAGAAAGCAACATGGAGACACACAGTAAAGAATAATTGCATATAAAAGTTGCAATATAAGGATTGTGTTTTTTGCTTTCTAAAAATAATTTGCCCATTTACTTATTAAAAAAATATATAGAAAAAAAGACCCTTTTGGCACTTCATGTTGTGCTCCTCCTTCTTGATGCTGTGTGCATTATGGGTAATAAACAGTCTGAGATGTTTGGAGCAATTATAGGTGACCGCTTTGACACTGGCCATAGCTCAGAATACCCACCAGCAAGTGGTCACATTTTGCCCAAGCTTCCTCCTATAAAGCAGTTTAGTATAAGCTATATAAATGATCTAAAAAAATGTTTTAATGCGTCCTATTGAGAATTTTGATTACTATTACATAGTGTAACAGTGATTCCTGTGTCCCTTTAAGAGGATATTGCTTCTTAACAGAGAAACTTTTGGAACTTGTGGTTTATCAAGAGTATTTTATAGTCTTACTACAGACTTGCCCGTCAAAAATGACGGCAAGAAAATTTTAAGGCTTGCAATGCGAGGCTCTGCCCCCTCTGAGCACCTTCAGCGCTCATTTCGAGCCTCTCCCCAGTCTATTTTACGGGCCTCGACGCTCATCATGAGCCCTGCAAAGAGCGTCTTCGCCGCTCATTGCAGGCCTCTGCAACCTGCGATTTTCATGCTTGGCAATGAGCACCTTCGGCGCTCATTGCGAGCCTCTCCCCCCCCCTCGTTTAGTTTACGGGTCTCATCACGAGCCCTGTAATGAGTGCTCACTCCAGACGTCGTGCAACCCGTCAACAGGCCCCGCGTTGTTCGGCTAAGTGTTACTGGTTTCGGCCTCATTTTGATTATGTTTGAGAAAATTAAAGTTTTTTTTGCCCGCCATTTTTTTCCTCGCTTAGCAGATTTTCAATCTCCTAAAAATGCCAATTAAGCCTAAAATTAGCTTGCAATCTCACTCACAGGCCTTCGGCGCACATTGCAGGCTAAGTAAGTCCTGGGTGTTTCCCTGCAATGAGCGCCTTCTGCACTCATTGCAGCAATGAGCGCCTACATCCTGTTTCAAAGTGTTGCAGGCCCCGTGATGAGCACCTGCAGCGCTCATTGCAGGCTAAGTAAGTCCTGAGTGACTCTCAATGAGCGCCTATGGCGCTCATCGCGAGCCCTACAATGAGCGCCTGTGGCGCTCTCTGCAGCCTATTTCCTGCGGGCCTTGCGATGTGTGCATACGTCGCGCATTGCGCATGTGCAACATGTAACTTTTAACATTGTGTGACGAAAACTCGCAATCATGACAACTATAATATGTGTTGTCCACAACATCCTATAGTTAGACATATAATGAACAAAGCACAACTAGCCCTAGCCTTCCAACAGTAATATAAAGCCATCTTTCCTTGGTCCTGTTTATTGTATAGCCCGCTCATCTTTATCTGTAGGACCCATGTTACTCACAAGGTATCACCAATTCTCACATGATCTCTTCGGAGGTTATGATGTAACTAATTATTTAGCACAGTCTTCCATTGTGTAATAATGGGGTGTCATGTCCCAAGATACAGTTTACAATAATAATGAACCTCCCTCTTGGATACCTGAAGTTCCAATGAGTTGGAAAACTGATGTATATGTTAAGCTTTCTAGAACTGTTTTCTAGAAATAATACTAATAAGAATTCCCACATCAAGTTCATTGGGCAGCAGTATATATGTGCTCTTGTCTCAAGATTCTTCCCCAACTCCTTGCCTCGCTCCAGTAGACTCCTCCTGCCTCAAAAATCTCCATAACGGCACACTACAGCATAATATCACTTACAACCACAATCTACAGTGCAACACACAGACACCTCCACTTGCTTGAGCCTAATGCTTCACACACCGCCATCGACCTCCCGTATCACCCAAACCCTTTACATTGTAAGTTTGTGAGTTTTCATTGTGGTGTCGGTGCTTTAGGGAAAGCTCTATGTATGTAATGACTGGGCCCTCCATTCTTTTGCAATGTGTTAATATTGTTTTTAACTGTTACATATCCCCTCTATAGCACTACTAAATATGTTGGTGTACTACAAATAAATAATAATAATAATATTAATAATAATAATATATGTAGCCTCTTAGGTGTACAGCATGTTATTAGATGGAGCATGATGGAGTTTACTACCTCCATGTTTTGGCTTCCATCAGAGCTATGTACCACCAATGGCAATTTTAAGCCAACATCTAAGTATGTGTGATATCAGTACCATACATGTGATTATAGTCTTTCCTATGAGCTCTTGTAGTGGGAAAGACTCCTTGGTGGGAGACCCTGAGGCATTTCAGCTGTGATTACATATATATGCTGTGAGAGTTTATAAAAACAACTGACTATTCCTGCACTTGTGGGAAACATTTAATGTCATCTACTAACAATGAATCAATAGTCACCCTGCAAATGGGACATTCTGTACTTTTAATCATCAAAATGATTTCCAAGAAAATATAAATTGACATCTGCCAATTACCCCATTTATTAATGGAACTCTGTAATGGTCCAGTTTTCATCTTGTTACTTTCTTGAAACATGACTATCCCTCACCTTGCTCTCTGAATCACGTGTGGCTGAGCAGTCAGGAGGATTCCCTCAAAATAAATGTCAGTGGAGTAGTTTCTGAAGCTTTTTCTTCTGTATCTGGTCCTGGTATAATTGTTCTGTTTCTGTCAAAGAGATTATAGTAAAAAAATAGCACATTTGGACATCTAATAATGCGTTAAAAACATATTTATTTTTCAGAATCTCAATAAATACAGTTTTTGTACTGGGTGGAGACATGCAAATGAGGCCACAATGCATGGTGGAGGACTTCTAACACTCCTTTGCCCACCATATGTTAAATGATGTTTTTGTAAAAAAATCAATGACAAACAGCAGTTACCACTTACCATCCAACACCCAACATTCTGTTCATGATTAACCCATTATGTTTAGAAACCCATTTAATATAACTAGAGAACATAGCATGACTATCAAGAGCATTAGTATATACAGGTATACCTCGCTTAACGCGACCCCGCTATAGCACTCTTTCCAGTCTGATGCCCCCTTAAAGCGATAAATCTTACAATACTGTAGTTTTGAGCAGCAAAAAGCAGGAACAACTCTACACTGGGCCTGTTTAATGTATTGTGAAATGAATCGTGCACGTGGGTGGTGGTTGTTGAAATATTGGTCCACTAATAAAAACCTTTACCTGTAGGGCTGTTCTTGTACATTGTTTGAGGATTTTGTTGAACTGGTACGAAGGTAGAAATAATCCATGCGTTCTTCCTCTCTCCTCATCTCTATGTCTCCTTTTTCTGCAACCATAAATGTACATCTCATATACATGTATTTAAATGTCATACTGTATATTGTTTTTAGAAACATAAGTATATAATCGGTGGGTAAATTCTATCCGACGCGTTTCATCTTTGGGTCAGTTACTGCTCATTAGTGGGATCCAACTAAAGGCTGACAAACATGGCCCATTCTGAAGATAAAGATAGATGACTACTGGAAACTCATCAGCACTGATAAACATACAATGTGAGTGTATGTTGTGAGGGTCTATCATGGTGGACATTTTCATATCACAAACCTAGAACCCTCATTTATCTCCTTTTCGTGTTCCCAATCCCATAGAACTGTAATGAAGAAATAGTGTTTATTCTGCTCCTCATCATTCCACCTCGGCCTACTCCCAACCAAATCCTTTCTCTGATACATAAAACATAATATTTCTTCATCTATTCAACCTTGTTATAACATCCATAACCATTATATTACCTTACAATATAAAAATAAAATAAATTATTAAGAGCCAATTTGATAACTATCAAGAAGTAATGATCATCTGATTTCTGTAAGAAACCTTCAGGGTTTAGCAAAGCTGCTTCTCTCCACCCATATCAGGTGTTGGGAGCAGATCTGCCCAGCAAATTGTCCTAAAATTTTCACTAGACCTGGAATCATTTCCACAGCGACATAAATCAGACACATAAAAATTATCCCAGATGAACTTTTCTTCAAATATGAAACGCGTTGGTTAGAGTGTCTTCTATTAATAGTTTAAGCATAATATTCCTATATAAGATTCATTAATCTGTATTTGTTTCTATGTGTGAAGCTATATCCAATATGGAGATTTTGTACATGTTTAAAGGAAAAAAGGAAATGTTTAAAGGAAAATTTACAAAATTGATAGTGAGAAAGTATTTTTAGAAAAAAAAAATACATAAATGGAGTAGGCACTTTTTTTTATTTATCTGTCTTACCTTAAAGGACCACTGTGGTTACATTTTTTTTCTTATGGTCTTAAGGAATAAAGATAAGGAATAGCAAGGGTCAAGAAGTAAGTGAAAGTTAAATTAGGTAGGAATGTGTGCAAAGTTAAAAAAGTTTTTTCATTTAGTAGGAGAGGGAATGGGTCTGATAGAAAGTAATTTGAGGTCTGGGAACAAGCTCTATGTATGTTTTATTTAAGCTCAAAGATAGGACCCTCCCTTCTTTTGCAATGTATTAATATTGTTTTTACCTTGTATTTAACCCCTGTATAGCCCTATGGATTTTTTTGGGATGCATAACAAATAAGGATATTAATAAATAAATCTCTGTTTTGTTCAATTTATCTAGTTCCTCCTCTGCCTACGTTGAACCGGGGACCCAAGTTAGATGAAGGAGAGGGGAAGACACTGGTGGCTTCCTGTACAGCAGAGGGGAATCCGGCACCCGCCGTGAGCTGGGAAACTGAGGTGGATGGGACCAACATCACTCGTACATCAGTGCACCCTCGATCGGCCTCTGTTACCAGCGAGTTTTATGTGGTGCCTACTCGCAGTATGAATGGAAAACCCTTGACGTGTATTGTCTCACACCCAGGATTTCAGCACGAGAAAAGAATTACACAAGTTCTTAATGTGAACTGTAAGTATATTTTCTGTTAAAAAGGATATAATGAGATGCTTTTGAGCTGACTATAGTAGCACAGCCCTCTATAAACCTCACAACACACCCACTAGGGATAACTTAAAGGTACATTGTAGTCAAAACATTTCTACTATGCATTTAAACGATCATGTTTCAAACATTACTAACTGTACAAAAATTATGTTAAAGTGAGATGGGTGGGATTGGGTTCACCTGTTCTTTTCCTTGATAAAGACCGGCAAGGATCCTTGTACAGCCATAAGTTATTTTTATAAAATTTCTCTGACTGTAAAACTAAACAAACACAGATGAGTTAATCAGTGTGAGTCTATAATACAATAAACCTCTGAAACTGATTACTCTCATATAAAGAATAATTTTGCTGCACATTTCCTGTCCTTAGACCTTGCTAGTATCTCAATCCAAGGCCATGAAGATGACTGGTTTGCTGGAAAAGAGGGTGCCATGCTCAAGTGTCTTTGTGAAGGAAACCCATCCCCAACATATAAGTGGTCCAGGTAAGTCAATCCATTTTCTATAATGGTGTCCTCCATGAAATGCATATAAATATCTCAGTATCCGTGTAGTAATATTAAATATTTGTCTTTTAACCTTTTCACATTGACATGGGAAGTTATGTACCAAACCTGCACTGTCACAACGTTACTCATCTGTATCAATCCTTTGTGTTACCCATCTGACCAATACAAATACTACACATTTTTGAGGATACTCTGTATAGTACAGCCCTGCATAAAATGGTGATATAAATTCTGGAAAGTCCCCGTCACAAATGCTTTAATGTCTGGTTTCCATTGGGTGCCCAATGCAAGGGGAAAAAGGGTGAGGTGAACAATGCACAGGTAACGATGCCCATTCATCGTCATCTGCTGACCAAAAACTCAGGCCTAGGCCACTGAACTTAAGTCAAGCCTTCTGCCCCTGGACACTTCCATTATGCACACTGTAGATGCAGGAATAATTTGCTGGACATATAATTTGTGAGAAGACCCCAGTACTGTGCAGATTTCCCAATGAGATAGTCAGACAAGATGTAGGCTGCTCTTTACACACCATGTTGCTTGGCTTTCCTAGATATTAAAGGGTTGGTTAATGATCATGTTTTTATAACATATAAGCGGTAAAGTTCACTGTGATTAAAAAAGGCTCATATTTTGTGAAACAAAACATACAGTATTGAATATAGTTGGATTTCCCATTATCTTTTGGCTGGAGGTCCTCCCATCTTTTCCAAAAATGGAAAATGTATCTTATTTATACATATATTGAAAATAATGCTGCTAATAAAACCTAAATTGCTAGTATAGGACTGTAACTACATATGCCAAGAGGTAGGGTGATAGAAGCAATGTATAATCCCAGAGTGTATACCTCCTATCTGGAAGGCTTAACAAGGGTTTCAGCCGCAGAACTAACATCTGGATTGCAATTACCTACATTTGCCTATTTACTGCACAATTTTGGTGACAAGGCATAGAGAAATGAGCCAAACAATTCAGGTGCTCCAGACTAAGCACTGTAATCTTTCTCATAAAACATTGATGTTTTATATTGCAATAAATTGGAAAATTATTAATTTAAAGTTAGAGAAAATATGATAGGCACAATTTACATTAGATGTACTTGACATAAAAAACTATTGGTTTGATAAGGACTTGAAAAATCTTCGAAAGTTACTAATATTATAATTGGAAACTTGTCATTTGTTGTAATACCTGTAAGACATAATATTAAAACAAAAATAATAAGATACTTAAGACGAAAAAAAAGTAAAAATTATTTTTATTGATTTTTATATTCAACTTAATTTATGAAAGCTGGACCATTACACTGACCTTTAGTAAAAGCTTCCTGGTAAAATTGCATTTTTAACTTCTTATTAAAGTTGTACTGCTCTGCAGCATATTTGCTATTATCAATATAAAATCCACTTGTATGGAGTTAAAATGTTGTAAAATCCCTGGCATAGGCTGGGCATTTTATTAACAGTTTTGTAATTGTCCTGTTGCTTTTAATAGCCCTCATCAAATTGCTTTTACTAGTGTTAAATGATAAAGGCCACCTTGGATTAGTATAAATTGCTATTTGACCCACCATGGATAATATAGTAATATGCATTATGCATCCTCACATAATTTCTTTTTATTATGGGGGAATGAAAAGGTCTCTGATCAGAGAAATGCACTTGAAAAATTACAATTCCTCCTGTTGTAGTACTGGAGTTTTACAGTAGCTCCTTAAGAAAGTTCAGTCTTACATAGTACTCACACCTCCATAAAGAGAGAATCCCAAGGCAAACGTCCTAACGTGCTACTAAGAAAAGACACAATAGCATGAAAGGAGCCAGTGATCCTGGATCAGCCCAGAAATGCTTATTCATCTAAAAAGAGCAACCTCTTGTATTCATCATAAAACTTCACTGAGACTGGACTGGCTGCAACATGTCAGGGCAGAGAGGCAGCCAGACTCAAAGACAATGAGTAAAGCCCTGCGCGTCTGATTAGCGAGGTGGAAAGATATTCAGCCCTAGTAAATTTACAAATATATCCAAAAAATTAAATATCTTAGGAACTATTGTTACAACATATAACTGTCACTAGGCTATACTGATACTGTGTATAGATAAAGATATTGATAAAGAGGATTAATATTGCCACTATGTAATACTGATGTAGAGATGTAAAATTATCAGTTGACTACTGTAACTCATTCCTTTCTTGCCTCCATCACCCATCTATCCCAACTCCAATCCATTAGGAAATAACATTTAAAATCCCTGACCCTAACATAAAAAGCCATCAACAGTGCACCACCTTATATCTCTACTCTCGTCTCAAAATACTCCCCCAACCGCTCTCTCCATTCTGATAATGACCTTCTTCTTTCCTCCTTTCCTGTCACCTCCTCTCACTCCTTCAGGACTTTTCATATGTAGCCCCTACTCTCTGGAACTCCTTGCCTCGCTCCACTAGACTTACAATGTTCAAAAACTCACTAAAAAAACATCTGTATCACCTTCAGCCTTAAAATGTACAATGCCTCACCCAAACCCTTCAGATTGCAAGTTTTCTATCCTGATGGTGCTTTAGTGAACGCTTTATGTACGTTTGATTCTAAGCTCCACAACCGGACTCTCCATTCTTTTGCAATGTGTTATAATTGTTTTTCCTTCTACTAAGCGCTACAGAATATGTTGGCACATTACAAATAAAGGATAATAATCATTACGTTATATTAATACAGAATGGTAATGGTTGTCATGCAACACTGAGGGGTAACAATGTGCTAAGACATATATTGTACAAGACTAACTTGTCCATACATAGTATTGATACAGAAGTGTAACATTGGCATTGTGCCGCACTGATAGAAAGGGGTAACATTGTGATTGTGCAGTTTATAGAGATATAACACTGGCACTAGCATACATGACACATTCACATACTTGTGATACAGAGATATAACACTGGCGCTAGCATACATGACACATTCACATACTTGTGATACAGAGATATAACACTGGCGCTAGCATACATGACACATTCACATACTTGTGATATAGAGATATAACACTGGCGCTAGCATACATGACACATTCACATACTTGTGATACAGAGATATAACACTGGAGCTAGCATACATGACACATTCACATACTTGTGATACAGAGATACAGTTGCAAGCAAAAGTATGTGAACCCTTTGGAATGATATGGATTTCTGCACAAATTGGTCATAAAATGTGATTTGATCTTCATCTAAGTCACAACAATAGACAATCACAGTCTGCTTAAACAAATAACACACAAAGTATTAAATGTTGCCATGTTTTTATTCAACACACCATGTAAACATTCACAGTGCAGGTGGAAAAAGTATGTGAACCCTTGGATTTAATAACTGGTTGAACCTCCTTTGGCAGCAATAACTACAACCAAACGTGTCCTGTAGTTGCAGATCAGATGTGCACAACGGTCAGGAGTAATTCTTGACCATTTCTCTTTACAGAACTGTTTCAGTTCAGCAATATTCTTGGGATGTCTGGTGTGAATCGCTTTCTTGAGGTCATGCCACAACATCTCAATCGGGTTGAGGTCAAGACTCTGACTGGGCCACTTCAGAAGGCGTATTTTCTTCTGTTTAACCCATTCTGTTGTTGATTTACTTCTATGCTTTGGGTCGTTGTCCTGTTGTAACACCCATCTTCTGTTGAGCTTCAGCTGGTGGACAGATGGCCTTAAGTTCTCCTGCAAAATGTCTTCATAAACTTGGGAATTCATTTTTCCTTCGATGATAGCAATCCGTCCAGGCCCTGACGCAGCAAAGCAGCCCCAAACCATGATGCCCCCACCACCGTACTTCACAGTTGGGATGAGGTTTTGATGTTGGTGTGCTGTGCCTCTTTTTCTCCACACATAGTGTTGTGTGTTTCTTCCAAACAACTCAACTTTAGTTTCATCTGTCCACAGAATATTTTGCCAGTACTGCTGTGGAACATCCAGGTGCTCTTGTGCAAACTGTAAACGTGCAGCAATGTTTTGCTTGGATAGCAGTGGCTTCCTCTGTGGTATCCTCCCATGAAATCCATTCTTGTTTAGTGTTTTACATATCGTAGATTCGCTAACAGGGATGTTAGCATATGCCAGAGACTTTTGTAAGTCTTTAGCTGACACTCTAGGATTCTTCTTCACCATTGAGCAGTCTGCGCTGTGCTCTTGCAGTCATCTTTACAGGACAGCCACTCCTAGGGAGAGTAGCAGCAGTGCTGAACTTTCTCCATTTATAGACAATTTGTCTTACCGTGGACTGATGAACAGCAAGGCTTTTGGAGATACTTTTATAACCCTTTCCAGCTTTATGCAAGTCAACAATTCTTAATCGTAGGTCTTCTGAGAGCTCTTTTGTGTGAGGCATCATTTACATCAGGCAATGCTTCTTGTGAAAAGCAAACCCAGAACTGGTGTGTGTTTTTTATAGGACAGGGCAGCTGTAACCAACACCTCCAATCTCATCTCATTGATTGGACTCAGGTTGGCTGACACCTCACTCCAATTAGCTTTTGGAGATGTCATTAGTCTAGGGGTTCACATACTTTTTCCACCTGCACTGTGAATGTTTACATGGTGTGTTCAATAACAACATGGTAACATTTAATTCTTTGTGTGTTATTAGTTTAAGCAGAGTGTGATTGTCTATTGTTGTGACTTAGATGAAGATCAGATCACATTTTATGACAAATTTGTGCAGAAATCCATATCATTCCAAAGGGTTCACATACTTTTGCTTGCAACTGTATAACACTGGAGCTAGCATACATGACACATTCACATACTTGTGATACAGAGATATAACACTGGAGTTAGCATACATGACGCATTCACAGTAAATATTTCATTATTTTCACATTGCACAACACACAACACCATGACATAAATGCACAGCACACATTACACCGTCTCACACTGTGCAGCTCACAGTACTTCGTGACATGAACACATTTAGACTTGTTAGCATCCAATTGCTCAGCGCCTGTCCATGTGTAACCAGCCTGGGAGCTTGTATGAAATGACAGCTCTGAGACCTTGCAGGACGGGTTTGTGATGTCATCAATTGCTCCCCTCTCTACGAGTTGGAGCATGTGCGAAGGGATTGCTGGGAGTTTGGCGACTGTACAGACAATATACTGTACACGTTCTGTCAGTTGTGACTTAAGAACCCTATTATAATTTATATATATATATAAATTATTATTATAGTTCATTTAAAACGCGCCGACATATTACATAGCGCTGTACATAAATTAAGTTCAGACAAAGATAAATACAGATTAACATTTAGCAAAGCAAGGAGGGCCCTGTCTTTGAGCTTGGGATCCAATGTCCATGGTGACTTCCCAATGTACTTAGGATAGAAACTCGCAGCCTTACAGTCTAAGGTATAGTGAGTGGTAAAATAGGGAGAGAGAGGTGATAAGTGTGTTAGGGTGAGGGAGGGAGGGATGGGGAGAGGGGAGGGAGAGAAAGGAGGAAGGCAGAGAGAGGGAGAGGAATAGGGAAGGAGGGAGAGACAGAGGGCCCACAGAGAGAGACAGCACTGAGAGAGAAAGAATAAACAACTGAAGATACTATATGATGCCATCATTTATGATGGGCCAGTTACTACAAAATACACTGCACAAGTTAGGCACCAGCCCAACTCTGGTGAGCTCCATTTTAAGATTGAAACAGTGCCATCTGTGGGAAGGCCTCCTGGCTTGTGCATAATCCATCATATGCTTTGCTTAATTCTGTGTAATACAGTGAGCATATGCCTAAAAGTAGCCATGTATAAAGTGCTTTTGGATTTTGAGAGTGCACTGTGGTCTCACTTCATTCTGTTTCTTTGCAGGGTGAATGTGTCTCTCCCAGACGGTGTCAAATTTGAAGGGAACACCATGATTTTCCAGAGTCCTCTCACTATGGAGGATTCCGGTGTCTACACGTGCCAAGCTACTAATGCTGTGTCCAGCAGACAAACCAGTGCCACTGTTTCCATCTCAGGTACGACACTCTTACATCTATATCTCACTCCTTGTTATCTAATTATAATATTTTGTTACTTATCACAAACAATAATGTAGATAACAATATTTAGTATGTGATGTGAGGAAAACTAGTGGTATTGGGTGATAGCCCCATACTTCAGTCTGTTTCTTCGTCAGCTGTCACAGGAAGCTTATGTGAGCAGAAAGCATTAGAAAAAGTATTACAATGAGCAGTGAGTACATTACAATGAGCAGTGAGTACATTACCATGAGCAGTGAGTATATTAGCATGAGCAGTGAGTACATTACCATGAGCAGTGAAGGTATTACCCTTAGTAGCGAGTATATTACCATGAGCAGTGAGGGTATTACCATTAGTAGTGAGTATATTAGCATGAGCAGTGAGTACATTACCATTAGTAGTGAGTATATTACCATGAGCAGTGAGTGCGTTATCATGATCAGTGAGTATATTAGCATGAGCAGTGAGTGTATTAACATGAGCAGTGAGTGCGTTATCATGATCAGTGAGTATATTAGCATGAGCAGTGAGTGTATTAACATGAGCAGTGAGTGCGTTATCATGATCAGTGAGTATATTAGCATGAGCAGTGAGTGTATTAACATGAGCAGTGAGTGTATTACCATGAGCAGTGAGTATATTAGCATGAGCAGTGAGTGTATTAACATGAGCAGTGAGTGCGTTATCATGATCAGTGAGTATATTAGCATGAGCAGTGAGTGTATTAACATGAGCAGTGAGTGCGTTATCATGATCAGTGAGTATATTAGCATGGGCAGTGAGTATATTACCATGAGCAGTGAGTGCGTTATCATGATCAGTGAGTATATTAGCATGATCAGTGAGTATATTAGCATGAGCAGTGAGTGTATTACCATGATCAGTGAGTATATTAGCACTAGCGATTTCCCCAGCAAAAATGACAGCATAAAAATGTTAAGCCTTGCAATGCTGTTGTTTGCCACATAGTGTGAGGCTCTCCCCCCTCTACTTTATGGCCCCCCGAAACTCTGCGAGGCTCTACCCCCTCTAACTTGCGTCCCTCAAGATGAGCACCATTGGCGCTCATCGCAGGCCTCGCAATGAGTTGCTTTGCAGCTCATTGCATGCTGCTGCATGCGCTGCGTGCATGCGCAAGCCCGTAACTTCGCGAGCATTACAATCTCTCTCATCACTGTGTCTCTTCCCCCTCTCTCCCTCCCTAGTGCCTCTTTCCCCCTCTCCCTCCCTAGTGCCTCTTTGCCCTCCCTCTCTCCCTCCCTAGTGTCTGTTTGCCCCCCCCCCCCTCCCTCCCCAGTGTCTCTTTCCCCCCTCTCGCTCTCGTCTCTTTGGGCCCCCTCTGCATTTGCAGCTTGGCGGCGCTTAAACCTGTATCTTTTTTCAAGCCTGCAAAGCTGAATTGCTATTGCTCAAAGCCTTGCAGGCCTGAAAAAAAAAGTTACAGGCTTAAGCGTTGCCATTTTTTTTCAAGCTCGGAAGCCGTTGGGAGGCCACCAAAAGACGCCAATTGAGTAGCAAATTAGCTTTCAACCTCACTTTCAGACTCCCTGTCTCAGGGGGAGGCAGAGAGCCTATAAGTGAGGTTGAAAGGTAATTTTCTATTCAATTGGCGTCTTTTGGCGGCCTCCAAACTGTTTCTGAGTTACAGGCCTAAAAGAAAAATGGTGGCAGTTAAAATCAAGTTACCGGCTTGAAAAAAGATGACAATGCCATTTTTTTTTCAAGCCTGTAACTTGATTTTAACCGTTGCCATTTTTTTTTCAAGCCCGTAACTAGGAAGCCATTCAGAGCCTCTCCTCCCTCTACCTTGCAAGCCGAAGGCGCTCGTCACAGGCCTCTCCCCCCTCTAACTTGTGGGCCTCATTGCGGATCTTGGCAAACCCGTAACTTACGGGCCTCGCGATGAGCGCTCATTGCGCATGGTCAAGCCTGTAACTTTTAACATAGCGTTACCAGCAAACTTGCAATTATGACAACTATATATATGATGAGCAGTGAGGGTATTAACATTAATAGAGAGTATATTACCATGAGCAGTGAGTATATTAGCATGAGCAGTGAGTGCATTACCATGAGCAGTGAGTACATTACCATGAGCCGTGAGTGTATTACCATGAGCAGTGACTACATTACCATGAGCAGTGAGTACATTACCATGAGCAGTGAGTGTATTACCATGAGCAGTGAGTGTATTACCATGAGCAGTGAGTATATTAGCATGAGTAGTGAGGGTATTACCATGAGCAGTGAGTGTATTACCATGAGCAGTGAGTACATTACCATGAGCAGTGAGTGTATTACCATGAGCAGTGAGTGTATTACCATGAGCAGTGAGTATATTAGCATGAGCAGTGAGTGTATTACCATGAGCAGTGAGTGTATTACCATGAGCAGTGAGTGTATTAGCATGAGTAGTGAGGGTATTACCATGAGCAGTGAGTGTATTACCATGAGCAGTGAGTGTATTACCATGAGCAGTGAGTGTATTACCATGAGCAGTGAGTGTATTACCATGAGCAGTGAGTGTATTACCATGAGCAGTGAGGGTATTACCATGAGCAGTGAGTGTATTAGCATGAGTAGTGAGGGTATTACCATGAGCAGTGAGTGTATTACCATGAGCAGTGAGTGTATTACCATGAGCAGTGAGTGTATTACCATGAGCAGTGAGTGTATTACCATGAGCAGTGAGTGTATTACCATGAGCAGTGAGTATATTAGCATGAGTAGTGAGGGTATTACCATGAGCAGTGAGTGTATTACCATGAGCAGTGAGTGTATTACCATGAGCAGTGAGTGTATTACCATGAGCAGTGAGTGTATTACCATGAGCAGTGAGTATATTAGCATGAGCAGTGAGTGTATTACCATGAGCAGTGAGTGTATTACCATGAGTAGTGAGGGTATTACCATGAGCAGTGAGTACATTGCCATGAGCAGTGAGTACATTGCCATGAGTAGTGAGTGTATTACCATGAGCAGTGAGTACATTACCATGAGCAGTGAGTACATTACCATGAGCAGTGAGTATATTAGCATGAGTAGTGAGTGTATTACCATGAGCAGTGAGTACATTGCCATGAGCAGTGAGGGTATTACCATGAGCAGTGAGTACATTGCCATGAGCAGTGAGGGTATTACCATGAGCAGTGAGTACATTGCCATGAGTAGTGAGTGTATTACCATGAGCAGTGACTACATTACCATGAGCAGTGACTACATTAGCATGAGCAGTGAGTACATTACCATGAGCAGTGAGTGTATTACCATGAGCAGTGAGTATATTAGAATGAGCAGTGAGTGTATTACCATGAGCAGTGAGTGTATTACCATGAGCAGTGAGTGTATTACCATGAGCTGTGAGTATATTAGCATGAGCAGTGAGGGTATTACCATTAGTAGCGATTATATTACCATGAGCAATAAGTGTAATAACATGAGCAGTGAGTGTGTTACCATAAGTAGTGAATATATTACCATTAGCAGTGAGTACATCACCATACTTAGTTATTATATCACCATTAGCAGTGAATATATTACAATAAGTAGTGAGTATATTACCATTAGCAGTGAGTACATCCCCATACTTAGTTATTATATCACCATTAGCAGTGAATATATTACCATAAGTAGTGAGTATATTACCATTAGCAGTGAGGCAGTGACAAATGATCAGCGCTCTTCATTGGCTGCCTTCCAGCCAGTGCCAATAAGCTGTTTATTACAAAGGGAACCCATGTTGATAAAAAAAAGTCTCAGATAACGAAGAGCACCCGCTCCTGTCCAGACACAAGCTTGTGACTAACCATTCTGCACTGCCTCACAGCCAGAGCCTCTCCCAACTCATTGATAACTTCATAGGCGATGATAGACAGGTGATCAATGTTTGGGGAAAAAAGTTTAATATTCTGTAATTAGGGAGGTGGTGTTTTATCATAGGAAGGATAGGTGAATGAGTGGGGTTATAACTAGAGACACAAAACTGACAAATAATAAACCAAAGGCCCATAATATGGAAGGTTTTGATGATCTTTCCACAAAGATGCTACAAGAATTTTAAAGAACAAACATTAGGGTTTCAAAAGGTCTCTGCCATGCAAAATTTGCATTTTCTGGTGCAATAAACGGGCTCACCCATTACTATAACGAGCTCTTCCTTCCGCTCAATTCCAGCTATTAGAAAACAAAACGATTGTAAGTGAATTACAGCTTTTACTGAGCCAAGGTGTGGTCAGGGTGGGACTGAAACTTCAAAGTGAAGGTGGAATAGGAACAAAATGACATTAAAGTCACAAGCGTCACCTGGAGAAGAGACCTGGCTAGTTTCTATCAATCATTTGTGTCTCGGCTGAGTGAAGTGCACTGATGTTAAGGGCATGGTGGCCTTCAAAGATCAGGTTTTTTCTTTGTTTCTATGTTTTAGATCACTGCATGGGTGAAAATTAAGAATATAGCTTGGGCTGGTGGTGATATTAGTAATAAGAAAGATCGTGTGTCGATCCTACTTTGGTTACAAACAAAATAATCAGCTTAAGGTTTTAACCATGAAGTCAAATCTGTCGTTGCGTCATGTCGGTCTCTTCATGACCTTAATAATTGCAGCACGCACGGCACATCTGTCAGCCACTGCCCCTCTGAGCTCCATCAAGCTCATGTTCATTGCTTGACTCATCTATCCATCATCTCCTCTGCCATCCTCTTCTTTGTATTCTGTATTCATCTGTAAAGTCAGATCACTGATGTTAGGATCCTACCGCTAATGCCAAATTATTAACTGTAAAGCCAGGCCACCAATGGGCAGATCTCACAACTGCCAAAACATTACCAGTTGAGTTACTTATGGCCAGATCCACTTCTTACACCAAATTTTAACTGCAAATCCAGGTCACGAATGAGCAAGTTCCACCCCTGGTACCCAGTTATAAACTTTATTAAAGCCAGAGCATTGTTCATGAGCTCAAATATTTTGGCCATATCATGAGAAGACAGGGTTATCTAGAGAACACTCTAATGCTGGGAAGGTTTGAAGCCAAACAAAGAAGGGGGCAGCAGAGATGGATAGATTAGGTAATTGAAGCAATGAACAATAGCTTGAGGGAGCTCAGATGGGCAGCGGCTGATAGATATGCCTGGCATGCTGCGCTCCATATGGTCATGGAGAGTCGGATCTGAATGAAAGTGCATCACAGAAGATCATTGATGTGCAGATCCCCCTGCTAACACCATTTTATTAACCTCAGGTAACAGATGTGTAGATACCATTACTTCGTTATCAGCAGTAAAGCCAAGTCGCTGACATGCAGATCCCACAGTTTAATCCAAATCATTTTGTGCAAAGCCAGGTCACATACAGAGGGGGGGAAAAGTATTTGATCCCCTGCTGATTTTGAACATTTGTCCACTGACAAAGACCCCTTTGACTTAGTACTTGGTGGCAAAACCCTTGTTGGCAATCACAGAGATAAGATGTTTCTTGTAGTTGGCCATCAGGTTTGCACACATCCCAGAAGGATTTTTGTCCCACTCCTCTTTGCAGATCCTCTCCAATTCATTAAGGTTTCGAGACTTATGTTTGGCAACCTTCAGCTCCCTCCACAGATTTTCTATGTGATTAAGGTCTGAAGACTAGCTAGGCTACTTAATGTGCTTCTTCTTGAGCCACTCCTTTGTTGCCTTGGTTGTGTGTTTTGGGTCATTGTCATGCTGGAATACCCATCCACGACCCATTTTCAATGTCCTGGCTGAGGGAAGGAGGTTCTCACCCAAGATTTGAAGGTACATGGCCCGTCCATTGTCCCTTTGATGCAGTGCGGTTGTCCTGTCCTCTTAGCAAAACACCCCCAAAGCATAATGTTTCCACCTCCATGTTGGACGGTGGGGATGGTGTTCTTGGGGTCATAGACATCATTCCTCCTCCTCCAAACACGGCGAGTTGAGTTGATGCCAAAGAGTTCGATTTTGGTCTCATCTGACCACAACACTTTCACCCTGTTCTTCATTCAGATGTTCATTGGCAAACTTTAGATGGGCCTGTACATGTGCTTTCTTGAGTAGGGGCACTTTGCGGATGCTGCAGGGGTTTTAGTTCTTCATGGCGTAGTGTGTTACCAATTGTTTTCTTGGTGACTATGGTCCCAGCTGCCTTGAGAGCATTAACAAGATCCTCCCGTGTAGTTCTGGGCTGATTCCTCCCCGTTCTCATGATAATTGAAACTCCACGAGGTGAGATCTTGTATGGAGCACCAGACCAAGGGAGACTCTCTTTAAGAGAGTGCTCCTAATCTCAGATCATTACCTGTATAAAAGACACTTTTTTGACGTGTTATTTTTTTTTTTTGTTATTCTGTTTCTCAGTGTTAAAATACACCGACCATTAAAATTATAGACTGATCATTTCTTTGTCAGTGGACAAACGTTCAAAATCAGCAGGAGATCAAATACTTTTTTCCCTCACTGTATGTGTAGATAATACTGCAGCAAGTTTGTGGACATAAAGCCATGTTGCTGAAGTGCAGATCCTGCAAAGCCAGGAAACTGATGTGCACATTCCATCAAGTTATCATCTATAAAGCTAGATAACAGAATCCCACTGTTGACACTAAGAGCACGATTCAATTAGAAGCCTGCATCTCGCGGTATACAGGCCGTATGTCTGCAGGCATACTGCGGGCTCACAGACTGCTACAATTCTGGTGCTATTCAATTGAACCAGCCTGTAAGTTACGGGCCAAAAGCCAAAACCGTATACCATGCACTTATCCGTAGCAGTTCAAGGCGGGAATACGATCAATTAAGCAAGACCGTAACAGCCCATTTAGAAACAGCCAATAGAAAATGAGACCGTCATCATGAGGTCAGTAAAACATGGAGGTTACATGCCAATCAATTAGCGTTTAGGGGTCCGATATGCGATCGGATTTGCAAAACACAAAATAATAAAAGTGAATGCCAATACTGTTCTAGTCCATGTGGGTGGCCTGATATGCATTAACTCATTGATTCCTGAGATCCATATAACCCTGAAATGACACATAATAAAATTATTTTTTATTGCCAATTTGCAGTGCAGTAGTGATTTTTTATTTGCATTTACAGTGCTACGAATAGGTGTTTAACCCCCTTGCGGGTCCTCTCTAGCACTCGTAGGATTTTTTCTACATTTACCATTTACGGTTGTGAAAACATTTGCGGGCTCAGGGAATTGTAGCAATTGAATAGTGATTTGCGATGTTAGCACTTGTAACTCTTGCGGACGGGAAAGATCAAAAGCTTCAGGAGGCTGTAAGTTCCGGGTTTCACAACCGCAAAGTTTTCAAGCCCGTAACCCATTTGGAGCCCGCAAAAAGACGCCAATTGAATAGTAAATTAACTTACGGCCTCACTTACGGGCTCCAGTAACTTACGATTGCTCAATTGAATCTGGCCCTAAATTTTTAACTGTCAAGGAAGATGGTGGGTCCCACTTCTCACTCCAAGTTGTTATATGTTGTTAGACATAAGGTTAGGTCTCTGATATGCAGAAGCCCTCAACAAAACCCACAAAAGACCATAGTGTAGCAAGCTATAGTGCACATGTTCAGCTCCTCTGCAGAAGAGCTAAGAATCAAGATAGAGTGCAATGAAAGTAAAATTCAACATTTTGGGATTTTTAAAGGTTAATGATCAATCATTCCATATGGACCATTTGAATATGTGTTTAATAGCAGGAAAAATGCATTAATGAGTAAAGTAAATGAATAAAATTCACTGGCAGCCGCTCCACATGCATGGTCAGTCATTGGTAAGGACAACTTGGTTGTTGACTTATGGAGGGTGAGTCTTGTGGTTTTATGTACTATGATCTTTGGCACTGCTGACCCCGCCATGACTGTGAATGGAGCATGCTGAGGATGGTGCATGGTTACATAGAATGTACTACCACATTGGTCCTTGCTCCTCTTTTGGGATCTGCATTTATTTCTTAGTACACATATCAACATCAGTGATGAGAAGTGGTGAATTATAAGGAGCAATTTAGCCTAGGACCATTTGCATCCCTGTGTCCTCAAGAACGTGAGCAGCTTCCATGGGGATTTGTGATGTCAATGGAGAACAATGATACAAAAAATAATTGCCATATATTTAATACTTCTATGACATGACTTAAATAAAAGGAATTTGAGCAAGAACTTCAGATCATATATCTCAAGTATAATAACCATACAGAAGAACATATCTTCAAATGTAATAACTACTTAAGAGACATATTATTGTCTTTTGCTCTTTTTAATGCATATTCTAACATCCCCTCAGTGAACATAACCAGTAATACCAGATTTTTTACTAAATGTTATCCCCATCCCCTGAACCAGAGAGGCCTCTCCATGTCATACCGGAACCTTCCATTATGAGTCACTGTTCTCTTGCACAAACACGGCTGTAAAGTAAATGTTTTTGTTAGTGTTAGAACCCAACCTACTGGCTGAGTAAATAAGTTACAAGACTACAAGAGACGTGCCCTAAATCATACACTCACGGCTTTGTCTTCATGCCTAAACAGTGCAGAAGGAGATAAGATCTGAACAAGCATCTGGACTTAAATGTGTAGGAGGAAGAATCACAGCCCCTAACCCAAACTGCAGACATTGCTATGAATTTTAGACTAGATATTTCATGTAGACAGGCATATTTTTATTGTTTAGTCTTTCAGTCGTGTCTGACTATGCGTGACCCAATAGACTACAGCATATCTGTCAGCTACCGCCCCTCCTTCAATTACCACATTTATCCATCTCTGCCTCTGCCATCCTCTTCGTGTGCCTTCAATCCTTCTTCTCAAGGGAATCCTGTCTTCTAGTGATATGGCCAAAATAGTTGAGCTTTAACCTCATAATTATACCTTAAAGTGAACAGTTTGGCTTCATTTGTAGTATTGATTAGAAAGTAACTCTAAGCAGTTTTCTACAACACCACATTTCAATGGCATCAATTATATGCCGATCAGCCTTCTTTATGGTTCGGCTCTCACATCCATATGTTACTGCTAGGAATACCATAGTCAGACATATAGGTGTAAATTACAGTGATATACAGTACTGTTAAATAACAAGTAGATTATTTCACCACTAATCTCTAATGGAAAGGTCACGAGTGAAACATGTTAAGAAGAATTCAACCCATCAGGTACCTCCAGACATGTCATGGTACTCTAATCCAAAGTGATAATGTGATGTGCAGCCCACTCACCAAGCTCACTATAACACAAGACTGAGCACTTGGGTAGGGCTTGCCCTGGCTAAGCCTGTTTCCTATGTCTTATATTCGACTTGCTTTTATATTTTTCTGCTACCATGAATTGCCTCTAATTGTACTCCGAGAAAGAACATTGCCATTATACTACTAATTCCAAAAACTTGCCTCTACTAAATAACTGCTACCATGAGTTCACCTCTATACTATATTTTTGCTATCACAGCCATGTATCTACCATATTTGCTAACTTGACCTTGCATCTACTATATTTGCCATCACAAGTGTTCCATGATCCCTACAGTGGCTCTATACACTTACCTGTGGTGAGCTCATCAATCATGAACCGACTAATCATTGCTAGTTATTTCTAGTCCAGGCCTTGCCCATTGACTTTCAGCAATAGTAAAAGCAGAAATGTAATTACCAGCCATTTCATCTTCTGCACCATTCACTCCACTAGTGTACTCTCTGCTACTTGTCTTTGCCTTCTGTACCCCCCTTCTGAGTTGTCTTATGACTAGTGGCTCTGGCCTCCACTCAGCGACTTGCGAAGCAAAGAATAAAATGGGGACATTAGGTTCACCGGGCACTTGCTCCTGCTCTTTAAGTTTGCTATTATAAATAATAATGATGCCACTAAACATGGACCAAACATGGAGCACAGTTTGTTCTAGGACCATCTGTATCTATGTGTCATCGACAGTGTTATATGGCAAAATATCTACATTAGTCACAGACTTAGTAGAGGTCAGATTATGGAGTCAGGTGGGAAAATGGAATCATATTTAAAGAATAATGTCCATATCTCTATATTTCTAATTATTGTTAATTTCTCCTCTTCTAGAGAGTCAATCGAAGAAGGTGGATGTGGTCTCCGTGTCCCTGATTTCTGTGGCTGTGGTAACTGCTATCTTACTAGTGATTCTGGTTATAACTGTGCTTATGGTGAATCGTCATCATAAAAGAAGAACAAAGAGACTGTCTGAGAAGATGTAAGTCCTGTTTTTCAAAAGTGTGCTACCCGAACAGACTATGTTTCATTTGCATATTATAGCACATACAAAACTGGAACAGCAAAATGAAAATTATGCATAGGTTGATGAGCTAGTACCCCATAAAATGGGTTTTATGTCAAAAATGCAATTTCAAAGATCCATTCAAATGATTACAAGTGTCCCACGAGTAAATTTGTGAATTTTCTTGCAAATATTCTGGAACAGAATATTACTGAATTTCTCAATATTTGAATTATTTTGCATTATTTATACTGTAACACCGATTATTCTCCTTATGTCTGTTCTAGTGAAGAACTTTCTACTCTATCCAGAGAAGCCTCAAGGAGGAGATTAAATTCCACCACGGCTAGTGTAGATACAAGGATGCAGGTAAGGGCGGCGTCTAAACCGCGTCAACGTTGAATGTATTTGTTTCTTTGCTATATCCGAAAGAGGGGGTTTCATAGTGTTGAACTGTGTGTTTCTTTTTTGACAATGAAGCTCCTGAAGCAGAATATACTGCTTTGAATGTATAACTATTTTGGAGGGTATGTCCCTGTCAGCCAAAATTGCACAAGTGGGTGCACCTCTCTCTCCCAACCCATTTGCAGGGTCCTGAAAGCTTTTTGAAAAGTGGGTTGGTTTTAACACAAATCTTTATTGCATGTTTTCAGCTTGAAGAAAGTATCCATCTGAGGAATCACCCAGACAGCCTGAGAGACCCCAGTATCAGCTCTATGATGGTATGAATCGCATGAATCCACAACACATGATAACAACATGCTTCATAGCCAACTTGTTCTGATTCATGCACCTGAAATAAACTAATATTAATAATGTAACAATGCTCATAGGATACGACATGCACAAACATGCAAAACAAGTTTCAGGCACCTGCAAAAGTCACAAGTAGAATACCCAGTATTAAAAGCCCTTTGTAGGGAATGTCATCCTAGGACGAGGGTGTGGACAGCAAGTCAAGTGGCTGTTAATTAAATGAATATCTAGCACTCCCGGTGTAGTTTCCTGATTGGATGCTTAGGCTCACAGTGCCAAAACTGGATACACTATACATTAACCCACCTTTCTTTCCTCGTTTCTGTTAGACACTAGTTAGAATGTGCACTTCTTCGTCCTGCTGCAACTCCTCTACGCCATTTCACTCCTTTACCTGCTCATTTGCCTATGTTGCCTTCCTCTCCAACTGCTCTTCCACTACTATACATCATCCACCTGCTCTACATCTGCCTACAAATGTTTCTTCTGTATATCCTTCATATGTTGCTCCTGCTCTTCTTCATTCTTCTGCTGATTCTCAGTATAGTCTTCCACCTGGTCTTGCTGTAACTTTTCCTCTTTGGCACATGACTTTCAGCTGATTCTCCTATTGCTACCCCTCCTCATGCTTCTGCTTCATTTCCACTTCCGACCCAAAGCAACAATATGAAAGCCATGACTAATACTGAAATACAATAGATTAACCTGCATATGTTCTATTTTTTTGATAGGGTGAAGAAGCAGACCGACGTAGTTATTCCACGCTAACAACCGTAAGGGAAACAGAGACCCAGACTGAGCTTCTATCTACCGTTCCAGATGAAGATGTGAAGGAAGAAAACGAGGAGTCAAATGAGCAAGAGGTGCAAACAGAAGAGAAGGAGAATGACCAAAACGAACGGGATGTTAATGGGGGAATGGAGAACCAACCTTTCATAAAGCAGGGCATGACACACTTTTACCAGGAGAATGGCACATTACGGGCGAAGCCCAGCACCAATGGTATCTACATCAATGGTCGAGGTCACCTTGTATAACTACAGCCAGTAAGACAATGTGGATTAGGAGGGAATTTGAATCCCTGACATTGAAAAGGGGCTTACAGGGATATATTGAACTGAATGGCGGGGCACCTAAAAACTTTTTGCTGGTGTCCAAATGTGCCATATTTGTGTCAATAACTATGCGGTTCCAATTACTCTGTTTCTTCCAAGACTACATAGTTGAGCTGGACACTTGGACTATGGAGGAAGTTATGGAACAGAAAAGTGCCCCCCAGACTGTGATACTACATTCTACATGGAAACTTATTGCACTGAAAAAATATTAGTTCTGATTAAAAATATCCTGTAGAGGAGCAAGTGTCAACCTACACGGTACTCAGTATTTACACAATTAGATTTGTCCCAGCCTATCCCGTCACACAAGAAAAGAGCTTTAAAATATAAGCTGAAGAGCCATCTATGCGTTTCTACCCACCAAGTCTTTTGTGTCAAGTGTTGGATGATTGTAGCTCAAGCTTGAAATGATTATGAATCCCAACTCAGGAATGTTAATATGGAGATCTAACATTACACACATACATATGTAAATGGTATCAGTTTAACAACCTTCTTCCCAAGCTGTGTTCTGTTCAATCTGCAACAGGCTTCAAGAAGAGACTGATATGTGAATAGTAAGACACAAAAAAGCCACACAACAGTGTGATGGACTGCATCATGGTGTCTAACTGTTCCCAAGCGTTGTCTTGTATGATGAACAACTACATAAGGGATTCATGATCAAAGCATACAGAAGTAAAAATGAAACACTATGAGTATTTTTTTGTTTGTCACTGCCCAGAATCCTTAGTGGTAATGGGTATTGGTTCATTCTTTTGACCAGTCAGCTTCAGACCTGTATGTGAGCTCTCATATGATTTTTGTTGCTTACTGTTCAAATATTTTACCAGCAAGAAAACAAAGAATTCAAAGACATCCAAACAGAATAAAATGACTACAAGAAACAAAAGTTTGCAATTTTTTTCCAAGGAATTGAATCAGACCACGAAGGGTTTTGTCTACACTGTTAAATTCATGACCTTATGCTAGCTATCTAAATGCCCATAGACATAGACTGCTTTATCACATATATGTGTACGCTTACTATGACTATACTGAAAAAAAATGCACATATTGAAAGGGAAGCCTCACCCCACACATTTAATAACATAACAAAGGAGAGAATCTTGAAAATTGTGAATAGTCGAACTCCATGCAAGTCAATCCCAAACCTAATGTAAATATGACTTGACTTTGATTTACATTTATATAATGACTTTATTTATATGTGCTGTAAATATTTTATATATATTTATATTAGGGGTATTTCGTTTTTTATTATGTGGAGAACATAGTTTGTACATAGTTGATTATTTTAGGGAATTACTCTATTACCCGTGAAGAGATAATGCCTCCTTTGCATCCATGCATCCTAACTGAATTACTTGGAAAAAAAGTTGAGATGGTCTCCTCATAGGTATTAGAATAAGCCCCAACGTCTGCAAATCCTTAGTAGTTTTTCTAATACTGTATACTCCACCAACATATGTGCTTCTAAACTAGTGGTGTGTTTAGGGCTGAAATGGATAACTGCCCATAAATCTAATAAAGAGGTGATACATGGACAATCTTATGGAAGACATGTTACCTATCAGCGAGTGGTTTCCATGTGAAATAATACTGTTGAAACAAAGACCATATCCAATCAAATATTAGACGTTCCCAAACATACCTAAAGATTATACACTCCACATATAGATATACAGTACATATAGCCTGCTACTGGCATTCATAGCCTGGCACCCTGGCCAATGTACTCAGCAAATTCCAAAGCAAAACATTACAAATCATACAGCTAAATAAAGGATATTGTTTAGTAAGAAGACACATAAGCAAACAATATGCTGGCATGAAAAACATTCATTTCTTCCTGAGATTTGCAGACAATCTATTAATCCAACAACTGGGAATATGGGACCAAATAAGAGAAACTGTAAGCTAAATTGATTAAATCTTATAATATGTAGTGCAATGAGCACCATGAACAGGACAAAGGTATATAAATATGTACATTATTTTTGTAAAAATATAAATGTGAGATGCTTCTGGTCACTTTAGAGAGATGGGTCATACAGCAGTCAAATGTGGCTACTCAATAAAAATACAGATAACCAGATTTTCTTCTTGTGTTTTCTATGCTTCAATGTGGATTTCAGAAGATGTGATTTTAATATGTTTAATATTTTTCAATGTTTTTATTGGGAGCTTAGACTATTTTGCTTAAGGTAATAGTTCCCAATTAAAAAATGACAAACTGAATATTTCTTGGTAGAGCACCAGATTTCTCTGCCAACTTTTTTACAAAACTGCAATACACTACAATATGTGTATGGCCAGTATACTCACAAACAGTACAGTCTAGTAACTAAGTACTGTCACACTAGTTTATGCAATTTTAATCATTTTATAATTTTTCATATATTTGTTTGTAATCTTATTTGTTCGATAGACCACCGAAGAGAGGTTTGCCGACCACTATTGGTCTAGATCCCACAGTTTGGTAATCTTTGACTTAAAGGGACACTGTAGTAGTAAAATGAATTTACCCTTTAATAGTATAAGGGGCATCAAGAATAATGTAAGCTATTTTACATGAATTTAAAAAATACTTTACATTTTTACTTTTGTTCTGTGCTAAGCTCTAGGGTGCTGACATTTTGTTCTCTTTTCCTCCTTCAATCTCTCAGAGTGTCACAGTGGATGGAGAGAAAGCTGTGAATCTCCATCTAGCATCTACTTATGCATCCATACAAATTCTAATTCAGGAAGCAGCCCCATGAGGACAAGTCAGTAGAAAATACAATATGGAAAATCATACCTTGATGCCTGCCTTTCTAACACAATTAAACATGCTGAGAGTGAGGAGAGGCCAACATGGAAGTCTCCTAGAAGCGTAGAGAGAAATAAAAAACACCAACTTAAAATTTTAAATTTTGGACTATTATTTATTTCCTTATGCTACATGCAACTTGTACCTTTCAAGAGCCATAACTTGTTTTACCACAACACTGTCCCTTTAAAGAAACACTGTAATGCAACCACATTGTGATACCTACATAATCACAGTAAATGATTATGTTAATATAAGCATTATAATATACGGTAATCTAATTACTTATATTTTCTAATCATTTTTCTGAGATATTGTAGTCATTGTCCTCATTTGACCTTCTCCTGCCCCACCCTCAATAAATACAGGGTCACAAGTTTAAATTTTTCTTTTTTTGGGGGGGGGGGGACTTCCCAGCAATATCATACTGCCAAACATGCATAAACAGAGCCTGCATTTGCAATGTTTACTTTAGGATAAGAACTCTTGAAGAACAAGAACAAACAGACAGCGACCCTGCACTGAGAAAGGGAAAGGAAAAGGTCAAAATGGTAAACATGGATATATCTACAGTATAGCTGAAAATGACTAAAAGATTTAAGTAATTACACTGAACTTTAAGCAAATGATATTCAAATTATTTTATTAATGTAGTACATTACTATAATTATGCTAGATTTCCAAATGTGCCAGCATTACAGTGTCCCTTTAATGTCTTCGGAACAGGATCCTCCATAACACATAGTATCCGAGGGACACTTTCATCACTCAATATTACCCATACTAGTAGATAGGTTATACATAAGAGTTATTTACATTTACAAAGTTGTAAAATTGCAGACCTGGCAAACAGTATAGGACAAGTTGCAGATCAGATAGAGCAAAAAGTGAGGTTTAGGCTTATCACTGGGGATTACAACAAATAAACAGAGTGTCCCAGGTCATGGGCAACTGGTCATGCCAGGCATCAGTAGTAGGACAATGGTGGGAGCGATCATAAACATGATTCCAAGTTGAAAGTAGTAGATGTAAACATGCTAAAGGTAATCAAGCATGACTGAGATGAGCATAAGACTATCCTCAGGATTTATTAAAAGTCCTATATTTATACCACACCATCTGGAAGAACTGCATTTCATTATGGGCAAAAAGTATTTAAAAGGTTTCAAAAACTGTTACGACCTATTATGTGCAATAAAAAACACCATTTATTTTCAGCTGATCTGGTTCTCAGATGGGAAGAGATCTTGAATGGAGATGAGGTATTACCTGTTATTGTGGAAACAAGACTACTAGAAATCTGATTGGTTTACAATGACATCAGTTGCTAAGAAAGCAATTTAAATAAGCGGTTTTGAAATGCAATGACATCCCATATTAAATAATAATTTCATATAAAAGCAAAGTAAATACTGAATGATTTGTTTTACTTTATAAAATGATTTTGCTAATTATTCTTTATAGTAGTATCTAATGCAGGATTGTCGTACTGATTGTTATCTCTGGTGCTAGTGTTACCCATAATGTAGATCTGTAATCCTGCTATGTCTATGAAAAAATGCTATTAATATATAAAATGAATATAAATAACAAATACGGTAGTTACACATTCCCATAAAATTGTTGTTCCATGTATCTAGACTACCGCTTATACTGAATGGTTGTTCCATGTATTTATTGTACCGCTTCCACGGTAAGGCGGTTTGAGCAGAAAACGGTTCCACTTCTCTATTCTACCATTTTCACTGTAAGGCTCTTCCAAATATACTGTAAAGTTGATCTATATATCTATCCAGGGCCGGATCATCCATTAGGCAAGGTAGGCACCCGCCTACAGGCAGATCTCTGAAAGGAGCACCTCATTATCACCCCATCTTATCCCCAGAAGCACCTGTCCTGCTGGAGTTAACACTAAGCTACTAGCCGCCCCCTGCACCCCAAAAGAGAGCGAGCACAGTCCATGCGAAGGATGGACCAATACTAAACAGTAGTCTGTATTTAATTTTTACAATTGTTCAGCTCTCTCCATTAACATTTATGTCCGCCTGATAAGATATTTATATTCATGCATGAAACAGTAACTACAGTAAAAGGATTATTGTGTACACTTTCATTATTTATATATTACTTTAAGAAAAGCTTTTTATTATACAAAAAATCCCATTTGTTTTTCATGTATGGCGGGTACTTATTCATTTTTTCCACAACTCCACTATAAGAATATTACAGTTAATCAATAGCTCAATAAGTCCTTATTTTTTTTAATTTTATTAGAAAATGCTTAGCTGCTAACACTGTAATAATACCATGATTTAATATGAACCAACAAATAGCCTCATTCAATTGCTGCAAATTCGAGATCCAAGCTCGCAAGTGGAAATCGCAGGTCATTTTGCTATTCAATTGGAATCCGTTTTGCGAGCTCGGATATGGTTGCGATTTACGGCTGTGCGAAAATGGTGGCTGTACAACTCGGAGCCTACACCACTCTGAAGCCTTTGATCTGTCACTTTCGCAGTGCTAAAATCACAAATCGTTATTCAATTGTATGTGCTCGAGAGGAAACGCAAAGAGGTTAAACAACAATTTGTTGGACTGTAAATGCGAATAAAGCTGTAATACTGCACTGTAAATTACACGGAGAACGATGACAGACATTAGGATTAATTTCACAACAGTCTCAAGCCCGCACAACTGCAGGAAATAAGTTTTATTTTTATGTGTCATTTTGGGGTTAAATGATCTTGGGTATCAATGAGTTAATACATATCAGGCCACCCATATGGACTAGTACAGTATTGGCATTCATTTTCATAATTCCTCATTTTCGAAGTCTTGCAAGTCTGATCGCATATCGGACCCCCGAACCTGATTGATTGACTCGTAACCTCCATGTTTGACTGCCGTAGTTCTCGTCTTCTATTGGCCGATGCGAAATGGGCGGTTAAGGGCTCGGTGAATTGATACGCATCCCGCCAACAACTGCCCTGACCCGGTGCATGGTTTACGAAGCTGGCTTCAGGATCGCAACTCGCGACCTGGAGCAATTGAATAACATCCTGAACGGAGGCCAACTATAGCCCGCAACTCACTCGCTGATATGCGGCCAGCAAGTTGCGAGCTCTCAATTGAAGGGGGCTTAAAATTTGGATATTAGTTAAAAAAGGTATCTCTTGATATATATAATATTTAGGCATATTTGGGTAGACTTTTAGCAAGTTTCTAGATTTATTAAACCACGAATTTTAATATTTTTACAATGCAGTTGGGGCCATTTTCACACTGCCATAATTCTGAAGCAATATGAGAAGAATAATATAATATCATGTTTATGCCGTCTGTTTTACCTCTCGGTCTCCTATCTTTTTTAATTTTTAGAAGGGATAGGATAGAAACCTTCAAACATATGAATGTTTTTAATACAGCTAAGGAGGGAAGTACCTTGAAACTGACTTGAAGTGTGGAAGATTTACGGGTAAATACTACTATACAGAAGAGTGTCAGGTACGTGGGACAGTGCTCAGGTGGGTTATCCTGTAAATGGATGAAGGTCATATGGTTCTGGTTCTGGTCAGTAGTCAAATCTATCACGTAAATAACTGATGCTTTAAAAAGCTATGGTAGACTATTGGAAATATGTGCCTCAAAGTGCAGCATCTGCTTTGTGCAAAGAGAGGTGTCAGTGGTACCCAGGGGCACCTAAGGGTTCCCTGCCTAGGGGCTATGAAATAATTGATCTGGCCTTGTGTCTATCCTACCTCTTTCACTGTATGGCAGTCCCACATATCTACCCTACAAGTTCTATTGGAGGATGTCCCACATAATCAACTTCCAAATTCCATCTTTCAGTAAAGCTTTGACATATTACCCTTGCATACCAGATTTGCTGGTCCTTGAACATTAATTTAGTGTGAGGTCAGATTATAATTCTTACAATAAAACTGCACTATTGCTTTCTCTATTTGCTGTTCTATAATTATCTGCTCCTAATAAAATACTGATATCAATTATAGAATAATATCTCTACCATTGTCAATTAGTCCATAATTGGATATCACAAGATGAACATCAATTGAAGAAAAAAAAAAAGAGAAAAATAAATAAATTCTGTCTAATTGTTAAACCTCAGGAATTATATACAGTAGACTCTCAGTTAACCAGAAAAAAAGGGAAACTGAACTTTAAATAAAAATTGAAATTTACAAGGCTCAACAAATGCCAGGAGCCAGGTTGTCATGCCACAAAATGCTTACAGACACCAAGATTTCATCCACTGTACGTCTCTGCAATTCAGTTTTACCTGGAAACAGACAGGCATGAGTGACTGAGCCAGTGCAGTGTTGGCGTTACATTCCCTGGGCATGAGTGACTGAGCCAGTGCACTGTTGGCGTTACATACCCCAGGCATGAGTGACTGAGCCAGTGCAGTGTTGGCGTTACATACCCCAGGCATGAGTGACTGAGCCAGGGCAGTGTTGGCGTTACATACCCCAGGCATGAGTGACTGAGCCAGTGCAGTGTTGGCGTTACATACCCCAGGCATGAGTGACTGAGCCAGGGCAGTGTTGGGGTTACATTCCCCGGGCATGAGTGACTGAGCCAGTGCAGTGTTGGCGTTACATACCCCAGGCATGAGTGACTGAGCCAGTGCAGTGTTGGCGTTACATACCCCAGGCATGAGTGACTGAGCCAGTGCAGTGTTGGCGTTACATGCCCTGGATTCAGCAACGCACCCTCCAGCCCAACGTACCTGTATGTAAGTGAGGAGTGAAAGCTGCTGCTGCTAGAACAGCCCTCACTGACACATATACTTAGCAGAGCATCCTATGTGAAGCTAATCTAGGCCAGTTTTATATGTAACTCTCAAGCAACCAGAAACTACATTTATCGAGCATCTACCAATCCCCGTGGATGTTGAATAACTGAGAGTCTACTGTATTAATATAAAGAAGGAGAATGATTAAAAATAACCATTGTTAATTAATATTTAAAACATGAGAAAAAACGATGATTAAAATATAAGAACACATCAATAAGTTCTATGACTAGTTAATACACAGACTTTCTAATTTCACAACTAATTCTCCTCCTTTATATTAATATTAGGAATTTACCCGTCAAAAATGATGGGATTAAAATTGTCAGGCTGGCAATGCAGTTTGCCACACAATGTAAGGTTTTTGCTCCTCTGAGCACCTTTGTGCTCATTGCGAGCCTGTACCGTTCATGGTGCTCATCACGAGCCCTGCGATGAGCGCCTTTGCAGCTCATCTCGTGACTCACAATGTCACCCCGGCTACTGTACGGGCCGCTCATTGCAAGTTAACCTGCAAGTTTTGTGCTTAGGAATGCCATGTGTCTCTTTCCACCATCTCCCCCCTGTCCCTTCCCTATGTCTTTCTCCTCTGTTTATTTGCTGAATGTTTGTGTGTTACGTGCTGACTACCGTTTGTTGTATTTTCTCAGTCACGCGTGCCTGGCTTTTTTGGTGTAAGTGTTACTGTCTTTGCCGTAGTGTATTTTTTAAGTTCCGCGTGCCTGGCATTTCTTAGCCTCGTTTTCATCCTGTTTCTGACTTTCTACGTTTTTCGTCCGCCAACTTTTTCCTTGCTTAGCCAATTTTCGATTGACGAAAAACAGCAAATATGGGTCAAATTCGCTTGCAACCTCACTCCCAGGCTTCCTGGCTCTCCCCCTGCGCTGTGTGTGAGTTTTTTTTATTTATTATTCTTTTGCTTGGTTTTAGAGTTTCTGGAGTTACACGCTTAAAGTAAGTTTGGCCATTAAATACGAAAACTGCACTACGTGCACTCAGCAGCAAAGTGCTACGTTTTTCGGCGGTGGCCCACGTGCCTCGACTACTCACCTCGCTTTGCGAGGCTCGCAGTTCAATGAGCGCCTTTGGCGCTCATTGCAGCCTAAGTCCTGCGCCGCTGGCAATAAGCTCCTGTGGCACTCATCGCGAGCCTGCAATGAGCGCCTTGAGTGCCTACTTGCAATGAGCGCCTTCAGTGCTCATTGCGAGTCTCTCCCCCGGTCTACTTCCTCCCTTGTGTCTCATTCCTCCCTCTCCCTCCCTTGTGTCTCATTTACCCCTCCTCTCCCTCGTGTCTCATTCCCCCTCCCTCCCATGTGTCTTGCGCATGTGGCGTCACGTCATTAGCATATGCTGGTTCCAGACACAGCCAGAAGATGCGCTTCAGGGGAGAGAGCAGCAGGAGCTCATCTGATTAAAGGAAGAGAGGGGATAGGGAGGTCATTGGAGGGGGTAATTGGAGAGAGGGATGAGGAGGATAATGCTGAAGGAGGGAGGAGACACAGTGGGCCTGCAGCTGGGGGTGATGCGAGCCCTGAGGGGCTCGCAATGAGCGTCGGAGGCGCTCATCGTGAGCCCTGCAATGAGTGCCTTTGGCACTCACTGCAGCCCCCGTCGGGGTGAGGAGCATTGGGGAGGATGATGAGCTGTGGGGAGGAAGAAGGGGGCACCGTAATGAGCAATGAGTGCCTTTGGCGCTCATTGCGCATGCACAACAGCGGTTCCGGACATTAGTGAGATCCACAACTATATATGTGATATTAATATATCTTTGCTGAGGTTTAACAATTAGATAGAAGTGTCTTTTTTTTCTCTCTGTTCTATATTTATGTCTAGAACGATAACGCAGACACAACAGAATTATGATCACACCATGACTAACAATCACAAAATGTTACACTTCAAAAGAAGGTTTTGGTGTAATTAGTATTATGCCCAAATATTACCAAGATTTGTATTGAGTTCCTAATACTGCATAATTGAAATGAATACTCATATAATTTTCTATTTTATATTCAATCACTGTCTGTGAAATTATATTAATACTTCTTGCGTATGTGCCCTTCATCATGTAATCAAATAGTATACCTGTGTATCTATTTACTTTAGGTACTTTATTTTAGTAAGATCATACTAAAAGATCATACAAATCATACCTGCTTGGGTCTGCCCTCTGTCCTTAGAAGTGCAGTGTTTTAAAGAAGCCATCAGTACTCATAGCAGCATGTTGCTAAAAGATGGTCCCTGGTTGATTAGTATGAGACACTGCACAGCAAGTACAGCAGAGTCTGTGTCTTCGTAAGATACAGAGGGCAAACACAAGAAGATATAATTTGCATGCTTTAAGGCAAAAAAATAGCACTTCTTAATAATATATTCACATGTGGTTGGAGACCTATCATATTTCGGAGAGATTGTGGGATCGCAAGATTCCTGAAAGGCCGGAGGAAGCTCTATTAGGCCTTCCTATAGAGGGTCTTTGCAAAGAAGCTCAACTGTTATCCAATCACGTGTTTTTGGCAGTGCAAATTATACTAGCCAAATCCTGGAAGTCAACGATCCCTACATATAGTGCAGTTTTGGCGAAACTCAAATTCTACACATAGAAAATGGGCTTCATGCTGGGACACCTGGACCCTTCGGGTTGGATGGTAGAGATTCAAGATTAAAATAATAAATATGGGTAATCATTCAGGGCAACAATGGCTATATATTCCACCCCTCCTGACCCTTTTATCTTTTCTTCCCCTTTTCTTCTTTTTCTCTAGCCTCTGCTTTTCTTTACTTAATATTCTCTTTTTTTCCTTTGATTAAGGATGCTCGTACACATACATGAATATGCAATATATTGTATGTGTAATTCAAAACGGTAATATCTAAAAGAAAAAAAAAAACTCAAACAAGATTAAAAAGTTATTATGATATGTTTTTACATCCCAAGTGATGTACTGTTTATGTTTTGTTTTTGACGCTTTTGGGTTATATATTAACCTTATTTCCTCAATAAAAATTATTTCATTTTTTTTTACATAAAAAATATTCACAGGTATATAAATGGTGTGCGTGTGTGAATGCATGAGTGAAAGTATAGGTGTATGACTTAATGAAGCTATAAGTGAGAACTTAATGAATGAAAGTGTAAGTTAGTGTGTGAATGAATTTGAGTGAACATGTGAGAAAGTGAGTGTAAGATTGTGCGCATGAAGTGAGGTTGTGACACTGATATTATGCTTCTTCTCCAGTGGGCCGCAATTAGTCTGGCCTCTCTGCTTTGACCTGCCCATCTTGGGTGACTCTACCTAGTATAGTTCACAGCATTATTGAAACACACAAGCCCCTGCACCACTACAAGGTAGCAATTCAGAAGGAGAAAGGAAGGTAGACGAGACATGAAATGTTTAAATATGGAGACTCTGAGATGTGAAGTTGGAGACTATTCAAGGGGATTGTGTAACAAGATAGTAGAAGAACCAGAAATGGGACTGGTCATGGTTTCATGGTTGAACTTTGAAGCATTTTGAGTGTGAGACATAGAGGGAAAGTAGTGTGCAAGATATATAGGAACAAACTCATGTAGAGATGCACATACAAGGGTTAGTTGTGCATAAGGCAGTGATACTATATGGGGAGTCACTGGATTTGTGTGAGGGGAGTATCAGTATTCGTCTACAAGGGCCTCATGGAATCTGGCATCCATTACAACTCAGGTCTCATTTCCAAATATAACCTCCCTCTTCCCCATTGTTACCCCTTGGATTTACACTTGATCAGTCTTCTAATAAATTTCTCTCACTTCCATATCATGATTTCCATCTGACTTTTAAAACCCTTCGGAACATCATATGCTTAACCCTGACACCTGCAATGCTCTTCTCTTGCTAAGTATATTATCCTTTGTCGTCTTACAAAACATCTTGTTCATTAGCACCATCAGTTTCGACACTCATTGCTACTGCTCCACCTTCAACAACACAAAATACTCACCCAACCTCTCAATATGTAATTCAGTCTGGTATTAGCATTACATATTTAAAATAATAAAATGCCCTCCCACACATGACCATTTGAACATCTGACCTTGCTCCCTTCATTTCATGCCCCTATTCCTGCTAGAATGTAAATTTACATGGGCAGGGCCTTCACAAACTTCCATATAGGTTGCCTTTATGTTAACTGAATGTGTAATTATCCTCTAAATATGTACAGTACAGCCCTGTAAAATATGTTGCTGCTTTAGAAGTACAGTATCAGTATTTGTAAGACATGCGCAAAAGAGAACAAACAACCTACTTAGGGGCATCTCAAACAGGTCTTATCTCTCATGCCATTACATAGGAGAATGTTCTATGTACAATTCAGTCTGGCACCGCTCCAAAAGGTTGTCCAGCACCAAAAAAGGTCTTATCTGCACAAGATGGCAATAGCAAGCCCCTGCATAATTATCCGCCTCTTGCGGCTCATTAGTAAAATTATCCACTTCTGGCTCCCTGACCCTCGGATAGTTCAGTTGACTCTTTGTCTTCTACCTGACCAGTCTCCAGGACTGTATGACTGCTCTTCTACCTGTAACACTTTGGCTTCTTTGCAGTACTGATCCTACTCTGATACAGATCTCCATTCTAGTTGTGTGCTGACAGAGGGATTGCAGGGTGTATTTGGAAACCAGATCATCAGAAGTTAGAGATATGAGAGGAAGTTTGTGGATTTTACTAGGTATGTAATATACCATGGATTTAGTTACTTGCATATTCTTGTATGTTTTTACTGCCTAAAATCTTACCAATAGCTTCTCTTACAAATAGCTCCTGTATTTGTTTGCCAATTGTGGTGTACGCACACAGACTCTATAAGGCTGGGTGTGCAGTGTAGTGTTCTAGCCTATCAGGGTTCAGGTCTCGGAAAACACAGCAACATGCTAACATTTAATAAAACAAAGTACCATATATACTCGAGTATAAGCCGAGTTTTTCAGCCCTTTTTTTAAGGCTAAAAAGGGCCCCCTCGGCTTATACTCGTGTCACCCCCCGTGTCTCTCTAATCCCCCTGTGTCTCTCTAACCCCCGTGTCTCTCTAACCCCCTGTGTCTCTTTCCCTCCCCCCTCCTCAAACCCCCCCCTCCTTCTAACCCCCCTCCTCATTCTACCCCTCTAAATACCTCCCCCTCTCCCCTCACTTACCTGCATCTGAAGCTTCTGCTCCGGCTTCCGCTCCTTCTGGCGTCTTGACATCCGGCACTCGGTATATGCTAATGACGTGACGTCACATGCGCGTCACGTAGTTAGCATTGGCCGGGTCAAGATGCCGGAAGGAGCGGAGGCCGGAGCAGAAGCAGGTAAGTGAGGGGAAAGGGAGAGGGGGAGGTATTTAGAGGAGTAAAGTGAGGGGGGGGTTGAGGATGAGGAGGAGGAGGAGGTTGAGGATGGGGGGTTGAGAATGAGGATGGGGGGTTTAGGTTGAGGAGGGAGGGTTGAGGTTGAGGAGGGAGGTTGAGGAGGGGGTTGAGGATGAGGAGGGGGTTGAGGAGGGGTTTTGAGGATGAGGAGGGAGGTTGAGGAGGGAGGTTGAGGATGAGGAGGGAGGATGAGGAGGGGGGTTGAGGATGGAGGTTGAGAAGGGGGTTGAGGAGGGAGGTTGAGGATGAGGAGGGAGGATGAGGAGGGGGGTTGAGGAGGGAGGTTGAGGATGAGGAGGGAGGTTGAGGATAAGGAGGGAGGATGAGGAGGGGGGTTGAGGATGAGGAGGGGAGGGAGGTTGAGGATGAGGAGGGGAGGGAGGTTGAGGAGGGGAGGGAGGTTGAGGAGGGGAGGGAGGTTGAGGATGAGGAGGGAGGTTGAGGATGAGGAGGAGGGTTGAGGAGGGGGTTGAGGAGGTAGGTTGAGAATGAGGAGGGGGGTTGAGGAGGGTGATAAGGGAGGGGGGGAAGAGACACAGGGAAGGGAGAGGGGTGAAGAGACATAGGGGAGGGAGAGGGGAGAAGAGACACAGGGGGCAGCACATTTCCCACCCTCAGCTTATACTCGAGTCACTCATTTTTCCCAGTATTTTGTGGTAAAATAGGTGCCTCGGCTTATACTCGGGTCGGCTTATACTCGAGTATATACGGTAAATACATAGGTATATTACATACCTAGTAAAATTTATAAACTTACATATCCCTTTAAGGCAATTAAAGAGAGGAATGAAGTCAAGGAAGAGAAGGAAGGTGAAGGCAGGGGGAAAGAGTGTGAAGACAAAATTAAACTATCTGGAGAGGTTAACAATATGGAGAATAAATGGTAAGTTGATGCAAAAAAACTGAGGACAAGATAAAGAGTTTTGTCACTCGGGAATTTGAGGTAAGAGAAGAATCAGACATTTGGTATAATGATGGTGGCAATGGGTAGGAAGTAAGATTTGTACTAGGAGGCTATGAGGAATTGCAGGCCACTACCTGCGTTGGATCTTTGGGTAGTGATTAGATTTGTCAGAAAGGTGGCAGTGGTAACAAATTGTGGAGTTTTGGAATTATAGGTTGAAGATGGAGATGGTGGCAAAGTATGTTTGTCTAGATGGGGGAGTAAAATTGGTGATAACATTGTGGATAAAGTTATCAAATATATAGTATGTATGTTTAGTAGTATAATCTCCTGCATACACTACTGCAACTCACTCTCAGCCGGCCTTTCCATTACAGTATTCTCCTCACTCCAATCCATCCTAAATCACTTGTCATCTGCTGTCCCACACTGCAAATCCCTTCACTGACTTCCCATACCCACTCTTATGGGTATGGGAAGTCCTCAACAACACTCCTACACATCAGATCTAATCTCCAGATACTCCCCCTCTGGTGTTCCCACAATGTAAGTCTCTCTTCATCCATCATTACCTCCTCACACTCTCGTCTCCAAGACTTTTCAAATGCTACCCTTACACTGTGGAATGTTCTACCTCGCTCTGTCTCCTACTCTTCACAGCTTCTACCATTCTCTGAAAACCCTATTGAAACAAGAATGAAAATTCCTCCTGTGCTCGGATCCCGCTGCCACACCAGACCACCTTACAAGCAAGCCATTCCACTTTTGTCTCCAATACCCTTACCTTCTTAGATTGTAAGCTTGTATGAGAGCAGGACCCTCTACACCTTCTGCACCAGTGTGTAAATTTTTTACATGTTTGTCTTAAGTATTCACAGTTTCACTGTACTTAGGGCTATGGAATATGTTGGCACTTCATAAATAAATAATAACAATAATAGAGATAATAGATATCACATAGAAGGCACGTGCCTAAATTTTATATATGAGGTATGACAGTGTTGTTCTGGAAAAACAAAAAACATTCTGCTTACACTTATATGCCCAACGTCAGAGAGGACCTGTTTTTTTTACACAGAATCTCTTGGCGAACAGTATTTCCACTGCTTCAAAGAATTCTGGATAGTGACATGCAAATGAGTCTGAACAAGTACCAACCTTTTTGCATGTAGCCTGCTTAACATGGTATCCATTTAAGGCAGACTTCAGACCCCACTCACAGACTGCAGTTTCACCCTTAAATATGGATTATCATTGTCATTTAAGTACAAAGTGGGCTAGAGGCAAAAGGGTGGTATGTTTGGAGTCTCATTCGCATACCACTACCCAGAATCCTTATGGGATGTTAAAACACTGTTCACGTTGGGTATAATGTGGAGGGTTTTCTAATCACTTTTCTACCCACCTTGAGGTGCTTAGAAGGTTATAATGAGGTATTAACTAGCTAAAAATAATACTTTATTAAAACAAATTAGAAAAAAAAAACTATTTTTCTAACAAAGATTTTAACAGTTTTAATTCTACCAAAAAAGTCAACACCTAGCAGAGCCTCACCACCAAGCCACTCTATACCATTCAAACACAACTGGTCCATTGACATCTCTAACGTTGGACTGGCAACTCTGGGAAATAAAGATGGATATATGACTGGTATTTAGGCTGAAGACTTTGTTCCTTTCACATTGTGAAAACTTTGTGTGGTTTGGGTGATGCTATGAACAGGATGTGGTTTTTGAGACAGTCCTCAGGCTTCCTCTAAAACTCAGATCAGAATATTTAGCAAAAAAAGGGGGTGGCGCCTGCGCTAGCGTTTTCACATTAAGGGCGGTAATCATTTCTGTAGCAAGGCTGTTTCCTCTAGAGAACCACTTCCTATGTAAGTATACTTTAGACAATAATTTGTTCTAGTAGAGTGTCATGAAGGAACAGGTGCATAGGATTTTCACGAAAACCATGATTAAGGGACTAGACTTATTTGGACATCTTCATTAGGAACTGGAACACCGTGAAGAGAGCAAGGCTGTTTATGGAATACATCCCAGATTGTCTACATCTATCAATTGGGATGCCCATCTTGCAAAGCTGTGCTGTAAAGGATAAATAAGGGGGAACCATCGTCCAGTTAGAAAGACCATCAGTGGTGAAGCACATAATATATTCTCCAATGTCTCTCGCAATGAAAGCAAGACAAAAGGTGAAAAAGAAAGGATCCCCCAAAGACAAGGTGTTTGGGTGCGATTTGCTTGAACACCTGCAAGCTTCTGGACAAGAAGGTACTGTTCCTGAGTGTTTCTATGATAAATGGTATAAAAGTACACATTGCCATATCAGTTGTGGAGAAAAGCAAGCTGAATGTAGTATGTGAGAAGCAGATAAAACCAGTTCCTAGAGGAGTTCCACAGCTCTTAAATATATGAAGGTCCCTTATTTGTCTGAAAGCTCCTTAACTCGCCTATGAGGAATATTTCAGCCAAGCTAAGGAGAATTCAGCAAAGTCCAACTATTTTGCAAAGGCATATAGCTGGCCATTACTTCATAGAAGATGCTGAGTCAATGAGAACCAATAGGCCCATATAGACTGACCTATGTAACAAGCTTAGACTTAATTAATCCTGAAGAAAGCCTTACGCATAACCCAGGCATTCTACAAATCCTTTACTGTATATGCCTGCTACCATCATGTAAAGTAGCACTTCCGCAAATTAATTTTGCATCTTTAACTCAAATTACAAAACATGTTGTCTTTTACTACTATTTATCTTTTTCTAGAGAGTGCTTCCTTTTGGAACTTTACCAAATCCCATAATTTCAACTTTCTGTTGCTCCTCTCCATCTTTTACATATTAACAGCCTTATTAAATTGTGATTCGGCAAATTTAAAAGGGCTCTATTTAAGCACAGAGCATACTTTTTTTACAGAAGTTTTTAGTTAGTGAAGACCTTGCTTTTGGATAGACGTTCACTAACTAAAAACGTCTGTAAAAAAATATATGCTGTGTGCTTATATAGAGCCCTATTCAATTGGCCGAATCGCAATTTAATAAGGCTGTAAATTAGGTCCTATGAATTATTTCCATATGCGTTTTTTAATTTCAGCTAGGCACCATTTTCTTTTCTGCCCTTTGAACTGTTTATTTTTTATTTTTTATAATTGGCAGGCAAACTTTCGCATGACCACCACTAAAAATATCACTAACCAATATAGTAAGCAACATAGGCCCAGTGTACTCCACTATTCTATCAATTCAAATATCCAGACAATAACGTTTTGGAAAGTGACAAAAACATTGCTAAGACACATTTATTACTCTTCTCTGGTCTATAATCTTGGTTTTAGATACATAGACAGTCTCCTTATACGGTTACATAGTCAATCAATATGTCCCTGATCTAACCTGTATCAGACTACTAATCTTTCAAGAAAATCAAGGGAATTTCTTCCAGGGTTGACTAAAGAGCATAATGGGGGAACTGAAATTCAAAAGCAAGTGAGGCAGAGATACCTTATATAAAAGCTTTAATTTTAGTATGAGTTGCTGATCTGCTTAATATGCCAGCAGCACGATACGAAAGATATCCCCCATCCAATATGAATTGAGCGATGTTTGACATCAGATGAACCACTAACCTCTCCTCTGACTGGTGACCATTTTCCTCTGATTATAGTGTAGTGGCTCAGTGGATTATGTTCAGAATTATGTTTATGTCATTCGAGTCCCTTTATCCATTAAAGGAATAAATGCATTTAAGCCAGCTGCACAGTCAGTCTCATAACGGTAGATAGGTAGTTTGTGGAAGAGTACAGACAAGGTTAATTGAGTGCCAAAACTTGGCTTTCCTATCATGATTAAAGGTTCACTGCAGTTCAAGAAAAAAAGAGTAACAATATTAGCAGCTGTGTAAGCCGTGGGTATAAATCTGAATTTCCGAATACTCTATTTATAAGTATAAGGAATCCATTTTGTGTTTGCTACATCACTTCCTCTGAGCTGAATCATAATGGTGTTTGTTTTGGGGAGGGGTGGGGAAGAAGAGAACAGGGAGCTTTCATTAAATGGATAAGTTATCAACACCCATTCTCTCTTGCAGACCCCTTGCATAATTCAATGCAACAATAGCTCTCCAGATATGTAAACACCCCTCTCACACACACAACTTTCACCAATTTATCATGGATCCCTCCAGAGGCATCAATTATTTTATTTTCTATATAAAAACTAGATGTATGACTTTTTTCCTTCTTAATTATGTTCTAAGTCAGATTACGTTTTCAAAGCACTTTTTTTAAAATGTTTAAGTACCGTATATACTCGAGTATAAGTCGAGTTTTTCAGCCCTTTTTTTAAGGCAAAAAAGGGCCCCCTCGGCTTATACTCGAGTCACTCTCCCCCCTCCTCACCGTGTCTCTCTAACCTCCCCCCCCGTGTGTCTCTAACCCCCCCATGTGTCTCTAACCCCCCCGTGTGTCTCTCTACCCCCCCGTGTCTCTTTCCCTCCCCCCTCCTCAACCTAAACCCCCCTCAACCCCCCTCCTCCATCTAAACCCCCTAAATACCTCCCCCCTCTCCCCTCACTTACCTGCTTGTGCTCCGGCCTCCGCTCCTTGACCCGGCACCAGCGCCCATGTGACGTCACATGTGCGCAGCGGCATTAGCATATACCGGGTGTATATGCTAATGACGCGGCGCGCATGTGACGTCACATGGGCGCCGGTGCCGGGTCAAGGAGCAGAGGCCGGAGCACAAGCAGGTAAGTGAGGGGAGAGGGGGGAGGTATTTAGGGGGGTTTAGGTGGAGGAGGGGGGTTGGCGTTGAGTGGATTGAGGGGGGAGGTTGAGGTGGGTTGAGGTTGAGGAGGTGGGTTGAGGTTGAGGAGGTGGGTTGGGGTTGAGGGGGGTTGAGGTTGAGGATGGGGGGTTGAGGATGAGGGGGTTGAGGAGGAAGGTTGAGGAGGGGGTTGAAGATGGGGGGGTTGAGGAGGGAGGTTGAGGAGGGAGGTTGAGGATGAGGAGGGAGGTTGAGGAGGGTGGTTGAGGAGTAGGGTTGAGGAGGGTGATAAGGGAGGGGGGAAGAGACACAGGGAAGGGAGAGGTTGGAAGAGACACAGGGAAGGGAGAGGGGAGAAGAGACACAGGTAAGGGAGAGGGGAGAAGAGACACGAAGAGAGAGGGGGACACAGAGGGCACAAGAGGGACACAGGGGACAGCACATTTCCCACACTCGGCTTATACTCGAGTCACTCATTTTACCCAGTATTTTGTGGTAAAATGGGTGCCTCGGCTTATACTCGGGTCGAGTATATACGGTACTCGAGTATATACGGTAAATATTGAATGCCTGGTATAGTTACACTAAAGACTTGCAGTTAATATCTGTATTCATTGTGCCCAGTCTTCATATAACAAGAGCTGAGTTTGGTGACACCGCCCAATGTCCATTTGTCGGTAGGAAGGGAACATCAGATCTTCTGTGGCTTCCTGAGTCAGGTTTGGTAACTTTAGTCACCTCACACAGGAAATGAGCATTTGTGCAAATTGTTCTTGCTTCTGTATTTCTGTAGTAACAGATTGAGTCTCCAGTGACGTAACCAGTTATATGAAATAGAGCCAGTTATATGAAATAGAGCCCCACTATGTGTAGAGTTATTTTATAATATTGTCTGCAGTGAGAAGTCATCTGTGCATTAGAGGAACATATATAACAGGGGCTAATTCTGAAGGCTCAATGGCATAGGGAAAAGAGATAAATATTGTACAGTACAGTAGTTCCCTAAACAATAAAAAGTATCCCAGCCAGGCTATGATTTAGGGACAAAGTTGTGTGAATACAGTTAAAGGTACGTGTCAGTTTGGGGGATATCACATGTTCTCGTTTGTTTGATTGGGTGTCTCATAATGAATCATTTTATTGAGGAATTCTATATATTTGTAATTCAAAATACACCCCAAGGCAGCTATGTAGGTAAAGCATTCTAGCCAATGAGCTTTGCAGAGTTGTGTCCTACACAATCAACTGTCAGTATCACTGCTGCCTCCCGGGCCGCTTTGTCTCTAGATACAATTTTGTACCTGCCTCTGATTGGCCACAAATAATTACAAATGTTATGCTAATTTAGCTTGGACTTTCTGGGGCATTCCTTCTCAAAATCAACTGACTTTAAACTTAAGAAATTTTGCAAACTTTAGAGTATGTTTATTAATGTTTATTTGGGGATTTTTTTATGCAATTTTTTTTTCCATGCACTATTGTCAGATACATTCATAATCCATGACAATGCAATATACCTTTAAGGCAATTAAACTTCAGCAATTAAAAGATGCTCTAACTGTCTGTAACACATAGGGTTCACTGCAGTTAAAAAAAAAAGAGTAAGAATATTAGCAGCTGTGTAAGCTGTGGGTATAAATCTGAATTTCTGAATACTATATTTATAAGTATAAGGAATCCATTTTGTGTTTGCTACATCACTTCCTCTGAGCTGAATCATAATGGTGTTTGTTTTGGGTAGGGGTGGGGAAGAAGAGAACAGGGAGCTTTCATTAAATGCATAAGTTATCAACATCCATTCTCTCTCGATTTCCCAAAGCCTGTAAAGATGCCCGCCTCTTTTAGCTACCCGCAAATTATCTGCTGGTTACAGGAGGAAAAACCCTACGGGCTGCCAAAATCTAAACTCTGTCCCAGCTAAGCCATTGAACTTTCAATCCCGTAAATGTTACTATCGCAAATCGCTATTAAATTGCTACAAGTCCCCAAGCCCGCAAAATGGCAAATGTAGCCAAAAATCCTACGGGTACTAGAGAGGACCCGCAAGGGGATTAAACTCATGTCCGTAGCACTGTAAAAGCAAATATAAACACACTACTGTATTTTCAATCATAGGGAAAGCAATGAAAGGTATTAAAATTATTAGCACAACATTCTCGAAAATCTGCCAAAAAAATACTTTTATGATTGTTTTTTAATGAAAAATGGAGGTTAGATTTCAAAGAGTTACGATCAGACCTGCATTCTAGAAATAATGCAATATTAATAAATCAGTAAATATGATATTCTAGTCCATGTGAGTTCCATTATATGTATTAACACATTGATTGCCAGGATCGATATAACACAGAAACTAAACATAAAAAAAAGTATTTTATATTGCAGATTTGGGAGCTAGAGAATGTTGTGCTATTAATATTAATACCTAACACCACTCTCACTTTAATTTTAAGTGATATTTACATTTACACTCCTACGGATAGGACTTTAACCCCCTTGCGTGTTCTCTCTAGTACCCATATGCTTTTTTGCTCCATTTGCGGGTTACGGGTTTGAACGCCAGTGGATTCGTAGCAATTTAATAGCGATTTTCGAACATAACAGTTACAAGCTTGACTGATCAAAGGATTTGCGGCCGCTGAGTTCATATTTCGACATCCCGTAGGGTTATTCCACCTGTAACCCGCAGATTGTTAGCAGGTTGCTTTAGTGGGCCAATTTAATAGCCGTAAGTCTTGCGGGCTAAGCTACAGGCTACGGTTTTACACATTGAGGGAGTTCAATAGGGTTGTGTGTGCATCAGTAAAAGACGGGCAGGCCTTTGTTGGGACTATTTGGAAGGTTTTTGTAAAAAAAAAACAGAGTTTTTAAGCAGTTGTTAATAAAATGATGTTTAGATATACAAACCAGCACTTAGGTTGTTTATTTAGAATTAAAACAGGTAACGTATATATCATTTTAAAACATATTTTATCCTCTTTCTACTGTAAATGTAAATCTTTTTAGTCTACATACAGTATTCTCAGAACATATCTTGGATTGGGGTTCGGTGTCGGGACCTCCCTCACAGACAGCTGTTTCATAGATTAAAAGGGCCTAGCCGTTTGAAACTGGTCCAGACAATTGCAAAATGAGGCTGGAGTGAGTAGTATACATATATGCATAAAAAGTTGATTTAAATATTCCCCAAATACACACACAATGTTAACACAGCAAGGATAACAGGTACAGTAAAATAGGTTTTAAGGGTATTGGGTCATGTAGTACCAGGTCTTTCATTTTTATAGGGAACCATTCAACCAGCGCTGACTTCCACCTGGATGTCTTCAAATGCATTCTGAATGCTGCCATTAGACACTGCTATTTTTAGAAAGTAAATAAATAATACAGAGCCCCAGAGCCCCATTCAATTTCAAGCTCAGAATTGCCTGTAACCCAAAGTGTTGGCTGCGGGTCACATTTTTTAAAAACATTTAAATGCATTCAACTGTCTCTAACTCACAACTGCCCTCTCACAGCCTCCACACGTAACCATCCATGCGTAAGTCTGATTTCAGGGGAGTGGTCATATGATCTGACATTATTTAAGTAAGCCCATAATTTACTTCTTAGACACAGCCAATAGGTTGGAAAAAAGAAATGTAAATAAAGCCCCGGGTCCTGATGGAATACATCCAAGGATACTGAGGGAATTGGGTTCTGTAATAGCCAAACCAGTATATCTAATTTTTCAAGATTCACTCAACAAAGGGTCTCTACCAGATAACTGGAGAAAAGCAGATGTGATACCTATATTTAAGAAGGGAGCAAGAACAAATCCGAAGAATTATAGACCTGTAAGTCTCACTTCTGTAGTGGGAAAGCTTTTAGAAGGGTTAATAAGAGATAGTATACAAGAATATGTCTATTTAAACAAGATTATAAGTAGGAGCCAACATGGCTTTATGGGGGATAGGTCATGTCAAACAAATCTAATTAATTTCTATAAAGAGTTTAGTAGGAACCTGGATCAAGGCAACTCAGTGGATGTAGTCTTTTTGGATTTTGCAAAGGCTTTTGATACAGTGCCACATGGGAGACTATTGAGCAAACTAAGGGATACAGAAATTGCAGTAAATATCTGCTCATGGATCGAGAGCTGACTAAAAGACAGGAAGCAAAGGGTTGTGGTAAATGGAACACACTAATTGGACTAATGTGGTAAGTGGGGTTCCTCAGGGTTCCTCTCCTTTTTAACATATTTATTAATGACTTAGAAGAAGGATTGGAAAGTATTTGTCTACATTTTTTACTTTCCCTCCAAAGGGATTTACATAAATTAGAGAAAAGGCGAATAATAAATGGCAGATAATATTTATATTCTTAATGGAGCAAATCTAGGGGTATCAGATATTGAAAGGGATTTGGGAGTGCTTGTGGACAACCCCATAGGTAACAGTGCTCAATGCCAAGCAGCATCTGCAAAGGCAAGTAAAATATTAGCATGAATTAAGAAGGGTATAGAAGCAAGGGAAGCAAATATAATACAATTTTGTGCACCACTACATAAAAAAGACATTTTAGAGCTGGAAAAAGTACAGAGAAGGGCTACAAAACTAATAAGGAGAATGGAAGGGCTAAGTTATGACGAAAGACTAACCAAATTACGCCAAAAAAGGTGTCTAAGAGTGGATATAATTACCTTATATAAATATATCCAGGGTCAATACAAGGCTTTGTCAAGTGAGCTTTTTGTGCCAAGAGGTTTTCAACTGACAAGAGGACATCCTTTGAGATTAGAAGTACAAAGATTTCGCCTTAAAGAAAGAAAAGGGTTCTTCATAATAAGAGTGGTTAATCTGTGGAATTCTCTACCAAAGGTGGTAGTGACAGCGGATTCGATCGATAACTTTTAAAAGGGATTAAATATATTTTAAAATAAAAAGAGCATTCAGGGTTATCCAGGATAATTAGAGAGGGAGTATTGATCCAGGGAGGGGTCTGAACGCCAGTATCTGAGGTCAGGAAGGAATTTTATATTTTTTTTCCCCTTTTGAGACAATTGGTAAAGTTTCATTAGGGTTTTTTTCTGTTTGCCTTCCTCTGAATCACTTAACAATTAGCAATTAATCTGCATATTGCAGATCAGGGGAGATCTAAAAGGGTTGAACTTGATGGACTAATCCTTAGTGAAAGATTTTCAATAGAACTAATGAAAATCTCATTAGTTTGCAAGCATAGTTCTGGGCCTCTAATAAGTGGGTCTCTGTAATCTCCCAAGATTAGTACAAATTATAACAGATAAACATCATGCCCTATAACATTCTTTAATGAAACAAGCATATAACTGTCAATGCTATAATTATTCTGTGATGGTATACGTAAAACAGCTTGCTTAAAAAAACTGCAGATCATAATCAAATTACTTTAAATAAAACGAGAAGCACAGGCCTTTTGGTAAATGATCACTTCCTGCAGCAACAGCAACTCACAGCTTCCTGTTTGCACAATTCTGTATATTTGACATTATTTTGTTTTTTTAAGAATTTAAACCTAAACTAACAGAAATTGACCTTGACAGTACCTATCAAATAATTTCAATGCTTGATATGTACTTTTATCAGAATTTGTATAGTATTTCTGTCAGGAGACATTGTAAGACTTTGGTTTAGGTAAAAAGGAACTGCTACAAGGGCCCACCATTTAAAACAAACAACTGATAAATGTCCAGGTATTACCTGGAAGTTGTGACAGGTTCCTTCTCCTACCGTACTTAAGGGCCGGACTCTTCCTTGCAAACCTCAGTTCCCTTTTGAGTCTGGGCTTGGTGGGTGTTCCTTGGGGATCCCCTGTTCTCTTATGTCCTGCATGTTAGGCTCTCCCTTCAAGGGTTTCCTTTCTCCTCTAGCCTCAGTCTCCTCTCCACTGTCTCCATTTTGTCTTTTTGGTTCTCATCAAGTCCTACATTACCACAGCTCAGAGGCTTCACGTCCCTGGTGCACATTGTCATCCAAATTTTGCACCCCATCACTAACTAGACTGATTCTCACCAAAGCTTCTCCCTCCAAACTTGCTCGCATCCCATCACACTTGGAAAACCCATGTCGCTTTCACGCGTCATTACAACCGATCTTCGGACCTTCTTTCACATAACCGAGTCGCTACCATCTCCTATGACACAGTCGCTACCCCGTCTTGCCTAAGACTCCTGGGGAAACATGCGTCCTTGCCCATAACCAAGGAAAAGCCTTTTCACTATCATGACTATCTGGCCCTAAAAAAGCTAGATTTAAATGCTTTGGTCACGTCAGCTATCCCTGGCCAAAAGAGAAAGAGCTGACCATAACTATCTGCTATTAGTATGTGAAACAATTAAACACAGTTCATAAGAATAAGTTATATGCTTGTTTTACTGATCACACATTATGTGTTCAAAGTCTAACGGGATCGTCTTTCAGTTTCCAATTATAATATTCATCTACTCCAGAGAGAAGAAACAGAGTGAGACTTAGAGAAGATTTAGCATCAAACCAGCTTCTGATATGTCATAATATTGGCAACCTTATGTATAAGCTTGCACAAAATCCCTTCAAAACACTTAAAGGGCTTCTGGCACTCCGAATTTATTTAGTTTTAAAAAGCATTATTTCTTTAATATAAATAGTTTCTGCAATATGAGCAATTTCTTTAACGTAAATCATTTCGGAAATATTTAGAACTAGCGAATTGCCCGTCAAAAAATGACGGCAATAGAATTATAAGTCAAGGAATGGTGTTTGGCACATAAAGTAAGTGTTTTGGTTGCGTGAGTACCTTTGGAGCTGAATGCGAGCCTTGCGGTGAGCGCCTTTGGTGATCATCGTGTTGCTGGAAATGAGCTCCTTCGGCGCTGATTGCGAGCCTCTGGGTTGGTGTTTTTTTTTTGTTCTTCAAGGCCGGTTGGCGCAGATTGCAAGGTCCATGCTGATGGCCTTTTGGCACTCATTGCGAGTGTCTCCCCTGCTGTAGTTTTGCTCCTGTGAGCACCCTTGGTGCTCCTTGTGAGGCGTGCCGTGAACGCCTTTGGCGTTTATTGCAATCGTGTGGTGTTTTTTTAAGTTTTGTGTATATGTATTTTTTTAAGACAATTAATTAATTAATTAATTAAATCACAAATTAATATACTTTACCTATTTGTAATGAATATATGCAGCAACCAATATGTTGAAGAGCTGACAATCTGTTTTGATGTTCCTGTAGCATACAATGTAGATTTTTATTGTTGGTGATAAGTGTGTAGTGAGGGGAAACCGTTTGTGTAGCTGTGCAGTTCCGCATTTTGTAATGTGAATGTTAGTATGTGCAAGTGAGTGGTGTAAAATGGCGGCAATTGTGTATGTGTTAGGCGGGCCTGGATGATTTTGCGTCCTTCGTAATATGGTATTTTATAGCTTGTGCGGTCCTGCGACAGCTCATTGTATACACAGACTGCTTCTCTACACATAAACACACACATAAAAAAATCCCCTCCAGTTCCTACACCCATGTGTAATACTAATTAGCAGTTAATTAGCCAAAACATGGAATTCCCAGAATTGATTCACTATAGGAAAAAATGGATAACACAACATATAGACAGTTGTTCATGCTCTTTGAGAACAACCAAAACAATAAGACAACTGCATTTTGGGGTGACAGAGACCCTTTAAATATACTGTCTATAGTAGGAGCAAATGTAATATGATATACCTACAACATATCAAATGATATATGTGTGCGACTGAAATTCTGTCTTGTTTGCAGATCAGGAATGTTTACATGAATAGCCTACAGACCAGGGATGATCAGAGCATGTTCTCTCAGACAAATAATATCCCGACATTACATCCCTCATCAGGAGTATATCCAATATATTGTCTCCAGAGCGGGAATGTTTCAGCGTATTGTCTAACAGATCAGGAATATGTTAATTTATTGTCTATAAAGCAGGAATGATTCAGTCCATTGCAGTGTAGATATAGGCACATAGAGACCAAACTGAGAATTGGAGCCCAGAATGAGTAACTTATGATGGTATTGCATAATAAGGACAGGAGTCTCGAATAATGGTCTAGCAAAGCAAGGTTCAACAAAATCATCAGGCAAGGATAGTCAGACAGGCCCATGTTCAGGTTCAGACTAACAAATATCTAAACAAAGTGTTGTGTGTTCACACTGGCAGAGATTAAAGAAATCCAAGGTTGGTCAGACCCAACCAGTTCAGGACTAAAGGACCACTACAGTTGAAGAAATAAAGACACTTGCTTCTGAAGTATGTACCAAACTAACAATATTAGTTAGCCATGAGCATGAGATATTTTTTGCCAAAATCTGAATTATTGAAGACTCTGTTTAATGAGTCTATAACTGGGTAAGATTGAGGTTGACAAGATACCCCTCCCCCTTCACTGGCCAAGAAGCAGGATGTTGCATCAAGGGATGCAATGATAGCTCTCCAGAAATGTAAATGCCCCTCTCACACAAACAACTTCCACAAATGTGTTATGGAGCCCTCCAGGGTCCTGCGGATGCATCACCATTGTTTTTTATTATAATTAAAAACTAGCTAAGCCTTTGATCTTTCAATCCCGTAAATGTTACTATCGCAAATCGCTATTAAATTGCTAAAAGTCCTCAAACCCGCAAATGGCAAATGTAGCCAAAAATCCTACGGGTACTAGAGAGGACCCGTAAGGGGATTAAACTCATGTCCGTAGCACTGTAAAAGCAAATATAAACACACTACTGTACTGTATTTTCAAACAGAGGGAAAGCAATGAAAGGTATTCAAATTTTTAGCACAACATTCTCGAAAATCTACCAAAAAAATACTTTTATGATTTATTAATTGAATATTAATAAATCAGTAAATATGATATTCTAGTCCATGTGAGTTCCATTATATGTATTAACACATTGATTGCAGAGATCGACATAACATGGAAATTAAACATTAAAAAAAAGTATTTTATATTGCAGATTTGCAAGCTTGAGAATGTTGTGCTATTAATATTAATACCTAACACCACTCTCACTTTAATTTTAAGTGATATTTACATTTACACTCCTATGGATAGGACTTTAACCCCCTTGCGTGTTCTCTCTAGTACCCATATGCTTTGTTGCTCCATTTGCGGGTTACGGGTTTGAACGCCAGTGGATTCGTGGCAATTTAATAGCGATTTTTGAACATAACAGTTACAGGCATGACAGATCAAAGGATTTGCGGCCGCAGAGTTCATATTTCGACGTCCTGTAGGGTTTTTCCGCCTGTAACCGCAGATCGTTAGCGGGTTGCTTTACTGGGCCAATTTTATAGCCATAAGTCTTGCGGGCTAAGTTACAGGCTACAGTTTTACACATTGAGTGAATTTAATAGGGCTGTGTGTGCATCAGTTAAAGAAGGGCAGGCCTTTGTTGGGACTATTTGGAAGGTTTTTGTGAGTAAAAACAGAGTTTTTAAGCACTTGTTAATAAAATTATGTTTAGATATACAAACAAGCACTTAGGTTGTTTATTTAGAATTAAAACAGGTAATGTATATATAATTTTGAAACATATTTTATCCTCTTTCTACTGCAAATGTAAATCTTTTTAGTCTACGTACAGTATTCTCAGAACATATCTTGGATTGGGGTTCGGTGTCGGGACCACCCTCACAGACAGCTGTTTCATAGATTAAAAGGGCCTAGCAGTTTGAAACTGGTCCAGACAATTGCAAAATGAGGCTGGAGTGAGTAGTATACATATATGCATAAAAAGTTGATTTAAATACTCCCCCACATACACACACACACACTGTTAACACGGCAAGGATAACAGCTATAGTAAAATAGGTTTTAAGGGTATTGGGTCATATAGTACCAGGTCTTTCCTTTTTATAGGGAACCATTCAGCCACTACAGAAGTGAGGCAGCCCAAACACGCTGAAGCCATGATCACACCAGGCCTTAAGGTATAACTGAGGATCTGCTGCATTCTATTAGTTCTTACTTCAAAAATATTTTCAAAATAGTTGTCAAATCTAAAAGTAAGATCTGTGATTGCTCTTGAGTTCTACAACAACAAAGTATTACTTTCAGAGGTGTAAATAGACTAATTCCTTAATATGAACTCCAGACCATTAATGACTCATTGCATTGTCTCAGCAGCAAGGATGTTGCAGCATATTTTTAATGAGTAGAAATGATGGTCTCTAGATCAGGATCCCCATTCAGTTGAGCTTTCGGGAGATCCGGGAGCCCGTAAGTGAGGTTGCAAGCTAATTTGCTATTGGCGTCTTTTTGCAGGTTCAAAATGACTTCCGAGTTACGGGCTTGAAAAAATGGCAATGGTTAAACTCTTAACTTACAGCCTCCAGAAGCCTTTGATCTTTCACTTTCGCAAGGCTAAAATCACGAATCGATATTTAATTGCTCAATTTCCCCAAGCCCGCAAATCTATTCACAACCGTAAACAGCAAAGGAAGGAGAAAGTCAAGAGTTCTAAAGGGGACCCGCAAAGAGGGTTATACACCAATTCGTAGCACTGTAAATGCAAATATAAAATCAATCCTGCACTGTAAATAAAGGGGAAAGCGATGACAGACATTAGAATTAATTGCACAACAGTTAAAGCCCGCAAATCGACCAAGCAATTTGATTTCTTTTTTATGTTTCATTTCAGGGTTATTACTAAATTACTAGACATTCACGGCTGCTTCACTCTTCAATTTGAGGGTTAAATCGATCTTGGGTATCAATACATATCGGCCACCCATATGGACTAGAACTGTATTGGCAATCCTTTTCATAATTCTTTATTTGGCATGTTTGTGAGTCTGATCTCATATCGGACCCCTGGACCTTATTGATTGACATGTAACCTCCATGTCTTACTGCTGTAATAATTTAAGTCTAATTTTCTATTTGCCGATTCGAAAAGGGTGGTCCGGGCTTGCTTAATTGATCATGTTCCCGCCCTGAACTGCTCCAAACAAGTGCATGGTTTACGTTTTTGGCTTCGGGCCCGCAACTTTCGGCTTTGAGCAATTGAATAGCATCGCAATCGGAGACTATTGGGAGCCCCCAACTCACTCTCAGACATTCTGCTATCTGCAATCGAGTTGCGGGCTTCGAATTCAATATGGCCCCAGGAATGTTTCTGTGTATTGCCTCTAAATTTGTACTGTTGCAAAGCATTGTCTCCATATCATAAATGTTTAAGTATATTGTCTCTAGACCAGGAATAATTCAGAATATTGCCTGCAGACAATGAATCGCTCATATTTCAATATTTTATCTACAAACCAGGAATGACTTAGTACTGTATCTTATCTTGACCTAGATTATGTGGATCTGTATAACATCTCCAAACCAGGGAAGTTTAATGTTCTTCAGATGGGAATGACTTAACATACAGAATGTTTGAGCGTATTGTCTACGGACCATGAATAGTTCAGTACATTTACTTTAACCAGAAACATTTCAGTGTTTTGACTCCTGACCAGGGATTTATCAGTGATATTCTCCAGATCAGGGAGAATAGTGTATTGTCTCTAAACCAGGGAAGTTGTCTTCAAAAGAAAAATGGTTCCACATAACCCACGTATGGCAGGCAAATTAAAGTGCTTAAAGTGTTAAAACTTGATACACTATGAAGATCATTTGTATGCGACTTCACACAATCTGTAATAGTAATAGGAATAGTCTATAGCATTGCTCTAGACCTAGTCCAGTGGGAGAACGTTTCTCAAATACCAGTCTAGTTCAAGGTGACGTCTGTCTACACACAACTGCCAACATTAATCAACATTCTTCAGACTGGCTCTAAACAGTCCATTAATGTATTTGCAATCAGTTCCTCAGGTGTTGAAAAGCTGTGCAGATTTTGTGGAAGAGCATGGCATTGTTGATGGAATCTATCGGCTATGTGGCATTGCCTCCAATGTGCAGAAGTTAAGGTGAGTTGAGGTCATAAGCTTCAGCTGCTTTTTACCTAAAAACTATAAATTAGCTCTAGTTATAGACTATGGAAGAAAGCATCAAACACAAAATAGAGGAAGACATATTGAATAGTAATCTCTATCTTCTATTAATTAAACTCTCTAAACGCATATTTACGCACAGCTCCTTTATAAAAGAGAGTATTTGGGGGGGAGGGGGTCTAAAAAAGCCTGCTTTTACAATTCTTCTTGGCTAGCAAGTACACAGTTATGATGCATGAATCTGTCTCAATCAGAGATTGCCACTATGGTAAAAAGTCATGTCACACTACAGAGAAGAGACAGCCAGGGGAAGAGAGAAGAGAGGCTGGCATGGCTTGGATATATAGAGGACACATTCAAAGTGATGAAAGAGTAAAAGACAGTAAGAGAAATTAAAAAAGAGTCGTTCAGGTCAATGGAGGAGCAAGGCAGGGCAAAAGAAGAGAGAACAAGTTAAAAGAGAAAATATGAAGCACACAACAAGGCTGTGAATGAGAGAGAGCAGATAAAAAACACTATCAGGATTATGGGCAAAAGAGATGACCAAGGCAATGGAGGAAGATAATGGACAAGTTAAGACTGGAGAAAGGTAGCTGGGCTGGGGAAGAAAGGTAAACCATTGAAGGAAAGACATAAAATATTAAGGCAGAAGGCAAGAGGAAACAAAGACAGTGTAGGGCAGATCGAGACCACCAAACTATAGGAGGAGCAAAAAACAACCGGGGCAAGAGAAAAAGATAAAATAATTTTAAAACCCAGGGAAGAAATTAAATTACTCAGTCTGAATTCTGACAACATTAGTCCTGAAGTCAAACAAGTTGGTTTTAGTGACGTATTTTTTGGGGTTCAATATTATATTCTTGTATTTTTAATGTTCTGTATCTATGATATTTCTTTAATAAACAGCATGAACTGCTAAAAAAAATTAAAAAAATGGTTAATATATTTATTAATATCCTAAATGTAGTATACTCAACCTTGTAACACATATAACGTGTTGACATAATTAATAAATACATTATGTCTCTACTTCATTATCAGACAGGAGTTCGATACTGAACGTCCTCCGAACCTGAACAAAGACACATACTTACAAGATGTCCATTGTGTCAGCTCTCTCTGCAAAGCATACTTTAGAGAACTTCCTAATCCGCTCCTGACCTACCAACTCTATGATAAGTTTGCTGTAAGTACAAACCTGATTCTGTATTCATGGAACTCCGCCACTGAGCATTCACACAAAAATAATTCACATATAGCATAAAGGCTGATATATATTAAAAAGTATGAATATAGTATCCAAAATAACACACGTTACATATAATGTGGAGAAATGACTAGAAATCCTAAATAACAAGATAGTTCTAATAGCTGGGAGTCCTCACTAGAAGACAAATTAGTGAAATAAGCTATCACTGAAGTAGATATTATACAGATGGAGTAAACCACAGAAGTTCTAAAAGTTAAATGGATGTTATGGACTTATATTTAAATTTGCTTTAAATACTTAGTGTTTTCATTAATCGTTAATACCCTGGATACTTTAATATTAACAGTAAAAAAAAAAAAATTGCATATTTTGCTTAATCTAACAGACTGCCAGTTGCCCGACTTTGATATTTTTATGTATGCTGCTAGCCAATCAGATTTCTTTATATCTGCCATGTCAAAAATGTAAAAAAAAATCTGAGTGGATGCACACAATGAAAAATAAAGGACATTAGTGGGCATTGTATGAAGTAGACAAACATCCAGCTTGTAAACGTGATCAAAGTAAGGTTTGCTTTCTTAAAAAAATTATCAATATTAAAACAGCACAAATGATTAAAGAACATAATAAATGTATTTAAATCACAAATCCACAAAATACCTTTATGGTTGCATAGGACTATAATTTCTTACAAATGGTGTTATCTTAAACAAATACTGTCTACATATGTTATTTTTCTCCTACTCCGCATATTTTTGACAATTTTTTTCCTTGACTTGGATATGATACAAGTGTGCTCTGTGATATCATAGGGTATCTACTGTTATCTATTTAATTACATAGGTGATGTAATTTGTGATATTATAGATGATGCCATTAGCCATAAATAATGACTTTAGAGAATGTGTTGGAAGAGGTTGTGTGTAGTACAATTAAATGTTGAATTCAACTATTCACAAAATGATTATGGCGAACTCCCTTGTGCTTACTTGTTGTTATTGATCCCTGATAGTATTTTGTTTTCCAAACAAGGATGCTGTGGCAATACAGCTGGAAGAGCAAAGACTGGTTAAAATTAAGGACGTACTAAAGGATCTTCCACCGCCTCATTACAGGTATAGAGAACATTTCAACATTTATAATCCAAACAGGCAACACTAATAAATATGTACACTTAAAAAAAAACTGCCTGCACATTCTTTCTCTAAACACACCACAGAGTATAAGCTCCGGAACGTTTTTAATTCATAAAATCTAATCATATTCATGTTGCAGGACTCTGGAATATCTCATGAGGCACTTGGTCCATATGGCTTCATTCAGTTCGCACACCAACATGCATGCAAGGAACCTGGCCATAGTTTGGGCACCTAACTTGCTCAGGTAAAATATGGTTTATACTGTGATCAGTAACTGTGTCCAGAGATCATTACCATTGCACATAGGTCATTAACACTAGGATTCTTGAATTGTTGGATGCAATTGGTTCTATGGATAAGCCCATAGGCTTGAGCCCAGATTGGAGCATTGCGTCTATTGTCTGTCAACACTCCAACATTTTAGTGAAAGAAATTTGACAGACATTAGTTTTATTGAAATTGCAGTATTTTGAGTTAAACATACTGCACTTGATTTTTTTTTCTTCAAGTTATGCTTTGCTATTTCTTATATTTTCCCTTTCTTTAATTCTCCTCTTTTTTCTTTTCTGTATGTGTCACAGACTATGATCTGTCTCAGTCATCTTCAGTCTAAGGTTAATGTCTTTTTGAGACTGTGAACTCTCTCAATCTTCAGACTATCCAAGAATAATGGTGGCCTATGATCTATTTGTTTGCCTGCCTAAGATTATGTCTGTATAAGTCATCAGTCTGTCCTTGGTTCATTTATGTCTTAGTCTATGATGAGCCCAGTCTTCTGTCTTTATGATATTGATATCTTTCCTAGTCTAAAAACTTGGATTTCTTTTTCCATAGATCCAAGGACATTGAAGCTACTGGTTTTAACGGCACTGCTGCCTTCATGGAGGTCAGAATTCAGTCCATTGTGGTGGAATTCATTCTAACACATGTTGAGCAGCTATTTGGAGATGTTAATCTTGTTGGTAGGTGTTTGTTATATCTTATTTGGTTCCGTGCTTTAAACACACACATAGAGGCCATAACCCCCAAGACACATGCAGTCCACAGACTAAGCTAATGTTTATTGTTCTGTAAATCCCATTTCCTTCAAAAGGGAAGGTGCAAGAAAGAATTAGGAATTTTGTAAGAGGAAAGAACAAATTAAATTATTGGTCCCTACTGCTACCCAGGAAAGAACCACTAACCCATTATGAACATCATTCATTCTACACCATAAGTTACACCTAGCACACCACCATATTTGAGTGCCTATGCAGTGCCTATCAGGCTGCTTGTAGATGTTGGTGCAGTACCATAGAAAAATGGTTGCAATGGCACAGAAATGCTTATTTATAGCAACATTTTAATATTAAGGATACCTAACACTTTCTGATATACATAAATACTCATAAGCCTAAATATTGGGAAATAGCAAGGGGATAGGAGGAGTAATAACTGGGGTGGTGAGCTTGGGGAGCACAAGTAAATGGGACATGGGGGCACATAACTCTGGATACGCCTAGGGCAGCAAAAATCCTATATACGCCCATGGCCTTTGCCTTTAAATTTTGTTGCAGCACGCATCTCAGTGTTCTTCAATTATCAGCCTACTTGTAATATCTGTCATATTCCCCTGTCTCCTTAAACCCACTACACATCTCAGTTCCAGTCCCAGTGATCTTCAGTCCCACCATATCTTACAACCAAGTTCCCAGTTTCAGTTAATCATATCATAACTCTGAATTCCAGTCACACTGTAACCTAAGTCTCAGCCTCTGTATTCCAGCTGTTTAATCAGGTATAATAACTACTAAAAGCTGTTAATGTTAATAAATATTAGTCCAATAGAAATATCCAACTAACTCAGAGATGGTGTCTTTGATTGCAGGAAACGAGAGTGAAGGTGGCGCAACTGCCAGTCTACCACCATATAGTCATGAGGACTATTTCCGATCCTTGTCCTATAACATACCAAGCATGTTGAACCAGGGAGATGGTCCTCCACAGATACGTCCTTACCACACAATCATAGAGATTTCTGACCACAAGTAAAGTGTCTTCTACCCTTTTGGATTTTTTTTTTCAGTTTGAAACATTTATGTATTTACTTGAATACATGATGACATTTGTTGTTACATATTACCCTTAAGTATTTAGTAATAAAATTCATTCAGCAACATCTGTTATTGTAAAAAGTAATAGTTTGATTTTATGTTGTTCATAGGCGGAAGGGATCTGTAAAGACAAAGAAGTGGAAATCCATTTTCAACCTTGGGCGATCCAACCATGATTCCAAGCGTAAACTAATCAAGCAAGATGATATCGGTAGTGTATCTACCTGTGCTTTTGCTGTATATGACCTTATGAAATATCACTAATGTTGTAATTTACCTACAACCCAAGTAGTAATTCATTATAAAGTCTTAGAAAAACCCAAAGAGGCTATTAACCAAAGGATACATCTATTTTCAATATGGTGATATTGGTTGAACATGTAATATATTTTCTTTATTGCAGAAGAAAACCTTGGAAAAATAAAACTCAGGCCTGCTAAAAGCATGGACTCCCTTAGCTCAGCTCCGTACGCAGCTGATGGTAAGTAGCATGTTTCCTATGTAGAAGACGGGCCCAGTTGCCAAGTCCATAATTATTAAATAGAATGTCAGTAATTTGGCTAAATCAATTAGCTTTTTTCTATAGTGTTTGAGAAGCAAAAACTTAATTTTCTACTTCATTACTAAAATAGTAAGATTTCAAGAAAATATTTATCTTGTTTTTCCTGTTGATTTAGAAGTCAGAAAAAGATCTCCTAAAACTCTACTGCCCCTGAGGAGGGAGAGCTTTGGAGCTCAATCCAACGAAGACAATAAATACACATTTAAGGATGGTGATGGTCAACAAATCCAAGTAGAGGCAAGAAACCAAAATAACCCAGAATATGAGGAAGAAGCCACAGCCAAGTCAGAGCCAACAACACCCAAACCAGGAAGGTCCTCTATTATTGAAACTCCACAGGGACGGTCACCAAAAAATGCTCAGAGTCGAGCAGAGAAATGTGTAGGAGTTCATATCTCTGGACCTTTTTCTGTTACCCTTCCCTTTCATATAACATCTAACTTATCCAGATTGACCAGAGGAATGGAGTGTCCAAGCCTCAATAATCCATTTGAACATCAAAGTTTACAGAGGACCTGTTCAAAGGGAGAAGGTTCTGGTGATGAGAACATTGACATCATGCAACTGAGAGCTCTTGTGTATGAAAATGACAAAGAGGAACGATTGGGTATGTATCTCATGTACATGTTTAGGGCTTAAAACAGTATGTGTATATAGGTCAGGCAGTAAGCTTCCATGTCGTCTCTACTAGTCATTTTCTGTAGGATGAGTTTTGATTTAATCCTGCCACTAGTCTCTTAAGTCACAGTAGTTTTGCAGGCATCAGGTGTTGCAGCAGGACCAAAAGTAAATGGTCTTCTGTTGCTTGAGCCCTGTTGCGCTGTGAAGGCTTGCATCATATGGGCTCTGTCCTCTGCTACTTTTCTCTGCAACTGCTGTGTTATTTTTTGCTGGCATGCAGTGGCTTGTATTAGGGGTTACACAAGTTTCCTCATCATAAACCCACTTCTAAAACCACATGTGACAAGTCAACAAACTCTTGTGAGTTTGTGCACCGGTTTCAGGCACATTGATAGAGGAATACGGCATACCAGAGGCTGTATTTGCAGTTCCTAACAATTCGCTCTCACCCAGCTAACCCTGGGTGGAGAAAAAACAAAACAATTCAAAAGTCCATATATTCACTGGTCTGTATATTCTCCCAGGCTTTCGGGTGTTTCCATGTTGCTCCAAGTGGTCATAAGCTGCTGCCTCTATCTCTCTCTGTCCCTGTGTCAGCAGGATTACACAGCTGCAGCTAATTAACTTTATAGAGAGGTTAACTCCTTCAGTCCTCCTGATGGAAGATAACTTTACAGAGTCTAGAACTCACATAATCGCTTTGTATGACTCAATGCACACATATGTATGTATATGTACATATATTTAAATACATTCATAAATACTGACACAAGTATGGACTCTCAAATAATATGTACACACACCAATAAACAAGACAGAACTCATTGTTATCTCTACTGATTCTCTGAAAATCACCCCAAGTCCCTGTATTAGTGTAGTCGTTAGCATGTCTGAAGCACCAGGATTCTGTAAAGTTTTGCATGCTGAGTCAAATCTTTGTATCTGGTCAACCATATAAAACAATTTCAGTAGTTGGCAGAGGCTGGATCAAATAAGGAACTCAGAATTACAGTCTTAACCAAGAGGGAAGCTAATGGATGCAGAAAGGAAATGTAACAAACATATATTTTAAATATTAACCATTGACTGTACGCCATACGTTATTTTAGAATATTAATGTATAATGCTTTAGTATGAATTGGAAACATGTTGCTAATCAGACAGTAGATCTGCAGTTGTCAATCAATGGTTTAATGTAACTCTGATTATTACAGATACGCCAACAGATACAACAGACGACATGGCAACAAACACAGAAACCACTCGAATTGCACTGGAGGTCCAGGATACCTTTTCTTTTTTGGACACCCAAGATGCAAATCAAGAGCCAACCCCTTTAAATACAGATAATCAAGAAGAGAACACCTGTTTAGAGGCTACAACATCTGGATATACAGAGAGCTGCTTCCCTGCAGATTGTGACATCCTGGAGGATGACCTGCGCAATGTGTTTCTGAATGACATGATAGGAGCAGGCATGCAGGCAAGTAAATTTTCTAAAACATTATGGTTTAGTTGTCCTTTTAGAAGATCCAGATAGTTACGAATAACTTACAAGCAGCCCGCCAATGCAATCATTATCTAAGCCTAGTGTAGGTCCAGTTAACACTTTGGGAGTTATTTATGCTATATAAAAGTACAGAACACAGATAAAGAAAAGAAATGTGGGTACAGTAGGTATACTAAAATGTTTTTTTGATTATATAACAAACTTTCCAGGCTACAAATATTTCTTAATTTATCATGCAAAAACTTTTTTAATATTGAAGACAAGATAATTGAAATGAATAATGGGAAATGTGGTGCAACATTGTCCCTGTAGCAAGTGATCTGTCTATGTTGAAAATAATAATAACCAACTTGAGACTATCCAGGATCAAAATCCCAATCAATGCCATGATAAGTAAAAGTGGATATTTGTAGTGGACCTTCAAGATTTTTTTTAAAGATTACTTACAAGGCTTTTGAGGACAAAACATAGAAGTCTGTTACGTAACTTCTCTAACTTGTCTGTGAAGAAAGTTGATTGGTCCATTTATAACTATCAACCTCTACAAACAACCTTCTCACAACCCTGGGCATCTGGTGGTTTAAACAAAAATCTGAGAAATTTGTGGAGGGGGGGGGGGGGGGTTGGTATAATTTAGATCTCTATTTGGTTGTGATTTCATTGACTGGTTCATACAAACAAAGAGCCAAACTCTAAAAGTTAAATTTTAAGATGTATGGTATATTTAAGACTATATTCTGTTCTGACTGCAATATATATTATTGACTCAACAGGTGGAGGAATTCTCGGTGGAGCCCCCACCAGACGACTTGTCTACAGATGATGATTCAGATCAAATGTACTTCATACCAACTGGTTGCTTAGAAATTGAAGACCAACCAAAGGACTTTGAAGACAATTCAGAGGATGTTTATCTGAGTGCATGCAATGACCTTAGCCCCCTAATTCAAGAATTTGAAGTGCCTTTAGAGTTTTTAGATACAGAAGCATCACAACACTCTTCAACTGCACTGGCAGAAAAAAGTTCTGAGCATCCAATATGTGAAAACCAAATTGAAGAATGCAATGAAATTCAATCAGAATTACAGGCTCCCGAGACCCAAGAGGTTACAAGCCATGATACTTTATGTATGACATTTGCAAGGGATTCAGAGGAATCAAAGGCTAATGAGATGGATTATCTGACACACTGTGAACTAAGTAGGAGTCTAGAGAATTATGTTACAATAAAGAGTGGTGACATTTCAGTGGCAAACTGTGTACCCGAGATATTTCATGAGGTACATGAAATTATGCAATATAACCCAAGTGGGTCTGATTTAGACTCTGCTCTGTGTGACAATGAGACAATAGATCCCATTCCATTTGAAGTTATTCCTGCTGAATATGTAATCGACCATGATGCGACAAATGAGACAAGCTCCACTGAAGAGAACATATCAAAGCTTGATAACCAAACAGAACATGATAATGATCTTCAGTGGCCACCACCTCCTTTTGTAGACACTGATTGCACAGCAACTGACTGCGTCACAAATAAATGTTTGGTTGAATCTCAAGTGGAATATATACCAGCAGCTCCACAAAATGTGCTACAAAAGGTTGACTATAGCAATGAAATAATAGATGACAAACCAAATGTGGACAATAAAATATGTTCCACACAGGAATACTTTAAGCCCACAATAAGTAAATTCCCAAACCAAATACAACTCAGATCGATCAATGGAATATATCCAGATGGAAGTGTATCCATGAGGTTGGCTTCCACAATGAATAAAACACAGCAGGTAAAATCTGTTCCTGTTGTACCACCAAAACCACAGTTTGCAAAGCTCCCCCCTGCTCTTAAAAGTACAATTCATGTTAGCCCAGCATTTACCACAAATCAGGACACCCAGCATAAACAATCAGAAAGCCACAGTGTGGAGGCTGCAGATTCTTGTAGTGGCTCTCTCCAAAAGCAGAGAAGTTCCGGCTGGAGAAGTGGTGGAAGTGTATCATTTGATACAGCAGTGGCACTTGCCAAAGAACGTCAAAGCCCAGTCAGAAGGATGCAGACTTACTGCATTGGAGATTCTTATGATGCAACAGAGACAAAAGACGGAAATGCTCTCCACCTTCAGAAACTCTCTTTAAAGCCCACAGGGAACAGAATGGGCAGACCTGTAAGCTGTGTGGTGCGTCCAAACTCTAATGAAGTATTTAAAGGAAAGGATATTAATGATGCTCCATCCAGTACATTTTTAATACAAGAATCGATGCAGCTGACACAAGAACTTTCACCGAAGAATAGGCTGAGCTTTCCAAGGTTAGGGAAGCGATCAAGTAGTGAAGATGAGACCTACCACAATTCTACACAGCAGCGTAGATCCTTGCTTTAATTTGTGGTTAGTACGTCTGTGGAGATACTTTGCGGTTTTCAGCACAGTACATTCTCCACAGTCAGTGTGTATTGATCACAATTAAACAGGGTCCTGTCACTAAATAAAATCATATTTCTATAAGATCTATATATCATATAAGTGAAGAGAATATATAGATGGATGGATGGATGGATGTATAGATATATAGATAGATAAATGAGTAATCAGAGTACTGCAGTATAAAGTGACACCTTTTAGAGTGACAAGCTTCCATTTTTTAAAACTATGGAAGATAGTACATACAGCTGCATTAAGAAGCAACTGATGACAACCAAAGAAGCACAGCTCTACAGTTACCTATATTTTCTGTCACACTGTAAGTTAAGGAACCTGATGCCAAATGTACCGTACTTGCTGTAGACTTGATAAAGGGAGTTCAAACTTCTCAAAAGCTTGTCATTCTAAATAAAACATCTGTCCTATAAAAAAAAGTATCACTGTATACTGCAATACTCTGATTTGGATGTCTAAAAAGAAGTTACAACATCTCAATAAATACAGTTGTTGTTTGGTACTCTGGGAAACTGGGCAAGGTCAGGCAGATGAGTCCAAAAAGCATTGTCATTCTTTAATCCAATATCACTTTAAACATGGGTCTTTTTAGAATATACCTGCTGTTATAAAACAGATTTGACGCATAGGGTGGATTTGTATGAGTTAGGAGACCTACATACAATCTTATTGTATCACATCAGTGTGGGGCTGGTACCTAACTCATGCAATGGTTTTCGTAGGAAGGCTATTAGTCACAACATTATTTAACTTATGGTGGGCAACAGAGTGATAGAAGCCGCCACCGTACAGAGTATAATTAAATAAAATAGTCCATTTGTGTTCATATTTGGATGTATAAAAATAAAAAAAATAGAATCTCAAGAAATACAGTTGCACTGCACTAAGAGCACATGCTATGATTTTTTGGCAGTGAGAATGTATAGAAAAATGGGCAGTAAATAAGATGGAATGCATTGACATAAATCAGACAGAAGCAAAGGATTTGTATAATGTTATAATATCTTTAAGTAAGATAAAACTATCAGAAATAAACTACTGGAATTTACATGTAAATTATGTACAACAAAAATGTACGCCAGATGTAAACTATGATTTCTGATGTTATTATATGTTTGTCAGAATTTGCATTAAAATTGTGTTAATACAAGTATATTCGATTATACTGGGCATAATTAATTTAGCTGAAAGTTGGAATGAAGAGACGGGGCAGATGGAGGGAGGATGTGAGGAAGTTCAAAATAGGCATAAACATGTAGTGAAGAAGGAGACAATGAAAAGGGAAGAGATGGGAGAAAGAAGAAGCAGATTGAGAGAAGAAGAAAAAGAACAGAGGCGGGAGAACTGGAAATTATCAGAAATTAGGAGTAGGTAGTTGGTAAGAAATGGCAGGAAAATAGAAGATGGGACTTGGAGAAAGTAAGAAAGAAGTGTGAAGGAATAAGAAAAAGATAGAAGATATTGGAGAAGTTGTAAACATGGAAGTAGAGAGAGAAAGAAAGAAGATGAAAGAAAACAAGAGATGTTGGAGAAGGTGTAAAGGAGGATATGATATTACTTCAGTTTATCTACTGTAGGAATGCACTTATTTGTTCTAATAAAATAAGTTTGAAAGACAAAGTATTAAATGATTATAACTGTTAAAAGAGAATGAAGGAAAAACCTGAGGAAATAAAGTGGAAGGACTTAGCAGAATGGGAGAATAAGATATAAACAAGGGAGTCAAGAAAGGGAGGGTGTGGATTGTGTATTTAGTGAGTAGAAGAGAATACAAAAGGGAAAAATGATATGGAGGTAAATGAAAGATATGTGAGATAAAGATCGTAGTACATATGAGGAAGGGAAAGGGGCAGGCGAGATTGAGAGAGCAAGTATATATAAGAAAAAAAGTGAATTGTGAGGTAACCAAAAAATAAATAGCTAAACTGAAGGTGAGGAAAGCAAGTAAAGATGGAGGAAGTGAAAAAGTAAAAATGTTGGTGGTGAAAAGAGAGAGGGATGTAGAGAAATAGAAAAAAAAGTAGTACAGTAAAAAATTAAAAAGTATGTACCGACTTTTATGTATTGGAGAATACTGTTAAACAAAAATCTGTATTTCCTTATTATTTAATAACACAAGGTTTCAGTTACAATATTATAACCACATTTGTTCCCTGAATGATGATTAACACAGTCCTGACTTTTTTCTTTTGTTTTATAAGAAATAAAGCTGCCAAGGATGAACTCCCCAAGTACATTTTATCTCACTTCAGTAACATTTATACAAAAGTATGGATTTTAATACTCTGCACTTTGTATTTATAGTAGCATTAATGTGATTGCTTAGGTTATATATTGAAGCCAACTATCTTGGATATTAAAGGACTACTTTAGTGGTATTATAAAGGGCTTTTTTTAAAGAATAGATAGGATGTGATAAGAAAACAAAAACCTTTGTTAAATATTTGCTGCACATTTAAAACATATTTCAATGCATGCCTCCTCAAAGTGGGAAATTCATAAAAAACTCAAGCAGTGGGAGGCACATCAGCTGGTTCCACATTGAACGGTGTAGCAGAGATGTTCAATTCCATTTGTTTATTTTTCACGTCCTTGAATCTATCATTAAATGCCTCAATTAGTTTCACTAATTCACCATTTTCGTGTCGTAGAAGGCTTTTAAGTGGGGAAATGCACTGTGCTATTTCTTTTTGAGTTACACAGCCTTAATTTAGCTTCAAATGATTTTACATTTGAAAGAAGGGAGCTGAAAAGCTAGTTGGGGCCCTGCAGCTTGACGTTCAGTTCTGAGAGGTACTTGGTAATGTCCACCATGAACGCTAGATCACACATCCACTTGCATCATTGAATTCCCTGACAGGTTTTCCCTTCATCTCCATGAACTGCTTGACTTCATCCCGCAATTCGTAAAACCTGATGTACCCGCCACTGCACTTCACAGTGATAAACAAGATCACTGTACACCAAGTCAAGTTCATTCAGTAACTCCTTCAACTGGCGGCTGTCAAGCCCTCTGCTTTTGACAAAATGTATGCATGACACTACTGTTGATAACTCTGTACACAGATACTTTTTTGGTGTATGATGCAGTGGCATATAATTAAACCACTTGGATCAAGACTGAGACAATCAGTTCTTTCTTGACAAATTCAACTTAGCTTTTTTTTCATATGTTAGCTCACATTTTTTAATTGATAAAACAAGTCTCTCAAACAAGTCCTCATCTCTTGAGGTGCCATGCATGGCTTCCAGTGACAGCAGTTTCTCTTGCGTATCAAGCTCTGCACTTATCCCACAAACGAAAACAGCCAGTTGGGCAGCATTTATGTCCGTGGTCACGTCACAAAACAGAGACAAAAATTGGAAATCTCCTGCAGATGATTCTTTGAGACAAACTAACACCCTTAAACAATTGTACTTTGTTGATGCTAACAACTTGGCAGCAGCCACTATGCACAATTTCCCAAACTCTCCCTCCACATAAAGCCTCAGCTTCTTTGTAATTAGCTCGCTCACTACATAACTTGGCTGAATAACGATGTCTCTGCCGCCATGAGGCCTTGTGAAAGTGGCTTGTTGTGATTCCAAACTCCGCTGAAGAGCATTGATTTTATCCAGACGCATTCATTTATTCAGACGAGAAGCATACATTTATATCCTGTCATGTACTCGTATGTGTCCTCTCTGTCTCGTAATGGACGTTCCTTGTTTGTCTCTCAAAATTTACATTAATATTATGATTCACTTAATAAAAAATAATGAAAAATAGCTCATGGATTTATTGAATGTTGAGTCCCACCTGCAGTTGCCTTGGCAGGGCTAGACATTCCCCTCCCCTGCTCAAACTGATGGTGAGGAGCACATATGGCGAATGTTGTCATCCTTTAATATGAGATGTAATTCCAATAGCTTGAATGGAAAGGAGAAAATAACTTATTTACTTAACCCAGTAAGAAAAATCAAAGCAGGCAGAGTAGGTTTCACCCATCTGTACAATAGCAGGCTATACCTGTTTTGATATTACACCAGCCTCCCTCAAGCCTCTAAACAATAGTGAACATATGGGTGCAACTCAGAAAATAACCACCTGGTGGTGCCAAAGACACAGGAATCAATTCCTGAAATCATTAAGGTAAAGAATCACTTTGTATATTTGTAGTATCATGAGAGATATTTGTCCCCTAACACCCAACATTTCTGTCTCACCAAACTCGCTGCTACAGAACAGGTGATCAAGCGTCTGACTCTCCAAATATATTATGTTTAAAGCAGGATATCATTCTTGACAAAATTACTTTCCATCCTATCAGTTCTTCCCTGGATTAAATAACTTGTAATGCTGTTATTGGGTACACTAGAGATTGACTGGCCACCAGTCATCTTTCTCTACAGCTTGGGCCAGCAGAAGCCGTGAAAGGTTGATCTTTGCCAGTCACCAGCTTCTAATCCAACATTTGTAGTTCAGTCATTCATTTGTGTTCGACTCTCAGTGACCCTATATATATTACAAGGAATTGTGTGAGTGGTTGTAGCCCCTTTAAATACCTCCCTCTCACTTACCTCCACACACTTATCAAAATGTCCCCACCTTCCTCTCCCTTCTCTCTAGCCTTTCTACCATCCCTAGACCTCTAATCAGGCTAGGGCGACGTAGCTACACATACACACCTCAAGCTGCAATCACTAGAGAGAAATCCGCAACCACAAGCATTGGCAAAGATACTGGATACTGGTTTTCTTGGCAAAGATAATGGAGTGGGGTGCCATTTCCTTCTGCAGTGGTCAGCGAGTTGTATGACATCTCTGCTATGACCTGTCCATATTGGTTGACCTTACATGGTATAGCTCACAACTTATTTGAGGTACATAAGCCCCTTCACCACGACAAGGTAGCGATCCAAATCCAACATATGTCTATCTAAGAATCAATATGTCAAGAATCACTGTTTTCCATACCATTAAAAGACCAAAATCTGAAATCTGTCTCAGAATCAACAAAAGATCTCACAGACATTTGTCTTAGGCTGGAACATGCACTTAACCCGTTTTGTCTTACAATTGGCACAGCAATCCATCTTAAATAGTTTTGCTAATATCATCCATCTCACTAATTGTTTAACATATGTTGCTCCACTCTACCAATGGCTTCTCAGATACTCCCGTAAATTGAAAATCTTGACCCTCAGCTACAAATCCCTACCTAAGTGAACTCTTTATACCTCACGTTATCTGCCAATCATAGGCTGCTCAGTCTTTGACCTGCCTGTGATTGACAATAAGAAATTAATAACTCTTCTGACTCCCACCAAAAGCAGTTTTTATGTGTAATTACTTCCCATCCTCTGTCTACTTTTTAGGTTCCAGTACTTACCTATTCAAAGAGAAACTTACATAGCTGGCTAGTGACAAACATTTTCAACTAAGACCAACTTCTCTGATACTCCTCAGTAATGCAGTGATCTCTTTTAAAGATGGATCCCATCACCATTAATTGCCTCACCCTTTGTCAGTCAATTATCAACTAGATTGAAAACTTTAATGAGAGTGGGGCTCTTTATTTCCTGTCCAGTATGTATACTTCTGGCATATGTTTCTTATCAGATTTGCAATGTAAAGAAAGTGTCAGTCAGCAAAATAGGTTTCATCACACTATTGCATCAATAGCTAGAGTAAATAAAAATCCATAACGTCCTACTAAAGATTTTTGTTACATGAATTTTTAGATATTTGCCAGAATGACCACCTCACAGAAAGTGTTTTTGAGTTGTACAGTCAGTAGTCCTAATTAAAGAGACAAGCACAATGTACTTAAAACAGTGCAATAAATTGAGAATATGATGTTTTCCTTTATGGTGGACAGATCAACTATAATAGTTGTTGTAATTGCGAGTTTGTCGGTAACGCTATGTTAAAAATTACGGGTTGCGCATTCTGAGTTACAGGCTTATTCGGAGGATACCAACTGATTACAAAATTAGCTTACAACCTCACAAACAACACAGGGGGAGAGGCAGGGAGCCTGTAAGTGAGGTTCAGAGCTAATTTGCTATTCAACTGGCGTTTTTTGCCAATCTCAGAGCGGCTAAATAAAATTAAAAAATGGCAGCCGTAAAGCTGTAATTTTCTTTCAAGCCCTTAAATCGGAACACCATTTCGGACTTGGGGAAATTGAACAATTTCCCAAGCCTGCAAATGGTTTCACACATGTAAATTTAAAAAAGAGCACAGTGGAGGGAGAGGGGGGAGAAAGACACGGGAGGGAGAGGGTTGGAAGAGACACAGGGGGAGAAACAGACACAGGGGTGAGAGAGTAGGGGAAAGAGACACAGGGGAGGGAGATAATGGAAAAAACCTAGGACAGGGAAAGGGGGAAAAGAGACACGGGAGGGAGAGGGGGGCAAAGAGACAAAGTGCTCTCAAAGTTACGGGCTTGCGCATGCGTGCTGCGCATTGCGCGGCCTGCAATGAGTGGCGAAGCCGCTCTTCGTGGGGCTTGCGATGAGCACCAGTAAATTAGAGGGGGGAGAGGCTTGCAAGGAGCACTGAAGGAGGCCTTGCGAGGCCTGCAAGTTACGGGTTTGCAGAGGACGCACATTGCGGGGCTCACAATGAGCGCCTGTCGAAACCTGTAATCAGTGGGGCAGCTGCTCATTGCAAGGGTCCGCGATGAGCACCAAAGGCATTTATCCAGAAGCCCCTAAAGTAGAGGGGGGGGGCTCGCAATGAGCGCCAAAGGCGCTCATCACGAGGCCCGCAAGTTAGAGGGGGAAGACCCTTGCATTGTGTGGCAAACAGCATTGCTAGGCTTCAAATTTTATTGTCGTCATTTTTGACGGGTAAGTCGCTAGTTTACATAAATCCCAAGCCCTTTCCGCAAATCACTCATCGAGTAGATGGGACATTACCAGATAAATGTGAGTGAGAGCAGATGGGAGATTACTGGGTATGTGATCTTGTATAGTTTCTAAGTGCGCTGGACACCACAGTGATGGCTCAATGGCTCCCTCTTTAGTTTGCCTATATAAATTACATTTCTGTAAACAGCAATACTATGCCCACATGACCATTTATAAATCAGTTCAAGCCTGCAACATTTATAAGTTGCCATTGGAAGTTCATTCCTCACAATGTTATATTGCTGCAGAAAAAAAGAGTAAACTAAAGGACCAATATGGTCTGTTTTTCCATATAATGTTTTGATTTAAGGGACGCTGCACAATGAAAAACATTTAATGTAAAGACTATGAGCATAATTAAGCAGGTAAAAAGTCACATTTTATTTAAAAAAATACATTTTGACACCTCTGCAGGACCCTGAAGGGATCCATGATACATTGACGGAAATTGTGCGTGTGAGAAGGGCGTTTACATTCTGGTGAGCTATGGTTGCATTGAATGATGACGGGAGCCTGCTTCTGGGGGAAAGGGGTGTATCAATTTCAATCATATCCAGTTTTTAAACCAAAAGCTCTGGATTTCTCCCTTTTCCCTTCTGCCCCACCCCTCTCTCCACTGCTTACTACAAGCACACACCCGATCACCCAACTCTGAGGAAGTGATGTACAAACACAAAATGGATTCCTGAATTCATAAACAGAGTCTACAAAAATTCAGATTTTCCCCAAAAAATATTTTAGGTTCACAGCTATTAATATTGTTGGTTTGGAATATCATTGACACATTTTTTTATTGAACTGCAGTGGTCCTTTAATTAAATATGATAATGTGCAGAATGTTACTAGAAATCAAAATTAAACTCAACCTTTATATTTTGCAGCTTTTTGTGCATTTTTGTCTTTGCTTCAGGTTCTTACCTGTTGCTTCATGCTACTTCCTGAGGTAACTGTCACTTGTAAACTAGTGAGTTTCACTATAGTCCTGTTGAGATCACTGGCAATTCATACTGACATATTACTATTGTGCATATACACACTTCATGTATTTTCAAAGTCTCCTTCCATCTCAGGAACTGATCTGTTAAAAGAAATGCTGTTATTTTTTATATTTTATAATTATGTTGCATATTGTCTAGTAATTGTTAAAAAATATAACCACAGAGGTCCTTTAACTCACCACTTAATCTCTCTTCCCTTCTGGCTTGCTACCTTATTGTGGTAAAAAGGGCTTGTGTACTTCAATAAAGCTGTTAGATATACCATGTAGGGTCACCCAAGATAGGCAGCTAAGGCGAGCGGGTTCTTGAGTACACTCAGGGCTCATTATCTGGCCCAGGTTATACAAAAAAACTACAAGAAATGAGGCCATCTTGGATTTAGTTAGCACAAATCATATTGATATGGTATCAAATGTTGGAATAGGGCAACCTTTGGGAAACAGTGATCACAACACAGTCTCATTTGAGATTGAATAAAAAAAAAAACTCTTATTTTTAAAAGGGAAGATTTTAGTAGTCTAATGGTTGCAATCCAAAATATAGACTGGGACCAAGAACTGATGAGTAAAAAAACAGGCATTTAAATTATACAAACAAGAGGGAACAGAGACTGCCTTTTGGATTTTGCAAAGGCTTTTGATACAGTACCACATGACCGACTGTTGTGCAAACTAAGGAATAGAGGAATTGCAGTAAATATCTGCTCATGGATTGAGAGCTAAAAGACAGGAAGCAACGGGTTGTAGTAAATGGAACATACTCAGATTGGACTAATGTGGTAAGTGGAGTTCCTCAGCGTTCAGTATTAGGTCCTCTCCTTTTTAACATATTTATTAATTACTTAGAAGAAGTGGAAAGTAGTTGGAAAGTTGTGCACGGTAATTCAATCAGATAATAATGTACTTTCCCTCCAAAGGGAGATGACATTTAATATGAATAAATGTAAAAGTTATCCATCTGTGAAGGAAAACTATCATGCAATTTATAATCTTAATGGAGCAAATATAGGGGTATCAGATATTGAAAGGGATTTGGGAGTACTTGTGGACAACCATATATGTAACAGTGCCCAATGCCAAGCAGCAGCTGTAAAGGCAAATAAAATATTAGCATGTATTAAGAAGGGTATAGAAGAAAGGGAAGCAAATATAATTCTGCCACTATATAAATCCCTAGTATGCCCTCATTTGGTATATGGAGTACAAATCTTGGGCACCACTTCATAAAAAATAAATTTTAGGGCTGGACAAGGTACAGAGAAGGGCAACAAAACTAATTAGGAAAAGCATAACCATACACAAGATGTGCCTGCGTGCTGCAGTCCATAAGGTCACAGAGAGTCGGACACGACTGAGCAGCAAGTGTCTCTACATACGTTGCATTGAGGTTGTGCTGAAATGAATTAAAATAAAAAAAGGTGCGTTTTACTGGCCATTAACTAGCATTATATCCCACTCATAGTAGCTCCCACATTACCCTGCTGTTAGTAATGTTAAATACTGTACTTGAGTGAATGTCTACCTCGGATCCATCCGAGGCTAGCTCTCATATCCCTTACAGTGGGAGCAATATGGAAGATAAGCACGTTAATAAATGGTAATACTTAAAGGGACAGTTATGTCAGCACAACTTGGAGCACACCACTGTAACATACTCCTAAATACATATTGAAATACTTTTTAATTTTTTTTAAATAGGTGCATTTTTCAAATAAAAAATCCTAAAAGAAGTGTATGTTTACTTGAGCTCTGGCAAGACCCTAAGGCAAAATGACAGCAATAGCTCAGTGCTCAGAGCAGACACATGTGATTTAACCCTTCTGAAATACACCTGTGCAGAGAAATGACTGCTTCAAACTGCTAAATATTTGTTTTGTGGGTTAACCACTAGACAAATGCATTCCTGAACCCAAGGAAAAGCCATAAATCAATGTGAGCAGCATTTTCTACCACTCGCTATCAGCATGTGCTTTTAATCATGGGCAGTCAGGAGACTGTTTGTAAACAGACCAAAGCCCTTACTATTTTAGTGTAATTAAAAAAAGTGTGAGATCATTTTAACATAGAATTGTGTGCTCTTTTACACCAGGAAGAGCATAATGGTGAGATAACTATCCATTTAAAGAGAAGTTAAATGAATGAACTCTAGATTTTTTTTATTGAATCAAAATGAATCACTTATATATTTTCAATAAACATTTTAGTGAAATACGTGAAATAGTTTTGGCTTACTTGCTTTATATTGCCAATTGTATTCCTCAGTATAGGCGCAGCCATTTTGAGCCTGGCATACTCCCTATGCAATCTTTTTTAGCTGGTGCTTGCAATAAAATATGAAGATCATGCCACACAGCTATACTGGCTCCATTTAGAAATGTTTACAACATGACATGGGCATCCCCTATTATGGCTGGTTCATCTCTCTCCATCAGGAAAGGAGAACTTTATTAAACAAATAATGAGGAATACATATTGTATAGCACATAAAACTCTTCCATCAATAAAAACATAAATAATCATCAGTAATACATCTGTAATTACTATAATATATACAGAATATTTCCTGTTTCATCCCCTCCAGCGGCTACTAGGTGGAACAATAGTGGCACGCCAAGACTTCATTCAATTTGTTCTTAGAGTGAGGGCTAGATTTACGGTTGGGCTTCAGGGTTAGGGTAGTGGCAGATGATAAGCTTTACATAGTAAAATAGTGGCACGCACAGGAAATGTCTGAATGTCATCCTTAGACGCAGTTTTTAATTGGTTTCCCCAATTAGACATTGGTTATGGATATGGTAGTGTGCAAAAAGTTCACCTGTTTTGCAGAGAAATCCATTTGACATTTGAAAGATGGGTGGAAAGTATTGAATAAATTGTGAAAGTCTCTGAGTCTATATAATGAACAAATCATCTATATCAGGATCTGTAAGTTTGTGAATATATATAGACTAGCGAATTGCCCGTCAAAAAATGACGGCAATGGAATTGTAAGGTAGCTAATGTTGTTTTGTGTGTACTACTGAAATATATAATACAAATTAATAAATTAATATACTTAACCTATTTTGAAGCATTGTTGAAGAGCTGCAATCTGTTTTGATGTTGCTGCAGCATTAGTGGTATGGAGCTGCTGTGTAAGCGTGGTGAATTTGTGCAGTGTAATAGTGTGCGTGCGCGAGACGAAACCGTTAGCGTAGTTGTGTAGTTCCGCATTGTTCTAAAATGCCGGCTAATGTGTGGTATGCGTCTGTAGTGGAATATCCATAGGTGGTTTGTGGTGTTTTGCGTGTTTCTTGTGGTGTTTTGCGTGTTTAGAGTGCTGTAGCCTCTTTTTCGTTTTGTTCGTCGGCCATTTTTTCTCTCGCTTAGAGAATTTTTTAGTGTCTAAACTCTTTTATTATGAGTTAAATGAAGGTGTAACTTCATTTTTTGAGGTCCTGGATGCTCCCTCTTGCTGTAGGTAAGCTTTTTATGTATGTGTTGTGTGTATTTATTGTGTTTTTCATTTTTATATGTCCGCGGGTTGCGGGCGTTTTTTGCGAGTCCGTAATGTGTGTTAACGTGTCTCGTATGTTGTTTGCGTTGCGACGTAAAGTTTGCGAGGGTTGCAGTTGCTTCGCGAGGGCCGCAGTTGATACACACACAATATACACACACATTATATATACACACACAATATACACACACATTATATATACACAAACAATACACACACACAATATACAATATATATAGAGCTGGAAAGCCAAGAGATTATTGGATATTTATTTTTTGAAATAAAAACCGCATATAAGAAAATACCAATGTAATGTATCACATTATGGCCCCAGTGATGGCTGGAGATGTGACATCTCAGGGCCCAGCCTGCCACGCCTCACCTGCTCCTGCAGTGCGAGGCCTTTTCCCCTGTGAGGTCCCCACAAACCAGCCCAGGACTCCCTTCTATCTCACAACCCTCCCCCAGCTCCACTCACCGCTTCACCACCCCAGTTTTAATCTTGATCTGCCTGACGCGTGGGTCTGCCATGGTCCTGGAGCTTCAAAATAGAGCAACGTCAGTGGCGGGAACAGATGCGCACTCACACAGACTCAAGTCGCACACTGCAGTAAGGGCGGAAATGGGCATTGCGAGGGCTGCGGGCAAGGGCTGCAGGCAAGGGCATTGCGAGGGCTGTGGGCAAGGGCTGCAGGCAAGGGCCTCAGTTGCTGGGATGGAGCGCCTTCGGCGCTCCATCCCAGCAACTGAGGCCCTTGGCCGCAGCCCGCAAGCGTGAGCAACGGCCCGTACGCTCACAATTATATATGTGACTAGCGAATTGCCCGTCAAAAAATGACGGCAATGAAATTGTAAGGTAGCTAAATTAGTAAATGAATATAGTGTACCTATTTTGAAGCATTGTGATGAAGACCTGGCAATCTGTGTTGATGTTGCTGCAGCATTAGTGGTGTGGAGGTGCTGTGTAAGCATGCTGAATGTGTGCAGTGTAACACTGCGCGTGCGCGAGACCAAACCGTTAGCGTAGTCACGTACTTCCGCATTGGCGTAAAATGGCGAGTAATGTGTGGTATAGGTCTGTATCGGAATATCCGTAGGTGTTTTGTGGTGTTTTGCGAGTTTAGAGTGCTGTAGCCTCGTTTTCGTTTTGTTCGGCGGCCATTTTTTCTCTCGCTTAGATTTTTTTTTAGTCTCTAAACTGTTTTATTTCGAGTAAAATCGAGGTGTAAGTTGCATTTTTGAGGTCCTGGGGGCTCCCTCTTGGTGTAGGTAAGGTTTTAATGTATGAGCTGTGTGTATGTATTGTGTTTTAAATGTTTGTATGTCGGCGTGTTGCGTCCGATGTTTGCGAGGTCGTAATGTGTGGTAACGTGTTTCGTACGTTGTTTGCGTTCCTCGTAAAATTTTGCGAGTGTCGTAATTTGTGTGTCGTGTTTTTTGAGTAGCGACGTGAAGTTTGCGAGGGTTTGAGGCCCTTGCCCAGTGACCTCGCCAGCAACTGAGTCCCTCGCTTCGCGAGGGGCCTGAGTTGCTGGCATGGAGCGCCTTCGGCGCTCCATGCCAGCAACTGAGGCCCTTGCCCAGTGACCTCGCCAGCAACTGAGGCCCTCACTTCGCGAGGGGCCTCAGTTGCTGACATGGAGCGCCTTTGGCGCTCCATGCCAGCAACTGAGGCCCGTGCCCAGTGACCTCGCCAGCAACTGAGGCCCTCGCTTCGCGAGGGGCCTCAGTTGCTGGCATGGAGCGCCTTCGGCGCTCCATGCCAGCAACTGAGGCCCTTGCCCAGTGACCTCGCTTCGCGAGGCCCGCGGCTCGCTATGCGAGGGCCGCGGCTCGCTTCGCGAGGGCCGCGGGCTCGCTACGCGAGCCCGCAAGCGTGAGCAACGACCCGTACGCTCACAACTATATATGTGATAAGAATGTCTCCTCCAGATTGCTTTGGGTCAGCTGTTTGCTTTGGAGCCCACACGAAACAATGGCTCCTCCTTTAAGAAGTGGACCCTGCCCAGCTGTGTGGATGGCACCACACTCAACAATGACACCATCTGTGCAGATGCTGTCAAAAACATCACCTGCACAAGATGGAAGAGGATACAATGGATATTTTCTGTTTTGTGCCGCCAGAAGTATTCTACAGAAGCCACTAAGTGTTGTGATGGTGGTGCACCAAGACTTTCTTCCATTTGTTCTTAGGGTGAATGTTAATGCTTCTTATCTTGCAGTACCCTAACCATAATTCATTGAAAAAAGACTCACGAGCAACCATTGCGCCACCTACTGGCCGCTGCACGCCACTGAAACTGAAAAAGGTCTGATATGACTGAGGAAGAATGTGAGGGGCAAAATGGCCGCCCCTATACTGAGCAAAGAGTGGCAAAATAAAGCCAGCAAGCCACAAATAAATATTTGAAAGTATAGATTGTGATGCAGTGCAAAAAAATGTTTTTTCCAGAGTTCAACAGTCCTTTAACTTTCTGTTATAATACATTTTTATACCAAGCAGACAAGCTCCTCTCCCATATTAACCCCCCTTGGGAGAACTAAATAATAACCCTGGGTTAAGACTTAGAGAAAGGAAAGTGCTGTGAAAATTGCTTAAAATAACATTTTCAAGCTCAGTTTATCTAACATTTGCACTCATTGTATTGACATGTATGTATTCATTTATTTATATGTCTTCTTCATGCCTGTAACACCTGAGACATTTTCTGTGCCTTAATAATATTTAGTTAAACATTTACTTATTAGTTATGCTTTCAATCACCATTGTATTTAAGCAAACAACAACTTTTGTGACTAATAATCCAGGTTATTTCCATGAATACCATCAACTCCTCACTGTCTGCTCTTCTGGAAGGCTCTTTCGCGCTCATTTTATGCTCTATCCGCGTGCGGTGGGCGGGGCTCAGCTGTCAGTCACGCAGGTTCTCCAGTCATGTGACTCCTTTCGCCTCAACAGGAAATGCTTTTGCCTCAAGATGGCGACGGGTTGACTTCCGGTGCAGGAGCTGATGGGAGAGGAATTTGTACGCAGGCGCGCTGGGACTCCCCGGGCCTGGAGACAACAAGAGGCTGGAGGCACGGAGAGGGAGAAGAGACAAAGAGCCGGAGAGAGACACCGAGTGAGTGAGAGGAGAATGTAGGGCTAGAGAGAGACACCGAGGGAGGGAGAGAGTGAGAGGGGAATGTTCGGCTGGAGACAGCTGGAATACACTGAGGAAGACGCTGTTAGACTACAGACACCGATAAAGGTCTAAAGATAGAGATACACCCTGCTAAAAGAGAGTGCATACAGTGAGTGTGAGAGCTAGAGATATTAAACATACCCTGTGAGGGAGGGCTGGAGAGACTGACACGGTTTGATTGAGGGATGCATTAATATAATGAGACAGGAAATGAGACCTAGAGAAAGATAGCTGGAGAGAGACAGGTTGTATTACAGAAGGAGACACTGCTGGGTAAGAGACGCTGAGACAGGACTGGAGAGAGGAGACAAGCCCTGTGTAAAGAGAGTGCAGACAATGAGATCCAATAAGAGAGGAGACCTACATACTGTGAGAGAGGGCTGGACAGACGGGAAGGAGGCTGAGATGGGGACTGAGACCTGGAGAGAGAGACAGAGGAGGGGGAGACAGACTGTGTGACCGAGAGAGACACTGCTGGAGTAGACGCCGAGAGAGGAGACAACCCCTGCATGAAGAGAGTGCAGATAGTGAATGTGAGAGATTACACTGTGTGAGGGAGGTCTGGAGAGACACAGGGAAGTACAGAAGAGATAGGGAGACAGTAATAGACTGAGTCAGGGAGTGAGATCTAGAGAGAGTGCTGAGGACAAAGGACATGGAGAAACACTGAAGAGAAAGGAGACTGAGTCTGTGTGAGGGGGAAACTAATAGACTGATACCTGGAGACAGACGGCAGGAGAGACACCAAAGAGATTGACAGTGTGTGTGAGACTGGAGAGACAGGCCTGGAGAGGGAAGATAAACACTGTGTGACTGCAAAGTGAGCCCTGATATGGACAACCAGGGAGGAATGGGAAGGGGAGATGAACAGGATCCATGAGAGAGGCAAGAAGACGATAGGATAAATCATTTGGATAGAGAACTCCAGGGGGGACACCGCAATCTGTATATCCTTTTCCTGGCTCCTAATTGTCGACCTCTGCTATATAAACATAAATGTGTTTTATTGACCATTTAATACACTGTACACTGCTCAGTATGAACCCTCCTACTATTATCTATAGTCATGCTTGATTTAGCTTTAATCGCATATATAGTTGTCAGCAGTGCGGGTTGTCAAAAGTTGTTGCTAACGATGCGGCCGTCGCAAAGCGAGGGCTGCAGTTGCTGTCAAGGAGCGTCAAAGGCGCTCCTTGCCAGCAACTGCGGACTTTAGGAGGGGCCGCATTTGCGGAGGTGGAGGCTCCCACGAACCGCAAAATTTACAGACTTAGCATCCACAAACACGAGCTACGAGACTTGGAGAAAAAAAACATTACTACCTCGCAAAAATACGACCTTAGCGCCCGAAACCCGCGCACATGAAAACATTAAAAACACAATAAATACACATACAAAGCTTACCCACAGCAAGGGGGACACCCAGCACCTCTAAAAGGGAAGTTACACCTAAATTTAAGTAGAAATGCAAGAGTTTAGACACACGAAAATCCCGTAAGCGAGAGAAAAAATGGCCACTGAAAAAAACTAAAACGAGGCTACAGGACTCTAAACGCGCAAAACACCACAAAACACATACAGATTTTTCAAAAAAGCCATACGAGGTCCAACAACAAGGACGAAAAATCAGCCACAGCCGCGTACTACACACATTAGGCGCCATTTTACAACTCTAACTTACACAATGCGGAAGTACACAGCTACCCTAACGGATTTTCCTTGCACACTATTTACACTACACACTGCACACATTGCTGACACTTACACAGCAGCTACACAACACTGAAAACACACATTGTATGCTGCAGCAACATCCAAACAGATTGTCAGCTCTTCTGCACAATGCTTCCTGCAGATATTACTTCAAAATAGGTAAAGTGTATTGATTTATTCATTTCTTAATTATTTACAGCGCTGCTCTTAGCACGCAAACAACAGACTCGCAATGAGCACCTAAGGCGCTCAGCACGAGGCTCGCAATGAGCGCCAAAGGATCTCGGAACACCTACAAAATTAATATCGCAACCAAACACCATTACCTGCCTTACAATCTTATTGCCGTCATTTTTCGACGGGAAAGTCGCAAGTCTTTTAATAAATAATAATAGCAGATAAGATGTAATGTATTTACAGTGACACTCCACTAACTATAGATCTTTGTTTGATTTATAGATGTTCTTGTGTAGTACCATGCACCTGGAATTGAATCATACGAAATGTGAAATGTACATCAGGGTGTGTGCGTGTATGTGTGTGTGTATATATATATATATATATATATATATATATATATATATATATATATATATATATATATATATATATATATATATATATATATATATGTATTGCAGTATTATTTAATACCCTTTTGTATCTTTATCAAGTCTTGAGTATTGCTTCAGACTTGATAGAGAGGTTGAACCTCTCAAAAGCTTGTCAATATAAATAACACGTTTGTCCAATACAAAAGGTATTAAATTATACTGCAATACCCAATATTAATTACGATATATATATATATATATATATATATATATATATATATATATCCATCCATCCATCCATCCCACTCTCTGTGTCTCTATGAACTGTATCATGCCAGGCACATCTTGTGTCTGGTTGTGCTCATCCATAAAGTTTTCTTGGCAAAGATAAGGGAGTGGGTTGCCAGTGTTTGTTGAAAGTAGGTGGAGCGCTGCTTTATTTTACTTGCCTCAAGCTGATCTGGCTCCTAAATTCATTTATAGTATAATTATTTCTTCTGTAAGTAAGCTTTGCATTCCCTTTGAAGCTTGTGACACTCTCCTGAAAGATTTCTTTAAAACGTTGACCTGTAGATTGTGTGGTTTCTATTTTTGAGTAGCATGAGTTCTGCTCCTCGACATGCAGGTGATGGTGCACAGTTTGACCACAGATTTACTAGTCCTATGGGTTACGGTTGTATGAGTTGTGCATCTACTAGTATCCAGTCTAACTTCTCTAACTTGTTCCTGTGATGGTGCATGTTCTTCATTTGTTGTTCATCAGATGGTTTATTTAGGTGTCCTGTAGAAATGGCATGTTTGTGAGAATTATGAAACTAAGTTAGTAAAAATGAATGGCAAGCCCAAGAAATAACTTAGGAATGAATGTCTTTACTAAATCATGTTTTACTACACTATAGAACCAAACATTACAGTAGGAGGACCACTGTCAAGTCCACCGCCATCACATTTCTTTTTGCTGTAGCAGGGCTCTCACTTGGTACTTGAAAGACAATGGAGCTGTGCACTGCCAAGTTCAGGACAGTCACAGTTGGCATATCCTTCTTGGGTAGAGATGGTGTACGCCATCTCTCACATAATTATTAGTATACTAGCGAATTGCCTGTTTTTTGTTTTTTTACCGTGAGGACCTTTAGCGCTCATTGCGTGGCTTGCACTGAGCTCATCGCATGCCTTTGCAATGAGCGCCTTTGGCTGTTGGATGTTTTTTTGTTTTGTTATTACAGGGGCTTTTGCTGTCATTGTAAGGTCGGGGCTGATCTGCTTTTTGCGCTTATTGCAAGGCTGTCCCTGGTGCATTTTGTGTGGTATGAGCAGCGTTGGCATTGGTTGTGAGGCTCGCATTGAATGACTTTTGTGTTTATTGTGATATTTTTTTTATTCTTTTGTGTATATGTATTCTTGTATGCCAATGAAATAATGAATAAATTAATATACTTTACCTATTTGTAAGTAATATGTGCTGAAGAGCTGACAATCTGTTTCGATGTTCCTGCAGCATCCAATGTAGGTTTGCACGGTTCTGGAGCTGAGGTGTAAGTGTCAGCAATGTGTGTAGTGTAAATAGGCTGCATGCGCGAGGGAAAGCCGTTCGTGTAGCTGTGTACTTGTGTAAGTCAGTGTTGTGAAAGGGGAGGCGAATGTGTGTGTGGTACGCTGGTGTTTATGATTTTGCGTCCTTACTAAAAGTGTATCTTTACATCGTACGGCTTTTTTGAAAAGTGGTATGTGCCTGGTGGTGTTTTGCGGCTTTAGGGTCGTGTAGCCTCGTTGTCGTTTTTTTTTTTTTTTTTTGGGGCGTGTATTTTTTCTCTTGCTTAGGTGATTTTCGGGTGTCTAAATTCTGGAATTTGGACTTAAATTGAGGTGTTTCTTCACTTGCAGAGGTCCTGGGTACCCCCCTTGCTGTGGGTAAGCTTTTTATGTATTTTTTGTGTGTATTGTGTTTTTAATGTTTTCAGGTGTGCGTGGTTCGGCCGCTAAGGATGTATTATTGTGATGTCGCAATTCCCGCGTCTGGTATTTTTGTCTAAGTCCGGAAATTTTCCATTCTGAGTCCTGCGGTTCGTATTTTTTTGTGTAAGTCCATATATAGTGATTGCATGTTAGATGTATTTTGGTAAAGTGTCACTTGTGTGAGTGTTTTGTAACCGCGTGTGAGGCGCCGTAGAGCCTCCCCCTCCGCAAATGCGGCCCCTTGCTTTGCGAGGGTCCGCATTTGCGGACCAAACTGCGTCCCTTGCTTTGCGAGGGACGCAGTTCTTGCGAGCTCGCAAAGCGTGACAACAATTCGTAGTTTGACAACTATTATATGTGATTACATAGGCTGCGAATCTGTGCAGACATTAGTGAGACCATCGGAAGCACAGCGGCCAGTCCCAACAAAGCAGTATATATGAATCTCTATTTTGCTGGGTCATTTCAGATGTGATCCATTGTGAACCTCTTTTGTAGAATGTCTTGTGGTGGATACCATAGGGATTCTTCTTCTTCTTTTTTCATGGGTTACTCCCTCAAATTCAGGCTCCATTGAGCAATTATAGGATTCTATCAAGACAATTATATTATTTCTACACAACATGTATTGGAGAGTTATTGCTCTTACTATAGACTAAAACAGTGGACAATTGTGTTTGTTATATTTTCATAGCCTTTCATTTCTTGTTTGCGTATCTAAATACAGATGAAATCCGTATTCTCTAATCTCAAACAACTTGATAGAAATAGTCATGGTAGTGTCAAAAACCATTAAGGAATATAAGCATGCCTGACATAACTCGGGCTTATTTAAGCCAAACATCTAGGCATATAGAATGGGCATTCCAGGTGGACAGCCTTTGGTTCTTATCTACCATCAAATCATTTTTTCCATGTTTTCACTGTGTATTGTGCTTTGTATTTCTTTTCTTACAAGAGTTTTTTTTCTAATTGTTTTCAGGAAGCTCAAACTCTTTCCAAGCCACCTCTTTCGATGCGTGAGAGTGCAGAGCTATGAAGGGGTGAGCTTTTCATCTTTGTTTAGATTTCCAGACATGGTTCTGTATGTGTCCTGCTACAAAAAGACTGTTCTCTAGGCTCACTATTTGGTGGGGGCTATGTCCTATACAATTAACTTGAAAAAAATGTCCAAGAACTAAAATGTCATAATTTCTCTTACAGACAGCAGAAAGTGGCAGATATTGAAGAAGGAACTGTGCGGGTTCAAGAAGGTGAGCAGTGTCAAGGTTCAGTACAAGAAAATTATTATTATTTTTTTTTATGTTTGATGTAGCAGTGTCAGGCCTCAATTAAAATGATCTAATATGTGTATATTAATATTATTTACTTGTAATGCCCTAACATAGACTGTGTTCTTTTAATCTGTGATGAGTAGAGATAGACTTGTTTGTCTTGACTTGATTTCTTTTTTATAAGGTGCAGTGGCAACAGGAGAAGATCCCACCAGTGTAGCCATCGCTAGTATCCAGTCAGCTGCCACCTTCCCTGACCCCAGCGTTAAGTACGTCTTCCGCACAGAGAATGGTGGGACGCAGGTACGCTGTCCCCAAAAGCCACTAACATAGTGTTTTACCAGACTGGGGACAGGTTTAGAGGTTACACCAGGATGCATATTTCCCATATCCACCCATAATCTTTCCTAATAAGTTGCTGCTTTGTTCTTCAACACGGTTTCATATAATGCAGTGATAAAGGGTCTTTCAATTACGCACAACTGGTACCACATCACTGTAAACATATCCTAAAAGCATGAAGTACTCTTAGAATTTTTGAAGTATGTGCATTCTTCACTGAGAAATCAAATAAAAACTGTGTTTGGCTGTTAATGACTGCCCACAGCTTGCTCCATTGAAGACGACATGATCTATGTTTTTTCTTACCTGCTTACCTTTGCTTACTTGCCTCTCAGAAATGTGAGCAATTCAGATAAGCTTGTGGGGAGCGGGGTAAGGGGGTGCTTAGTGGCCTGTGCAGAGCCTCATACAACACACATTATACCCAGCACTCTGCTAATTACGAATGCAACAGCCAGTGGGTAGGATAGACTGTATGTAAAGAGGTTTAAAACCTTACATTTTTTTTAAGTTACAAATGTAATAGATCATTTTAACATACCACTGTACTCAATGCAAGTGCTCTTCATAGTGTGAAAGAGCACAAGATTGTCGTTTTTAAGGTGACACATAGAAAATGTAGCCGATGGAACTGATTAGCAATCAAATGGACTTGTATAGTGACCCTTACAAGCACTTTCTTATCAAGGAGCATTGTGATCCTGACGGGATCTAGATACTGAAAAGCTGCTCGGAGCAGCAAAGCTGCTGCTACACACTTTTATTAATTGATTTGTATTTGTATTTTAATACACATTATTTATGAACCCTGTAAGATTGTACTATTGAAGTATATATATCAATAAACGGTTGTTTTGGGTCCAAGAATCTTCTATGTGGTTTATTACCCTTGAAGTAAGACTTTAAAACACCTTAAATAATGCTTCCTAAAAAAGTACAATTCCACATGTGCTAGGTGAACTTTCAGCATGTTACTTACTCAGCACTTAGTGGTATATACCATATCACAAGGTACTTTATAGCACACATAGTGCCAGATATATATATTCCTTATTATACACATCAAGTAAAGAAGACTAATGGCCCTTGACTGGGAAGATTGATGTTTGTAAAAGTGCGCTAAAATATACCACAAAATGTAACAATCTCATAGGAAGTGTAGATGACTTCTAATATATATAATTTGACTGTTCCAAGTGCTCAAACCAGCCATCTGTCTTGGTGTGTACTTTGCTTCCCTAGCCCTGTTCTTATCTAAGATTTCTTGCCTCTGCAGGTAATGTATCGCGTAATACAAGTAGCAGAGGGCCAGCTTGATGGGCAGACGGAGGGCACAAGTGCCATTAGTGGCTTTCCTGCCACTCAGTCTATGACCCAGGTAAGTAACCGCTTTCCTTCATTCTGTTTACCTGCTCCTTGTTGGAGAGTAAGTGTGTCTGATCAGGTATGTGCTCTGCAGGCTGTGATCCAGGGCGCTTTCACCAGTGATGATGCAGGAGAGACAGATGCATCGGGCACGGAAACCCACTACACCTACTTCCCTACTACAACTGTGGGAGATCCCAGCACCTCTGTGGGAGCAGGAGGTACTGCTACCACCGTAGTGACCACACAGAACAGCGAGACCCTCTTGGGCCAAGCTGCTTCTACAGGTGCAGGTAAGTCATCTTTACTCCTGCATCATATTTCAGGCTCTCCGCCAGTTAGATCTCGGAGTGCAGAGATTCCTTCTGTGACATAAAATTGTGGTCAGTGTAAATAAATAAGGCTATAAAATCTAAAGTCTAAGTACCAATCTGATCCGGCTCTCCGTTTTGAGGAGTACACCTCCGGGGATAGTGGCTTCTGCATCAAGCCGATCCTTTTATCCGCATACTTTTTGTAAAATCCTATCATAAAACCCAAATATCTGTCTATCCATAAGTCCTTTCAGTTTGGCTTTAGTGTTAATTTGCTTAAACTCAAAACATTTTTTCCATGTTTTTAAATACAAATAATGTATAAACATTGTCTTGTTAAATCCACAGTACAATATTTACTTCAATCCATCTTTTAGATCATTTAACCTGGGATATTGCAAATTAGACATTATTTTTCCTGATGACAGGTCAGTTCTTTGTGATGATGTCACCACAAGACGTTTTGCAAGGAGGACCAACACGCTCAATTGCTCCCAGGACCCACCCATACTCTCCGTAAGTACACTTTGTTTACTAACTCATACTCTTACATTTTGTTTACTACTGTCCACTTGCTTTGATGGGATTGTTTCCACAGGCAACAACAAACATATACAGCCTTATTAAATTGTGATTCTGCCAATTGAATAGGGCTCTATGTAAGCACAGAGCATATTTATTTTACAGAAGTTTTTAGTTAGTGACCTTCTATCCAAAAGCAAGGTCTTCGCTAACTAAAATCTTCTGTAAAATAAATATGCTCTGTGCTTATATAGAGTTGAGTCAATTGGCCAAATTGCAATTTAATAAGGCTGATAGGCGCTTAATCGGATAACAAACTAAATAGGTTAAATTTATGAACATAATAACCCTGTTTGAGAGGCATTTTTTAGAGTGATCCAACCCCAAAGTACAAGCAATCTTACGCTTAACAGGCAAAACTGCAAACCCAAGACAAATATTGTGAATTAAGTTGGGCCTCGTCAGTAGGGTATAGCTGAACTCCCTACCTAAGGAGCAAGGAGTCCATGTCTGGAGACCCCTATCTCCCATGGGGAGGCTAATCCTAAAGGCAATTTGCATACGCAACAGCAAAAAAGCAAAACAAAAGAAAAACTGATTATTTTCATAGTCTGGATCGGTAATTATTGAACACTTCTTACCAAGTTTAGTTTTGCTTTATAAAGTAATGGAAGTGCCTGTGTCGACATATGAGAATTATATGTAAAAGTCTCGCAATTTGGGGGTGGGGGGGTTGTACAGTGATAAATTTACCGGTGGTCAGAGAACTGACTGTTCAAAATAGGTTTTATTAATCACATTTATCTAATGTGACTTAAACACATTTGCAGTAATTAAATGATATTAGCAATGGGTGTGATCTCTCTTGACCAATGGAAATGCTAATGCCTAGGCAGAAGATTCAGTCTCGCAATACATTAAAGTCCCTGCAATAAGTTGTCCTAAAGTTAAGTTAAATTAAGAGCCGGTTTCTCTATATAGTTTACACTGCTTTGTATGCTTGTTTTGTAATATTATGTTGTGGTCTTAAAACTGTGTTTTCTATTCCATAATTACAATAGAAGTAAAAATGTAAGCTTGTTATCTAGCAAAGTACTGAATGAACCAGGAAGCAGATGTATGTATTTATCCGTATAATATGTTCCTTGTTGTGGCTGTTTGAATTACTTGCTTTGTATCTGACAAGTTTGTGTTCTGTTCTGCTTCTTTGGAAGTCCACACTCTCAATAACATTTGCCAAGCTTCTCTTCTCTTTGCCATGTCTAATGCTTTTTCTTCTTCTGTTCATAGGAAGTCTGATGGCCCCCGTACTACACGTGACGAGAAGAGACGAGCCCAACACAACGAAGGTACAGCTGGTTATTTGTGTGTAAAACACTGTCAGCCCAACTATTCTGCACTATCCTGTATCTGTTGAATTTACTTTATGGATTTGTACTTCTTTATTTGCTTTTGAAAAACTGTTTGTTTTGTACTTGCTTTTTATCCCCCAGTCAAGGAAGATTTACTTGTTAACAAGTAAACAACTTTTAAAAGTGTGTAGAGCACACAGCATGTGTGCTTTAAAAAAAAAAACGTAATGGGTGGATAAGATATTTGTGTACCTTGAGTTCATGACTTTTAATAAATACTAAATAAAGTTACCAAAGTGGGCCCCTATATAACATTACTTTAACTTGGGATTGATTTATAATTTAAAAGAGGTTCTCTCCCCACGAAACACTAATTCTGTTTTTCCCCAGTGGAACGTCGACGTAGAGATAAGATTAATAACTGGATCGTTCAGCTTTCTAAAATCATTCCTGACTGCTCGATGGAGAACACCAAATCTGGACAGGTACATTCACTGTGAAGTGTGTGATCCTGCTGAGTGACAGTGGTAGCAGTCTTGTTCCCACGTATGATCTTCTGAAAACAAGTTTGATTTAATTTTTTTATTTAATTTATTTTATTGTTGAAATTATATAACATTAAGCCACCAAGTTCACGTTGTTAAAGGAATTAGTGATCTTTTAACCCTGTAGGAAAAGTGCAAAACACTGGCTAGGAACTGTAAACCATCTGTATTGTGTGAGGGTAGAAGGGATCAGGGTTTTGGAGTGGTTGTTATATTTTCATCTTTAAGTGATAGTACCTCAGTATCCTGCCATGTCTGGGCTGAATGTAACCGTTGTTCTCTTCCTGCAGAGCAAAGGAGGGATCCTGTCTAAAGCATGTGACTATATCCAGGAGTTGAGACAAAGCAACCACCGCTTATCTGAGGATCTGCAGACCCTGGACCAACTACAGATGGACAATGAATTGCTCCGACAGCAGGTGAGAGAGTGCAGTGTCCACTTGCAAAGGGTCTCCCCCCAATACAGTGGTACCTTGGTTCTCAAACTTAATCAGTTCAGGACGGCAGGTTAAGGTCCAAGGTAGCATTTCTCATAGGGATCAATGAAATTTCACATTTTAGTTTGAACTGATGATGTTGTGTTTTGATACAAAACCTTAAAACTAAACAGACAAAATAATAGATCAAATAGAATTTAATTTCACTTTATCTGTACTGAGAGCCCAATGGGATGGTGGCAATGTAGAGGAGAAGATAGGTTATTGCTTGAAAGGGGGATCCTCTTCCATTAGAACATCAGGCACTTGCATAGGGGATGTTTCTCTTTTCTGTCTCTTACCACTGAACACTGCTGGAGACTCTGATGTAGGGAGTTCAGCTAGAGGCACTTGCTTCTGCCTTTGTTTCTAAATGTTTCTGAAGTGGGACATTGTTTGATCATTAAACAAGTCCACATTGCTGCTTGCTAGAGCTTTGTCAGGGTGATACTTTTCAACAAAATTTTGTAATTCATGTACACATTCTTTTATCGGGTGCAGTTGGTCCCCCCTGCCCTCCTCTTCAGAAATAAATTTTCCTCAGCCATCTGTTGCTGCTTCCTATGCAGATCCTGCAGCTCCTCTGGGCTGAGCTCTTTTCTGTGCTCCTCCACCAACTCTTCAGTGTCTTCGTTACTGACCTCCAGGCCCATGGACTTGTCCAGAGACCCAATGTCCTCCACTATTGTGCACGGTTCAGCCTCCAAGTTCCTCGGGTCTACAGCTTCCGGCCAGTTTTCTCCAGTGGCAGTTGATGGTGTTGTGAGACTGCACGCCAGGCCTTATCTATCAGAGTGACGCAGTGCAGGATATTAAAATGGCCCTTCCCGAACTCTGTGTCAATTCAGAATCCGATGTCACCTCAAAGTGGCTCTGGAAGAGGGTCTTGGTATACAGTTAAAGTTTGAGACTTTGGCGTGAATCAGAGGAGTTGTGTTGGAGTGCAAGAACTTCATAGTTCTAAAATTAAAGTCCTCCAAGCCTGGAGGGCGAGCAGGATCATTGTCCATTATTATCAAAGCTCTCAGAGGCAGTTCTTTCTCGGCCAAATATTTTTTACAATGGGGCAAAACACTTTGTTTATCCATTCAATTAAGAACTGCCTGGTTACAGAGGCTTTGCTGTTGGCAATCAACATTGCACTTAACTTGCTTTTTATCACATTTTGTCTTTTTTTTTTAAAAATCTCTTCTTGAGTGATGTAGGTTCTGTTAGGCATTTTCTTCCAAAATAAACCAGTCTCATCACAGCTAAAGTCTTGTTGGGGAACAAAACTCTCGGCCTCTTTGTCTGTGAATGCCAATGCTCTTTTAAAATTATCAAACCAACCATGACTGGCTTTAAATTCTTCACTGCTCTCACCACTTGTTGTAGGCTCTTTTTTTACCAGATCAGCATGCAATTATTTAGCTTACTCGCATATTAGTGCTTGGTAAATACTATCACCCACAAACAGTTTTTCGTTAATCCAAATGTACAACAATTTCTCCACTTCCTCCAATGTCCATGACCTTTCTTGTTTTTCACAGAGATTGTTGTTCTTGGCATTTTGGAGTCTGCAGCGAGATCACACACAAGGCTACCACGCTCATACTTAACTATTATCTTTAAGTCTGTGGTGGTTCTCGCTATTTTTCTTTTCTGCTGAGTGGTATCGCTTACTCATACTCATGATGTAAGCACAGGCTACACTCTGGTTCTTGTAAGCACAGGCTGCTCTTGCAGGCACTTGCTAAACTGTGCCACAGTACTGGACTTTATTCCACTTCCTGAAAGACAGTATGGTGGGTGTAGCGAGTGCGTTCTAAACCAAGTTTTTGTTGGTGAGATGCGCCCAGTTCCCAAATCATAGCGTTCGAAGGCGGTTGAGAACCAATGGTCCACTGTATATTGTCTAATTACATAGTAATTATAGGATTATGAGCAGTCTAGGAACTGTGCAGTCTTCTGTAGGTGTAGAAGCCACAAAATGGTACGATGACATGGGGTGGTACCATTTTATCTGGTATCTTAATGGGATTTGGAAGGTACCTTGTTTTTAATAATAAATAACGTTTCTCATTTTATTTGATGTTTAAATTCTTTGTTTTTTACTAGTTGAAACCTTCAAAATAGTACCAAAGATCCACCGTCTGTAATTTATGCACACAGTGTCACTGTAGTACTAGAGGTACTAACCAATTACAAATTGTCTATCGGCAGCATTTGAAAACATGCTGTTGAAAGTCTGTGATTGGGGGCTATTTGGAAGGTTTCAGTGAGTAAAACGGAGCTTTTAAGCCATTGTTAATAAAATGATGTTTAGATCTACAAAGCAACACTCAAGTAGTTTTATTTTAATATTAAAATTAGGGAACCTTCCATATACCTTTACATCATCACTGAAGTGTCCTTTTATAGTGTGCTCTTATGAAGAACAGACTTTTTTTTAAGTATTTATTATAAATACAGCCTTTTAGTGTTGAGTTTTTCTGTAATGGAGAAATATCTCTATTCAGTTTTTAAAGGCTACCATTATGAAGTTAATTTACAATAGGACTGATTAGCAGAGTAAGACAGAGTAGGATAACCCTCCCCTTAAAGCTCCAAATTATCTCCATGATAGATGCTCCCAAGGCAGAAGTGATCTGAATAATAATTGTATATAAAAGGGGAAAAATGGAAAAAGCTGTTTCTTAAAAAAAAAAAAAAAAAAATTTACTAAAAAAACATTTATTAAACTAGTATTGGTGGAGTAAAGTATGCAGTCACAAGGGTTAGGTTTGTGTATTATATCCTCACTTGTTTCCTCTACTTGTTCTTATATCCTCACTCATTTGTCTGATAGGTGGAAGATCTGAAAAATAAGAACCTTATCCTTCGAGCGCAGCTCCGCCATCACGGCGTAGAAATCATAATAAAGAATGACACTCGTTGAGAGGAGCGCTCTGATTGGGAGACCAGGATGAGAGGAGGACCCCACAGCGGGAGACTCACCCAATGAACTAGACTCTTGCACAACCAACCACAGTTGTTGTTGTTTTTGATTTCCTCTTCAATCCTCTGTTCTCCCCAATTTTTGTATTATGTTTTCTGGGGGCTGACTTTTTGCTTATCTGCCAAGGATGATCAGCCTGCTATGTTTATACAATGTAAATATCCTCCTGAGCAATAAGACCAGAAGATGTTTCCCTGCGCTGTCACCAGGACATCACCAACCTGCTTTTCCTTTGGAAGGAGTTGTAGAAATGTATATTTGTGTGTTTTTGTAAGTGGCTCTGACTGCTCCTTTTTGTGTTGGTATGAATGTTCAGTCCAATTTCTTTGCTATATTATAGTTTTTATTAGGGTCACATGTATTGTACATTATTTGTGTATTTTTTTCTGTATTTAACCCCTTTTTGAGGAGGACTGCTCTTCCTGATGTTGCTATCATGAGCCAACACTTCCTCCAGGACTAGATGTCTCTGTTTCAGTTGTAATCATGTCTCCATCATCAAATCTGCTGTAAAATAACATCCAGTTGCCATTGTGAGAAGTCACGTTTAATGGGCTGTTTTTATTAAAAGTCTTCCAAAAGTGACACTGTTGCACAGTCTGTTTTTAATATCTGAGTAATATATCAGCCCCATTCTGAATTGCCACCTTTTGAATTGGTGAAGGGGCTTGTGTAATGAATACCATGTATGATCACACAGCATGTGCTGGTCCTAGTAGAGATTTCAGACAAATTGTGGTATGCTGGAGAAGGAACTGGCAACCCACTCCAGTATCTTTGCCAAGAAAACCTTATGGACCACTAGAGACATAACAATTGGATGTGCCTGGCGCTGTGCTTAATAGGGTCACGGAGAGTCAGACACAACTAAACAACATTAATAATAATAGTAGGTTTCTACTGTAGAGGAAGTCAACCTTCACAGCAACTTGAGACTGAAGGGAGAGTTGATCCTGAAACAATTGAAGGTTGCTGCAGAGGGAGTCTGTTCTAGTGTTGGCTACTAACCGCAGTAGACCATACTTGTATCGGCTGCTGCAGAGGTAGTCAATCGGCTGCTGCAGAGGTAGTCAATCGGCTGTTGACTCTTGTATTGTCAATTCTTGTATCCGTTGTAGAGAGTACCCCGATCCTTGCACTTACTGTTGATTGTTGTAGTAAATAAATAATTTGTGTGTAAAAATAAGTTAAAAGAAATAACCTGTTTAGAATTCCAAGAAATGGTTATTGCACTGCACTCTGGGAAACAGAGACAAGCAGATGCTTACACAATGCATTTTAACTCTTTAATCCAAATGGCACTTTATGCATGGCTCTTTTTAGGATAATGCCTGTTTATATTGCACAGCTTTTGAAGCCTAGATAGGATGGATTATGCACAAGTTAGGAGACCTAGCCACAGACTGCACAATGTAGGGGACTCGTTCCTAACTTAGCTGCAAAGAGTTGATCCTGAGCTCTGCTGATCCTAGCTGGATACGGTGCTGATCCTAGTATGCAGACACACAAGATCCTGGTATCTTCTGCTGTACAGTGCATTCGTCATATGATTTGCCGCTTACGGTTACGAGAGAGGGCCACTGTATAATGAAAAAATACATATGTTTTTGGAAAACAAAATGCAAGTATAATGGGATATAAAGCTATTTTTAGTAAGTTAAAAATAGGATGTGATGCCTCTAGGTCCCTGGAGGCAACTGTGATGGTGACGTTTGTATTTACATTTCTCCGGGGCACGGCTTGCTGTGTCGGCTTCTGAGAATCTCTAAGGGTAATTAAAGTCAAATTATTTGCAACAGACTGCGGCAGCGAGAATTGATACTATTTTAGTTTAATGTGGCCATTTCCTGTGACCTGCACTCCAAATTAGGAGTAGTGTTTGTTTTGTCAGTACTTTTATTTGTCTAGGTTAGTGGTGGGTAATGTTGTCCTATAAGGGCTCCCAGTAGTCCAGGACTTTGGCATCTCTCTGCTTGTGCGTTCAGGTTATTTGTGCTGTGATACTAATTAGGATTCTAGTTAACTCACAAGAATTAGGAGTTTCATAAGGGATACATTGTAAATGTATTTGAGCGTCAAAAGGTCTAGGCCACACACGTCCTTATTCAGAACCGGGTCTACCCATTGACTGGCAGAGATGCATTTAGGCAGTATGGATGATCAATCATTTCAACATAGTGTTCATGTATATAAACGCGTCTGTGTCCAATAAACTAACCAATTGACTAAGCACTACGTTACATGGATCCCCTAGGAAATCTTGCAAGTAAAAATCCAACATCGGAATCCATGTAGCCATTGTATACTGCCTTAACAAATCCTTACGTGTAAATTATTCAGAGTGAACTGTGTGATTGTAGCAAAAGTGCTCCCATAAGAGCTTACGGATAATGCTACGTGTTCTTGGAAAGCTCTGTGGGTGCTCCCAGCCTAAACCTTATGTGTATACTCATTCTCCTGCATGATCAGCTAGAGCATTTAGGAGATTCAATAACATTGAGTGGATGTAAAAAGTCAATATCCAAAAAATACAGCCTAAGAAAGCGTTTTACAGGACCCTAATGAGTTAAAAATGATGCCTACACATCCCGAAGCACAAATGCTCAACCCAGTCATCTACAATAATAAATACGGATAGGCGGTGACGTCACGGATGACGTCACCGCTCAGTGATTGGCTGCAAAACCACTTGGCATCATGCATATGAACATCGCAAGGGTTTGTTTTTGCAAAAACGAACCCTCAAGCGCAGAGCTCGATCCTGGAGGTGTCAACATCACCCCCAACAAAATGTTCATGCAAATAAATGTATCCCTACACTACTAATTCTCCTCTGTCGGATGCATTCATAACCCAGTTCACTTACATGTGCCTTTAAACATGACCCGTAACTTACTGCTTAGACAGAGCCAAACCGTTAACTTGCTGCAAAGTACGATTTGTGATCCAGAAATGTGAGGAGAGGGGGGTAGAGAAGTAGGGGAGGAGGAGGAGAGCGAGAAGAGTGAGCACAGAGAGAGAAAGAAGGCGCACAAACAGGCTGAAGACATCATTTTCAACACAATATAATACCGTCATTTATGACGGGCTAACGATTAGCATAGTATAAATGTGTGTAATCCAGAATGGATATTGTAGATATATATGTACTACTACTATGAATGATGTACATTATATATGTATGTATGAGATGTATATATTCGTATAATATAATGTATGATATATTCTATAAATATGTGTAATACAGAGTGGTATGAAATGTATTAAACATATATGGAAGTTTCATGGATTATGAATTTGACAGAGGAGAATCAGTAGTGTATGAAAACATTTTTTGCATGAAAAAAATCTCAAAACAAACATTAATAAACCTACCCTAAAGTTTGCAATTTTTTTCTGTTTTCTGGCAATTGATTTTGGAAAGACATGACCCTGAAATTCAAGCTAAGGGCCCTATGCTAATCCCTGAAAAAGCAGTTGTGAGTGCCCTAACTACAGAGTAAACCCTACCTAGCTATGCTAATCACCCATACCTAAAACATTGCGAGCAAACTGCTACGGGTCACTGCTTTGAGTATACTTTGCGACACAGACGAAAAGCAAGGCATAAATCTACATTGAGTTTGGCACTGACAATATATTATGAGTTACTCCCTTACACTCTGACACCCAAACCCTATGCTCATAAGATTTTACAGATCACTCGCAAATCAGGGACATAGGTAATGGGTGTAAATGGGCGACATACAGCCCTTAATTCATTACCTGTCATATGCTATTATGCTTTATTGGGGCACCATTGCCGTCTTTGTGCATCTTTTTTTTCTCTGCATTCCCCACCTATTGTAGTAGCCAGGAATGCAAAAGTGGTGACTCTTGTTACAGTATAATATTACAGATTGGGCCAAATTCTAATTACTGAAGCCTGTAACGTAGCCCGCAAAAGTTACTGCTATTAAAATGGCCTCTTTTAGCTACCAGCTATTGATTTGCGGGTTACAGGCTGAAAAGCAACTGCGGTTTTCAATATCGTAACTCCGACCCATCTAAGCCTGCAAAAGTTGCTGTAACGGAGTTGGAACACGCAGTCCAATATCTCTGCTGGTATACGGTAAAATACCCAAGAGGAACTACAGTCTCACCATTCCCAACCTCCCATATTGGACGACACTCAATAGGGAGTTCAAGACTACTGACTTTATTTCGTTATGTGCAGAAATATATATACACATCTCTTCCCACAGGCAATACACATCCCCCATAGTTGACCACACAATACACATAGAGGGACAATAGGTGGTGTGGTAACTTCTCTTCCTTGCATGGTGGTTTATCTTCCTTTCGGGACCTCCTTGGGCAGGTCTAGGTGGGAGGGCTGGGAGTCTTTGCTTCCCTCCCACAATTGCTGGAGGAAGTGATGCATGGACAGGATGTGATGCAAATCACTTCATCTCAACTAAGGGTATATAACATGGGGCCAGGCAGGAAATCGTTCTGTTGCTTCCTGTTCTTCCTTGGTGGATGTGATGGCCTAACCGTGGGTGAGATCAAGCGTGTGGGGAAGGGGATTACTATATAGGTAGATAGATTTAGAAAAGGGTTGTTGCTCCGTGGGCCTGGGCTGTGTGTTTATGATACATTTATAGTATTGTATTGTTGCCTTTTAATAAATACCTTTTAATGTAGACGAACCTTGTGTAATATATATATATTAATTTGGTGATACACCACAGGTGGGTCACACCTCCTTGAGGCTACCTGGCAACTTTGATACAATCAGACATTGATTAGATCATCCTTCCCTTTGTTCTTATGTCTGAGAATGAAAACACTTTATACAATAGACTTCCTTATCTTATGAGGAGTCTCTGTAATAGGATTATCTATTATGCCAAGGTCTGCAATAGTCTGGGCTAATATTCTGCAGAGCATAAACCAACATACATACAGTATAACAGTAGGATCATATTTTAACCATAACCATAAAACAGGGTAAAACAGTGATGGGTTCCGTTACACACCTCCCTCGTGACCATAAGCCGACATACACGGTCTGATCCCAACGGATCGGCCTGGGGATGTCCGGACAAAAGTATTTGTTGGTCAATTCTCTAGTTTGACAACCCATCAGCATTACTGCAATTTACATTTACTCACATTTCACATATCCCCAGATAGCTGGGATCTGAGCGCACAAAACTACCGAATAGCGCTCAGATCCTATTCACACAGTTGAATTGCCATGTAGCTAAAGTCTTTCCCATAGTCTTCCCATTATATGAATGGGCTCCATGGCATAGCTATCTGGGGTGTCACCGCTCCCACAGGGCAAGTACCAAATGACCCACCTGTATTTAAAGGGCCAGAATGAGTGACATACACTCTGGTATGGCTGAATAGTGTTTTTAAAGGGCAATATGTCCCAGGGCCATAGTCGCAGGGCAGGAGGCTGGCAATAAGTCCTCCCCAGGACAAAGTGGCAAAAGGCACTTGGTCACCCATCTCCCCTTTGGGGGGCAGTCTAACCAGGCACCTGAATATTTCGCTGTGGTGATGGGGCAACACGCTGAGGGGACTTGAGGGGCAGAGGCCAGCGGCACTCTGCCCGGATGCCAGCTCTTCTGCTGGTATAACCTGCAGGACATTCTGCTCTGTACAAGGGACAAAGGGAGGGCAGAGGCTGACTGCACTCTGCCCCGCTGTCAGCTCTTCTGCTGGGGTACTTGGGACATATTCCGGCTCAGTAGCCAGGGAAAGGTGGGGGTCAGTGGGGGTTAACATTTCCTCTGTTAACCCTGGGGCCACATTAGGAGTTAGCTGGGGAGGGGCATTTGTACTTACCCCCTCCTCCGGTTGTCCCAGTGAGGGTAGTTGGGGATCTGGACAGGCTGTCCAGCATCCCGGTAGGTCAGGCACAGAGACCACAGCCCATCTGCGCCGTCTGGGAAATTGGTGTCTCCCCTTGTTAGGTTAAGCTGTCGCTGGGGGGAGAGGGCGACACCTTCAGTTCCCTGGGGTTCACACTGCCGCTGGGGGGGAAGGACGACACCTTCGGCCCCCTGGGGTACACACTGCCGCTGGGGAGGAAGGACGGCACCTTCTGCTCCCTGGGATACACACTGCCGCTGGGGGGGAAGGACGACACCTTCTGCCCCCTCGGGTACACACTGCCGCTGGGGAGGAAGGACGGCACCTTCTGCTCCCTGGGATACACACTGCCGATGGGGAGGAAGGACGACACCTTCGGCCCCCTGGGGTACACACTGCCGCTGGGGAGGAAGGACGGCACCTTTTGCTCCCTGGGGTACACACTGTCGCTGGGGAGGAAGGACGGCACCTTCTGCTCCCTGGGATACACACTGCCGCTGGGGGGGGAGGACGACACCTTCGGCCCCCTGGGGTACACACTGCCGCTGGGGCGGAAGGACGACACCTTCAGCTCCCTGGGGTACACACTGCCTCTGGGGAGGAAGGACGGCACCTTCTGCTCCCTGGGATACACACTGCCGCTGGGGGAAGGACGACACCTACGGCCCCCTGGGGTACACACTGCCGCTGGGGAGGAAGGACGACACCTTCAGCTCCCTGGGGTACACATTGTCGCTGGGGAGGAAGGACGACACCTTCAGCTCCCTGGGGTACACACTGCCGCTGGGGAGGAAGGACGGCACCTTCTGCTCCCTGGGATACACACTGCCGCTGGGGGAAGGACTGCACCTTCTGCTCCCTGGGGTACACACTGTCGCTTGGGAGGAAGGACGACACCGTCTGCTCCCTGGGGTACACCCTGTCGCTGGGGAGGGGAATTAGTTGGAGTATTCCACATGGAGCGGTTTCTGTTTCTGGGACAGTCTCTCTGCATGTGGCCCTGCTGGTTACACGTGTGGCACCTGATGTACCGTGGAGGGTTTGGTAGTTCCCACCACCCGGACTGCACTCTGCCCCGCTGTCAGCTCTTCTGCTGGGGTACTTGGGACATATTCCGGCTCAGTAGCCAGGGAAAGGTGGGGGTCAGTGGGGGTTAACATTTCATCTGTTAACCCTGGGGCCACATTAGGAGTTAGCTGGGGAGGGGAATTTGTACTTACCCCCTCCTCAGGTTGTCCCAGTGAGGGTAGTTGGGGATCTGGACAGGCTGTCCAGCATCCCGGTAGGTCAGGCACAGAGACCACAGCCCATCTGCGCCGTCTGGGAAATTGGTGTCTCCCCTTGTTAGGTTAAGCTGTCGCTGGGGGGAGAGGGCGACACCTTCAGCTCCCTGGGGTTCACACTGCCGCTGGGGAGGAAGGACGGCACCTTTTGCTCCCTGGGGTACACACTGTCGCTGGGGAGGAAGGACGGCACCTTCTGCTCCCTGGGATACACACTGCCGCTGGGGGGGGAGGACGACACCTTCGGCCCCCTGGGGTACACACTGCCGCTGGGGCGGAAGGACGACACCTTCAGCTCCCTGGGGTACACACTGCCTCTGGGGAGGAAGGACGGCACCTTCTGCTCCCTGGGATACACACTGCCGCTGGGGGAAGGACGACACCTACGGCCCCCTGGGGTACACACTGCCGCTGGGGAGGAAGGACGACACCTTCAGCTCCCTGGGGTACACATTGTCGCTGGGGAGGAAGGACGACACCTTCAGCTCCCTGGGGTACACACTGCCGCTGGGGAGGAAGGACGGCACCTTCTGCTCCCTGGGATACACACTGCCGCTGGGGGAAGGACTGCACCTTCTGCTCCCTGGGGTACACACTGTCGCTTGGGAGGAAGGACGACACCGTCTGCTCCCTGGGGTACACCCTGTCGCTGGGGAGGGGAATTAGTTGGAGTATTCCACATGGAGCGGTTTCTGTTTCTGGGACAGTCTCTCTGCATGTGGCCCTGCTGGTTACACGTGTGGCACCTGATGTACCGTGGAGGGTTTGGTAGTTCCCACCACCCGGACTGCACTCTGCCCCGCTGTCAGCTCTTCTGCTGGGGTACTTGGGACATATTCCGGCTCAGTAGCCAGGGAAAGGTGGGGGTCAGTGGGGGTTAACATTTCATCTGTTAACCCTGGGGCCACATTAGGAGTTAGCTGGGGAGGGGAATTTGTACTTACCCCCTCCTCAGGTTGTCCCAGTGAGGGTAGTTGGGGATCTGGACAGGCTGTCCAGCATCCCGGTAGGTCAGGCACAGAGACCACAGCCCATCTGCGCCGTCTGGGAAATTGGTGTCTCCCCTTGTTAGGTTAAGCTGTCGCTGGGGGGAGAGGGCGACACCTTCAGCTCCCTGGGGTTCACACTGCCGCTGGGGGGGAAGGACGACACCTTCGGCCCCCTGGGGTACACACTGCCGCTGGGGAGGAAGGACGGCACCTTCTGCTCCCTGGGATACACACTGCCGCTGGGGGGGAAGGACGACACCTTCTGCCCCCTCGGGTACACACTGCCGCTGGGGAGGAAGGACGGCACCTTCTGCTCCCTGGGATACACACTGCCGATGGGGAGGAAGGACGACACCTTCGGCCCCCTGGGGTACACACTGCCGCTGGGGAGGAAGGACGGCACCTTTTGCTCCCTGGGATACACACTGTCGCTGGGGGGGAAGGACGGCACCTTCTGCTCCCTGGGATACACACTGCCGCTGGGCGCGGAAGGACGACACCTTCAGCTCCCTGGGGTACACACTGCCTCTGGGGAGGAAGGACGACACCTTCAGCTCCCTGGGGTACACACTGCCTCTGGGGAGGAAGGACGGCACCTTCTGCTCCCTGGGATACACACTGCCGCTGGGGGGAAGGACGACACCTACGGCCCCCTGCGGTACACACTGCCGCTGGGGAGGAAGGACGACACCTTCAGCTCCCTGGGGTACACATTGTCGCTGGGGAGGAAGGACGACACCTTCAGCTCCCTGGGGTACACACTGCCGCTGGGGAGGAAGGACGGCACCTTCTGCTCCCTGGGATACACACTGCCGCTGGGGGAAGGACTGCACCTTCTGCTCCCTGGGGTACACACTGTCGCTTGGGAGGAAGGACGACACCGTCTGCTCCCTGGGGTACACCCTGTCGCTGGGGAGGGGAATTAGTTGGAGTATTCCACATGGAGCGGTTTCTGTTTCTGGGACAGTCTCTCTGCATGTGGCCCTGCTGGTTACACGTGTGGCACCTGATGTACCGTGGAGGGTTTGGTAGTTTCCACCACCCGGACGCAGTGCTGGGGGGGGTTAGTGATGGGAGGTGGGTTAGCAGCTCCCAAGATGGACCGTCCCCGTGCCCGCTGCTTTTCCATTATGTATTTGTGGACATCTGTCATTCACCATTCCAAGGTTCTTATGGGAAGCGTACCTGGGAAAAAGGCCAGTCTGCTTTGGAGTTCTCTTCCAAACTCAGACGGTGTGCTGTCCGTAAAAGGTACTGTAGCCGCTGCCCGGTCTCCCTCCATGAGTTCCTTTCTGTCTGCATCCCTGTAGTCCGCGGCCGCCTCCTCCTCCTCATCATGGAACGCTGTCCGAAAACTAGCCGTTTCCATCCTGCTGTAGCCAGGGGCGCTGTACGGATACTAGCGTTGCCCTCAATTTGTAACTCCACGGAATGGTGTCTCCTGTAGCTGTCCTTCTGACCGTGGGAACAATTCCGCCACTTGCCACCAAATGTAACGAAGTTGGAACACACAGTCCAATATCTCCGCTGGTAAACGGTAAAATACCCTAGAGGCACTACAGTCTCACCATTCCCAACCTCCCATATTGGACGACACTCAATAGGGAGTTCAAGACTACTGACTTTATTTTGTTATGTGCAGAAATATATATACACATTGTAACGGATCTACTGGCACCCCGACCGGGTACCTCCGTTGATGGACGCGTCCTAGTTTGCGTCGAGGCCTACAAGCACCGCATTGGACCTCTCCTCCAAGGAAGAGTACATCAGGAACAAGGGTTCAGTAGTTACAGCTCAAGGGAGTATGCAAAAGCATAGCAATCCCCAGTATGATATAGCAATCCCCTCAAAGAACGAGATGAGACTACGTTTTGAAGGGTCAAGTAGAACTGACTTTATTTAAAAAACAACACACATTTTAAACACTTCACATACACAGTAGGGGCAGTGACTACCTTTGGTCAACCCCTAATTACCTCTGGCCAATCAGACAGGGTCCCTACGTGGGAACCATGAGACTCCTCCCATGGGCCAACCCCAGGCGTGGCTACTATGCTCATTCTCACCCAGACTGTCCCAGTGAACACTTCCTGTTTCCTCCTGGACTATGCCCCTGGGGAAACCCCATACTGGCTCTTTGTTCAAGTCCTGGCCACACCCTGTGAGGTTTATCTTGCTCAGCTCCTGCTATCTCTTGTGTGTTTTAGCAGATAGTATTAAGCGGCAGATGGGCAACTCCTGACCGAGTGTATGAGACCAAAGATATTTGACTGCATACCACACAATACAATATTTTTACCGATATAACCACAACATATTATAACCCAGAACATATCTGCAGATAGCTTAGGTCTGAGCACACATTATTACTGAATGGCGCTCAGACCACATACATATAGTTCAATGGCCATGGAACCAAAGTCTTTCTGCATAGGAAAATAAAGTATTTAAATGCCGGTCCATAGTCAAAAGGCAGGAGGCTGGCAAACAGTCCTCTCCAAGACAAAGTGGCGAAGGGCACTTCGTCACACACATCTCTTCCCACAGGCAATACACATCCCCCATAGTTGACCACACAATACACAAAGAGGGACAATAGGTGGGTCACACCTCCCTGAGGCTACCTGGCAACTTTGATACAATCAGACATTGATTAGATCATCCTTCTTTGTTCTTATGTCTGAGAATGAAAACACTTTATACAATAGACTTCCTTATCTTATGAGGAGTCTCTGTAATAGGATTATCTATTATGCCAAGGTCTGCAATAGTCTGGGCTAATATTCTGCAGAGCATAAACCAACATACATATAGTATAACAGTAGGATCATAGTTTAACCATAACCATAAAACAGGGTAAAACAGTGATGGGTTCCGTTACAGTTGCAATCACTAAAATCGCAAATCGCTATTCAATTGCTACAATTCCCTCAGCCCGCAATTGCTTTCAAACCCGTAAATGGCAAATGTAGCCAAAAATCCTACGACCACTAGTGTGGACTCGCAAGGGGATGAAACACCTGTTCGTAACTCTATAAATGCAGATAAAAGCCCAATACTGCATTTTAAAATACAGGGAAAGCGATGAAAGGCATTATAATTAATTGTACAACAGTTTTAAGCCTGCAAATCTGCAATCAAAACTTATTATTTTCAGTGTTTATTTCTGTTTTATATCAATCTCGGTAATCAAGGAGTTAATACATATCAGGCCAACCACATGGACTAGAACAGTTTCTTCATTCATTTTTATTGATCTTTAAATCTCTGGATTGCGAGCCTAATCGCATATCTGACGTCGAAACGCGAATTGATTGATGTTTAAACACTTTATTTTACTGATGTCACAATGACGGTCTCATTTACTATTGTCTGTTTCTTGTGTAATTCATTATGATCTTGTCCCGAAATGCTACCTACGGGTGCATGGTTTACGATTTTGGCTTTCGGCCATGTAGTTCAATTAAATCAGTTACTGTTGAAAGTTTCTAACCCGTTGACTTACAGGCTGTTTGAAGGTATTTACGGGCTTGGAACTTGTTGAGGCCCATAGTTTTTAAAGACTGTATTTACTTATACTTTTTAAAAAAATATTGCCCATTATCAAGTCTAGAGTTTCAAAAACAGTATATTATAAAATAACAGATTTCAGTGGCGTTAGTTTTTGTTCTTTAAAACCCCAAACTCCGTTGTGAGTGCATTCTTTGCAATTGAATGGAACCTTAGAGAAACAATAAGAAAGGTTGGTATATGTCTTTAAGTTCTTCTTGCAATGGCATCGCTTTATCACAGTAGACAACTTAAAAACTAGTTTGATCTTAGCTGCGAGAGTAGAAATTGGAGGCAGCTTGTGTGTAACATACAACCCCCGAGAACCGTGTCATGTCAGTGTAATGTAACTACAACCCAAGTTCTACCAAAATATATAAATACTGCCCCAGAGGAGAGACACAAACCCACAACCCTGAACTTGTGCAACCCCCTTTTTTTAGGTCTTCAGTGGACAGGTTTGCTAAATGGGCGGTCCCTAGACCTTTGGGTGAACCCTTGACCTTTAGTATACAACTTTAGGAATGCACCTAATCATACTTCACTTCATTTGAGATACTTATGGGAAGACCCAGGTCCACTGGGTCCAAGCCTCCCATAACCACAGGAGGAGCTGCAAGGATTTTAGCTGAGGCAGATTATATTGTAGCACACTTGCTAAGCATCATAAACTGGTAGTACAGAGACTGTCTCAAAAGTCTGATATACCAAACTGGGATATTATATCCTTGTGAAGTCTCTTAATCTCCTAGGTGGGCGGACCTCTCTCCTTGTGCTTGTCACCAATCAAACTGCTGTCAAGGTTGAAGGAAATATCAGAACGGTTTCATGGAAGCTCATGTCTCAAGGTTTCAAGCCCCTTGGCATGAAAAAAGGACTATTCACAGCCTTCTCATGAGACTCTGCATACTTACTCTGTCTGCCATCATGGTTATCCCCTTGGTCATCAATTTCGAAGTGTGGGAACAGTGGCAATACACTTGTGTAGCCGACACCAACTTAATTGGCCTCCCCATCTCCTTAAGCGTCATATGCAGGTAGCAGAGAGACTGGCTCAAATGTCTGATAAACCAATACATTATATTGAACTTGGAGATTATGTGCTTGTGAAGTCTCATAATAAGGTTTCTTTATCTCCTAGATGGACTTGACCTCTCACCTTGTGTTCATCGCCAATTGAACTGCTGTCAAGGTCAAAGGAAAGAACAGAATGGTTTCATGAAAGCTCGTCATAAGGTTTCAAGCCCCTCACCATCAAAAAGGACTCTTCACAGCCCTCTCATGAGACTCTGCATACTTACTTTGTCTGCCATCTTGGTTATCCCCTTGGACATCAATTTTTGAAGTGTGGGAACAGTGGCAATTCACTTCATTGGCCTCCCCATCTCCTTAAGCATCATATGCAGGTAGCAGAGAGACTGCCTCAAATGTCTGATACACCAATGCATCATACTGAACTAGGAGATTGTCCTTGTGAAGTCTCTTAATAAGGTTCTTAATAAGGTTTCTTTATCTCTTAGGTGTGGACTGGACCTCACTGTGTGCTCCTCACCAATGTAACTGCTGTCAAGGTTGAAGAAAAGTCGGAATGATTTCATAGAAGCTCATGTTGCAAGGTTTCAAGTCTCTCGCCATCCCTCAACATAAAAAATGACTCTTCACAGCCCTCTTGTGAGACTCTACATACTCGCACTGTCTGCCATTGTGGTTATGCCCTTGGTCATCAGTTTTGAAGCATGGGAACAGTGGCAATTCACCCACTTAGCCGACACCAACTTAACCAGGCCCCCATCTCATTAAGCATCATAAGCAGGTAGCAGAGAGACTGCCTTACATATCTGATAAACCAGTGCATGATATTGAACCGTGAGAGTATTATGTCCTTGTTACATAGTTACAGTGGATATAAAAAGTCTACACACCCCTGTTAAAATGTCAGGCTTCTGTGCTGTAAAAAAATGAGACAAAGATAAATCATTTCAGAACTTTTTCCACCTTTAATGTGACCTATAAACTGTACAACTCAATTGAAAAACAAACTGAAATCTTTTAGGTGGAGGGAAGAAAAATCAAAAAGAAAAATAGTCTGCACACCCTCTTATAACTGGGGATGTAGCTGTGTTCAGAATTAAGCAATCACATTCCAAATCGTGTTAAATAGGAGTCAGCATACTCCTGCCATCATTTAAAGTGCATCTGATTAACCCCAAATAAAATTCAGCTGCTCTAGTTGGTCTTTCCTGAAATTGTCTTAGTCGCATCCCACAGCAAAAGCCATGGTCCACAGAGAGCTTCCAAAGCATTAGAGGGATCTCATTGTTAAAAGGTATTAGTCAGGAGAAGGGTACAAAAGAATTTCCAAGGCATTAGATATACCATGGAACACAGTGAAGACAGTCATCATCAAGTTGAGAAAATATGGCACAACAGTGACATTACCAAGAACTGGAGCTCTCTCCAAAATTGATGAAAAGACGAGAAGAAAACTGGTCTGGGAGGCTACCAAGAGGCCTACAGCAACATTAAAGGAGCTGCAGGAATATCTGGCAAGTACTGGCTATGTGGTACATGTGATAACAATCTCCATGAATTCTTCATATATCTGGGCTATGGGGAAGAGTGGCAAGACGAAAGCCTTTTCTTACAAATAAAAACATCCAAGCCAGGCTACATTTTGCAAAAACACATCTGAAGTCTCCCAAAAGCATGTGGGAAAAGGTGTTGATGAAACCAAGGTTGAACTTTTTGGCCATAATTCCAAAAGATATGTTTGGCGCAAAAACAACACTGCACATCACCAAAAGAACACCATACACACAGTGAAGCATGGTGTTGGCAGCATCATGCTTTGGGGCTGTTTTTCTTCAGCTGGAATTGGGGCCTTAGTTAAGATAGAGGGAATTATGAACAGTTCCAAATACCAGTCAATATTGGCACAAAACCTTCAGGCTTCTGCTAGAAAGCTGAATATGAAGAGGAACTTCATCTTTCAGCATGACAACGACCCAAAGCATACATCCAAATCAACAAAGGAATGGCTTCACCAGAAGAAGATTAAAGTTTTGGAATGGCTCAGCCAGAGCCCAGACCTGAATCCGATTGAAAATCTGTGGGGTGATCTGAAGAGGGCTGTGCCCAGGAGATGCCCTCGCAATCTGACAGATTTGGAGTGTTTTTGCAAAAAAGAGTGGGCAAATCTTGCCAAGTCAAAATGTGCCATGCTGATAGCCTCATACCCAAAAAGACTGAGCGCTGTAATAAAATCAAAAGGTGCTTCAACAAAGTATTAGTTTAAGGGTGTGCATACTTATGCAACCATATTATTTTATTTTTATATTTTTTCTTCCCTCGACCTAAAAGATTTCAGTTTGTTTTTCAATTGAGTTGTACAGTTTATAGGTTACATTAAAGGTGGAAAAAGTTCTGAAATGAATTATCTTTGTCTAATTTTTTTACAGCACAGCAACCTGACATTTTAACAGGGGTGTGTAGACTTTTTATATCCACTGTACATAGTTACATAGTAATTAAGGTTGAAAAAAAACTTTCAGTCCATCAAGTTCAACCTTTTAAGATCCCCTCTGATCTGCAATATGCAGATTAGTTATTCATTAATTAGTTGTTAATTAATTGTAAATTAATTATCAACTATTTATTTATTTATTTTTAATTATTAATTAATTCCGAGGAAGGCAATTGTCTCAAAGGAAAAAAAAATTCCTTCCTGACCCCAGATACAGGCAATCAGATTTCTCCCTGGATCAATACTCTCTCTCTCTAATTATCCAGGATAACCCTGAATTCCCTTTTTAATTAGAAATTAATCCAGTCCCCTTTTGAAGTTATCTATCGAATCCGCTGTCACCACCTCCTCTGGTAGAGAATTTCACAGATTAACCATCCTTACTGTGAAGAACCCTTTTCTTTCTTTAAGGTGGAATATTTTTACTTATAACCTCAAAGGATGTCCTCTTGTCAGTTACATACTAGAGAATTGTATAGTGGTAGAATTATATTTGCTTCCCTTCCTTCTATACCCTTCTTAATACATGCTAATATTTTACTTGCCTTTGCAGCTGCTGCTCCCTTTCAATATCTGATACCCCTAGATTTGCTCCATTAAGATTATAAATTGCATGGCTTTTTTTCCTTCTCAGATGCATAACTTTACATTTATTCGTATTAAATCTCATCTGCCATTTAGATGCGGTTTCCCCAATCGTATGTAAATCCCTTTGGAGAGAAAGCACATCATTATCTGATTTAATTACCTTGCACAACTTTGTGTCATCAGCGAAAATGGAGACACTACTTTCCAGTCCCACCTCTAAGTCATTAATAAATATGTTAAAATGGAGAGGACCTAATACTGAACCCAGAGGAACCCCACTTACCACATTAGTCCAATCGGAGTGTGTTCCATTTACAACAACTCTTTGCTTCCTGTCTTTTAGCCAGCTCTCAATCCATGAGCAGATATTTACTCCAATTCCTGTATCCTTTAGTTTGCACAATAGTCTCCAATGTGGCACTGTATCAAAAGCCTTTGCAAAATCCAAAAAGACTACATCCACTGAGTTGCCTTGATCCAAGTTTCTACTAACCTCCTCATAGAAACTAATTAGATTTGTTTGACATAACCTATCCCTCATAAATCCATGTTGACTCCTGCTTATAATCCTGTTCAAATAGACATATTCTTGTATCTTATCTCTTATTTACCCTTCTAAAAGCAAAAAAAAAATGGCGGCCGAAAAAAACGAAAATGAGGCGACACGACCCCTAAACACGCATAACACCACCAAGCACATAAGACTTTTACACAGGCACGTGCGAGGTATAAAAAACAGTATCTCAAAAAATACTACCTTGGAGGTCCTTGCCTTCAGCTTATTACCTAGTTCTCTAAAATCAACCAAGACCGCCTTTTCATTTCCAGCCCATCCCAATAATTTGTCTACCCGATCCACAACATGCCGAACTCGAGCACCCGGGAGACAGCAAACTGTTTGATTGCTGGGATCTGGGTGACAAATCCCCCTTTCTACCTTCCTAATAATAGAGTCCCCTACTGCCAAAACCTGTCTCTTGCTCTGCCTAATCTGCCCTCCCACTCCTCCAGTAGATCTGTTCTCCCGGGCATAGCTCTATCTGTCATTGCCATTCCTGAATGGACATCCCCAACAATTTTACTCAATCTAGCAAATCTGTTGGTGTTGGCCAACTGTGAACTGGCCTCCCTCCTGCTCCTGTTCCCCCTGCTTCCCCTTGTAACTGTAACCCAGCTACCTCACTGGATATCCTCACTAGCCCCAGCTCCACCCTCCATGCTAGGCCCAGCTAAACTGTGCTCAGTGAGCACCAACCCCCTTTCCAGTGGAGCAATATCACTAAGTACTGCAATTCTCCTCTCCAGTTCTCCAATTTGAGCTTCCAGAGAGGCCACATGCTCACACCTCTCACAGAGGTATGGACCCTGGATTAGTGAAGCAATGGATACCTGTGGGCCCCGCACCCCCTTTATGATCTCCTACACCCCCACCCCCCACGGCCACCCAAAACTCCGCCCCTCCACAACCCCCTCTATGATCTCCTACACCCCCATCCCCCATGGCCACTTTGCCCACCTCCCCCCAGCTCCCCCATTATAAGCTCCTACATCCCCAGGTCCCCCATTATGATCTCCTAGAACACCCTTTCTTCTTTTTATTACTGCCCTGCACAACCAATAAAGTACATGCTGCTCTCTTGACCACAGTTACATTTACTGCCCTGCTGATTTCTTCATGTTTTATCAGCACCTGAGCACCTATTCCCATATACCATATTCCACAAACCCCTTCACCTAACCCAAGCTCTTCTTGATGCACCTACCCTCTAAGGCCCCCACAGGTATCCATTGCTTCACAGTCACCCACAGGTATCATAGCTGCTTTGCTGTGGCTGCACAAACACAGCTCCTGCTATCTCATCAACCTCAAGAGCTTGCAATTGTCATTTATTTTACTACATTGTAAACTTCTTGGGGGAGAGAATCCTATTATGCCACTAAATGTTAAGCTTCATGGACGTAGGTCTCTCATTACACTACTACATTGTAAGTTCATGTGCACAGAGCTTCCAATTATAGTATCAGATTGTAAGCTTTTTAGGACAAACTATACCATTAAACTATTCGTAAGCCCCCAGGTCCCCCCATTATCCCTTTAAACTATTAGTAAGGTCCCCCATTATGATCTCCTATAACACTCTTTCTGCTTTTATATCATTGTTATGAAGGTAACTCCAGTAATCCACCTTAAGTGCTTACAGACTCGCAACATCGCCATCTGTTGGCCACTTGCAGTTTGGCACCAGCAGCTCAGTGGCTGTAAAAAAAACCATAAGGTCCGCCATGCTTTCTGTGTAATATGGGCCTTGCTTGGGTATAGAGGGTGCTGTTTGTCTTGTTTTTTTTTTTTTTTGTTATTCTGTCTCTTACTGTTAAAATACACTGACCAAAATGTTATTATACACATTGCCCGGCGGGCATTATACAGAATGCGATTATACACATTGCCCTGTGGGCATTATACAGAATGCCCAGATTATACACATTGCCCAGCGGGCATTATACAGAATGCCCGGATTATACACATTGCCCGGCGGGCATTATACAGAATGCCCGGATTATACACATTGCCCGGCGGGCATTATACAGAATGCCCGGATTATACACATTGCCCGGCGGGCATTATACAGAATGCCCGGATTATACACATTGCCCAGCGGGCATTATACAGAATGCCCGCATTATACACATTGTCCGGCGGGCATGATACAGAACGCCCAGATTATACACATTGCCCGTAACATATATATATATATATATAAATCAAACATATAATAGTCAGACTACTAAATTTACCTCTGTACAGCGCTACGGAATATGCTGCCGCGATATAAATAAAGATAATAATAATATGGACATAAACTTGTGGCAAAAATAATATATAAAGCACTTTCGGTGATTTAAGATACCAACTAAGATATATGTTATAAACTGCAAACTATGAGCCTCATTCAATTGAGCTTTCAGGAGATCTGGGCTTCGGAAATGTAGCCCGCAAGTTATTGTGCTATTCAATTAGCATCTTGTTGCGGGCCCCGATCGGGTAAGGGGCTACAGCCTCCGATTCACTGCGATGGTTCACATTGCAAGTTAATGCCCCTCCAAGCCTTTGATCTTTCACAGCGGCAAGAGTTGCGAACGCTAAAATCGCTATTCAATTGCTCCAATTCCCCGTCGCTAAGCAAGCCGTCAAACCCGCAAATGGCAAAAGTTGAACCACAAGTTACTGGAGGACTCGCAAGGAGCTTAATGACCTGTCCGAAGCCCTTAAAATGCACATATACGCACACTACTGTACTGTTATTAAAAGGGAGAGTCATGTTAGGTCTTAGAATTAATAGCACAACATTCTCAAGCCCGCAAATCAGCCAAATAAAGTACTTTATTTCATGTTCAATTTCCGTGTTATATCGATCCTGGCAATCAATGTGTTAATACATATAATGGAACTTGCATGTAATGCAATATTGATAAAGCCGTAAATATGATATTGTATTACATGCGAGCTCCATTATCTGTATTAACACATTACGCACGGCCGTAACTCTGGAGTTAGAAAGAGCCAAGGGAACCACAGATCGTCATCATAACGTCAATGGAGGTGGGATTTCAAAGTCCTACGGGCTTCAATTACGGGTTACAATCGGACCCACATTCCAGGAATAAAGCGAAAATTGATAAAGCCGTAAATATGATAAACTATTTATATGTGGAATGTGGGTCCGATCGTAACCCGTAATTAAAGCCCGTAGAACTTTGAAATCCCCCCTCCAGTTTTCATTGACGTTATGATGACGATCTCTGTTTCCATTGGCTATGTCTAACTCCAGAGTTCCGGCCTTGCGTAATTGATCATGTTCAAGCCCGCAAATGCTATGTTTGATGGCATGGTGTACAATGTGCTCTATCGGCCCCTAACTTGCAGGCTCGGCCAATTGAATAGCACCAATTGAATAGCAAGTTGTGGACACTGCGTGCAGGCAGACTTACGCCCTACATCCTACGACCTGCGGGCTTGTAATTGAATGAGGCTCATTATATATATAACTATATCTCACACTCTGTCAAGTCCCATCCAGTGCAGCTGCTCACGGATCGTATCCTTGTGCTCCATCTAGGCCGGTACATAGAGCAGCTGGGGAGGGAGCACAGAGGGGACCCCTGGAGAACATTCATCTGAAGCAGGAACACTGAGCAGGACTACAGTTCCCAGCATGCACCACAGGGGTCACATTGATAGCTACCGCTGCTCTGTGTGAGCCCCAGTGCTGTTACATATTTTAATTTGCCCCTGGCCCAGCAAGACAAAATGTGACTGCATTGGGGCCCCTCTAGAGCAGGGCCTCGGTGCATTGCACTGCCGGCACCGGTGGTAGCTCCACCCCTGCTCTCTCCTCCCTTGAATTATGCAATCAGGATGTGCTGCTGTGGATGTCTGCACTGTGCTGCTACTGGCTGAAAGGTTAGTATAGGGTTAAAAAATGTACTTAAATGCAGTGTTTTATATTGGTTAGTACCAGGTGCGTGTGTAGGCACCTCTGGGGGGGTGTGGAAACCAAATTTGTTTTTAATAAAATAAATCTGTATGTGAATAGAATAAATCAATGTAATATGTCCTAAAGTTACGGGTTTGCGCATGCACAATGAGTGCTTATCGCGAGGCCCGTAATGTAGACGGGATGCAATGAGCGCCAAAGGCTCTCATGGTGGGGCTTGCAATGAGCGACGAAGGTGCTCAACGTGAGGCCCGTAAAGTATAGGGAATGCAATGAGCACCGAAGGTGCTTATTGCGGGGCTCGGGATGAGCGCCGAATGCACTCATTGCGAGGCCCATAAGGTAGAGGGGGAGAGGCTTACAATGAGCACCAAAGGCACTCATCGCAAGGCTCGCAAAAGAAGCTCCCACCAGCTTCCAAGTTACAGGCTTGAAAAAAAAAATGCCATTGTTGGGAGGCCGCCAATTGAATAGAAAATTGGCTACCAACCTCACTTATGGGCTCCCTACCTCCTCGTGAGACAGGTTGAAAACTAATTTGTTATTCAATTGTCTCCCTCCCAACGGCTGCCGAGTTAGGGGAGGGAGAGGGGGGAAAGAGACACAGGGGTGGCCCGCGATGAGTGCCTAAGGCACTCATCACGAGGCCTGTGATGAGTGGCAAAGTTACGGGCTTGCACAAGCGAGGACCGTAAAGTAGAAGGTGCTTATCGCGAGACCTACAAGTTAGAGGAGGGGAGAGCCTCGCATTGTGTGGCAAACAGCATTGCGAGGCTTCAAATCTTATTGCCGTCCAGCTTACAGGGAGAGAGAGAGCGCACAGAGAGATAAGAGAGATCACAGAGATAGAGAGAGCACAGAGAGAGATAGAGCAGAGAGAGAGTGAGCAAGCATAGAGAGAGAGAAAGAGCAGAGAGAGAGTGCACAGAGAGAGAGTGAGGGAGCACAGAGAGAGAGCGCACAGAGAGAAAGAGAGCACAGAGAGAGAGCGCAGAGAGAGATAAAGCACACAGAGAGAGAGAAAGAGCAAAGAGAGAGATCGCACAGAGAGAGAGTGCACAAAGAGAGAGCGAGCGAGCACAGAGAGAGAGAAAGCGGACAGAGAGAGAGCACACAGAGAGAGAGAGGGTGCACATGGAGAGAGGGAGCAAAGCCAATTCAAGATAACAATCTATGATACCGTCATTTTTGAGGGGCAAGTTACTAGTGATATATATTACATATATGTGTAACACAGACTGGCCTCGTGCGCTTCTATTCTTGTGATTAATAAGCTGTGTTCTGGTGCATATAAATATTAGTAGTACAGAGAGGTATAATATATATTGTATAAATGTGTGTAATATGTTGTGTATTATACTGTCAGGGCTGTCCAGGTGAAACCCTTCATGGGCAAAGTACCCGGGGATGGCGAGTCCAAGGGCACAGGCAAAGAATGGTCAGACAAGGTACAAATGGGCTGCCAGAAGAAATCTAATGAGGTCGGTAACAATCTAGCAGCAAAAGACCAGTCCAAGAGGGAATGGAGCAGAACTGTATGTAGCCAAACAGAGCAACCAGAAGTACTCCCAGCCACGGGTACTGAGAGGAGGGCAGAGCAGCAATAAATAGTCCCAGATGATTGGCTGGTAGAAAGACCAAAAGCTAGGAGAGGTACTTCTGAGTGATCTGTCTCTAAAACATATAGCTGTGGAACAAGACTGTCATACATGTCCTACTTGTGCTACGTCATGAGATCGAACCTGGGTGCGGACCCTGACATGTACACGTGTGTGATACGAAGCAGGGTGATGTGTATGTTTTACTGAGTACTTCATAGCATAAATCTGATCATGCATTGTATTCACGCATGTATTTCCCTTGGGGGAGTAAACCATATGTCTTCAACTTGAATCACAATTTATTATTTATCTCAAGTGAATAGCAATATCTACACGAGCAATGTGCACTTTCTGTTGGTTTTCCAGATTTTAGACCTAAATCTAAAACCAGAGAGATACTTTATTAAAGTGTTGACCAGACATTCGTTGCTGCTTAAATGGAGTCATTGAGATGGAGAAAGACTCATCTACAGACTATAAGTCTCTTTCTCTATATATTTGGCCTCATTTTGTAGCACACTTATGTCACACAAGAAAGCCAGAGTTCGATGGGTACAGAGAAGCCTTGAGGACATGTGTTGGATGGTGGCTCCACTGATCTTCTTCTCCACTCTCCGAGAAGTCTTCCTCTGCGCTGCTCATTGACGTGTTGCTAATGAAGTTAGGTGACTCTAGCACAGGCGATAGAGACACCTGGCTCCGTTGGACATCATATATGATGTGAGAGGAGGGTTTGCCTTTCTGATTCTCCACTGTCCACAATGGTTTGGTAATCCTACTAGATACAGTTGCGTCACTGCATGGTGATTTCACCAGATTAGGTCTTACTGGAGATAGATTATCCCGGGAGTTCATCAGCTTTGGTCTTACTGGAGATAGATTATCCCGGGAGTTCATCAGATTTGGTCTTACTGGAGATAGATTATCCACCCTGCACAATATAAACCCACTGTTTAATTCAAGAAGTCCACATATCAAGTGAATTTAGTGTATATGAGTAGTCTTATCTTGTATAATATCTGGAAATATTAACCTAGACAGTGAAGGCAAATTGTCACTTCAGATTCAATATTGTAACTATATGTACACATATTTAGTCTGTGTGAAAGTGGTCTAGTATAATGTATCTGTTGTGTGGATCTGGAGTGAGAATCCTGTCTAATGTGTGTATTGTGAGAATCCTGTCTAATGTGTATATATGGAGTGAGAATCCTGTCTAATGTGTATATCTGGAGTGAGAATCATATCTAATGTGTGTATCTGGAGTGAGAATCTCGTCTAATGTGTGTATTGTGAGAATCTTGTCTAATGTTTGTATCTGAAGTGAGAATCTCGTCTAATGTGTGTATTGTGAGAATCCTATCTAATTTATATATCTGGAGTGAGAATCCTGTCTATTGCGCGTACCTGGAGTGAGAATCCCATCTATTGTGTGTATCTGAGATTAGAATCCTGTCTAGTGTGTATATCTAGAATGAGAATTCTGTCTAGCTTGTGTATCTAGAATGAGAATCCTGTCTAGCGTGTGTATCTGGAGTGAGAATCATATCTAATGTGTGTATCTGGAGTGATAATCATATCTAATGTGTGTATCTGGAGTGAGAATCTCATCTAATGTGTGTATTGTGAGAATCATATCTAATGTGTATATCTAGAGTGAGAATCCTGTCTAATGTGTGTATTGTGTAAATCCTGTCTAATGTGTATATCTGGAGTGAGAATCCTGTCTAATGTGTGTATTGTGTGAATCCTGTCTAGCGTGTATATCTGGAGTGAGAATCCTGTCTAATGTGTGTATTGTGAGAATCCTGTCTAATGTGTAAGTCTGCAAGTTTTCAATCTTGTAAGGTGCTTTGTAATAAAGCATCATATATGTAAGATTTTAAGCTCAAAGACAGGGCCCTTCACTTTTTGCCATGTGGCAAAAAATTTGGTTTTCATTGTACCCTACCCCTGTTTAGCGCTATGGAATATGTTGGCGCGTTACAAATAAAGGATAATAATAATAATATATGAGGTCTAGTGTGTGTATCTAGAATGAAAATCCTAGTGTGTGTTATTATGAGAATCCTGTCTAGCGTGTGTATCTAGAATGAAAATTCTGTCTAACGTGTGTATTGTGAGAATTCTGTCTAGCGTGTGTATCTAGAGTGAGAATCCTGTCTAGTGTGTGTATCTAGAGTGAGAATCCTGTCTAGCGTGTGTATCTGAGATGAGAATCCTCTCTAGGGTGTATATCTAGAATGAGAATCCTGTCTAGTGTGTGTATCTGGAGTGAGAATCCTGTCTATTGCGTGTACCTGGAGTGAGAATCCCATCTAGTGTATGTATCTGGGGTGAGTATCCTGTCTTGTGTGTATCTAAAATGAGAATCCTGTTTAGTGTGTGTATTGTGAGAATTCTGTCCAGTGTGTGTATCTGAGATGAGAATTCTGTCCAGCGTGTGTATCTAGAATGAAAATTCTGTCTAGCGTGTGTATCTGAGATGAGAATCCTGTCCAGCGTGTGTATATAGAATGAGACTCCTGTCTAGTGTGTGTATCTGAGGTGAGAATCATGTCTACAGTTTGTATCTGAGGTGAGAACCCTGTCTAGCGTGTGTATCTGAAGATAGAATCATGTCTACAGTGTGTATCTAGAGTGAGAATCATGTCTAGCGTGTGTATCTGAAGTTAGAATCATGTCTACAGTGTGTATCTAGAGTAAGAATCCTGTCTAGTGTGTGTATCTGCGATAAGAATCCTGTCTAGCATGTATATCTAGAATGAGAATCATGTCTAGTGTGTGTATCTAGAGTGAGAATCCTGTCTAGCGTGTGTATCTGAGGTGAGAATCATGTCTACAGTGTGTATCTAGAGTGAGAATCATGTCTAGCGTGTGTATCTGAGATGAGAATCCTGTCTAGCGTGTGTATCTGAAGTTAGAATCATGTCTACAGTGTGTATCTAGAGTAAGAATCCTGTCTAGTGTGTGTATCTGAGATAAGAATCCTGTCTAGCATGTATATCTAGAATGAGAATCCTGTCTAGCGTGTGTATCTGAGGTGAGAATCCTGTCTATTGCGTGTACCTGGAGTGAGAATCCCATCTAGTGTATGTATCTGAGGTGAGTATGCTGTCTAGTGTGTGTATCTAAAATGAGAATCCTGTTTAGTGTGTGTATTGTGAGAATCTGTCCAGTGTGTGTATCTGAGATGAGAATCATGTCTAGTGTGTGTATCTAGAATGAAAATTCTGTCTAACGTGTGTATTGTGAGAATTCTGTCTAGCGTGTGTATCTAGAATGAGAATCCTGCCTAGCGTGTGTATCTGAGATGAGAATCCTGTCCAGCGTGTGTATATAGAATGAGACTCCTGTCTAGTGTGTGTATCTGAGGTGAGAATCATGTCTACAGTGTGTATCTGAGGGGAGAATCCTGTCTAGCGTGTGTATCTGAGATGAGAATCATGTCTAGCGTGTGTATCTGAAGTTAGAATCATGTCTACAGTGTGTATCTAGAGTAAGAATCCTGTCTAGTGTGTGTATCTGAGATAAGAATCCTGTCGAGCATGTATATCTAGAATGAGAATCCTGTCTAGCGTGTGTATCTGAAGTTAGAATCATGTCTACAGTGTGTATCTAGAGTAAGAATCCTGTCTAGTGTGTGTATCTGAGATAAGAATCCTGTCGAGCATGTATATCTAGAATGAGAATCCTGTCTAGCGTGTGTATCTGAGGTGAGAATCATGTCTACAGTGTGTATCTAGAGTGAGAATCATGTCTAGCGTGTCTATCTGAGATGAGAATCCTGTCTAGCCTGTATATCTAGAATGAGAATCCTGTCTAGTGTGTGTATCTAGAATGAGAATCCTGTCTAGTGTGTGTATCTGGAGTGAGAATCCTGTCTATTGCGTGTACCTGGAGTGAGAATCCCATCTAGTGTGTGTATCTGGGGTGAGAATCCTGTCTAGTGTGTGTATCTAAAATGAGAATCCTGTTTAGTGTGTGTATCTAGAATGAAAATGCTGTCTAACGTGTGTATTGTGAGAATTCTGTCTAGCGTGTGTATCTAGAATGAGAATCCTGTCTAGCGTGTGTATATAGAATGAGACTCCTGTCTAGTGTGTGTATCTGAGGTGAGAATCCTGTCTAGCGTGTGTATCTGAGATGAAAATCCTGTCTAATGTGTGTATCTGAGGTGAGAATCCTGTCTAGCATGTGTATCTGAGATGAGAATCCTGTCCAGTGTGTGTATCTGAGTTTAGAATCCTGTCTAGCGTGTGTATCTAGAATGAGAATCCTGTCTAATGTGTGTATCTGAGATTAGAATCCTGTCTAATGTGTGTATCTAGAATGAGAATTCTGTCTAGCGTGTGTATCTAGAATGAGAATTCTGTCTAACGTGTGTGTCTGAGATGAGAATCCTGTCCAGTGTGTGTATCTGAGATTAGAATCCTGTCTACTGTGTGTATCTAGAATGAGAATCCTGTCTAGTGTGTGTATCTGAGATGAGAATCCTGTCTAGCGTGTGTATCTAGAATGAGAATCCTGTCTAGCATGTGTATCTCAGATGAGAATCCTGTCCAGTGTGTGTATCTGAGATGAGAATCCTGTCTAGTCTGTTTATCTAGAATGAGAATCCTATCTAGCATGTGTATCTAGAATGAGAATCCTATCTAGCATGAGTATCTAGAATGAGAATCCTGTCTAGCGTGTGTATCTGAGAAGAGAATCCTGTCTAGTCTGTTTATCTAGAATGAGAATCCTATCTAGCATGTGTATCTAGAATGAGAATCCTGTTTAGTGTGTATATCTAGAATGAAAATGCTGTCTAACGTGTGTATTGTGAGAATTCTGCCTAGCGTGTGTATCTGAGATTAGAATCCTGTCTAGTGTGTGTATCTGAAGTTAGAATCATGTCTACAGTGTGTATCTAGAGTAAGAATCCTGTCTAGTGTGTGTATCTGAGATAAGAATCCTGTCTAGCATGTATATCTAGAATGAGAATCCTGTCTAGCGTGTGTATCTGAGGTGAGAATCCTGTCTATTGCGTGTACCTGGAGTGAGAATCCCATCTAGTGTATGTATCTGAGGTGAGTATGCTGTCTAGTGTGTGTATCTAAAATGAGAATCCTGTTTAGTGTGTGTATTGTGAGAATCTGTCCAGTGTGTGTATCTGAGATGAGAATCATGTCTAGTGTGTGTATCTAGAATGAAAATTCTGTCTAACGTGTGTATTGTGAGAATTCTGTCTAGCGTGTGTATCTAGAATGAGAATCCTGCCTAGCGTGTGTATCTGAGATGAGAATCCTGTCCAGCGTGTGTATATAGAATGAGACTCCTGTCTAGTGTGTGTATCTGAGGTGAGAATCATGTCTACAGTGTGTATCTGAGGGGAGAATCCTGTCTAGCGTGTGTATCTGAGATGAGAATCATGTCTAGCGTGTGTATCTGAAGTTAGAATCATGTCTACAGTGTGTATCTAGAGTAAGAATCCTGTCTAGTGTGTGTATCTGAGATAAGAATCCTGTCGAGCATGTATATCTAGAATGAGAATCCTGTCTAGCGTGTGTATCTGAAGTTAGAATCATGTCTACAGTGTGTATCTAGAGTAAGAATCCTGTCTAGTGTGTGTATCTGAGATAAGAATCCTGTCGAGCATGTATATCTAGAATGAGAATCCTGTCTAGCGTGTGTATCTGAGGTGAGAATCATGTCTACAGTGTGTATCTAGAGTGAGAATCATGTCTAGCGTGTCTATCTGAGATGAGAATCCTGTCTAGCCTGTATATCTAGAATGAGAATCCTGTCTAGTGTGTGTATCTAGAATGAGAATCCTGTCTAGTGTGTGTATCTGGAGTGAGAATCCTGTCTATTGCGTGTACCTGGAGTGAGAATCCCATCTAGTGTGTGTATCTGGGGTGAGAATCCTGTCTAGTGTGTGTATCTAAAATGAGAATCCTGTTTAGTGTGTGTATCTAGAATGAAAATGCTGTCTAACGTGTGTATTGTGAGAATTCTGTCTAGCGTGTGTATCTAGAATGAGAATCCTGTCTAGCGTGTGTATATAGAATGAGACTCCTGTCTAGTGTGTGTATCTGAGGTGAGAATCCTGTCTAGCGTGTGTATCTGAGATGAAAATCCTGTCTAATGTGTGTATCTGAGGTGAGAATCCTGTCTAGCATGTGTATCTGAGATGAGAATCCTGTCCAGTGTGTGTATCTGAGTTTAGAATCCTGTCTAGCGTGTGTATCTAGAATGAGAATCCTGTCTAATGTGTGTATCTGAGATTAGAATCCTGTCTAATGTGTGTATCTAGAATGAGAATTCTGTCTAGCGTGTGTATCTAGAATGAGAATTCTGTCTAACGTGTGTGTCTGAGATGAGAATCCTGTCCAGTGTGTGTATCTGAGATTAGAATCCTGTCTACTGTGTGTATCTAGAATGAGAATCCTGTCTAGTGTGTGTATCTGAGATGAGAATCCTGTCTAGCGTGTGTATCTAGAATGAGAATCCTGTCTAGCATGTGTATCTCAGATGAGAATCCTGTCCAGTGTGTGTATCTGAGATGAGAATCCTGTCTAGTCTGTTTATCTAGAATGAGAATCCTATCTAGCATGTGTATCTAGAATGAGAATCCTATCTAGCATGAGTATCTAGAATGAGAATCCTGTCTAGCGTGTGTATCTGAGAAGAGAATCCTGTCTAGTCTGTTTATCTAGAATGAGAATCCTATCTAGCATGTGTATCTAGAATGAGAATCCTGTTTAGTGTGTATATCTAGAATGAAAATGCTGTCTAACGTGTGTATTGTGAGAATTCTGCCTAGCGTGTGTATCTGAGATTAGAATCCTGTCTAGTGTGTGTATCTGAGATGAGAATCCTGTCTAGCGTGTGTATCTAGAATGAGAATCCTGTCTAGCGTGTGTATCTGAGATGAGAATCCTGTCCAGTGTGTGTATCTGAGATGAGAATCCTGTCTAGTCTGTTTATCTAGAATGAGAATCCTATCTAGCATGAGTATCTAGAATGAGAATCCTGTCTAGCGTGTGTATCTGAGAAGAGAATCCTGTCTAGTCTGTTTATCTAGAATGAGAATCCTATCTAGCATGTGTATCTAGAATGAGAATCCTGTTTAGTGTGTATATCTAGAATGAAAATGCTGTCTAACGTGTGTATTGTGAGAATTCTGCCTAGCGTGTGTATCTGAGATGAGAATCCTGTCTAGCGTGTGTATATAGAATGAGACTCCTGTCTAGTGTGTGTATCTGAGGTGAGAATCCTGTCTAGCGTGTGTATCTGAGATGAAAATCCTGTCTAGTGTGTGTATCTGAGGTGAGAATCCTGTCTAGCGTGTGTATCTGAGATGAGAATCCTGTCCAGTGTGTGTATCTAGAATGAGAATTCTGTCTAGCGTGTGTATCTAGAATGAGAATCCTGTCTAGCGTGTGTATCTAGGATGAGAATCCTGTCCAATGTGTGTATCTGAGATGAGAATCCTGTCTAGTCTGTTTATCTAGAATGAGAATCCTATCTAGCATGTGTATCTAGAATGAGAATCCTGTCTAGCGTGTGTATCTGAGAGGAGAATCCTGTCTAGTCTGTTTATCTAGAATGAGAATCCTATCTAGCATGTGTATATAGAATGAGAATCCTGTCTAGCGTGTGTATCTAGAATAAGAATCCTATCCAGTGTGTGTATCTGAGGTGAGAATCCTGTCTAGTGTGTGTATCTAGAATGAGAATCCTGTTTAGCGTGTGTATCTGAGATGAGAATCCTGTCTAGCGTGTGTATCTGAGATGAGAATTCTGTCCAGTGTGTATCTGAGATGAGAATCCTGTCTAGCGTGTGTATCTAGAATGAGAATTCTGTCTTGCGTGTGTACCTAGAATGAGAATCCTGTCCAGTGTGTGTATATGAGATTAGAATCCTGTCCAGTGTGTGTATCTAGAATGAGAATTCTGTCTGACGTTTGTATCTGAGATGAGAATCCTGTCCAGTGTGTGTATCTGAGATTAGAATCCTGTCTAGCGTGTGTATCTAGAATGAGAATCCTGTCTAGCGTGTGTATCTGAGATGAGAAATCTGTCCAGTGTGTGTATCTGAGATGAGAATCCTGTCTAGTCTGTTTATCTAGAATGAGAATCCTATCTAGCATGTGTATCTAGAATGAGAATCCTGTCTAGCGTGTGTATCTGAGAAGAGAATCCTGTCTAGTGTGTGTATCTGAGATGAGAATCCTGTCTAGTCTGTTTATCAAGAATGAGAATCCTATCTAGCATGTGTATCTAGAATGAGAATCCTGTCTAGTGTGTGTATATGAGGTGAGAATCCTGTCTAGCATGTGTATATAGAATGAGACTCCTGTCTAGTGTGTGTATCTGAGGTGAGAATCCTGTCTAGCATGTGTATCTGAGATGAGAATCCTGTCCAGTGTGTGTATCTGAGTTTAGAATCCTGTCTAGTGTGTGTATCTAGAATGTGAATTCTGTCTAGCGTGTGTATCTAGAATAAGAATCCTGTCTAATGTGTGTATCTGAGATTAGAATCCTGTCTAATGTGTGTATCTAGAATGAGAATTCTGTCTAGCGTGTGTATCTAGAATGAGAATTCTGTCTAACGTGTGTGTCTGAGATGAGAATCCTGTCCAGTGTGTGTATCTAAGATTAGAATCCTGTCTAGTGTGTGTATCTAGAATGAGAATCCTGTCTAGTGTGTGTATCTGAGATGAGAATCCTGTCTAGCGTGTGTATCTAGAATGAGAATCCTGTCTAGCGTGTGTATCTGAGATGAGAATCCTGTGCAGTGTGTGTATCTGAGATGAGAATCCTGTCTAGTCTGTTTATCTAGAATGATAATCCTATCTAGCATGTGTATCTAGAATGAGAATCCTGCTTAGTGTGTGTATCTAGAATGAAAATGCTGTCTAACGTGTGTATTGTGAGAATTCTGCCTAGCGTGTGTATCTGAGATTAGAATACTGTCTAGTGTGTGTATCTAGAATGAGAATCCTGTCTAGTCTGTTTATCTAGAATGATAATCCTATCTAGCATGTGTATCTAGAATGAGAATCCTGTTTAGTGTGTGTATCTAGAATGAAAATGCTGTCTAACGTGTGTATTGTGAGAATTCTGCCTAGCGTGTGTATCTGAGATTAGAATACTGTCTAGTGTGTGTATCTAGAATGAGAATCCTGTCTAGTGTGTGTATCTGAGATGAGAATCCTGTCTAGTCTGTTTATCTAGAATGAGAATCCTATCTAGCATGTGTATCTCGAATGAGAATCCTGTCTAGCGCGTGTATCTAGAATGAGAATCCTGTCCAGTGTGTGTATCTGAGGTGAGAATCCTGTCTAGTGTGTGTATCTAGAATGAGAATCCTGTTTAGCGTGTGTATCTGAGATGAGAATCCTGTCTAGCGTGTGTATCTGAGATGAGAATTCTGTCTAGCGTGTGTACCTAGAATGAGAATCCTGTCCAGTGTGTGTATCTGAGATTAGAATCCTGTCTAGCGTGTGTATCTAGAATGAGAATCCTGTCTAGTGTGTGTATCTAGAATGAGAATCCTATCTAGCATGTGTATCTAGAATGAGAATCCTGTCTAGCGTGTGTATCTGAGATGAGAATCCTGTCCAGTGTGTGTATCTGAGATGAGAATCCTGTCCAGTGTGTGTATCTGAGTTTAGAATCCTGTCTAGTGTGTGTATCTAGAATGAGAATTCTGTCTAGCGTGTGTATCTAGAATGAGAATCCTGTCTAGCGTGTGTATCTGAGGTGAGAATCCTTTCCAATGTGTGTATCTGAGATGAGAATCCTGTCTAGTCTGTTTATCTAGAATGAGAATTCTATCTAGCATGTGTATCTAGAATGAGAATCCTGTCTAGCGTGTGTATCTAGAATGAGAATCCTGTCAAGTGTGTGTATCTGAGGTGAGAATCCTGTCTAGTGTGTGTATCTAGAATGAGAATCCTGTTTAGCGTGTGTATCTGAGATGAGAATCCTGTCCAGTGTGTGTATCTGAGATTAGAATCCTGTCTAGCGTGTGTATCTAGAATTTGAATTCTGTCTTGCGTGTGTACCTAGAACGAGAATCCTGTCCAGTGTGTGTATCTAGAATGAGAATTCTGTCTGACGTTTGTATCTGAGATGAGAATCCTGTCCAGTGTGTGTATCTGAGATGAGAATCCTGTCTAGCGTGTGTATCTAGAATGAGAATCCTGTCTAGCGTGTGTATCTGAGATGAGAATCCTGTCCAGTGTGTGTATCTGAGATGAGAATCCTGTCTAGTCTGTTTATCTAGAATGAGAATCCTATCTAGCATGTGTATCTAGAATGAGAATCCTCTCTAGCGTGTGTATCTGAGAAGAGAATCCTGTCTAGTGTGTGTATCTGAGATGAGAATCCTGTCTAGTCTGTTTATCAAGAATGAGAATCCTATCTAGCATGTGTATCTAGAATGAGAATCCTGTCTAGCGTGTGTATCTGAGGTGAGAATCCTGTCTAGCGTGTGTATCTGAGGTGAGAATCCTGTCTAGTGTGTGTATCTAGAATGAGAATCCTGTTTAGCGTGTGTATCTGAGATGAGAATCCTGTCTAGCGTGTGTATCTGAGATGAGAATTCTGTCTAGCGTGTGTACCTAGAATGAGAATGCTGTCCAGTGTGTGTATCTGAGATTAGAATCCTGTCTAGCGTGTGTATCCTGAATGAGAATTCTGTCTTGCGTGTGTACCTAGAATGAGAATCCTGTCCAGTGTGTGTATCTGAGATTAGAATCCTGTCTAGCGTGTGTATCTAGAATGAGAATTCTGTCTGACGTTTGTATCTGAGATGAGAATCCTGTCCAGTGTGTGTATCTAGAATGAGAATTCTGTCTAGAGTGTGTATCTAGAATGAGAATCCTGTCCAGTGTGTGTATCTGAGATTAGAATCCTGTCTAGTGTGTGTATCTAGAATGAGAATTCTGTCTGACGTTTGTATCTGAGATGAGAATCCTGTCCAGTGTGTGTATCTGAGATGAGAATCCTGTCTAGTCTGTTTATCTAGAATGAGAATCCTATCTAGCATGTGTATCTAGAATGAGAGTCCTGTTTAGTGTGTGTATCTAGAATGAAAATGCTGTCTAACGTTTGTATTGTGAGAATTCTGCCTAGCGTGTGTATCTGAGATGAGAATCCTGTCTAGCGTGTGTATATAGAATGAGACTCCTGTCTAGTGTGTGTATCTGAGGTGAGAATCCTGTCTAGCGTGTGTATCTGAGATGAAAATCCTGTCTAGTGTGTGTATCTGAGGTGAGAATCCTGTCTAACATGTGTATCTGAGATGAGAATCCTGTCCAGTGTGTGTATCTAGAATGAGAATTCTGTCTAGCGTGTGTATCTAGAATGAGAATCCTGTCTAATGTGTGTATCTAGAATGAGAATTCTGTCTAGCGTGTGTATCTGAGTTTAGAATCCTGTCTAGTGTGTGTATCTAGAATGAGAATTCTGTCTAGCGTGTGTATCTAGAATGAGAATTCTGTCTAACGTGTGTGTCTGAGATGAGAATCCTGTCCAGTGTGTGTATCTGAGATTAGAATCCTGTCTAGTGTGTGTATCTAGAATGAGAATCCTGTCTAGTGTGTGTATCTGAGATGAGAATCCTGTCTAGCGTGTGTATCTGAGATGAGAATCCTGTCCAGTGTGTGTATCTGAGATGAGAATCCTGTCTAGTCTGTTTATCTAGAATGAGAATCCTATCTAGCATGTGTATCTAGAATGAGAATCCTGTCTAGCGTGTGTATCTGAGAAGAGAATCCTGTCTAGTGTGTGTATCTGAGATGAGAATCCTGTCTAGTCTGTTTATCTAGAATGAGAATCCTATCTAGCATGTGTATCTAGAATGAGAATCCTGTCTAGCGCGTGTATCTAGAATGAGAATCCTGTCCAGTGTGTGTATCTGAGGTGAGAATCCTGTCTAGTGTGTGTATCTAGAATGAGAATCCTGTTTAGCGTGTGTATCTGAGATGAGAATCCTGTCTAGCGTGTGTATCTGAGATGAGAATTCTGTCTAGCGTGTGTACCTAGAATGAGAATCCTGTCCAGTGTGTGTATCTGAGATTAGAATCCTGTCTAGCGTGTGTATCTAGAATGAGAATTCTGTCTTGCATGTGTACCTAGAATGAGAATCCTGTCCAGTGTGTGTATCTGAGATTAGAATTCTGTCCAGTGTGTGTATCTAGAATGAGAATTCTGTCTAGCGTGTGTATCTAGAATGAGAATCCTGTCCAGTGTGTGTATCTGAGATTAGAATCCTGTCTAGTGTGTGTATCTAGAATGAGAATTCTGTCTGACGTTTGTATCTAAGATGAGAATCCTGTCCAGTGTGTGTATCTGAGGTGAGAATCATGTCTAGCGTGTGTATCTGAGATGAGAATCCTGTCCAGTGTGTGTATCTGAGTTTAGAATCCTGTCTAGTGTGTGTATCTAGAATGAGAATTCTGTCTAGCGTGTGTATCTAGAATGAGAATTCTGTCTAACGTGTGTGTCTGAGATGAGAATCCTGTCCAGTGTGTGTATCTGAGAATAGAATCCTGTCTAGTGTGTGTATCTAGAATGAGAATCCTGTCTAGCGTGTGTATCTGAGATGAGAATCCTGTCTAGCGTGTGTATCTAGAATGAGAATCCTGTCTAGCGTGTGTATCTGAGATGAGAATCCTGTCCAGTGTGTGTGTCTGAGATGAGAATCCTGTCCAGTGTGTGTGTCTGAGATGAGAATCCTGTCCAGTGTGTGTATCTAGAATGAGAATTCTGTCTAGAGTATGTATCTAGAATGAGAATCCTGTCCAGTGTGTGTATCTGAGATTATAATCCTGTCTAGTGTGTGTATCTAGAATGAGAATTCTGTCTGACGTTTGTATCTGAGATGAGAATCCTGTCCAGTGTGTGTATCTGAGATGAGAATCCTGTCTAGTCTGTTTATCTAGAATGAGAATCCTATCTAGCATGTGTATCTAGAATGAGAGTCCTGTTTAGTGTGTGTATCTAGAATGAAAATGCTGTCTAACGTTTGTATTGTGAGAATTCTGCCTAGCGTGTGTATCTGAGATGAGAATCCTGTCTAGCGTGTGTATATAGAATGAGACTCCTGTCTAGTGTGTGTATCTGAGGTGAGAATCCTGTCTAGCGTGTGTATCTGAGATGAAAATCCGGTCTAGTGTGTGTATCTGAGGTGAGAATCCTGTCTAACATGTGTATCTGAGATGAGAATCCTGTCCAGTGTGTGTATCTAGAATGAGAATTCTGTCTAGCGTGTGTATCTAGAATGAGAATCCTGTCTAATGTGTGTATCTAGAATGAGAATTCTGTCTAGCGTGTGTATCTGAGTTTAGAATCCTGTCTAGTGTGTGTATCTAGAATGAGAATTCTGTCTAGCGTGTGTATCTAGAATGAGAATTCTGTCTAACGTGTGTGTCTGAGATGAGAATCCTGTCCAGTGTGTGTATCTGAGATTAGAATCCTGTCTAGTGTGTGTATCTAGAATGAGAATCCTGTCTAGTGTGTGTATCTGAGATGAGAATCCTGTCTAGCGTGTGTATCTAGAATGAGAATCCTGTCTAGCGTGTGTATCTGAGATGAGAATCCTGTCCAGTGTGTGTATCTGAGATGAGAATCCTGTCTAGTCTGTTTATCTAGAATGAGAATCCTATCTAGCATGTGTATCTAGAATGAGAATCCTGTCTAGCGTGTGTATCTGAGAAGAGAATCCTGTCTAGTGTGTGTATCTGAGATGAGAATCCTGTCTAGTCTGTTTATCTAGAATGAGAATCCTATCTAGCATGTGTATCTAGAATGAGAATCCTGTCTAGCGCGTGTATCTAGAATGAGAATCCTGTCCAGTGTGTGTATCTGAGGTGAGAATCCTGTCTAGTGTGTGTATCTAGAATGAGAATCCTGTTTAGCGTGTGTATCTGAGATGAGAATCCTGTCTAGCGTGTGTATCTGAGATGAGAATTCTGTCTAGCGTGTGTACCTAGAATGAGAATCCTGTCCAGTGTGTGTATCTGAGATTAGAATCCTGTCTAGCGTGTGTATCTAGAATGAGAATTCTGTCTTGCATGTGTACCTAGAATGAGAATCCTGTCCAGTGTGTGTATCTGAGATTAGAATTCTGTCCAGTGTGTGTATCTAGAATGAGAATTCTGTCTAGCGTGTGTATCTAGAATGAGAATCCTGTCCAGTGTGTGTATCTGAGATTAGAATCCTGTCTAGTGTGTGTATCTAAGATGAGAATCCTGTCCAGTGTGTGTATCTGAGGTGAGAATCATGTCTAGCGTGTGTATCTGAGATGAGAATCCTGTCCAGTGTGTGTATCTGAGTTTAGAATCCTGTCTAGTGTGTGTATCTAGAATGAGAATTCTGTCTAGCGTGTGTATCTAGAATGAGAATTCTGTCTAACGTGTGTGTCTGAGATGAGAATCCTGTCCAGTGTGTGTATCTGAGAATAGAATCCTGTCTAGTGTGTGTATCTAGAATGAGAATCCTGTCTAGCGTGTGTATCTGAGATGAGAATCCTGTCTAGCGTGTGTATCTAGAATGAGAATCCTGTCTAGCGTGTGTATCTGAGATGAGAATCCTGTCCAGTGTGTGTGTCTGAGATGAGAATCCTGTCCAGTGTGTGTGTCTGAGATGAGAATCCTGTCTAGTCTGTTTATCTAGAATGAGAATCCTATCTAGCATGTGTATCTAGAATGAGAATCCTGTTTAGTGTGTGTATCTAGAATGAAAATGCTGTCTAACGTGTGTATTGTGAGAATTCTGCCTAGCGTGTGTATCTGAGATTAGAATCCTGTCTAGTGTGTGTATCTAGAATGAGAATCCTGTCTAGTGTGTGTATCTGAGATGAGAATCCTGTCTAGCGTGTGTATCTAGAATGAGAATCCTGTCTAGCGTGTGTATCTGAGATGAGAATCCTGTCCAGTGTGTGTATCTGAGATGAGAATCCTGTCTAGTCTGTTTATCTAGAATGAGAATCCTATGTAGCATGTGTATCTAGAATGAGAATCCTGTCTAGCGTGTGTATCTGAGAAGAGAATCCTGTCTAGTCTGTTTATCTAGAATGAGAATCCTATCTAGCATGTGTATCTAGAATAAGAATCCTGTCTAGCGTGTGTATTTAAAATGAGAATCCTGTCCAGTGTGTGTATCTGAGGTGAGAATCCTGTCTAGTGTGTGTATCTAGAATGAGAATCCTGTTTAGCGTGTGTATCTGAGATGAGAATCCTGTCTAGCGTGTGTATCTAGAATGAGAATTCTGTCTTGCGTGTGTACCTAGAATGAGAATCCTGTCCAGTGTGTGTATCTGAGATTAGAATCCTGTCCAGTGTGTGTATCTAGAATGAGAATCATGTCTAGCGTGTGTATCTGAGATGAGAATCCTGTCTAACGTGTGTGTCTGAGATAAGAATCCTGTCCAGTGTGTGTATCTGAGATGAGAATCCTGTCTAGCGTGTGTACCTAGAATGAGAATCCTGTCTAGCGTGTGTATCTGAGATGAGAATCCTGTCCAGTGTGTGTATCTGAGATGAGAATCCTGTCTAGTCTGTTTATCTAGAATGAGAATCCTATCTAGCATGTGTATCTAGAATGAGAATCCTGTCTGACGTTTGTATCTGAGATGAGAATCCTGTCCAGTGTGTGTATCTGAGATGAGAATCCTGTCTAGTCTGTTTATCTAGAATGAGAATCCTATCTAGCATGTGTATCTAGAATAGAATCCTGTTTAGTGTGTGTATCTAGAATGAAAATGCTGTCTAACGTGTGTATTGTGAGAATTCTGCCTAGCGTGTGTATCTGAGATGAGAATCCTGTCTAGTGTGTGTATCTGAGATTAGAATCCTGTCTAGTGTGTGTATCTAGAATGAGAATTCTGTCTGACGTTTGTATCTGAGATGAGAATCCTGTCCAGTGTGTGTATCTGAGATGAGAATCCTGTCTAGTCTGTTTATCTAGAATGAGAATCCTATCTAGCATGTGTATCTAGAATGAGAATCCTGTTTAGTGTGTGTATCTAGAATGAAAATGCTGTCTAACGTTTGTATTGTGAGAATTCTGCCTAGCGTGTGTATCTGAGTTGAGAATCCTGTCTAGCGTGTGTATATAGAATGAGACTCCTGTCTAGTGTGTGTATCTGAGGTGAGAATCCTGTCTAGCGTGTGTATCTGAGATGAAAATCCTGTCTAGTGTGTGTATCTGAGATGAGAATCCTGTCCAGTGTGTGTATCTGAGTTTAGAATCCTGTCTAGTGTGTGTATCTAGAATGAGAATTCTGTCTAGCGTGTGTATCTAGAATGAGAATCCTGTCTAATGTGTGTATCTAGAATGAGAATTCTGTCTAGCGTGTGTATCTGAGATTAGAATCCTGTCTAGTGTGTGTATCTAGAATGAGAATTCTGTCTAGCGTGTGTATCTAGAATGAGAATTCTGTCTAACGTGTGTGTCTGAGATGAGTATCCTGTCCAGTGTGTATATCTGAGATTAGAATCCTGTCTAGTGTGTGTATCTAGAATGAGAATCCTGTCTAGTGTGTGTATCTGAGATGAGAATCCTGTCCAGTGTGTGTATCTGAGATGAGAATCCTGTCTAGTCTGTTTATCTAGAATGAGAATCCTATCTAGCATGTGTATCTAGAATGAGAATCCTGTCTAGCGTGTGTATCTGAGAAGAGAATCCTGTCTAGTGTGTGTATCTGAGATGAGAATCCTGTCTAGTCTGTTTATCTAGAATGAGAATCCTATCTAGCATGTGTATCTAGAATGAGAATCCTGTCTAGCGTGTGTATCTAGAATGAGAATCCTGTCCAGTGTGTGTATCTGAGGTGAGAATCCTGTCTAGTGTGTGTATCTAAAATGAGAATCCTGTTTAGCGTGTGTATCTGAGATGAGAATGTTGTCTAGTGTGTGTATCTGAGATGAGAATTCTGTCTGGCGTGTGTACCTAGAATGAGAATCCTGTCCAGTGTGTGTATCTGAGATTAGAATCCTGTCTAGCGTGTGTATCTAGAATGAGAATCCTGTCCAGTGTGTATCTAGAATGAGAATCCTGTCTAGCGTGTGTACCTAGAATGAGAATCCTGTCCAGTGTGTATCTAGAATGAGAATCCTGTCTAGCGTGTGTATCTAGAATGAGAATCCTGTCCAGTGTGTGTATCTGAGATTAGAATCCTGTCTAGTGTGTGTATCTAGAATGAGAATTCTGTCTGACGTTTGTATCTGAGATGAGAATCCTGTCCAGTGTGTGTATCTGAGGTGAGAATCATGTCTAGCGTGTGTATCTGAGATGAGAATCCTGTCTAGTGTGTGTACCTAGAATGAGAATCCTGTCTAGCCTGTTTATCTAGAATGAGAATCCTGTCTAGCGTGTGTATCTGAGATGAGAATCCTGTCTTGCGTGTGTATCTAGAATGAGAATCCTGTCTAGTCTGTTTATCTAGAATGAGAATTCTGTCCAGTGTGTGTATCTGAGATGAGAATCCTGTCTAGCGTGTGTATATAGAATGAGACTCCTGTCTAGTGTGTTTATCTGAGGTGAGAATGGTGTCTAGCATGTGTATCTGAGATGAGAATCCTGTCCAGTGTGTGTATCTGAGTTTAGAATCCTGTCTAGTGTGTGTATCTAGAATGAGAATTCTGTCTAGCGTGTGTATCTAGAATGAGAATTCTGTCTAACGTGTGTGTCTGAGATGAGAATCCTGTCCAGTGTGTGTATCTGAGATCAGGATCCTGTCTAGTGTGTGTATCTAGAATGAGAATCCTGTCTAGTGTGTGTATCTGAGATGAGAATCCTGTCTAGCGTGTGTATCTAGAATGAGAATCCTGTCTAGCGTGTGTATCTGAGATGAGAATCCTGTCCAGTGTGTGTATCTGAGATGAGAATCCTGTCTAGTCTGTTTATCTAGAATGAGAATCCTATCTAGCATGTGTATCTAGAATGAGAATCCTGTTTAGTGTGTGTATCTAGAATGAAAATGCTGTCTAACGTGTGTATTGTGAGAATTCTGCCTAGCGTGTGTATCTGAGATTAGAATCCTGTCTAGTGTGTGTATCTAGAATGATAATCCTGTCTAGTGTGTGTATCTGAGATGAGAATCCTGTCTAGCGTGTGTATCTAGAATGAGAATCCTGTCTAGCATGTGTATCTGAGATGAGAATCCTGTCCAGTGTGTGTATCTGAGATGAGAATCCTGTCTAGTCTGTTTATCTAGAATGAGAATCCTATGTAGCATGTGTATCTAGAATGAGAATCCTGTCTAGCATGTGTATCTTGAATGAGAATCCTGTCCAGTGTGTGTATCTGAGGTGAGAATCCTGTCTAGTGTGTGTATCTAGAATGAGAATTCTGTTTAGCGTGTGTATCTGAGATGAGAATCCTGTCTAGCGTGTGTATCTAGAATGAGAATTCTGTCTTGCGTGTGTACCTAGAATGAGAATCCTGTCCAGTGTGTGTATCTGAGATTAGAATCCTGTCTAGTGTGTGTATCTAGAATGGGAATTCTGTCTGACGTTTGTATCTGAGATGAGAATCCTTTCCAGTGTGTGTATCTAGAATGAGAATTCTGTCTGACGTTTGTATCTGAGATGAGAATCTGTCCAGTGTGTGTATCTGAGATGAGAATCCTGTCTAGCGTGTGTATCTAGAATGAGAATCCTGTCTAGCGTGTGTATCTGAGATGAGAATCCTGTCCAGTGTGTGTATCTGAGATGAGAATCCTGTCTAGTCTGTTTATCTAGAATGAGAATCCTATCTAGCATGTGTATCTAGAATGAGAATCCTGTCTAGCGTGTGTATCTAGAATGAGAATCCTGTCCAGTGTGTGTATCTGAGATTAGAATCCTGTCTAGTGTGTGTATCTAGAATGAGAATTCTGTCTAGTCTTTTTATCTAGAATGAGAATCCTATCTAGCATGTGTATCTAGAATGAGAATCCTGTTTAGTGTGTGTATCTAGAATGAAAATGCTGTCTAACGTGTGTATTGTGAGATGTCTGCCTAGCGTGTGTATCTGAGGTGAGAATCCTGTCTAGCGTGTGTATCTGAGATGAGAATCCTGTCCAGTGTGTGTATCTGAGTTTAGAATCCTGTCTAGTGTGTGTATCTGAGGTGAGAATCCTGTCTAGCGTGTGTATCTGAGATGAAAATCTTGTCTAGTGTGTGTATCTGAGGTGAGAATCCTGTCTAGCATGTGTATCTGAGATGAGAATCCTGTCCAGTGTGTGTATCTGAGTTTAGAATCCTGTCTAGTGTGTGTATCTTGAATGAGAATTCTGTCTAGCGTGTGTATCTAGAATGAGAATCCTGTCTAATGTGTGTATCTAGAATGAGAATTCTGTCTAGCGTGTGTATCTAGAATGAGAATTCTGTCTAACGTGTGTGTCTGAGATGAGAATCCTGTCCAGTGTGTGTATCTGAGATTAGAATCCTGTCTAGTGTGTGTATCTAGAATGAGAATCCTGTCTAGTGTGTGTATCTGAGATGAGAATCCTGTCTAGCGTGTGTATCTAGAATGAGAATCCTGTCTAGTGTGTGTATCTGAGATGAGAATCCTGTCCAGTGTGTGTATCTGAGATGAGAATCCTGTCTAGTCTGTTTATCTAGAATGAGAATCCTATCTAGCATGTGTATCTAGAATGAGAATCCTGTGTAGCGTGTGTATCTGAGAAGAGAATCCTGTCTAGTGTGTGTATCTGAGATGAGAATCCTGTCTAGTCTGTTTATCTAGAATGAGAATCCTATCTAGCATGTGTATCTAGAATGAGAATCCTGTCTAGCGTGTGTATGTAGAATGAGAATCCTGTCCAATGTGTGTATCTGAGGTGAGAATCCTGTTTAGCGTGTGTATCTAGAATGAGAATCCTGTTTAGCGTGTGTATCTGAGATGAGAATCCTGTTTAGCGTGTGTATCTGAGATGAGAATCCTGTCTAGTGTGTGTATCTAGAATGAGAATCCTGTCTAGCCTGTGTATCTAGAATGAGAATCCTGTCTAGCGTGTGTATCTGAGATGAGAATCCTGTCTAGCGTGTGTATCTAGAATGAGAATCCTATCTAGTCTGTTTATCTAGAATTAGAATTCTGTCCAGTGTGTGTATCTGAGATGAGAATCCTGTCTAGCGTGTGTATCTGAGGTGAGAATCCTGTCTAGCGTGTGTATCTGAGATGAAAATCCTGTCTAGTGTGTGTATCTGAGGTGAGAATCCTGTCTAGCATGTGTATCTGAGATGAGAATCCTGTCCAGTGTGTGTATCTGAGTTTAGAATCCTGTCTAGTGTGTGTATCTAGAATGAGAATTCTGGCTGACGCTTGTATCTGAGATGAGAATCCTGTCCAGTGTGTGTATCTGAGGTGAGAATCATGTCTAGCGTGTGTATCTGAGATGAGAATCCTGTCTAGTATGTGTACCTAGAATGAGAATCCTGTCTAGCCTGTGTATCTAGAATGAGAATCCTTTCTAGCGTGTGAATCTGAGATGAGAATCCTGTCTAGCGTGTGTATCTAGAATGAGAATCCTGTCTAGTCTGTTTATCTTGAATGAGAATTCTGTCCAGTGTGTGTATCTGAGATGAGAATCCTGTCTAGCGTGTGTATCTGAGATGAGAATCTTGTTTAGCGTGTGTATCTGGAGTGAGAATCCTGTCAATTGCGTGTGTATCTGAGATGAGAATCCTGTCTAGCGTGTGTATCTAGAATGAGAATCCTGTCCAGTGTGTGTATCTGAGATGAGAATCCTGTCTAGCGTGTGTATCTGGAGTGAGAATCCTGTGTATTGCGTGTGTATCTGAGATGAGAATCCTGTCTAGCGTGTGTATCTAGAATGAGAATCCTGTCCAGTGTGTGTATCTGGAGTGAGAATCCTGTCTATTGCGTGTGTATCTGAGATGAGAATCCTGTCTAGCGTGTGTATCTAGAATGAGAATCCTTTCTAGCGTGTGAATCTGAGATGAGAATCCTGTCTAGCGTGTGTATCTAGAATGAGAATCCTGTCTAGTCTGTTTATCTAGAATGAGAATTCTGTCCAGTGTGTGTATCTGAGATGAGAATCCTGTCTAGCGTGTGTATCTAGAATGAGAATCCTGTCTAGTCTGTTTATCTTGAATGAGAATTCTGTCCAGTGTGTGTATCTGAGATGAGAATCCTGTCTAGCGTGTGTATCTGAGATGAGAATCTTGTCTAGCGTGTGTATCTGAGATGAGAATCTTGTCTAGCGTGTGTATCTGGAGTGAGAATCCTGTCTATTGCGTTTGTATCTGAGATGAGAATCCTGTCCAGTGTGTGTATCTGAGGTGAGAATCATGTCTAGCGTGTGTATCTGAGATGAGAATCCTGTCTAGTGTGTGTACCTAGAATGAGAATCCTGTCTAGCCTGTGTATCTAGAATGAGAATCCTGTCTAGCGTGTGTATCTGAGATGAGAATCCTGTCTAGCGTGTGTATCTAGAATGAGAATCCTATCTAGTCTGTTTATCTAGAATTAGAATTCTGTCCAGTGTGTGTATCTGAGATGAGAATCCTGTCTAGCGTGTGTATCTGAGGTGAGAATCCTGTCTAGCGTGTGTATCTGAGATGAAAATCCTGTCTAGTGTGTGTATCTGAGGTGAGAATCCTGTCTAGCGTGTGTATCTGAGGTGAGAATCCTGTCTAGTGTGTGTATCTGAGGTGAGAATCCTGTCTAGCATGTGTATCTAGAATGAGAATTCTGGCTGACGCTTGTATCTGAGATGAGAATCCTGTCCAGTGTGTGTATCTGAGTTTAGAATCCTGTCTAGTGTGTGTATCTAGAATGAGAATTCTGGCTGACGCTTGTATCTGAGATGAGAATCCTGTCCAGTGTGTGTATCTGAGGTGAGAATCATGTCTAGCGTGTGTATCTGAGATGAGAATCCTGTCTAGTATGTGTACCTAGAATGAGAATCCTGTCTAGCCTGTGTATCTAGAATGAGAATCCTTTCTAGCGTGTGAATCTGAGATGAGAATCCTGTCTAGCGTGTGTATCTAGAATGAGAATCCTGTCTAGTCTGTTTATCTAGAATGAGAATTCTGTCCAGTGTGTGTATCTGAAATGAGAATCCTGTCTAGCGTGTGTATCTAGAATGAGAATCCTGTCTAGTCTGTTTATCTTGAATGAGAATTCTGTCCAGTGTGTGTATCTGAGATGAGAATCCTGTCTAGCGTGTGTATCTGAGATGAGAATCTTGTTTAGCGTGTGTATCTGGAGTGAGAATCCTGTCAATTGCGTGTGTATCTGAGATGAGAATCCTGTCTAGCGTGTGTATCTAGAATGAGAATCCTGTCCAGTGTGTGTATCTGAGATGAGAATCCTGTCTAGCGTGTGTATCTGGAGTGAGAATCCTGTGTATTGCGTGTGTATCTGAGATGAGAATCCTGTCTAGCGTGTGTATCTAGAATGAGAATCCTGTCCAGTGTGTGTATCTGGAGTGAGAATCCTGTCTATTGCGTGTGTATCTGAGATGAGAATCCTGTCTAGCGTGTGTATCTAGAATGAGAATCCTTTCTAGCGTGTGAATCTGAGATGAGAATCCTGTCTAGCGTGTGTATCTAGAATGAGAATCCTGTCTAGTCTGTTTATCTAGAATGAGAATTCTGTCCAGTGTGTGTATCTGAGATGAGAATCCTGTCTAGCGTGTGTATCTAGAATGAGAATCCTGTCTAGTCTGTTTATCTTGAATGAGAATTCTGTCCAGTGTGTGTATCTGAGATGAGAATCCTGTCTAGCGTGTGTATCTGAGATGAGAATCTTGTCTAGCGTGTGTATCTGAGATGAGAATCTTGTCTAGCGTGTGTATCTGGAGTGAGAATCCTGTCTATTGCATGTGTATCTGAGATGAGAATCCTGTCTAGCGTGTGTATCTAGAATGAGAATCCTGTCCAGTGTGTGTATCTGAGATGAGAATCCTGTCTAGCGTGTGTATCTGGAGTGAGAATCCTGTGTATTGCGTGTGTATCTGAGATGAGAATCCTGTCTAGCGTGTGTATCTAGAATGAGAATCCTGTCCAGTGTGTGTATCTGGAGTGAGAATCCTGTCTATTGCGTGTGTATCTGAGATGAGAATCCTGTCTAGCGTGTGTATCTAGAATGAGAATCCTGTCTAGCATGTGTATCTGAGACGAGAATCCCATCTAGTGTATGTATCTGGAGTGAAAATCCTGTCTATTGCGTATATCTGGTGTGAGAATCCAATCTAGTGTGTGTACCTGGAGTGCGAATCCTGTCTATTGCATGTACCTAAAGTGAGAATCCAATCTAGTGCGTGTATCTGAGGTGAGTATCCTGTCTTGTGTGTATCTGAGGTGAGTATCCTATCTTGTGTGTATCTAACATGAGAATCCTGTCTAGTGTGTGTATATGGAGTGAGAATCTTATCTGATTTGTGTAAATCTTGAGTGACATTTGTATTTGGTGTATGTGTATCTGGATTAGGATTCCTGTCTAGTGAGAAAACCTGAAGTAGGAATTCTGTTGGTATCTCAATGTCTGGAGTACGGATTGTTTTGTGTGTGTACTACTTGATGTATCTGACCAGACATTGTATGTATGAGATCTGTCTACCTGTTGTGGTACACTTTGATAGTTTGCATTAGGTTTACATATATAGGTGGGTGAGTGACAAGAAACTCAGCATTTTGTAATTGTCCTGTGGATACATAGAAGACATTTTTTAGCATTTTACTTTTTTGACAGGTATGGTCGTGACAGCGGAGGAATGAAATCTGAAGCTTTTACCAAATGGTGACATTCTACTGGATTTGCCTTGGAATAGGGTTTGAACGAACAAATTCTTGTGTAGACCACCATTCTTGGACTTTTTGGGGGTTATTGAGAAACGCTCTCTAAGATGTTTTCATCAGGGTTACAATAAGTCTGAACAATTAGCACTAACCGTGTGTGGTTACACGTGTCTTCCTGTGAGCGCCACTTTTCCTGACTCTGATGATGTAAGCAAAGCACAAGAGCAAAGAGAGCCAACAGTATAAGTCCCATGACCAAGGTAATTGTAATGCCAACAATGATTCCCATGGTGCCCAGCGTTGCTGGAAAGAAAAGAAAGAAATCAGCAGTTTAGAAACATCAAAGCCAGGGATGGAGCAACCAGTGGTGTAATATTTTTTGCAATTTATTTTTATTCTGTATTGTAGCGTAATGTAGTGTTTTGATGATCGCACAATGTCCAAGATTCACTAACATTTTTTTCTAGATATATATAGACTGTGAAGAAGCTGTATCTTGTAAGTATCTTCACAGTATTCTCTTTCACTCCTGGACACTTAATAATTTTTCTATCCCAACAGACATTTTTAGACAGTATGCTTTGGTTTGTATATGGCTATAATCATACAGTATATGGTTCATGACAGCACCACGCTCTTCTCTATTGAGAGGGAGGATGGATACTCACCCACATGAACATTAAGTGCGACAGCGCATGATCGGGAGCCCAGCTGATTGGTGACTGTGCAGCGGTAAAGACCAGAGGTTCCTGAGCTGACGTTATGGAGAGTTACGGAGGCATGGTGGTCTCCTGGGTGAGATTAGTGTAGACTGTTAATAGGAGGTGACATTTCCAATTCTAGAGAAATCCGAGAGCCCATTTAGTTCAATGATGTAAAGTTATGAATTCTTATTATTTTGTTAGTTTACCACCTCTAGAGGCTTCCTCTTCTCCCTTGGTCTTATCCATCTCAAGAACAAGCTTTGATTCCTCATATTGCATCTTTCAATCCACACAACATGGCCAGCGACTTCCTATTGGTCATGTAATCATGTGATGTTGGCTGCTGCAATATGGAGATTCACAGTTTGCTGTCCACTTCACACTGAGATGCTCTACAATATGGGAGGAGTGAGAGTGACCAACATAACAACCTCACATAGTTGAACAGAGACATTATAAGAGTAGTAATAAGTTATAACTTTCTATAATTGACTTTCATTATGCTAGACGTTACCTACACTCTTAGAGAACTACAATAAAAGTTGAATTTTCTTGGCATTAAAGGGACACTGAGAAACTTCATGAATAAGAAGCTCCAAGAAAGGAGCTCTCAAAAGGAGTATTTGAAAGGTGCTCCAACTCTACTACCCACCATGACGCCCTCTTTGAACGGGAGATTGTGCCGGATATTGTTCCTAATTATAAATGGGAGGTTTCCAAAGCATTACTTTATCAGCAAGTTATGTTAATAAATATTAAATACGAATTCACAGCTTAATACGGATCCTTAGAGTCCATTAGAGTGTTTTTTTTTTTTCATTGACTTATTTTCTAATGCTAGTGGACTTTGCTATTTTATCGAATTTTGAACAAGTGGGACTGGGTCAACGCAGGGGCTTTGAAACGTATTTTTACACAAGGCTGGTGATGAGAGTGTATGGATTTCTAACATATTGCTACACAAATCATTATAATCATATTATTGTCTTATAGAACCATAACTAAATGGAGATTTGTCTCCCTGTTCTTCCAAGGTTCCCTACCGCACCTCTAATATTGAGCTGAGGAATAAACCAATAGACAATGAGACCCCATCACAAAGAACTGAGCAGAACATGATGAAATTCACGTCACCTTGTTGGCTTAGGAGAAGCATTTGCCCATCTGGTGGAATTCTCTCCCATTTAAATCGAGGTGCTGGGATACCTTCACGCACAGAGCAGTGAAGACGAATAATTCCTCCCTCATGTCCTTGTCCTTCACTTGAACAATCAGGACTTGATGGTGGGACTGCAGTGAAAGACAACAAGATAATCGTATGTATGTAGAGTGGTCAGTGCGTCTAGGTTCTCTCAATCTACAATGAGTTGGGGTCAACAGACCAGAAGAAGACATTCAGAAGTAACATGCCAGAACTGAGATACCCTCTGGGATAAACTTCATAACACTAAACAGAGAGTTATACAACTTGCTGGACTATTGCTGTCTTGAAGAAGACTTTCTATGTGGAAAACTTTATATCTTCTATAAAGATATTTTTAGTTGGTCCTCCAAATGGTATCAACATACTTTGAGCTGTTTGCCTCCAGCCCTTTTGAGATCATCAAGTGGTGGAAGCAACTCTGACTAGGAGGCAGTTCTAAATGTTCAGATATAATCTTACTGCTTTTCTTACAGTAGATGCATTGGTTGGAGGTTTGTTAAATTGGTTTACCTCGTAAAGGACACAAGCATGTATCTAACCATTTACGACATCAGAATTGCTTACTACCTCATAAGGGATGGAGACAAGCAGCTCAACTGAAGGGTTTACCTGTTGTTTTGGAAGTAGGTGCAATAAGGAATATTGCTTTTTTCTGAATAATTGAATAGAAAAACATATAGCTCCTGTTGTTACAGTGCTGCTTTAAATCCACAACTTAATGGACCACTGTAGTTCAAGAATAAAGGCACTTGTTTGTGAAATATGTAACTACCTAACAACACTATGCTATGGTTTTAACCCATTCAGAAAGCTTTGCCGCACCTGGTACTTACCAAGGACAGTGAGTCCAATGACACCGATATTGGGAGTTGCTCCGTCTGGGGGGTTTATCACAGTGCATTGGTAGGTGCCAGTGTCAGAGCTACGGGTTTGGTTTATGAAAATGCTGGCGTCCGTGGTTGGATGGAAAGCAAATCCGACTCGACCCATGTAGTCACTCAGACTCTCCACAACCTGACCCTGCTCATATGAGATGATCTGTCCAAAGTAAGAAATGCAATAATTATACTGGAACTCTACACAATCTGACCCTACTCACAGCCATACTAAGGTGAACGCATTGAACAGTAGTAATTGTGATCCTTCAGTTGATAACAATACAACATGTATATCACTTGTAGATTATTAATATTCAATCATTTCTAAATTAGATGTTTCAACATGTAGATTTTTTTCTATAGTCCTATATACTGTGCATCATAATCTATGGATGTGCAGGAGAACAGGGAGGGAGCGACTGCCGGACAACTGGTGCAATGCACTAGGGCCCTCTTCTTTGGGACCTCAGTGCTGTCAATTTGTTTTTTAATCCTGAATGACGTCATTCACATAAGACATCATTCTGTATTCCCTACTCTGGCAAGAAGAAACACTAATAGGGGAGGCAAAGCCGTGTGGGAGCTGAAGAGGCTGAGGGGGCTCAGGGGGGGCAAGAGGCTAGGTCAGGGTGAGGGAGGGGGGGGGGGGGTCTGCCATTGTTCAAGACCATGAATCTAGTGTAAGTCTTTGTAAGCTAAATCTTTATGCTTCTAGGACAAAAGATAAAAAAATCCCACTGGCCAGTATATTTAATCCCTGAATGTGAACTTAATTGATATAATTATTATAAACACTATCTGCTCTTTACAATATTTCTTCATCTGTTCTTCTCAATTAATCTCTATTTCATGGAATTTTTTCTGAACTTCGTATCCAACCAAGGGTGTAGGAACTGGGGGGATGAGGGGTACAAATCCGCCCCCAGATTTCTCATTGGGTGTAAGTATGCGTATACAAGCTGTTAAGTGTTCTGTGTATCAAGTGAGGTGTATCCCCCAGAATCATTTTGGTTCCTACACCCCTGTATCCAACAAAAGGATTAAACCAAATGTGCAGCCTTGTACGGGACTCAATGGTCAGATATTTAGCCCTTCAAGTGAAATAGGTTGCAAATCACTGCTGTACAAGCTTTATGGACATGATGCACATGAGTAGTGGTGTCCATTAGAGAGCTGCCAACTTCAGTATAATCTCCTCGTTTTAGCACTTGAAGGTCTTACAAAACCAGAACTTCTCCAGATATCATGACTTTCTGGTTGCTTTCCTGATGAGAAAGGAGAATGTACATTAAACTCCCTCTTCATGCAGACATCTTGACGTAAATTAAAAATATCTCAAAACCATTAGACACCACAACATTTTAGGACTATAAGACTACAGTCATTGGAAAGAGTCTCTAGATTTACCATTGTTTCATATTTTTTTTACTGAACCCTCAGCACCATGGGTAGAGCTAACGATGGAGCAGGCAGTGCAATGTATTTTTATATATTAATTATTTTTAATTTCTATAGTGTAGGGTCCCCCACCCCCTTGCATATCCTCACGTCCCCCTTGCGCATCACAGCCCCCCCTTGTGTGCACACACATGACATAATTGGGGATTCTCTGCACTGATGAAGGGATGGGTGAAGCATAGTTACCCACATGATGGTCAACTTCTGGGGTGGAGGGAAACCAGGGGCTAGGGAAGCATTCACTAGATATGCCACTTGGCAGCACCCATCTCTGTAATTCATTGAGGGACATTATAACTCTTGAGTGCTATATCAGAGACATGTCTGTCATTATCATGTTCTCTCGTTGGATGGAGATATCACCAGATAACTCCATCTGACCCCACATAGATGAAGATGTTGCATGTCCCTCCATCTGTCCTGTGATTGTTATTAACCCTTCACCCTGTAAGTCTTACAAAGGCATTACTATATTTCTAGACCAATTGGCTTCCATCGGAAAATACTGAACTTCTGCATGACATCTTTCTGAAGAGTATGTGCACTGATCAATACGTAACATTGTAAATATGTCATAAACTAACTAGAAATAAGTTGATAAAAGTGTGTAATAAGGTAAATATGATAATCAGATTTTATAGCTGCTTTTCAATATGTTCAAGAACTTTCAAGTAGACTATCAACCTTTCTTGGAATATTCTTCAAACAAATCAGATAAGAACCACCTGGTAAAACTTGATTATAGAAGCAATGAAGACATTGATTGGTCCTGCCAGTTCTTGGCTCACCCGTAGATGTACAGATGGATTATAAGTGATCCATCTCCATTGACTTGAACTGAAAATGGATAAGAAGTTGCTAAAAAAACATATTTATATCATAAGAAAAAAATGCAGGCTTTATATGTGATTATGCTGCATTGGAAGCTGCCATTTTGTTGACCTACTTCTACAGGTTTAAGGAAACCATGATTGCACACAAACTATGATCTATTTTAGTTAAAGTTTGGAAATCTTTACAAGAGTTTTCCATGCTGAAAAGTAACTCAAACAAACAGTTTTAATAAGATCAACTGCAAATATCAAATCAAGGTCTTCAAAAGAACTTCTGTAAATATGTAAATAAATTATAATTGATATCGATTTTTAATTTGTATCAATCCCTTCATTCATTAACCGTTAAAATCTGTATAATTCTTGATCTAATTATATTTACAAAGAGGAGTAGCAGAAGACTGCCACTAGGGGGCACCAGGGTCTGGTACACAATATATACTCAGACTGCAAGATGTGGCCACCACTGGAAGCAAGTGCAATGGTTAATTATGTTTGTTCTCGCTCATTTGCTGGTTTGTTGTATTTAATGTACTGGGTGATATATTGATGAAACAAAATCAAAAAGCGGACACTTTTTTTGAGCAGTTTTAAGGAAACTTAATACGTTCAAACACTAATGTCTGGGTCAGTTTACTAGATCTGTCATCATGTAATACAATGTTTGCCTCCTCCAAAGCTTCCAGGTACAGTATATATACAGTATATATATTTGCAACTTTTACCAGGAGCGAAGCTACCACCAGTGCAGGCAGTGTAATGCACTAGGTCCCTCCCCTGTGGTGGGCCCAACTAATGTCTAAATATTTTTTTATGTGGTGTAGTGAAAAAGCCACAAGCACTAATTACGAGGGGTGTCTACATACATTTGGCCATGTAGTGCACGCACATGATTGCACAGCTACACGCATTAAATGGTACAATGGGGGAAAAACCCCAATGCACATAACATACAGTGAAACACAAACACGTGCTGAGCTAGACATATGACTGTAGTATCACCAGAAGTACCACATGCGTTATAGAGCCGTAATCAAACATACAACATTATCAATATACACTGATTATTTACCAAAAATAATCCATGAACTGTTATTATTTTTATATGATGTCAAAAAGTATCATAAATTAGATGTATGATGTAAATGAAATACAAATGCAATTACATTAGATAGTTAGCATACAGCTCCTGGTTTTCTTAAGTGGTCTCCCATTCAAGTACTGACCATGCACAACCCTGTGTGGCTTTAGGGTGGTGTGACTGGAGTTGAACCCAGTTGGCAGTGGTGAAAGCACCGAATCTTAACCACTGGACCACCAGGGAACACATGCACCCCATAGTGGTCAATAAAAAATAAAAAATATACAGATCATGTATATCTAAAAATATACAGATCATGTATATATATATGTCATCTCTATGGTGATCAGATCGCCTTACTATAAAGTAATTACCCACCATTCTTATATAATAAATTAAGATTCATCCTATATTTGCAGTGGCAGGGGGCCCTACCCTGCTGTTGGCCCTGGTGCCTTACACCTGCTGCACCCGCAGTAGCTCCGTCATTGGTCCATATACATCCAACAGTGTTTTGTCACCGGACTGTTTATTCAAAGCTACTTTACTGCTGGGTTGCTGGGTGCCAGTAGGGTTATAAAGTGGTAAGGTCGATGCCAGATGAAAATGAGCTCACTAGGTTTTAAATTGTTAGTTAAGTTGTTAGGGGCGTGCTTCACGATGCACATTTCAATATCATGCTCAATAAGCTTAGTGAATTTTTTAAGAGACCCTCTAACCTGCGAGACCCTCACATACTATACCTGACGTCCCACCTGAGTCAGTCTAGACCTTTATATTTGGCCCTTTAGCGATAGTTTGCTTTAATTTTTATAGTAGGAATCCACATAACCATTAACTTTAGATGACCACTGTAGTTAAATAAAAGATACACTTTTTTTGTATGTACCCCAACTTTGTTTGTCAACTTTGAATCTTTGTTAGATAATTGGATAGTATTGAAATTTACATGACCCAAGCATGATCCATTTAGGCTTATCTTAAAATGATTGACACCACACCGATTGTTTGGGAGAAAGCACGGGCCACAGATTTATTATAATTTAACCAATTAACATAACTTAAAAACTTGTATATATTATACATATTAACATATTAACTAAAGGGGGAGGAGCCCGGCCACGGACAGTGACCTCGCGCCTTGGGCCCTGCCCAAAGCCCCAATGCTTATCTTAAGCACGCCCTGTGAGGTAGGGCCACGCCCACTTAGGCCAGTGGGCCGGGCAACTCACCTCCCGCCACTGGGCACGCGAGGGACGCCTCCCGAGACTGCGACCCCCCCTGCTTTCCATTAAAGCCAAACAGAGCTCTCCCTAAACTCCAACATTACTAACTCCAGCCCTATTTCCGTGGGGTGTACCTTGTCTTTTCCGAAAAAATCATCGGCACTGGCCGGCTCAAACTCCTTATATCTGATGGCAATGAAACCCAACTTCCGAACGAAACTTGCCAGCTGCTGGTTAATCTTCTGCCTTGATCTATCCAAACCGATGGGGTCTCGCGCATTCCGCCAGGATCTTCTCTTTATCATCTCCAACCATATCATGAACGTACCCGGGAACTTCTTGGTCCAGTTCTCCACGTCTCATTCATTCAGAGATTCAAAGGGGGTCCTACACTTTACTGCCAACACCTACGCCATTAGGTTGATGCTGGATCAACCTAAATTTACCCGTCTCTTTTTTGGGAACAACGCCTAGAGGGGAAACGATAAGGCCTCTGATGGGGGGGGGGGCGGAGCGAATGGTCCTGCCATCCTCCCCAGCTGCACCTCATTGTGCACCTTAGCTTCTGCTACCCCCGGGAATTCACCGCAACTCTGTTGTGCATGGGATCCTAAATCCCTCCTGGAAACCCACTTCCAGGAGGTGAGCCACGGCGCCTTTGCCCGCTGTTCTACAGTAACGTTTTAGCATTCTCCTCATGGGAACCGTTCCTAGGTCGTTACCGCCGGCATGAATTATTATTAACGTGGGTTGACCATACCGCTGGGCGTAAGTGTCCAACAGCCCATCCAACTGCGCCCACCGCAGGCCTCGAACCCCGAGACACGGCACGTGTAAGTCCGTGACAGGAAAACCCAGTTGTGTCTTTCCTTCTGTAACTGCGGCCATCCTGTGGGCCCAGTACACGTATGAGTGACCCACAATCCACAGTTACTTCTGACCTTGAGGCATGTATCTACCACTTGTATACCCCCGGAACCGTGTCTACTGTTCGCGACTAACTCCCCTATCCGGAACGCTCCGAAGAACGCCAGGGAAAAAGCCGTGCGGAAAAGCAGAGATTCAAAGGGGGTCCTACACTTTACTGCCAACACCTACGCCATTCGCAGTAACAAAGAGAAGGTGATCGGCCGCCTGGTATCTGGCCTGCGATCCCCGTTAAACATACCGCGCACCACCTTGCGCACTATGAACTCCTTAGTAAGGTCCCTCTGCCCTGCCAGCTTGAACATGAAGGCTAGGGCCGTGACCTGTCTGTCAACTACTGCTTTTTTCTCGCCTTCTTCGGCACACCGCAGCAGAAACCAAAGCAGTATCCCTAGGGTCTTATCCTCTGATGTCGACCCACCAGCCATTTTTACAAAGTCATTCCATTTTGCCCACACGCGTTTATACGCGGACCATGTCGCCGGGGCAACAGACTGTCTGATGAATCTCGTCACCTGGCAGCTCCAAGTTCCCAGATCTCTTCGGATGGCCTCCCCCAGCGTGTTCGCCCCGGGGGGGCAGAGCCCTGAACTATTCTTCCTGAAACCGGGAAAGGGTGTCAGCAATGCCATTCTCTAACGCCGGTACTTGCCTCGCCTGGAACCATATGTTCCGGCGAAGGCAGCACAGCACTAGGTGCCGAAGTAATCTTACCACCGGTATGGAAGTTGCCGTGAGGTTATTCACTGCTTGTGCAACTTCCTTACTTTCCGTGTGGAATAACACCCGCCGATCTCTAAACTCTGAACCCCATAAGTGAACCGCCACTACTATGAAGAATAGATCGAGGAATGTCAGGTTCTTTGTAAGACCTGCCACCTCCCATACGTCTGGCCATGTTGCGGCGCACCATTTTCCTTGAAAATAAGCGCTGCACCCGACTGCTCTAGACCCTCCGGTAAACAGTTTCAGATCGGCGCTGATCCATTGAAATCGGCCAGAAAGACCGACCACACCTGTGCGTCGTCCCGCATGGCCCGGGACACTTTTATGAAGTGATGCGGCCTAATGACACCCGCAGTAGCGAGTGACATTCTCCTACAAAATACCCTTCCCATAGGGATAATCCTACAGACAACGTTCAACTTTCCCATAATGGATTGTAACCGTCGCAGAGTTCCGCTCTAATGTCCACTACCTTTTCCAGGGGAAGACTGCATTCCATTGTCTTGGAATCTATATGAATCCCCAGGAAAGTCAATTTCGTCGTGGGGCCCTCAGTTTTCTTGTGGGCCAGTGGTACCCCAAAATCCATACAGATTTTGGTGAACACTTCCAAAATGAAACGGCAGGTGTCTTGCCCTGCTGGACCAACGAACAGGAAGTCGTCCAGATAGTGTGTAATGCTCTTGTACCCGGCTTCCGTGCGCGCAACCCATTGCAAGAATGAGCTGAAAGCCTCGAAGTAGGCACATGATATGGAGTACCCCATATGTAATAGTTGCCATCAACGTAGCAACCAAGAAGCCGGTGGCTCGACGGATGCACCGGTAACAATCTAAAAACCTCTAACAATGTCAAATTTTGCCATGAGCGCCCCTGCGCCGGCAAACATGACCATTTCAGCGGCCCGGTCGAACGATTCGTAGGATACAGCTGATTGATCCTTTGCGATACCGTCATTAACTGACACGCCTTTTGGGTATGAGAGATGCTGGATCAACCTAAATTTACCCGTCTCTTTTTTGGGAACAACGCCTAGAGGGGAAACGATAAGTCCTCTGATGGGGGGGGGGGGGAGCGAATGGCCCTGCCATCCTCCCCAGCTGCACCTCATTGTGCACCTTAGCATCTGCTACCCCCGGGAATTCACTGCAACTCTGTTGTGCATGGGATCCTAAATCCCTCCTGGAAACCCACTTCCAGGAGGTGAGCCACGGCGCCTTTGCCCGCTGTTCTACAGTAACGTTTTAGCCATGGCAGCATGCCGGGGAGGCTTATGGGCGTCCTGCCCTTTGGCAGGGGGCTCTGTTATGCCGCCTTCCTTTGGCCTGGTGCATCTAGCCAGGGGGTGTTCACCGCTGCAGTTGGAGCACACATGTTTGAACCTGCAGTTAGGGGCCCATTTACATACCCCTTCGGTGTAGGCAAAACAGGTCTTGAGACCTGCAGCCGGGGTGGCGGTGGGGCTCCTGACCCCACCCGCTCCGGCACGAAAGGGCGGCATGACTCGCATCGGTGTCATAATGTTAAGCCAGTATGCCACCGCTTTGTCGCTCCATGCCATAGCTGACCTAGATAACAGGTACTGGCAGAATTCTTCATCGTACCACCACCATGCCATGCCCCCGTACACTTTGTGGGCGTTGCGTATCTCGTCTATGTATACGAACAGCCCCGAGCCTTGCTCAGGGTGCTGTTCGCATAGCACGCATGCCATGATTGAAAAGGCCTGTAGCCACGTGTCAAAGGTTCTGGGCAACCGCCTATAAGACCTGCGTCGGTCTTCTCGTAGACTCGCCTGAGTCCATCTGTCTGGACATAGGCAGAAGAAAGAACAATTCGACGAATTACCTCCTCCATATTTTTTCCTTAACCTACTGGGGAAGATGCGCCCCCAGACGATTGGTCTCATGGCTGCGTCTGAGGCTACTGCATTGGTGCCGCTTGCCGGGGGGCCTGGTGCCCCCATAACCGTGGCCGGCTCCCCACTGCCTACGCTGTTGGACTGCTCTGACCACGCCCCTCTGGTTAGTCCCCCTATCCACGCACCCATCTCCTGTTCGCTTACCGAGATGTTGTGTGTGGCTGAGAGGGCCTTAAGGGACCCCAAGAAACCCCTTTAATGTGTGGCAGTATGCATTTGTCTGCTTCCTCCACTCCACCAACTGCTGGAACCTCACCTGCTTCTGGGAGCCTCGGAGTAGATACAGCCAACGGGGTGTCCCTACGTCTCTCCTGATGTCCTGGGGATTCCGACCGTCTGGCCCTCCGCGGGCTCCGTCCTCTTTCTGATCCGCAGGCACAGCTGCATCGGCAGGATCTCCTGCTCCTCGATCTTGATCGCCTTCCAGACCTATGGGTGCAAGAGGAACAGTCACTAGCTCTCCGCCACCTGCATGCCTGTGCCCATACCGTTCATCCTCCCCGAGGACTGGTTGTGGTCACCTAAGCTTGCGCGGCTGGAATGGGCTAGCGCCACGGGCTCTGCATTCTGTACCAGTACTCTGGAAAATGCTTGGGCCTTGCAAATTCTACCTGTGGGTCAGGATTAGTCATTTTTTGCTGTGGCCTAACCGTAACGCCTTCAGTCTCTGTCCTCTGTCGTCTTAAGGGGGTGTGGGTGAATATCAGCGGACTGTACCTGCTTGTGGTCTTCCGAACTCTGGTGAGGCGACCGGCCTCGCCACCGCCGCTGCTACGGCATGTCGTCGATCACGACCATGCTGTCCTGGCTGTTCATTTCTCTGACCATTCTGTCTCTTCTCTCGCGTGTGGTAGCCATGTCCATTTTTCTGCCGTGCGTCCCTGCAAAGCACCAGAAGCGCTGTTAATATTGGGATTAGAGGGGACCGCATGGGCGGCACTTTGGGAATCTGTAGGAGCTTTTTTAGGGCTCCTGGCTTTTTTATTACCCCCTGCGGCCCCTTTTTGGGGTGGTAAAGGCTTGTTCTTTGTCCTTTGCCGTGGCCGGAGCCCTTTGGGCAAAATGACTGGTGGTGGCTGGAGTTCTAGGCCCTCACTCTCACCGCCCGTGGGCCCGGCTCTCTCTTGCCTGAGGGGTAAAGGGTCCTGGCTAACCTGCCCCGTATTACCCCTGTCGCCCGTGGCCTGGTCATCCACTGGACGGTCGTCTAATGGCTCTGCATTAAAGGGATGGGAGACGAGCCCAGTGGCACCCCCAATATTGTCTAGGCCTCCAGCAACTGCATGCTGAGCCTGTCCAATGTAATGGGGGCCTCCTACAGAAGGCATGGGAGGGCCCAGCCTGTCCTGCACCCACCTGACCCCTTGGCTTAAGGCCCGGGTCCTAACATCAGCCAGCAAGGCCTCTAGCTCAAAAGCATCCATACCCCAGGCACACAAGACCCCCCCAAGACAAACAAAAACGGACCGCGAGGACAGTGAAAAACACAGAAAAATACACACCAGACGCTACAGACACTTTCACTCTGCCCCTTATGTGCTTTTTAAAGCTGGGGAGTAATCTCAGTGTTAACCTCCTACTATTTGTTACTTGCAGGAGCCCTCAGACCTCCGTAAGTTTTCCACGGAGACCGCGCCGAAGTGACTCCCGGCACGCCAATGTGGCGGAAGCCCCGCACCCACCGCTTCTGATTTGCTGAGCAGCCTTACAGGCTCCGCTGGGTCATGAGATGCTGCGGGCTGACCCAGGTAGCCTGTGCAGACTCCCCGTCGACACTACACTACTTCCCCCCCACAGACGCATAAGCAGGCAGGTTAGACACAACTCCAGAAATATAAACCCCACTCCCACACATAACTTACACCGACATATCATGGATTCCTCCAGGGTCCATCAGAGGCTACAACATTATATATTTATTTCTTATTAAAAACTAACTTAATAATCTTTTCCTACTCAAAGCTTGCAAATATATATAATTTTTCATCCTACAGTGGTCTTTATTTAGAAAGGTTCCCTAGAGAAGGCTACTATTTAATTTAATTCCTTATGTGTCTGCGGGCCAATGGCGCTCATCACAAGGCCAGAAATGTACCGGTTTGACAGGGGCTGCAATGAGCGCCGAAGATGTCTGGACATTACTGGCTTGATGGGGCTGCAATGAGCTTGGAAGGCACTCATCACGAGGCCCATAACGTAGAGGGGGGGGGGGGAGAGGCTCCGAACAGCTTACAAGTTCCAAAATTCAAAATAATTACGGATTTAATGGTCCATAACTCAGCCCATAACTCAGAAGCCATTGAGAGGCCGCCAAAAAATTTAGAAAATTAGCTTTCAACCTCACACACAGCACAGGGGGAGAGGCCGGGAGTCTGTAAGTGAGGCAGCAAGCTAATTTGCTATTTAATTGGCGTTTTTTGACGGTCTCAAAACAGCTAGGTGAGAAAAAAAATGGTGGCCATAAAGCCGTCATTTTGTTTCGCAGTTAGGTATATAATATCCTTGTGTATCTATTACTTTTATGTATTTTACTTAATTAAGAAGTTGCTTATAAGATCTGCTTAAAATCAAACACGTAGTCCCTGTATGGATCTGACAACTGCAGCGTATGCAGACACAGACTCTGTAATGCTGGATGTGCAGTGTAGTGTCCTAGCCTATCAAGGATTGCGTATTAGCAGCATGACACTGATTGGTTAGTATGAGACACAACACAGCAAGTGCAAAAGAGCCTGTGTCTTTGTGAGCTTTAGAGGGCAGACTAGACCATTCTCTAACATATATTGCTATATTAAGTGCACACACTAGGTTTATAGCCAGGCGCCCATTTATATAGTAGGCACCCATAGACAAAGAACATGTAGGCGCCCCCTCCCAATTCTATTACACCCGCATAGTCATGTATTTTAATATTAAATAAGAGGCAAATTAGGTATATAATGAAATCTGTATATATAGATCATATGAATGTATGGTTTTATTTATATACCCATTTGCATGTCATCTCCCAGAATTCAAAGAGTACAATGTAAATATTTCATATTTACATATATATAATACTCTGTCAAAGTTTATATCAATCATATTCGAGCAAAACAACACCTCCCAGCATGCTATGTAGAAAGGAGAGGTAGTGAATAGATTGACAGCACAATTTACCCAATCAGAGAGATTTCTGCTATTACTGCTTCCAAAATAATTAATATTTATGTCACAGAGTACTAAGTAAGCCTTACAATCCTATTAGATCATTTTAACATATGTTCTACAGTGCAATCTATAGGTAGGCGCTCCTAGGCAGCTACCTACTCTGCCTTATGGAAAATTTAACCTGCTTGTTGCTGTTATGACTTTTCACTTTTTTTAAACTCTCTCCTCAAATCAGTGATCAAAAATACAAATTTTTCCCAGCTTCATCATCTTTCAGATCTCATGATATAGGAACAAGGTGAGCTACAGGCAGTTCTTTATTATAAGTCCAGTACATTTCGCAGCTTATTCATGAGTAAAGTCCTGCTAAGAAGTCCTGGATAAAATAAATAACCGCATTGCCCTCCCTGATGCTCAGTGTTGCATAAGAGCCCTGGGGGGTGGCCTGGAGATCACCCTTGATGTGGGTGTGTTTATTCGAAGAAAAAAAAAAAATACTTTGCTACTTCTTTCTCTACTACTACTGTCCTGTACTATATCTTCTGTACTAATACCATCTGCACTACTACTTTCTGCACTTCTACTTTCTGCATTGCAGCCTTTTCTACTGCTACATTCTGCACTAAAACCGTCTGCACTACTACCATCTGCACTACTGCTGAATGCACTACTACCTTCTGCACTACTACCTTCTGCACTACTACCTTCTGCTCTTCTACATTCTGCTTTACATCCTTCTGTTCTGCTTCCTTTTGCTCTACTACAGTCTATACTACTAACTTCTTCACTACTACCTTCTGTTCTACTACCTTCTACACAACTACTTCTGCACCACCAGCTTCTGCTCTACTA